>CM053773.1:229787681-229825766 GCA_028658325.1 Potorous gilbertii | reverse complement strand
TATTTTTAGTGATGGTGGTAGGAGAAGTCATGTGAGGCTGGAGAACACAATCATTTTCTCGTTCTCTGGCATGGTTACAACCACTTTTTAATCTGTAATTTCCCAAGGCAGTGTGTATATGGGCCAACACAGAGCCTGGAAGGGTCTTGTTATAGTGCATGTCTCCTCTCCCCATTAGACTGAAGGACAGGAGCTATATCTTATTCTGCAGACCTTTAACTAGGGTAAGGTGACAAAGGGCTTCTCCATAGGGTGCCAACATTCACAATCTTTCTTTTCTTTCAGCAAACAGGAATTGGTTTTAGCAAGCAGTAGTAATAGCAACTATTGCTTACTAATAATAACTGCTTAAAATAGAAAGCTAAGAGATAGTAGAACTTCCACTTTGTAGACATAGCCCAGTTGTGCCATTCCACACCCTGCCTTAGCCCATCCTGTTACTTCACCGAGGGTGGTCTCTACATTTCATATCACTTGCCCAAGGTTCTGAGTGACTGGCTTTGGCTGGCTTGACTGATACCTCCTTCCTGTTCTCCCCCCTGATAGTGGCATCCTATGACAAGAACAACATGTACTCCACTTAGCCTAGGCTATTACCACCTCCGCAAAAGTAACAAAACCTTTTTCAAGACTTCATTGTTCCAGGGGACTAAGGCTGGAACTATTGACCCAGTTTCCCAGCTGCCGTAGCCTGTGATAATTCAAGGCTGCTCAGACATGATGGACTCCTAGCCTTCATGTAAATCCATACATGTAACCAGGGACATTTCTATGTGGAGATAAAGAGAGCTGTGTCTAATAGAACCAAAACTGTACATTTGTTTAATATCCTTCCTATGTTGTTAAATAGACTTCTGTTTATAAATTGGTATGTGGACTCCAAGTATCTGGTCAATTTTAATTCTGAGCTTGAACCACCAAAATGGTCTGAGTTTGAATTCTGCTTCTGACTTTCCTTCTCTGTGTGACCCTAAGCAAGTCACTTGGCCAGTCTCTGCCTCCATTTTTTATCTGTAAAAGGGGGATTATAATAGAAGGCTCTAATGAGGTAACACATGTAAAGTACATTGCCAATTTTAAAGTACTACACAGATGCTAGCTATTGTCATGATTTCTATCATGTCATCAGCCTCAAGCTGAGATGCAACATGGAATAGTAGTTTAGGCAGCTGGCCTCAAGTCTGGCTTAGGAGATACAGTAGCTAGGTGACTCAAAATAATCCCCTAGTCTTTCAATGCACGTAGGTGGCTCTATGCTTTTCAGAGTGGATGCCTATCTATTCCTTATACCACATTAGACAGGTATGGTCTATATTCCCAGAAGCATCAGCCTTGTTGACTGCTTCCTGAGGCACTTTCCCTAGGCTA
Organism: Potorous gilbertii; assembly: GCA_028658325.1. Taxonomy (NCBI): domain Eukaryota; kingdom Metazoa; phylum Chordata; class Mammalia; order Diprotodontia; family Potoroidae; genus Potorous; species Potorous gilbertii. Next base: position 229,824,398 of record CM053773.1, on the reverse strand, counting down.
TTTCACCCTGCTCCTGTCCTCTGTGATTGCTGAGACACTGCCCCTGTATCCTGCACCCCATCCTTGTACCCTGCACCCCACTGCCGCATCATATACTCCATCCCTGCATCATGACCCACCCTTGCATCCTGTACCTACACCTCACCCCTGCTTTCTGTATGCCATTCCACTCCCCACTCCCAGATCTTACAATACTGCATCCTTCACCCCACCCCTGAATCCAGCACTCCATCCCTGTACCCTGTACCCCACCCCCTGAATCCCATACCCCACTCCCAACCGGGGGGGGGGTCTGGCTCAAGAAACTGCCTCCATCACACAAAACTCCCACTGATGGCATTGATCACTGGCTTCTATTGATCTCCTGTCAGAGCTGGCAGGCAACTTCTCTGCCACTGATAACACTGCTCCTTCAGCATCCCAAGTTTCCACTCATATGGTTACCTGATAGCATCTTTCTCTTTCATCCCCTGTTGTTAACAGAGCCACAGCATTTTAGAAGGTTAGTGCTAGATTTCCAGTACCATAGGATCATAGATTTTGAGCTGAGATCTTAAAAGGCATCTAGTGAACCCCCTCATTTAGCAGATGAAGAAACTGAGGCAGAAAGAGGTCAAGCAACTTTCCCAGGATCACACAGCTAGTATCTGAGATCAGATTTTAACCCATTGCTTCCCGACTCCAAGGAGTCAACTCTTATCACGTGTACCTGTCTGGTCATAAGATAAATAAATAAACTGAGGCTCAGAAAAGATCCTATCTAGATCTATGAGGAAACTGAAGCTTAGAAGGATGAAGTCATTGGCCTAGGGTCACAGAGGTAGTATCAGAAGCAGGATTTGAACCCAGGTTCTCTGACATTAGAATGCCCTCTGCACTGCCAGCTAGGTAGTACAATTGATAGAATTCTGGTGTCAGAAAGTCCTGAGTTAAAATCTAGCCTCAGACACTAGCTATGTGGCTCTGGGAAAATCACTTAACTACTATTTGCCTCAGTTTCCTCATCTTTAAAATGGGGACAGCATCTAATTTCCAGGGTCACTGTGAAGATAAAGTGAGATAATTGCAAAGAACTTAGCACAGTTCCTGGCACATAGTAGGCTCTTAAATATTTGTTCCCTATCACACTACTTCCAGAGAAGAAATGACTTTTGCCAAGGACACTGAACAAGTACATGGTAGAACCAGGGATTGAACCCAGGTCCCATGACTCTTGGTTCAATGTCTTCCTCACTGCTTGGCCAAAACATTTGAGAGTTTGGATCATGGTGGCATCAGGCTCACTCACTAAGCCAGCAAACAGAGAAAACAGCAGTGAGAGAAGGCTAGTGAGCAGAAAATGTTCTATTGGGAGCTAACCTGGGTCTGCAGGGAGGTGCAAGAAAATGTGTGCCAGCTGAGACCTTCCTGTAGGAATCTGTGTGCCATTAGTGCCAACCAGGGCAGTTCCCAGGGCATCAGACATTAATGCTACAGATGTGGCATATTTTAGCAGAACAGGACTCTGTACACCTATTTCAGCCACCTACAGGCCTCCCCTCCCACTCAGCCCTTCTCTCTCTTCCCTTCCTTGGCCCAGTTTCCCCTTATTCTACATTTCTTTCCTGCCTCTTTCTCTCATTAGTCTTTGTTCCCATCTCACTTGTTATGACATGGACTTCACCCTCTTCATATCTAAGACTCCATTTCTAGCTACACAAACCAAACTGCAAGTCTGCTGGTAGACTTTCCCCCAGAACCATGGCTAGTTACTTTAGATTCTAAACTCCCTGATTCAAGGGGCATCATTCATCCTGTAGATCAATAAGCATCTATTTGTTCACTTTTTGCTTTCAAAAAATATTATCTCATATCACTTCCATAAGATCATAGCTCCAGAGCAGAAATGGACTGCTGATGTTACCTAGTCAGTCTCATTCTTTCATTTTAAAGAAGACAAACCTTACATCTATATTGGTTAAGTAACTTTCCCAAGATCACAGATGTTAAGTGTCAAAGTCAGGATTTGAATCCAGGTCCTCTGAGTCCAAGTTCAGCAGCCCTTGTTCCAAGAGATGAATCACTTGGTGGGAGAAGCAGAGGAAGAGGGGAATGTATTTAGAAATGAAAGGAAGGTGGATGAGTCAGTCTTCTTAGACCTTACTCTCATCTACGTATTCTGTAGTCTTGTTACATTGGCCATGAGACTTCCTTCCTCCTTTCTTTCCCTTCCTTTTTCTTTCCTTCCTTCCTTCCTTCCTTCCTTCCTTCCTTCCTTCCTTCCTTCCTCTCTTCCTTCTTTCCTTCCTCCCTTCCTTCCTTCCTTCTTTCCTTCCTGATCTGGGTTTAGATCCTGCCTCAGACCCTTATTTACTAGTGTGATCTTGAGTAAGTCACTTGATCTGTCTGCCTCAGTTTCTGTTATCTATAAATAAATGTCTTCCTTCCTCCCTCCCTCCTCTCTCTATCTTTCCCTCCCTCCATCCCTTCCTTTTTCCTTCTTTCTTCCCTTCCACTCATTGCCCCAAGCAGTTCTTTAAGACTAAACTACAAAGAAAGAGCTTAGTTTACTTGAATTAGTAAAGGTACTTTCCTCACCAGGGAGTTCAAAACAGTGAAATTTCAAGTCCAATCTATCTGTATTGAATAGGATTTCCTCTACCACTTAGTATATTCACTCTAACATCAATCTAATTTTAAAAAAGGATTGACCAACGATAAGAATTTTCAACCATTCGGACAAGTGAGTGGGGAAGGACTTTCTTTGCTCTGGTGGGGTCCATTTTCTGCCTCTTAGTTCATCTTCCCCCCACCCCCTGTAAAATGACCTAGCTTACAACCCTGCTCACCTAAGAGAGATGGCAAACCAACAGTTTAACTTGGCCCTCCCCCCAAACCCCATCCTCCTCTTTCCCTAAAGCCTCAGGCCTCCCCACCTCCTCCCCACCTGATCCCCTAAAAACAGGTGCTAGCCTAATAGAATTGTAGAATATTCAAGCTTAAAGGGGCCTTGGAGAGCATCCAACCCAACTCCCTCATTTGACAGATGATGCCACAGGGAAAGAAAGAAGGCAGACATGAAGCCGTGGCTCATTACCCAGGCCTAATGTCTCCAAGTACAGTCTCAGAGGAGAAGGCTCATTCGGCAGCCACAGAGAGAAACAGACCAGAATGTCTTGCCTGTCGAGGGCACCTCCATCCTCCCAGTCATCCAGGTCTGTGGCCTTGGAGTCATCCTTGATTCTGTCCTTTCCCTCATTCTCTTGAACCCCTCAAATCAGGCATAAAATCTTACCATTTCTGCTTCCCTGGCACCTCTTGATTTCATCCCCTTTTCTCCATTCCCACAGGCTCCAGGTCCTTATCACCTCTTGCCTGGATTAGTGAAATAGCCTCCTAATTGGATACCCTCCTAGCCTTTTCTCAGTCTGATTCATCCTCAAAAGAGGCACCAAACCAATATTCTTTAAGCTTAGATCTGACCATGTCACTCTCCAACTCAGTCATTTGTGGCTTCTCTTGGTGTATAAGATTCTGCCAGACATTTAAGGTTCTCTACCACCTGGCTCCAGCCTTCCTTTCCAGCCTAATTTTGCATCATTCTCTTCATGTATTCTCTGTTGCAGCCCAACTGGACCACTGGCTGTTCCCCAATCTCAATACTCCATCTGCCACCTCTGTGAATTTGTACAGCTGCCTGGGAATGTATGTGCTCCCTCCTCATCTCTGTCTCTCAGGAAGTCTGACTCCTTTAAGGCTTCCTCCTTCATGAAGTCTTCCCTGATTCCCCAGTTGCTACTTCTCTATTCTATTTTCCTAATTTGTGTACATATTGTATCTCCACCCCACCTCCATCCCAGTAAATTAGAAGTGCCTTAAACACCAAGGCTATTTAGTATTTTACCTTTTGGGCTCCAGAATCTAGTGTATAATAGAGGCAGCTGAATGGTACAGGAATTGGGAAGACCCAAGTTCAAATCATATCTCACATATTTAGTCACTTTGCTTCTGTTTGCCTGCTTCCTTATCTATAAAATAGCACCTACTTTGCATGGATGCTGAGAATCAACTGAGATAATCTCTGTAAATACCTTCACAAACCTTAAAAGTGCTGTATAAACACTACCTATTATTTTCTAGAGGGAGCTAATGCATGTGCATTGAATTGAATTTTCATTAAATTCTGATGACTGAGCTTAGTGCTGATTGTTCCTCTACATGGTCATTGACCGGCCCTCACCATGAAAATCTCTCCAGATCTGTCCAATGTTGACATTATCAGTTATTCTGTTTAATGCAGATTCCCAGAGTGCCTTTGAAATTAAATAATTATCTGGAAAAGGAAATAGTGCACTATCAGTACCATGGATAGCAGTGGGGTAGTAAAGGGTCTACCGTAATTGGAACCATGGTGTTGAGATTTGAATCCTATCTTCACTATCTATGTATTATGTGTATCCCCTTGTACAAATAATCTCTTTGAAACTGAGCTTCTTCTTCTGTAAGATGAGCCACTTAAACTAGATATTTGAGGTCCCAAGTAATGACTTGTAAAGTCGCTTCCAATTATCTTTATGATCTTGATGTTTTCAGATCTAAATACTATATGAGTATCTGGGACATAATAAGTGCTATATTAATATTAGATATTGTTGCCATTATTAATAATGATAGCTAACATTTATTAGTTCTTTGTCTGGGGATGGATAGCATTTTTCATCGTAAGTCCTTCAGAGTTGTCTTGGATTCTTGTATTGCTGAGAATAGCTAAGTCATTCACAGTCAATCATCTTACAATGTTGCTGTTAGTTTGTAGGTAGTACATTTCACTTTACATCAGCTTGTGTAAGTCTTTCCAGGTTTTTTCTGAGTATCCTGCTCATCATTTTTATAGCACAATAGTATTCCATCATAATCACATAGCACAATTTGTTCAGCCATTCCCCAATTGATAGGCCTCCCCTCAATTTCCAATTCTTTGCCACCAGAAAAGAGTTTCTATAAACATTTTTGTACATATAGTTCCTTTTCATTTTTGTTTTTTCAGTTATCTTTTTTTTTTTTGGATACAGACCTAGTAGTGGTATTGTTAGGTCAAATTTTTAGAGCCTTTTAAGCATAGTTTCAAATTACTCTAAGGAAAGGGTGAATTAGTTCACAACTGCACCAACATTAAGGTCTCATTTTTCCCACATCCTCTCCAACATTTGTCATTTAATTTTTTTGTCCTATTAGCCAATATAATAGATATGACATAATACTTCAAAATTGTTTTAATTTGCATTTCTCCAATCAATAGTGATTTAAAGCATTCTATAGGGCAATTAAGAGCTTTGATTATTTCACCTGATAACCATATCTTTTAGTCATTTATCAGCTGGGAAGTGGCTCTTCTTTTTATAAATTTTACTCAATACTGTATATAGTTGAAAAATGAGGTCTTTATCAGAGAAATTTGCTGCATTTTTTTTAACAGTTAAAATTGTTAAACGTACTTCCCTCAATTCTATCCTCCCCATTTATTCTGTTCTCTCTCTTTTCACCCTGTCCCTCCTCAAAAGTATGTCACTTCTAACTACCACCTTTCTCAGTCTGCTCTCTCTTCTGTCACACCCTCATTCCCTTATCCCCTTGCCCTCCTATTTTACTGTAGGATAAGATAGATTTCTATACCCAAATGAGTGTTTATGTTATTTCCTCTTTGAGCCAGTTTTGATGAGAGTAAAGTTCACTCACTTTCACTCACTCCCCCTCACCTCTCCCTTTTCTCCTCCACTGTAATAGCTTTTTCTTTCCCCTTTTATGTGAGATAATTTACCCCATTCTACCCTTCCATCTATCTTTATCCCAAGTTATTCCTCCTTCTCATCCCTTAATTTTATTTTTTAGATATCATCCCTTCATATTCAACTCATGCCTGTGTCCTCTTTCTATATATACTTCTAACTGCCCTAATAATGAGAAAGTGTTTGAGTTATAGGTATGCAAACAGCTTAGCCTTATTAAGTCCCTTATGATTTTCTTTTCCTGATTATCTTTTTTATTCTCCTCTTGAGTCTTGCATGTGAAAGTCAAATTGTCTATTCAACTCTGGTCATTTCATCAAGAATGCTTGAAAATCCTCTATTTCATTGAATGTCAATTTTTTTCCCTGAAGGATTATACTCAGTTTTGCTGGGTAGGAGATTCATGGTTGTAATCCTAGCTCCTTTGTCCTATCATATTCCAAGCCCTCTGATCCTTTAATATAGAAGCTGCTAAATCTTGAGTTATCCTGACTGCAGCTCCAGCATACTTCAATTGTTTCTTTCTGATTGCTTACAATACTCTCTCCAGAACCGGGGAGCTCTGGAATTTGACTGTAATATTCTTGGCAGTTTTCATTTTGAGATCAGGAGTTGATCAGTAGATTCTTTCAATTTCAATTCTACCTTCTGGTATCAGAATATATATATTATAATATATAATAATAATATAATAATAAAATTATATAATATATATATGAATATCAGAGCAGTTTTCCTTGACAATTTCTTGAAAGATGATGTCTAGGTTCTTTTTTTATTATCACAGCTTTCAGGTACTCCAATAAATTTTAAGTGATCTCTCCTGTATCTATTTTCCAGGGTAGTTCTTATTCCAATGAGATATTTCACATTGTCTTCTACTTTGTTCACTTTTTTGGGGGGGGTTTTGTTTTGGTTCTTGATTTTTTTGTAAAACCATTAGCTTCAATTTGCTCCATTTTAATTTTCTTCTAATTGAATTTATTTATTTTGTTTTTAACATTGCCTTCCACAAAATTTTGAAATTCAAAATTTCTCCCCATCTCCCCCCATCCTCCCACCCCAGGATAGAATGTATTCTGGTTACCTTTTCCTTCAATACCTTCTATCACTGCACCCCCACCATTCCCTTCCCTGTTATTTTCCTGTAGGGCAAGATAGATTTCTATACTCTTTTGCCTATTTATGGTATTTCTTGGTTACAGGTAAAAACAATTTTTAAAGCTTTGAGTACAACATTCTCTCCCTTACCCCTCCCCACCCCCCCCATTGAGAAGGCAAGCAATTTGATATAGATTATACTTGTGTAGTCACGTAAAACACTTCCATAACAGTCATGTTGTGAAAGACTATATTTCCCTCTATTCTGTCACACCCTCCATTTATTCTATTCTCTCCTTTGGCCTACCCCTCTACAAAAGTTACCCCTTCCCCCAATCTGCCATCCCTTCTGTTGTCCCCTCTCTCTTATTCCCTTCTCCCCTGCTTCCCTGTAGGATAAGACAAACTTCCATACCCAGTTGAGTGTGTATGTTATTCCCTACTGAAGCCAAATCTGATGAAAGTAAGTCTCATTTATTCCCTCTCACCTTCCCTCTCTTCCCCTCCATTGTTAAAGCTCTTTCCTGCCTCCTTTATGTGAGATGATTTACAGTAGAATCTCAATTTATTAATTTAATTCATTTCAAGATTCTATTCATCATGTGATTTGTTCATATTGCAAAGCAAATTTTCCCATGGGAAATAATGTAAAGTAGGATAATTGGTACCACATCCCCAAAAATATTCATACCAGTTTTTATCCCTAATGCACCTGAAATACGGCAGAAATGATTAGTATATAACATAAACTGAAAATAATCTGCACTTTATCTTTGAGGAGTCATGGCTGAGGAGGAGGAAGGGTTATTGCTTGGAAGGAGAATCTCTTCCTATGAGAACATCAGAGATTTCAGCATCGAGAGTGTTCTCTTATATGCTACTTTCACTAAAAGTAAGACTAACACTACTGTCTTCACTTATTTTCTGTTTTTTTTGGAATCACTTTCATGTTTTGACTCTGATTTTTTTTTCTTTTATGTTCACTTCTGACTAGGAATCTAATAACTTTTGTTTTTTACTTTTATTCAGAATGTCATGGAAACGTGACATTGCATTATTGCTAAAAATGTTTGTGGCTCTCATTACTATAGCCTTATTTGGGTGATATTTTTCAATAAATTTTGATGTTTGTACTGCAAATTTTTGTTAGTCCTGCAAGGCAAATTTTGTGAAAAAGTTTTCCTTGCCCAGTGAAGTATATATAAACCAGGTTACTCATAAACCAAGGTTCTACTGTACTATACTACATTCTACCTCTCCCTTTCTCTTTTTTCCAGTACATTCCTCTCAATATTTAATTTTATTTTCTATCATTCTTTCATATTTAGCTCATCTTGTGCCCTCTCATATATGTGTATATATACACACATTTATACATGTATATATAAATGCATGTATGTGTGTATGTGCATATGTACACATATATACATATGTGTATATAGATACAAATACACACATAATATACACACATATACATACATACTTAGAAATGTGCATAAACATATATACATACACGTATACATATACATGTATATATATATATTCCTTCCAACTACCCTAATACTGAGAAAGGTTTCATGAGTTACAACTATCATCTTTCCATGTAGGAATATAAACAGTTCAATTTTATTAAGTCCTTTATGGCTCCACTCACCTCCATTCTAATTTATAAGGAATTCTTTTCTTCAGTGAGCTTTTGCACCTCCTTTTACATTTTGTCAATTCTGCTTTTTAAGGCATTATTCTTCTTATTGGCTTTTTGGACTATTTTTTACCATTTAGCCTAGTCTGTTTTTTTAAGGTGTTATTTTCTTCAGCATTTTTTTGGGTCTCCTCTACTAAGCAGTAGATTTGTTTTTTCATCATTTTCTTTTATCACTCTCATTTCGCTTCCCAATTTTTCCTTTACATTTCTTACTTTATTTTCAAAATCCTTTTTGAGCCTTTCCATGGCCTGAGACTAGTTTGTATTTTTCTTGGAGACTTTGGGTGTAGGAACTTTGACTGTTTTGTCTTCTTCTGAGCATGTGTTTGACCTTCTTTGCCACCATAGTAACTTTTCAAAGTCAGAGGGTTTTTCCCCATTGTTTGCTCATATTCACAGTCTATTACTTGACTTTTAAGTCTTTGTTAAAGTAGGGCTCTGCTTCCATGGAGGAGGGCACAGTGTCCCAAGTTTCAGGGATTTTGTACAGCTATTTTCTGAGATATTTCTAGGGACCTGTAAGTTTCAAGGTGGTATGATCTAAAGAGAGGTGTTTACTACTCTCCTGGCCTGTGCTCTAGCCTGTGAGAGACTACAAACACTCTTTTCTACCCTCAAACTCTGAGAAGGATTCCTGTCCCACTGTGATGTAAGCTCTGGCCTACAAATGCCCTTCCTTACCTTGGGATTGCCCACCAGGACTATGACTTAGATCTGAGTATGGGCAAAGCAACAAAGTCCTGTCCCCAGTGCCAGCAAAGAGGCCCCTGTAATCTCCTTATGATTAGTTATTTGATTCTCCCTTACCAACTGTGGGCTGAGAACTCTGGAAGCAGCCTCTGCCACTGCTGATTCAGTGGCTCCCAAGGCCTACTGATTTTCTGGAGCCTGGTCTGCTCTGACATGGCCTGCAGTGAACTGTGCTCCACTCTTACTCCAATTCGACAGACATTTCCTGCTGACTTTCTAAGTTGTCTTTGGCTGGAAAATTATTTCACCCCATCTTTTTATGAGTTCTGCCAATCTAGGAATTGTTTTATGGTGTTATTTAAAGGTGTTTGGAGGGGTTTTGAGGAGAACTCGGGTGAGTCATTGCCTTTTCTCTGCCATCTTGATTCTTCCCCCTCTCCAGATGTCTCTTAATTGCATTTATCTTCTAGAGCTGTTGTAAGATTAAAATAAGATATTATTAGCAAAGCATTTCACAATCTTTAAAGCACTTTATAAATGCTAACTAGCTGTTGCTGTTGTACAGAAAGAGCCAAGTAGAGTTTTAACATGAGAAAAGACTACACTAACATTTATGTAGAATATAAGCTCCTTGAGGGAAGGGGATGCTTTTTGTTCATAACTGTCTCTAAATTGATGACTACTGGGGTTATAGATCTAGCCCCAATCTCCATCCCCACTCCTGAGAGAGAGAGGATGCATGACATGGGCAGATCTAAGGAAGAAAAGCATTCTGGTACCTGATTGAAATATGTATTGGAGAGGGAAAAGACTCAAGGCAGGCAGATCTATTAGGAGACTCTCACCAGGTAAGAGGTGATGAGGCATTGAACTAAGGTGTTGGCTGTAGAGAGTGGAGGGAAGGAGACATCTATGAGAAATATTATGAAAGTAGAAATGGCAAGACATCTTTGAGAGATATTATGAAACTAGAAATGACAAGATTTAGCAATGGTTTGGATATATGGGTTAAATAAGAGTCAGGAGTCAAGGGAGTGTATTGCACTGGAGGTACAAGCCTAGGTAGCAGGGAGAATGATGGTATCCTAATAGTAGTAGGGAAGTTCAGAAGTAGGGAGGATTTTGTGGAAAAAGTAACAACATGGACATGTTGAGTTTGAGATGCTTATGGGACATCCAGTTCAAGATGGCAAACAGGCAGTTGGAGATGTGAGATGATAGCTTGGGATGGAGATTGGATTGGATTGAACTGGACTGGACTAAATCAAGACTGGCCTGGACTGGGCTACATCAGATATTTTAAAGAAGAAATAAGGAGAAGACTAAAAGAAACTCCCAGGGTGTTGAATACTATAGGTGGTACCAGGTCATTAGGCTTTGGGACCTTCAGTCCAGGAGGAATTTTACATAAGTGCCAAATGATTAGTAAATTCAGTAAGTGCCCTCAGGGGCTTTATATTTAAAGAGATCAGCATGAGCTATGGCGATCAGGGAAGAGCTTGCATTTATATGAAGTTTTTGCTTTTCTAGTTTTTCACTCTTTAAACCATACTTGGAGTTAAGTAGAACCATAAGAAGTAGAGACATTAATAATACTACTAATGAATATCATTTATATTGTCCCTTAGCTCTTTATTTATTATCTTATTTGAGCTTTCAAACAGCCCTGTGAAGCAAGCATTGCAGGCATGATTATCCCCAATCTAGAGATGCACCAACTGAGAACCCCTCAGAGACTCTAGTTTGCGCCATCTATAAAATGGATTGGATGGCTTCTAAGGTATCTCCCAGCTCTAAATCTATCATCTCATGGTCCCATGTGTATACTGCTGTTACTTTCCTGATCAAAATCTACATTGTTTTTAACCTGAACTCACGAACTAGATGGTGGGACTAAATGACCACCATAGCCTCTACCAGTTTTAAAATTCCATAACCCAGGCTCTATCACATTCTCTCTGTGAGATCATAAGCAGCTGTTTAACTGCTATGTGCCTCAGTTTCTTCATTTAAAAAACAGAGGTGATATTTCCCTCACCTCCATCAAAGAGTTGTAGAGCAGATCTAAAGCGCTGCAAGACCTATGAGATATGGCTATCTTTGTACAATCCCATCTCTTTCTTCTATATCTAACATTTTTTTACACCAGATGTTACCCAAACATATACACCTTGCCTCTGGGTTACAAAATTTGATTGAAAATGCAAATGGGGGAAGGGGAGAAGATACCTATGTAGAAAAAGTTGTTTGGGAGCTGTTTTTTTTTTCTCTCTCCTAATGCCTGAAAGCAGAGAGAGATTATTGAGTACAATGAATTGTCCAAACTGTCAGCACTTTGAAAGTGTGGGGAGTAAACAGATGCTGGCCAGGCCTCCATGCTCATTAACGCAGAGAAAAGATTCATTTCCTATGCATGATTAACTCCCAGTCGCCCCATGATTTACACAGCAGATGATCAGAAGAGAATTAATTATACCACAAACAGAGGTTCTGTTCTCAGCCATACTGGGCAGCCCCAGTGGGAGGGGTCACTCCCCTCAACTCCTGGGGTGTCAGCAGTCAGGGATGTCTCCATAGAAGAGAAATGTTTTGATCTTCTGGCTCAGATGTGGGGACCAGCTCCCCTAGAGCTCCCAAGGAGATGAATGGAGTGACGCTGAGTGGGGTCACCTTTCATCTTCATTCAGGTCTATCTCTCCATAAAGGACATTGACCCTTTTGGAGCACAAAGCCAAGCTTGATGCCATTTCATGAAGGCGTATACTTTATCCCCAGAAGCAGTTATTTCTATATGGCTCTAGAACTGGAAAGGATCCTAGGGTCTCTCATCCAAACCCCTCATTTTGTGAGTATGAGAAAACCTGGAGATCAAATTCATAAAAGCTTAGATCTGTAACTGGAAAGAATCTCAGAAGTCATCCAGTCCAAGTCTATAATTTGATGGATTAAACTAAGACCCAGAAAATTTATTTGACTGACCCAATGGGGTCTCTCCAGGGGTTGTGCCTGGTTAGGGGTAGCTTTAATTAGGTTGGCTGATCAAATCAAGAGGCTAGAGAACATGGAGTCATTCACTTTAAAACTGGAAGGAACTTTAGAGCCTGCCTGGTCCAACCCCCTCATTTTATAGTCTGAGGCCCAGGGAGATTAGGTGATTTGCCCTAAATCACACAAGTAGCGACTGACAAAGGCAAGATTCTAAGGTCTTAGGTTACTAAGGGTCCTCATGTATCTTTTACCTCATGGGGGAAAAAAATCCTCAAAGTTCTGGTGGAAACTTAAATATGAAAAGTCTGGATCCAACAGTGGATCTATAGCTGATCTCAGAGTCAAGAAGATCTGAGTTCAAATCCTCCCTCAAATCCTAACCTCCTATCACCTTTGGCAACATATGCAATCTCTCTGAACTTCATTATCCTAATCTGTAAAATGGGAGCAATAATGTCACCTACCTGACAGGGCTATTGTGACATCAAATGTGATGAGATATGGGAAGTGCTTTGCAAAAATGTTAGTTATTCAAAGAGGACAGGCAAATCCCAGGGCAGAGATTATAGGATCAGAAAGGAAAAACAGGAAAAAACCTTGGAGACCACTGGATCCAGTATCAATATTTTTCAAATGGGGAAATTGAGGTTTAGAATGGGGAAATGACTTGCTTCTGTTCTCATAGGGGATATAGCAGAGCTGGAATTCAAAGCCAAGTGCACCCAAGTCTAGTGCCCTTATACTACCGAAGGGCATAGGGTAGCTAGGTAGCACAATGGCCAGAGTACTGTGCCTGGAGTCAGGAAGACTCATCCTCATGAGTTCCAATCCAGCCTCAGACACTTACTAGCTGCATGATGCTGAGCAAGTTGCTTCATTGTGTTTGCCTCAGTTTCCTCATATATAAAATGAACTGGAGAAGGAAATGGCAAAGTCACTTCAGTATCTTTGCCAAGAAAACCCCAAATGAGGTAATGGAGATTCAGCTACAACTGAAATGACTGAACAATACCATGGAGGAAAAAGGTTTTGCATGACTTAGAGGGGTTCACATCCCTATTCTGTCATTTAAGAACTGTCTGATCAAGGAACCTTAACCTATGTGAGACTTACTCTTCTCTTCTGCAGAATGGGGTAAAACAACATTAACAGTCCCGTCCTCAAAGAGATGGTGTAGGACTCCAATTAGATAGTGATTTGAAGCATGAGGAGTAAACAGATGCTGGTCAGACTACCACGCTCATTAACTCAGAGACACCATTCATTCCTTATGCATGATTAACTAACTATAAATGGCTTTGCAGAACTGAAATGACTTTCTACATGTCAGATATCAATCCTGTTATTATATTGATACCCTCTCTTCCAGCTTTGCCTGTGGTACTCAATTCCCAAATTCTGAAAGTGAAAGCAGTAACTCCTTGGGAAGTGAGTAGGTTGGCAGTGTCTGTCACTCCAAAAAAGAGATGCCACCTCTATATTGTCAAGTCAGGAAACTTGAGGTACAGTTCTTGCTTTTCCATTTAATAACTGTATGACCCTAGGCAAATCTCCCACTTACTGACTGTGTAGACAGAGGCAGGCAGGTAGCACATTGGACAGAGCACTGGACTTTGAGTCAAGAACAAAAATTATATGCTTTTCTTTCCAACACCTGGGGGCAGGTACTGCCCCACCTTCATCCACAGGGAGAGTGAGCTCAAACTTAGAGCATTTTCCATGCAATAATCGTTCCACCAAGTTCACTCCCAAATTTGGTACAACTGTTGGACTGATCACTGTTGCTCCCTCTTGGAAGCAACTGGTTGCTCAGGACTTTGCTTCTCATTTTCCCACTTTCCAGTAAATATTGGCATAGATTCCACTTATCAGATCTTTTGAAGCTATCTCACATAGCTATCTCTAATTCTCTTTTACCTAACAGAAAGAAAAAAATAATCACAGAGACAAAGCACAGAGGTCCCAATTAATGGGTCACATGTGACTCCAGGTGGGGAGATTCAAAGACCTCTCCCTATCCAGAGGATTCATTTATTCATGAATGCATGCAACATGGCCCTCTTCTCCAACAGAGCCACAGAGAAAAAGAACAAGAGCCTCCCTTTGACTAATTCACGTCTTTTGAATGCAAACCCAGTTCTGGATGGGCATCCAATCAAAAATTCACCCTCTTCACCATGTGGTTCATGGACTGGAACCTATTGTAGAATGTCTGTGCAGGTCCAAAGTCTATGTGGGGATCACATCAGCTACTGATACTACACTTGCTAATAGGGGCTGGATTTACACAGTTCTCTATTAAAATAGAATTTTAAAATCCCAGATTTAGAGGTGGAAGGGCCTGCACAGTCCTACCCTTTGTCTTCACTTTACAGATAAGAAAACAATAGTTCAGGGAAATGAGATGATTTACACAGTCACAAGGCAATGAGTGACAGAAATGGAATTTGAGTCCCCATCTTCTGACTCAAAACAAGTATCTTTCCACTTATCTTTGTGGGTGGAACCATCCAAACAGATAGGACTAAGAGCTCATCAGCTCTCAATATAGCTATAACACCACTTTATGACAATAGAACAAAGCTTGTCTTAGATGACCTTTTCCCCATCTGGCAATGATTCCTCTAGATGACCTTTGGGCCTGGGGTTGAGAGTCAGGATTCCATTACTCTGAAAATAGACCTTTAAATTGTCAATTTTAGGGGTGCCTCTGAGGGTCTTTTTTATTTTTCCTCTTTCCTGCCTCCCTCTTCCCCTTGCTCACTCAGAACAGCAGTGGCTACTTACACAGGCTTCACCATGCTCTGCTCCCAGTGCAGACAAATGTAATTTATTTCAGATGGTTCTGTCTTTCTCTTTATCCCCAGGAAATAATGAGAACCTGTCTTTCATTGACAATAAGCACCTTGGCCCTCCTTGAGATGTTTACTGGCCAACCCTAACACTTCCTGAAATTTCTAATGATTGAAAGTTGGGGGTCACAGATGGGGGAGACTGTCCTATTCCTCACATCACTGCAGCCCTCTTGAAATGCTCAAAATAAACTGTGATTTCTTTGGGTGATGGCTAGGGCTGCCCAAGGGAAAGGAAAACATAAAAACATATTGACCTTGGGATATGGAGCAGTGGGAAGGGCTCCCTCCAAGAGGGAGGGAGGAGAATTGGGGAAAAGAGTTATCTTTCATGACTTTTATAGGTAGAGTTAGAAATGAAAAAGGAAAACATTCTTTTGCAGAGGTGAGAGTGGGGAGTATCTATGGGTGAGAATATTGAATCTAAAATTAGCTATTTTTTCTATGTATTGATCAGTTTTGCTGATTTTTTCTCCTCTTTGACCTCTTTTGCTTTTAGAAAATTCAATTTTAAGATGGATGGTTCTTTGGGAGGGAGAGGGGTAAGATATAGGAGGAAATTTAGTCAATGTAAAATCAGAATATATCAATAAAATCTATTTAAAAATTAAAATCAATTAATTTATTTTTTATTTTTCATCATCTTTATTAAATGTGAATTAATTTTTTTGCACAGCTTGAATGGTTTCAGAAGCATGTTTTACAATGAGTAGATCAGAAACATAAGAAAGAGTAAACCATGGACACCTTGTCATTTTATAATCCTAGGGGCTTCATTGGATGGGGAGGAAGAAAGCGATGCTGTGAAGCATTACCAGAAGTTCGCTAATCAGGGGAGACTAGACAATATGCCTACTTAAGGGGAGGGCCTAAACCAGTGATTTCATGAACCCCTTTCCAATTGTATCCATGTTCCAAATGAATCCAGATCAGGGGGTCTTTGTCTTCAGATATTCTCTGTTCTGTGCCACCAATGTGCCTAAACTGACTGGTTTTCTGTTTGGCTTCTAGCCAGCTGAAGTGAGATGTATAACCCATATCCTTCTTGGCCTTCTTGTAGGACAAGGCAAAAAACACTGTTGGTCAATGTTAGCAAATGGTAATTGTGGGGAGGTTCATAAATGAAAATAGATCATAGCATGAAACTTATCACCTCCAGTAGGAAGGTTGCCCAATACAGTAATGTGGAAAGAATGCCTATTTTGGATCCAAGTTTGAAGCCCCATTCCTTGCTCAATTCATCATTCAAATCAGAAAAGCTCTGGGCAGGTGCATCATCACAGATGTAATAGAACTGACCCCCAATGCGTTGGGCCTTCTCAGAGTCCCGCAGGGTTCTGAGTGCCAGGATATGTGATCAAGGCACATTTTCAACATAGACTTGGTTGGCCATGCAACCATCCCTGTTCCTTTGAAAGGTTCTATCATTAAGGACTTTAGTAATTTCATGTTGGAGAAAACTGCTCCCTTCCCCATATATGCACATGAGCCTCAAGGAGCAGGTGTGCATTATGGTGTCATTCCTAAGAATCTTCTTGCTTCTTGCTGTAGGGATATGCATTGTGCCATTTGCTTTCAAGGAGTTCACCCTCATGCCCATTTTGGACAGGCTTCCTATATGAGTTGGGGCCGGCCACTTCTACAGAGCTGGTATAGATGAAGATAGGCACACGAGGTGAGATGCTCTCTTCCAACAGGAGTTAACCTTCATTACGACCTCTTTCCTAAGCCATAATCCTGTGTCAATGATGGATGCAGTGTGAACGATGGCAGTAATGCCCTGGCAGGCCTTGCGGAGGAGCTGCTCATCTAAAATGCCTCCTTGCATCACAGTCACCTTGGTCTTGTCCTTGAGCTCTGAAAATTCCAACAGCAACTGAGGACTCTAGACTTTGTCCAAGATTTGGATCTCCTCCTGCCATTTTTCTTCCTCCAACAACTGGTGAACAATCCTCTGCCCCAGAAATCTTCCGGCTCCCGTCACCAGACAGCTCCATTTATCCATAAGTGGCATAGTATCATATACCTCTTGGCAGAAAACGCCCAAAAAAATACAAACTGCTTAGATTAGCAGAAATGAAAATTGTGTTTGTCCTTCGTTTTCAAAGAGGACCATGACATCAGGGAAATGATGAAAAATCTAAATTTTTTTTAATTTAAAAATCTATTAAAAATTAAAAAGAAATGGATGAAGGGAAAAACATTCTCCCTTATCTCTACTCTCCTCCCCTATCCCTATTGGCCTACATGACCTGAGAAACATGAAAGGACTCTTCTATTCAACAAAAAAGAAAAAAAAGCCCTTTTCCCTAAGCCTATCTGGTACTCCAAATACTACCATTAGGAAGTAACGGAGTGAAGGAAAGAAAAAAAAACACTTATTAAGCTCTCACTGTATGCAAGACCCTGCACTAAGCCCTGGGGATACAAATAGAAAAAGCAAGACAGTCCTTACCCTGAAGGAAGTTAATTCTAAGAGAAAGCATCACATACAAGGGGTTAGGGATAAAGGAAGAGTGATACGGACATGGAAGTCACCAGGATGGTGAGGAGTCATGGAGTAATTGATGAACAGATTATTTTCTGGAACACTAGCATTGATTTTATCATTATTCCCAGAACTAGAGGTTTAAGTTGGGGGCAGGGATAAGGATTGTAGGGGACCAGCTGCATGACATGAAGTTGATGGGTGGAGGATGGCAACATAGGAGTCCAGCTCAGACTGAGGATGGGAAAGTCTCACCAATCAGAACATGAGACTAGAGAGGGGCAATGGAAGGTGTGCCAGAAGTGAAGTCTGCAGCACAGGAGCCTGGGGTGAAGATGACTGGGGCACACACAGCATCTAATCCAAGCCCATAATTTACAGATGAGGAAACTGAGGCCCAGAGAGGGAAAATGACTGACCAAAAGTCACCTCAGTATTAAGTACCAGGTACTCCATCTAGAACTTGTTCTATGACATACTACATGGTTTCTAAGAGCTGTTGCTCTTCAACAGATCCTGGTAAAAACACAAATGCCCTCCCCTACCCAAAATTAATCTACATTGAAAGGAGATTAGGTGACAAGTATCTGAGACCCAGTTCTACATTTTCTACCAGTTCTTGGTACACTGAATTTATGTGTGTTTAATCAAAAACAAGCAAACCAGATTTTACAACTTCCATGAAAATTGACCCTGGTTCCTCTTAGCCCTAAGTATACCAAATTCCCCAAATTCTAATTCCCAATACCTCTCCTCTGCCTGAGAGGGATTTCAAAATTCTCCAAAGCAGGGGAACACAGTGTATATAACCATGGAAACCACTCTGTCTGTGCACTTCTACCTAAACATTGACCAATCACAAAGGGAAGTCAACATCAAATGTGGTAGTTTAAGAAGTGGAGAATCTGGGTTCAAATCTCATATCTGATGTTTTCCTTTCTATGCGATCTTTAACAGGTCATATACTTCTCCAGGAACCACTTTCCACAACTGTATAGTGAGGGTGCTGGACTAGAAGTCCTTCTATCCTTAGCCTATAGTCTTATGATCTCTTTCCCCTTTTACAAACAGGAAGGAGAAGAGCCTTACTCCTTGTCTCCAGACCATTGTTGTCCATCATTCTCAAAGAGGACCAATGAATCAGGAGGGAGATGTTTTGACTTTTGAGTGAATTGGATTTAAGTGAGGCAGATCTGTGCAAAGACATCAGCCCCAGAGGGTGCCATCAGAGACTGGACTAAATTTAGTATCCTGGTCAATGGATAGAACCTTGTCTAATAGGGAGAAAATACCTAAGAAGGTCTACTTCTGTTCATTCATTCAGTCAGTCAACAAGCACTTATTAAGAGCTTATCATATGTTAGACATTGAGCTGAATGATGATACAAAGAAAGGCAAAAACATGATTCTTACCCTCAAGGAGTTCTTGTTCTAATGGGGAAGCAATAAACATATAACCCTATTCAGCAGGATATATGCAGTGGAAGTGGAAGGAAATCTTGGAGTGATGGTGCTAGCAGTGAATAGTTGGGCGGAGGGGTTAGTGGAATGAGAAAGGACTCATTGCAAACATTGGGATTTGAGGTGAGTTTTGGAGGAAACCAGGGAAGTCAGAAGATAAAGATGAAGAGTGAGAGCCTCTCAGGTACAGAGGACAGACAGTGCAAAAGTACTGAGTTGGGAAATAGAGTGTCCTGCCTAAGGAACACTGAGAAGGTTGCAATCAGCAGAGTAGAGAAAGGATAGTGGAATAAAATGTGAAAATGCTAGCAGAGTAGGAGGGTACCAGGTTCTTATGGATTTTAAGTGCCAAACAATTTTATTTTTCTCCTGGAGGTAATAGGGAGCCATTGATATTTACTGGGAAATGGGGAAACTTACATGTTCAGATCATGATCTGAAACCAATATGAAAGCAGAAGGGAAAAAAATTATTATGTTCAGGAGAAAGGAAACTAAGTTTTTTTCATCTTCTCAGAAGACTCAAGTGTGAAAAATTCAGTTTGTATTGAACAAATCAATGTTAGACAAGAGAAAGAAATACCTTAATGATAAATACCAATCTCTTGTCTGAAAGGTAGAGGTCATAGGAGCTAAGCAAGGCAACATCTGGAGTCCGCATAATGCAAGTATTCAAATTTTTTAAGAGCAAAGGCTTCCCTACTTGGAGGAACAAGCGTGGAGAGAAAATCATCTCATGGAAAGATGAGAATGAGATATTAGAAATCATCATAGTAACAATAACATTCTCATTGAACATTATTGATAAAAAATGGGAAAGAGCAAATAGAGAGTTCTGGAGTCAAAAGGACCTGGATTCAAGTCCTGCTTCTGACATGCTGGATGTGGGATCCTGGGCAAGGCATTTAAGAATTATACCCAACCTGCCCCCAGGCAATTCTCTAAGACTGTAATTTGCAGAGCAGGCTTTGAACTGTATTGTTAGAGGGAGTTTCCTCACTTCCGGGTCTCCACAACAATGAAATTCTAGGTCTACTACTACTACTACCACTACCACTACCACCACCACTCTGCTATTATTACACTACTACTACTGCTGCTGCTGCTACTGCTACTACTATTATCAATAAACCTTAATATCAAATGATTCAAGATTTCACTGATGTAGTCTTGCCTACGTAGATTACAACTGCTTTCCCACCTTAGTAGATCATTTTAAAATTTGCTATCACCAAAAATTTTTCTCACCTGGTGATAATATTTGTAGGAATGGGGGGTTGAGACCATTATTTCTCTATAGAAAACTTCCAGGGAGCAAATTACCTCTACCAGTGCAAGTAGGTCAGAGAAGCAAAATGGCAGTCAGATAGACTGGAGCTATTAGAGGGCCTTGAATGATGGATTGGTTATTTTTATATAGCTGCTGTTTGTTCTTCATTCTCAAAGAGGACCATGACATCAGCTAGGTGATGCCATGACATGTAAGTGAATTGAATTTAAATGAGGCAGGGCTGAGCAAAGCCACGAGTCTCATTTTCTCCTCTAGAGTCATCTGGGTCCAGTGGCCAGATACGGATCAAGATGACTAGACATGACTCAGGATACAGTGGGAGACCTTGGCCTTTTCAAGCTAAGTTCTTTAATAGGTCTTAGTTTGACTGAGGCAATGTCCATTCCATCATTACTCCGGGGACTGATGGGGAACATGGAACTTGCAAGGATCTGAAACTGACGGAGTGGTCCCTGTATCTATCAAGGCAGAAATGGGGTGTTTGGTAGTCAGTAAGGAGCTACTGTTAGAGTAATGCAATGGCAGCTATTCGTGAAGACAATTACTATTCATCATTGTTTTGATCTGGACCCTACCCTCATAAGAAGGATATTGATCTATAAGCTGGAGACCGGAAGGCAAGAAGAATGTTGAAATGCCTGAAGATCACATCAAGTGAGAGTCAGTCTGGGAAACTGGAGACGTTCATCCTGGATAAGATAAGAATTGGAGGAGGGGGCACATGATGGCTGTCTTCAAAAACCAAAGGATTCCTCTCATAAAAGAGGGATCAGACCTATTCTGCTTGGTCCAGGTAGACAGAACTGGGAACATTCAGTAGGAAATTTTAAAGAGGAAAATTCAGGTTTGAAGTCAGGAAAAACTTCCTAATAATTAGAGCTGAAATATCTAAAAATAGAATGGTCTGCCTTGGGAGATAGGCCTCTCTGTCTCTCTCTGTCTCTCTCACTCACTCTTTCTCTGTGTGTCTCTGTCTTTGTCTCTCTCTCCCTGTGTCCCTTTTTCTCTCTCCCCTCCCCCCACTCTTTCTCTCTCTGTGTGTCTCTATCTCTCTCCCTGTCTCTGTGTCTGTCTTTGTGTGTGTGTGTCTGTCTGTCTGTCTGTCTCTCCCTTTCTGTCTCTCTCTGTCTCTCTCTCTGTCTCTCTCTCCCTCTCTCTGTCTCACACACACACACACACACACACACACACACACACACACACACACACACAAAGACAGACACACAGGCACACTCTCCTCCTTGGAAGTATTCAAGCAGAAACTAAATGACCATTTGTGTGGGATAGTGAAGAGGCAACCAGCAAATAGTTGAACTCAGGTCTTCCTAAGTTCAAATCCTGTTTCAGACACTTATTAGTTGTGTGACCCTACACAGGTCACTTAACTTTTCTGTGTCTCATTTTTCTTATATGTTAAATGTGAATAATAATAGCGCCTATCTTTCAGAGTTGTTGTGAGGATCCAGTGAGCTGGGTACTTCACAAAAGTGCTTTGCAAACCTTAAAGCACTCTATTGTTTAGTTTTTTTTCCCAGTGATCTTTGACTCTTCATGAACCCATTTGGAGTTTTATTGACAAAGATCCTAGAACGGTTTGCCATTTCCTTCTCCAGCTCATTTTCCAGCTAGACAAACTGAGGCAAACAGGGTTAAGTGATTTTCCCAGGGTCACATGGCTAGTCAGTGTATGAAGCTGGATTTGAACTCAGGTCTTCATCCCTCTGGGTCTAGTGCTCTAGTTGCCCTAAAACACTATATAAAGTCTAGCTCTTAAGCTTATTCAGTGGAGGGTTGGACCAGTTGGTCACTGAAGTCTCTCACAGTTCTAAAGTTCTGTGAAATACTCAGTAGAGATCCTAAAGGCCAGCAGACCCACAACTAAAACACTATATAAAGTTTAGCTCTTAAATTTATTCAGTGGAGGATTGGACCAGTTGGTCACTGAAGTCTCTCACAGTTCTAAAGTTCTGTGAAATACTCAGTAGAGATCCTAAAGGCCAGTAGACCCAGAAAATGGCATACAAGTTCTGGTGGCTGATGAGAACAATAAAGGATGGATGACCCAGCCTTGCACAGATTATCCTGGGAGGCTGAATAATAGAGTGAGGTTGTACCTTATTCATCAGCTCCCTATTGAGATTTAATAGATCAACACCTGGTGAAATGAAGAAAGAATTAAAAAACAATTACAAGATGGACTCTGCCAGAGCCAGGTCCTCCCCCTCCTGGCTGCCTACCCTGATGCTAAGGATCGTTCATGGATCGGATTGGCTACATAAAATCTTCCCAGAAAAAAGCAACACCCTACTGAGATGGAAGAGACTTTAACCATTGAATTTCCTTTGCTTTTCAGATGAAGAAACTGAGGACCAGAGAGGAGAAAGGACTTGCCCAATTTACAACAAAAAGTCAGTGATGGAGACCACACTTATTCCAAGGCCACTGTTGTCTCTCCTATACCATATGACCTCTCCTGATGCTCTTTTTGAGACTGCTGTCTTCAGTTCTCTGACTGGGCTCCCTTACCAATTTAAGTTCCTTGAGGGTTGAAATATTTGTGTTTCTTTGTTTAGGTTACATAAGGTGTCACTTCCTTGGGACCAAACTACACCCTCTTTAAAGACATTTTTCTAAGATTTTTTTTTGAGATATTCTCAACCCAACCCCAACCTAGCACTCTGCTTTACCCAGAGTAGGTATTTAAGAAATGCTCCTTTAATTGAAACTCACAGCAACTCAAATCCACAAATCAAGAGCATGACATCTGAGATCTGACATTTAATAGCTATAGGATCTTAGGGAAATGACTTCTATTCTCCCACGCTGAGTTTCCTCTTTGTAAAATGGAATACTCAAAACTTGAAAGACCTACCTTTTAGCATTTCTGTGAGGAAGACATTTGGAAAATCTTGAAGCTCTGTAGAAATAGCAGTCGTGGTTACTACCAGTAGAATAGAAGCTCCTTGAGTGCCTGTATGATTTCATCATCACCAGGCATAACACTTCGCATTTAGTAGGTGATGAATGAATGAATGAAAAAGCATTTATTAAGTGTTTGCTATGTGCTAGCCACTAGTCCTCTTCGAAAAGGGAGGACAAACACAACGATGCTGGTGACTGAGTGTGTGTGTGTGTGTGTGTGTGTGTGTGTGTGATGAAACAGACCCTGCTTTCATTTTTATTTATTTATATATAATATATATAAATGAATACATCATATTTTATATTATATATAATTATGTATTATATATAAACTATGATTACATATATATCAACTACAAAAATATATACAATTAAAATTATTTAACTGTATAACCATACAATTGTATAACTATAAAACTATATATACTTATATAACTATAATTACATAACTATAACTCCCTGTTTGTGTCTCTCTGCATCTCTCTCCATATATATTATATATGTGAATGTGTGTGCATATATATTATATATATGTATGCATGTATGCATGTATGTGTGTATGTATAAAACTACCCTTGCTTTCAGTGAATTTACCTAATAGGGGAAATAACCATAGGAGTGAAGGCAGAGGAGGGCTATTCTCGTCCGGGGTGATTGACGGGTCCTTTCCAGGAATGGCAGTGCTAATTTGAATACTGTTCTCAGTAACTATTTGTTGAACTAAATCAGAAGGCAGTGCACTGGTTCTAGGAATAAAGAGGTGAAAACCATACATTCCCTACCATGAAAGGGTCTATGTTCTTGTAGAGAAGATAATCAGTGTACAGACACAAGTGTATATATATGTATATATACATATAATACATATTATATATACATAATATATACATACATGTAATACATATATACATACATATATATATATATATATATATATATATATATATGTATTGGGACAATCTGACAAATGCTTTAAGCTTGGGGAATCAGGGAAGCCTTTCTGGAGGAAGCCACCAGGACATCACAATTCAGAGAATGTAGGTTAGA
Source organism: Potorous gilbertii (assembly GCA_028658325.1). Lineage (NCBI taxonomy): Eukaryota > Metazoa > Chordata > Mammalia > Diprotodontia > Potoroidae > Potorous > Potorous gilbertii. The sequence goes on along the minus strand of CM053773.1, from coordinate 229,800,089 downwards.
ACTGTTTGGATTGGAAACAGTGTTAAATCCATAGTTCGCAATGCCAGCTTCATTTGCTGGCTGTGTGACCCTACACAAGTCACTTAACCGTCAGTCTCAGTTTCATCAACTGTAAAATAGGGTTGTTGTGAGAATATATGATACAACATTTGTAACACACTTTGTGATCCTTAAAGTGCTACATAAATACTATTAATATTATCATTGGCCATAATCTCTTATTTGTAGAAGACCTGGTTTCAAATCTTGCCTCAAATATTAGTTAGCTGTGTGATCTTGGATACTTCCCTGGGCCTCAGTTTCCTCATCTATAAAATAAGGGAGTTAGCCTTCATGGCCTCTAAGGTTGCTTCCAGCTCCAAATGGATGCTTCTATGCTAACTGAAACCTTGGCATAAAAGAGTTTGCTTTGTGGGGTTTAGGCTACAGGCCCTCCATCCCTAGCCCCAAATCTGGCCCCAAGGCCTAACTGGGGTCAGTGTCAGGCATTAAGACTTCCACACAGGAGTTTCCTCCATTGTTTTATGCCCCCCCTGGAAAGTACAATATTCATCTTGAAAGAGGCTGGGCCAAGAGGGAGGTGGCATGTGGAGAGTGGGAGGAGAAGCAGGGCCCAGAGCAAGAGGAGAGACCCTATTTCTCAAACAGAACTTTCTGACTGAAATTATTCAGAGGAAAACCTTATCAAACCAGTCTCCAGGTTGGGGTCATCCATCTTCCAGATGTAATTCAATGGCCCTTTCTTGGCTATGATTGATTAGGCATGTGGCTGCAGGGAGGTTGGTATTTGTAATACAGACCATTTTTATCAATGACCTGCTCCCCACCAGTCAAACAAATAGGCTCTTTGTTTAATCCTGTTAACCTGCTCTCTCTCTGGCTCCAGCCAGCTCTGTCCCTCCTAGGCTGCCCATTTAGGAGAAGGTTGGAATTCTTCAGATTTCAGTGGTTAGATCAGGGTGCCTCCCAAGAGATTAAGAGCTAGAATGAATCTTAGAGACCATCTGTTCCAAATCTGCTGCCCCCTTCCCCTACCTTATGCTTAATAAGACTGAAAAAGAAGTGATTTAAGATTTAGAATTAAGAGATGTCAGGTAGAAAGGATTGTAGAAACCATCTGTCCACACATTTGCCCCCCCATACACATGCCCATTTTAGAGAACAGAAAACTGAGACCCACGGAGGTAAAGTGATGATTTGAGTTTATACCAGGTCTCTTAACTGAGAGTGTGTGAACCCTCAAAGGGTTTGTGGATAGATCACAAGGGGTGAATTTGGATGGGAAAAAAAATCTTGATATCAATATAATTTAACTAGAGTCAGAAAATGTGGACTCAAATCTCATCTCTGGTTCTTTACTACTTGTGTAAGGATGTCACTTCATTTCTTGGGGCCCCAGTTTTCTCATCTGTAAAATGAGGGACTTGGTTTTTGAGGTCCCTTCTCACTCTAGGTCTATGATCCTTTGGCCCTATGAGTCAGTGTCCTCATGGGCTGAGGTCCTTAGAGGGCACACAGGGACATTAAAAAGTTTCCAGAAAAGAAGGATAGTACACCAGTCAAAAATAAACAGATGGAAAGGACTGGGGGCCAAAGGTGGCTTTAAAAAATTGTAGAGGTGTGATTGGTTGGAAGTATTTCACATGTCATGGGAAAATAGAGAGCATGGGGACATTGATTATTTTTGCTTGTCTAGTATATCATAACTGGGCCCTCCACCTCTAATCCGGCTGTGTAAGTTACTGAGAGCTGACCCCCTAGACTATTGGTAATCCACATAATTTACTATTTATTGACGACCTAATGTGCCCAGCACCATATGTAAGGTCCAGGACTAGGAAGGTGATAGATCTGTTGGATTTTATGTGAAGTGTGTGTTCAATCGTGGGATCTACTGATCTATTACTCTCTTTTACAGATGAAACTAAGGTTGAGAAAGAGATTGAGTGAATCACTTGTCCAGGGTCATAGTTATTAGGTAGAGTTTGAACTCAGGCCTTTTGGACCCTAAGGCCAGAATTCCATACCAACGAGAAGCTGATCATTTATAGTTGTGAATAATTTAAGGATTGAGATGACAAAATAAATATATAGGTCATCATATAGTACAATGCTAGAGCTGGAAAGAAACTCAGAGGTCATTCACTTTAAACCTTTCTTTTGACTGATAAGAAACTTGGGGCTCAGAAAAGTCAAGGGATTTGCCCAAGACCACACAACTAGTGAGTGACAATACCAAGATTTGAACCCAGGATAATGTGACAGAAGTTCCAGATGTTTCAGGAAAGTTCCAGCGATGATCATTCCAGCAATGACCTTAGAATAAAGATACAGAACCGCTCCATATTTTACAGATGAGGAATCTGGGACCAAGAGAAGTTATTTGCCCAAGGTCACCCAGAGAGTCATTTCCTTATTTGACAAAAGCCAGCCTATAGTCCTGAGGATAAATTATATATTCCTCTGTTTAACTTGTAAAACCACTTTACCACCTGACCTCAACCTGTCTTCTAGTCTCTTTATACATGATTCTTCCTCTTGTATTATATAATCCAGCCAAACTGCCCTTTTCTCTGTTTCTCACACATGGCACTCATTTCCAGTTTCCAGATCTTTGCACTGGATACCCGCCATATACTCCACAACTCTGTTCTATAGTGTCCCTATCTCCTTTCAAGATGAAACATAAGCACCTGCTTCTACCAGAAGCCTTTCCTTATTCCCACCTCCAGAGTGAATGCCCTCCCTCCCAACCACTTTGGATTTACCTTTGTTATTCAGTCATGCATAACCTTTCATTTGGGATTTTCTTGGCAAAGATACCAGAATGCTTTGCCATTTCCTTCTCCAACTCATTTCACAAATGAGGAAACTGAAGCAAACACAATGAAGTGACTTGCCTAGGGTCATATTGCTCGTAAGTGTCTGAGGCTGGATTTGAACTCACAAATACGAGTCTTTGTGATGAGTCTTTCCTAACTTCAAGCCTGGCACTTGATCCGTTTTGCCCCTTTAGCTGCCATGCATTTATTTGTTTTCAATCTTTATTAATTTCTCTATATCTATATATGGAATAACAATAGCTAGCATTTATATAGCACTGGTTATATGCCGGGCGCTGTGTTAAGCACTTTCATAAATATTAGTCCACTTAATCATTAAAACAGTCCTGGGACGTAGCTGTTATCATTACCCCCACTTGATAGTTGAGAAAACCTGAGGTAATCAAAGTGACTTGCCCAGCATCACACAGCTACCAAGTGTCTGAGGCTGGATTTAAACTCAGGGCTCCCTGGCTCCAGGTCTAGGGCTCTATCTACTGGACCACCCAGCTGCCTATATATTTGCCTTTCAATTAGAATACAAGCTCCTTCTTATTAGATTCCTTCATTCCTGTGTTTATATCCTAGCACAGTACCCGACACATAGCTGTGGCACGTGGTTGTTGAATGATTTATTGTTCAAATCGTGGAGAGTCAGCATTAGAACTCAGGTCTTCTGACTCCAAGTCCAAGCTCTCTTGCAGATTTCTTTTACAAGAGAGGAGTTTTTGACTGTAAAAAGTATCCATCAGCTCCAGTGGGGGCCTCAGTCCTCTGCTGGCCAATCTCTTAAGGCCTGAGGCCTCTTCAGAAGGTGGCAGGAAAGAGAACATGGGCCATGTTGGGTTTTCTGGGTCCCTCAGTCCTCCAAGGAAGAGCCCAAGGCTGCCTTTTCCCTTGGCATCCCCTCTGTTCAGCTCAGGAAGCCACAGTCTGTCCACACAGATCACTCACTATAGAGCCTGAGTCCAGTGCCTGGATGATCCTATCCCCTGGGGACCCTTCCCCATTTGGGCTGACCTATTTCTATGTGACATAGCTGATCAGGTTAGGAAAGATGTCTGATGTCCAGGGACAGCCTGGCTGCACAAAGAGGTTAAGAGAGCCCAAGGATGCATCAGTGGCTAGAGAGATTACATCACTACTTCCCTGGTCCATTGGAATTCCAGGCCAGGGGAACTTGGGATTGGGAGCTGAGAATTTTTTTAAAAAGCAAGTTTGATTGTTACATTTTCTTTTAATATCACAGTCATTAAGAAATGGACCCACCCCACCCAGCCCTGCACATGGAATCTTCCTTTATAACAAAGAAAGAAGGGGAGGGAGCAAGCATTTATGAAGCACCTACTGTGTGTCAGCCCCTGGGATAAGCTCTTTACAAATATTATTTTCATTTTTAAAACAGTTAAGAAAAACCCTCAATGCCGTGACCACATCGGACAATGTATACAGTATTCTGCCTCGTAGCCCCCACCACATCTCTCTGAGAGGAAGCTGGCATGTTTCAACGTCTGCTCTTTGGGGCTACCATTCATTTTTCCTTTTGCTCAGAGTTTAGTTTCCATTTCATTTATTTTGTGTTTGTCATTATGTCTTCTTGTGTTTTTGATCCTACTTATTTTGCTCTGTGGGGCAGCTAGGTGGCACAGTGGGCAGACCCAGTACTGAGGAAGACCAGAGTTCCAATGTAGCCTCAGAAGTTTGTGTGACCTTAGGCAAGTCACTCAGCCTTGTTTGCTTCAGTTTCCTCATTGTAAAATGAGCTAGAGAAGGAAATAGCAAACTACACCAATATCTTTGCCAAGACAACCCCCCAAAAGGGGCCACAAAGAATCATGTATGACTAAAATAACTCAACAACAGCAATTTTGCTTATCATTCCTACAAATGTTCCCACGGTTCCCTGAATTGTTATCGCTACATATTCTGCTAAATTCACATACAGATAAATAGTTAACATATTTATTGTGCTTTACATGTGTTATTTAGTTTTTCAGCCATTCCTGAATATGTGTTGCTATTATGTTTTATTAAAAATAAATTGGGGTGGGAATATTTCCTGGGAGCAACAAGGAACCCAGCAAATCAAGAAAGGTTTGAGATTTACCTGAGGTCATGCATGTACTCTGACTCCAAACGTGGATTCTTTCTACTATATCTTTCTGTCTGCATCTGGGACAAATTCTAGCTCTTCTTAGTGTCTATGTGGCCTTACGCAAATAACTTATCCTCTGTGGGCCTCAGTTTCCCCTCTGTAAAATGAGGGAGGTAGAGCAGAGGACCTTTCCAACTCTAGAGTCTGTGATTTATAAGAAAGTCTGTGTGTATATGTGTGGTGTGTACATGTGTGTATGTGGCATGTACATGTGTGTGCATGTGTATGGTATGTGTGTGTTAGGTAAGTGTCCATGATATCCAGCAGTTCTTCACTGTGAGACTAGCTGAGCTCCCTCTTCTTCAGGAACAGAAATAAAAGAAATATAAAGATCATAGCTTGATCAAGCCCTCCATCAATCAACAAACATGTTTTAAGTGCTTACTGTGTGTTGTTCTATGGATTAAGCTCTGGGGAATACATAGAAGAAGAAAGGAAAGGAGGAAGGAAAGGAGAGAGGAAAGGAAGGAAAGAAGGAAGGAAGGAAGGAGGGAAGGAAGGAAGGAAGGAGGGAGGGAAGGAAGGAAGGAGGGAGGGAGGGAGGAAAGAAGGGAGGGAGGGAGGGAAGGAATTAGGGAAGGAGGAAGGAAGAAAGAAACGAAATTCTTACTATGCTTCAAGTCAAATAAAGTCAACAGGCATTTATTCAGTCCTTACTATGCTAGGCACTGTACTAAGTTTAAAAATGTAAGTACAAGCAAAAAGAAAGACAGTTCCTATCCTCAAAGAGCTTCCATTCAAATGGGTCAGTATAATACATAAAAGGAATGTAGAAAAGGCGTGGGGGCATCAATGAAGGAAGGAGGGGAAGGGGATATTGTAGGGAGTGTGTAGGGAAGAGTGAGGACTTCCTACAGCTCTACCCACAATGGCTATATCCACCTGGTATCTTTGAGTAATTTGGGAAGCATGGATAAAGGAAAGCTCAGAGTTGTTTTCATTTGTATTTCTCTTATAGTTACTGATTTGGAGGAATCTTTCAGGTAGATATTAGTAATTTGCTTTTTCTTTAGTCAATTGGTTGTGTCTTTGGTTCTACTAGAGAAGGAGCTCATTTGGATCATCCCTATAGATTTAGTACTTGAATGATGGCACTGAAGTCTGGGCATGATATCATAAGAGGCATAGTTGATGGAAATAACGATACTTACCTTCGAGAAGATTCCACAGGGAGAGACATAATTACTCTCTCCAGTGCCATGAAGACAAAGAAACAGGCTTTTTCTGTACTCATCTACATAGTGGAACTAAGAGGAATGAGGGAGAGATCATAGGACATATTTCAACTCAGTGTAAAGAAGGATGCCCTAAAAATTATAGCTGTTTGGAAATGAAATGGGCTTCCTCTATAGGTAGTGAGTCTTCCATCATTTTAAATGATTAAGCAGAATCTGATTTATGTTGTTTTGTCTTTTTTTTTGGAAGGAGAAGGAAAGGTTGGATGAATACCTCTAAGACTGACTCTACCTCCAATAGGTATGACAGACCCAATTTAAATTTCTTAAGAATATAGAACACAACTTTAAAAAAAATTATATCCCAATACTACATAGACACTGAAGTAAAGTGGATAGAAAGTCAGCTTCTGAGACAGGAAGAACTGAATTTAAAACCCCTTTCTGATATATCTTGTACATGTGACCTTGGGAAAGTCATTCATACTCTCAGTGTTCCAGGCAAGATTCTAAGGGGTAGAGAAGGTACCAAAATGAATTCATAGAAGAAGCATCCTTACTGAGAGCTCCATAAGCCCATAACATTATAGATCTAGTGCCTGGCATGTAGTTGGTATTTTATAAACGCTTGTTGAATATCAGAGGATCATGGACTCAGAGTTAAAAGTGACTTTACAAGTCATTAAGTCTAACTCATATTTCATGATGGGGAAACTGAGGCACAAAGTGACTTTCTTAGATTCATACAGCTAGTAAATAACTGGGGAGGAATTAGAATCCAGGTGGGCATGACTCCAAGTCTGTGACTCTACCCATTCCACCATGCTCATTACATTTATTTATCAGATTAAATTTCATCAAAGATTTATCAGTTATCAGTTAAGTCATTAGGTTCTTTCTGAGTTTCCAGAAGCTAATCCAAGCTAGGAATTATTGTATGGTGGACTTAGAGTCAGGGGAATTGACTTCAAATACCCACCTTCTACTTGCTAGCTGTATGACCTTAGGTAAAACATTCTATTTCTCCGTATCCCAGGTTCCTCTATTTAAAACAGAGAGATTGGACTAGATGAACTCTAAAATTCTTGTTGTTCAGTTGTTTTTCAGTCACGTCCAACTCTTCATGATGTGAATTGGGTTTTCTTGGCAGACATACTAGAGCTTTTCTAGCTCATTTTGCAGATGAGGAAACTGAGGCAAACGAGATGAAGTAACTTTCCCAGGGTCACACAACTAGTAAGTGTCTGAGACTGGATTTGAACTCAGTGCTTACTGACTCCAAGCTTAGCACTCTATCCACTGCATCACCTAGCTAAAATCCTAACCAACATGGAATCTAGGTTCCTACCTATGTAATAGCAAGGCATGGAAACTGGCTAATAGTTCATATAGGTTGCTTTGTCAGTCGAAATATACATGTAGAGGAATAAACACTCCATCTCTTTGCAACTCCCATCCTCTAGAGTACAGCACTTTTGACAGCTGAAGTGGCTGGATATCACTGTTACTTGTTACCAGACAAAAAGTTGCTTGATTGATTCTGGGGACCCTAGTCCCTAGGTTAGGACAGTACCCAAAGGTGGAGCTAATGGCAGTCTTCTAATAATCAGAGCAAGAAGGGATCTTCCAATAGGAATCAATCACTAGAATTCAGAGGACATCTAAAATGGGATCGTGAAGAGTCAGGCAAATCTGAAAAGACTCAGTAACAAAAACAACAAAGACTTGAATGAGCCACCTCAAGGATTCAATGTAATACAAGGGGAAGATGTTGCATTTGGAGTTTGCAGACCTAGACTCAATGTTTGTCTTGGATCCTTATCAGTTCTGAGACCCAGTTTTCTTGTCCGAAAAATGGGAGAATAGATTAAGCATCCTCTGAGACAGCTTCCAGCTCTAAATCTTATGAGCTGGGTTCAAATCCTGCCTTTGTCACTACTTGTGTGACCGTGGGGAAGTCACTTCTCTCAGAGCCTCAGCAGAATGAGGGGCTTAAATTAGATGGCCTCTGAGGTCCCTTTTGACCATAAATCTATGGTCCTATCGCCTACATACAAATTTCTATTCCTCCTCTTCCTATCTGCCTCTGCTTTTTGGAGCCTCAATTTGCTTATCTACAGGTAAAAATGGTTAGAATAAGACTAGGTAATCTCTAATTAATCAATCAAGGAGTGCGTATTAGGTTCCTATCTGTTCCAGGCATCATGCGAGGCACTGGGAATATGAAGAGAAAAAGGAAACATTTCATGCCCTAAAGAAGCTTATGTTCTATCAGGATAAACAGCATGTCCTCAGGACCCCTACGGAAAAATCAAACCCTATGAATTCATAGCCAACAGATTTGCTTGGCTGGCCATGGCCATGTCTGCCTCCCTCGAGTTAAACTTACAGAAGGAAATGTTTTTTATCAAGTATATTTCTTGCTGATGAGGAGCAGACAGAGTGAAAATAACACTCTGCACTTCTCCTATTCTCAAAAGACCTTCATTTGTTAGCACACACACTCTAACCAGGAGAAGGGGTTGAAGTCCAAAAAAATGATACTTCATGCAAATAACACCTTACATTCAGGACACGCTGTTCCTGTCTGACAATTACTCTCTCGACAGAAGTTGATTTTCTCTCAAACGACCATAAGCAGCTTTGTGTAACTATTCCAAACAATAAAAACACAACAGTCAATGGATTTTGGGAACACACCCTTCAAGCATCATGATTTCATGTCAACCTAAATCACCTGCCATCTTGTTTGTTAGGCTTTGTCTTCCATGGCTGTGTCTTCTTCATCCTTTTATTGAGGTCTTACTCGGTGTTCTTTGGAGGACTATTTCAGAACTTAAAGTGATTTTCCAACAAGAGAGAATTAATCACAATATCATCTTTTATTTCTACCTATCTCCCACCCTCTTTCATCTCCCACTAAGATCCGCACTTTCAAGATGTAAGAGGTATTAACCAATGGACTCCCACCTTTGACTCAAAAGCCAATGCTGATTTACATGGAATGAATTCAGTCTAAAAAATCTTAAAAACACTACCAGTGCACCCTTGTTTCCTAGACTCCCAGATCTATGCCTTTTTGTCTGAGTTTCCTCAAGGGTTCCCCAAATCTTGTGTCTTAAAAATCCCTGACATTTATTGAGTTGGAGAAGCTTTTAACATACATTATCTCATTTGATCAACATAACAACACTACAAGGCAGATACTCCTGCTGCTGTTATCCACATTTTTTAAGGAACTGAGGCTCTGGGAGGTTAAGTGACCTAAAAAATTGTAAGTAACTGGAAGGCAGAAGAAACTGTTTCCTTTTAGTTTCTGTATCCCTAGATAAATAGTGTGAATTGAGAGTGGATATGAAGCTCTTTGTTTTGTTTAGTTCATTCATTCAGTCATGTCTGCTTCTTCATGACCCCCTGGACCATAACACTTCAGATCCTTCTATCTCCCACTATCTCTTGAAGTCTGTCCAAGTTCATGTTCATTGTTTCCATGACAATATCAATCTATGTAACTCTCTGCCATCCCCTTCTCCTTTTGCCTTCAATCTTTCCCAACATCAGAGTCTTTTCTCTATTAAGTTCCATCTTCTCATTTTGTGGCCAAAGTATTGAAGCTTTAGCTTCAGTCTTTGATCTTCCAGTGAATTGTCTGAATTAACTTCTTTAAGTATTGGCGGGTTAGATTTTCTTGCTGTCCAAGAGACTCTCAAAAGTCTTCTCCAGCAGCATAACTCAAAAGTACCTCCGTCTTCACTGGATACTGGATTTATCCTTAATGCTGGAGAGTCAGCTGATCATAATGAATAGAGAGCCACTCTTGGGGCCAGGGAGAATTTGGCTCAAGTCCTGGCCCTGATACATAGTAGTTGTGTGACCCTGGGCAGGTCATTTCACTTCTCTCGATACTCTAGAACATGTGATTGGTAGAGAAGTTTTTCCTGCAATTTATAGTCTTCAGGTGTTGCCTAGAGCATTGAGAAGTGAAATGACCTGCCCAGGTCATATATACATACATACACACATACACATATACATACACAAAATACATGCATACATACATAATACATATGAAATAACAACTCCAGGCAGTATGACTAATGTCTAGAGCTTTATTTGGGGGGAGGGTTCTGGTAGAGGGAAAAAAGACAGGGAGGTCCCAAACCTGTGGTTTCATTGATATAAAGTTATAATTCTGTGTGTAGATTTCAGGGGATCTGTGGACTTGAACTGAGGGAAAATACATCTTCATTTCAATAGAATCAGTTTCCTTTGTCATCAGATGTATCTTAGTTTTTGTATGATTCTGAGAAGGGGTCCATAGACTTTAAGTCTCTAAGGCAGTCCATGACACTTAAAAAGGCTAAGAACTCCTGCTCAAAAGGAATTCTTTGTGAAGAAACTCACAACTTTGCCATTAAACTGTAAGCACTTATTCACCTACAGTGTAATTTAAAGTCTCAGAGAGTTGTTTCCTGGAACCCTGAGAGGTTAAGTGATTTGCCCATGTCAAACAGCCAGTGTGTGTCAGAGCTGAGACTTGGATCCAGGTCCTCATGGCAAGCCCTCTATGCACTGGGGGGAAGGAGGGCAAGTTAGAATTAGTCATGCTCACCAGGCAGCAGACAGGTATGCAATCCACCAGAGCACGCCATTTCCAAGTGACCTCCTCCTAATTTATTGTTGCTACTGCCAAATGCATAAGACAAGTGCCAGCTCTTTCCAAGACAGGCCCAGAGAGAGATAAATGCATTTCAAAGTCCCGACATATTTCCAATAAGCTGCAGCTTGAGTCATCAGAGCATGTCCACTCTAACCTCCCTCTGATTTCAGCCGTGGGCTCAGAAAGATATTCAAAAAAATACAGGTCAATGAGAAAGTCTCCTGAATTGGAAACCCCCTTTCACTCAAGGGGTCTTGGCAGGCTACCCAGCACTAGATATATTAGATCTCAGAAGTCTTGGTGATCACATAATCTAACTCCATTTTACAGAGGAAGAAACTGAGAATCAAAGATACTGAGTGCTTTGCCTCAAGTTACACAGTAAATGAAAGAGTCCAGGTTTGAATGCAGGTATTATGATTACAGGTCCCATGTTCTTTTCATCACATTGACCTGTCACTTAACAATGTTCTTCTAGTCACAGTGCCACTCAATGCAATCATGAGGACAAGCCACAACTTTCTCAACTGCACTGCTTTTGGTCAAGTCAAAGTCAAAGCTCCAAGAGGAGTCCATTTCAATAAATACCCACATTATGCTTCCATGACAACCTTTGGTAAAGGTTGATTTTTTTGTCACTTTAATTTCCTACTAGATCCTTCCCCCAATGAGCTCTCCCTTGTGACAAAGAAAAGAGAAAGAAAAGTAGATCAACAGCTGAGTGTTGTAGTTTTCCACTTCCATAGTCTACCTCTGCAAAGAAGGAATTTACATTTTAATGGGAAAAGATGACACATAAAAGGGAACTGGAAAGCAGCAGGAGGAGAGTAAGGTTACCCACATAACAACAATACAGCAGAAAGAGATGAAGAATCTGGAGTGAGTGGGAATAGAAATAAGGTGATGCATGGCCAGCCCTTCTTATGTGCCAAGCTTAGTTTCTATGATTACAGAATGATGTTTCATTCTTCTTGTGATTTCAATTTACACTGTAGTAGCTTCCCTGGGTATTCGTTCTTTCCCAGGTTCTGCTTGTCTCATTTTGCATCTGTTCATATAGGTCTTCTAAAGCTTCTCTGAATTAGCATTTCTTTATGGTTCAGTGACAATATCCTATTCTATTCATGTAATACAATTTGTTCAATCGTTCCCAAGTCAATGGACATTGACTTTGACTCCAGTCCTTGGCTATCACACACATATAAAAAAAATCATTCCACATGGTTTTTCTTTAATATTATTACTGTAATTATTTATTATTGTTACATCATAGTCATCAGGTTATTAACGATTTTCAAGCATCAACAAATATGAATATTTCTAAAGGTAAAGAATAGGAAAAGGGTTTTCATATGAAACCATAAATCTCCATTAAGTATAAGTTGATTGTTCTTTAAAAGTATATATTAAAGTGAACTATAAGTACTAGCACTGCTCTGCTGGTCTCCGTCCCTTTCTGAACTTCCTTCTACTCTCCTCTGTGTATTGTTTAAATGTGCCATTGATTCTCTCTTTTTTTTTTTATAAATTTATTTATTTAACTTTTTACATTTATTTTCACAAGATTTTGGGTTCCAAAATTTTCTCCCCATTTGT
>CM053773.1:229761370-229787181 GCA_028658325.1 Potorous gilbertii | reverse complement strand
CCATTTTTCATGCTTTTCTTACATCTCTCTTCCCAGTTTTTCCTCCACCTTTCTTATTTGATTTTGGAGAAAATGTAGAAGAATTGGAACAAAAATACATAAACACATAGTTGTGAACTGATCCAACTCTTCTGGAGAGCAATTTGGAACCATGCCCAGAGGACTATAAAACTGGATCTTTGATCCAGCAGTTACCACTACTAGGTTTATATGCCAAAGAGATCATAAAAATGGGGAAAGAACCCACATGTACAAAAATATTTATAGGAGCTCTTTCTATAGTGGCCAAGAATTGGAAATTGAAGGGATGCTCATCAATTGGGGAATGACTGAACAAGTTGTGGTGTATGAATGTAATAGAATACTATTGTTCTATAAGAAATGAACTGACAGATTTCAGAAAAACCTGGAAAGAATTACATGAATTGTTGCTGAGTGAAGTAAGCAGAACTAGGAGGACATTTTGCACAGTAACAGCAGCACTACATGATGACTAACTTTGATAGTCGTAGCTCTTCTCAGTAGTTCAAGAATCTAAGAGAATTCAAAAGAATCATGATGGAAAATATTATCCACATCCAGAGAAAAAAACTATGGAGTTTGAGTGTAGATCAAAGCATAATCTTTTCTTTCTTTTTTGTTTTGTTTTCTCTTTCTTATGGTTTTTCCCTTTTGTCCTGATTCTCCTTTCATAACATGACTAATGTAGAAATATGTTTAATATGATTATACATGTATAACCTATACCAGATTGCATGCCATCTTGGGATGGGGAAAGGCAGGGAAGGAGGGGAAAAATTTGGGACTCAAAATCTTATAAAAGTGAATGTTGAAAACTAAAAATAAATTTAAAAATTTTTTAAAAATGAAAAGAAATGTTTGTTTCCTTCATTCCCTTCATGTAGGAATTCTTCCAATATACCTGCTGTCTCTTGCCTAGTTCCTGTCATTAACTCTATTAACTTTGTCGGGTGTCTTCACTTTTCTGGGCCTCAGTTTTCTTATCTGTATGACTGAAGCAATCTCCAATGGTCCTTTTACATCTAAAGGAGTGATCCTACTAACAGGTCATTCTGGCTGGATCACCAGCTGCATTCAGCTTTAGATACAGCTGGAGTCTATTCAGTCTTAGCTATGTTGGCCATTTCTGTTTGTCAGGGAGAGAGGAGTGCTGGGCTTGAAGTCAGAAGGCCTGGATTCATCTTGGTTCTGACATTAGCATTATGCTGGTGAACCAGAAACTTCATTGACCTCTTTGGGTCTATTTATTCATCTGTCAATAGGGGAGGAGAATGCATGTGCTACCTCTGTTGGGATCTTCTCTTCCTCCTCATTTCTCTTTCTTCTTCCCTCCTTCCCTTCCTCTCCTTTCTCTTTCTCCTCTCCTACCATTCTTCTGCTAGCCACCCTGTCCTCCCTCTCCCCTTTCTTAATCTCGAGTTGGGTAAGATGATTCCTAAAGTTCCTCCCAGGTCTAAGATTCTGTTTCTGGTTTCTCTGGTTGCTTGGTCCTAGGGCGTTGCCCTTCCTCAGTCATTGTGTTCCTAAGTGAAAGGGGTTCCTAAGTGAAAGGGAGTAGAGCCAACTTCGGATAGATAACCAATCCTCATCATAATGCAAACAAACACTCAGAGGCTCTTAGTTTGTTCAAAGTAAATGTCTCAATTAACACTGAGGACCTTTTTTTTCTTTCTTTCATTCTTTTTTTTTTTCTTTGTAGCTTCAGGCGAACTCGTCTTTTGGATCAATTAAATTGTTGACAGTCCACTGGGGAGGCTACATACAAATGAACAGCCAAGGTGCCTTTTGGTGTCTGTGATTAGTGCTTTTACTCACACTGGTGGAGGAGAAGGTCCCTCAAGGTTTGCCAAGAGACTTGGTGCCTCCCTCATAGTTCCAGATCGTTAGGGATGGGCCTTATGTCTGGGATAACTCCAAGGACACTCCAGCCTGGAGGCAGAGTTGGACAGTCAGTGCCTTAGAATGTTTTGCTTTGTGGGGCCCATTTCCTCACTGTATTTTCATGTATTGTCTACAGGCATTTAGTCGGCATAATTAACAGTGTCCTTTTTCTAGAGCTCAGAATAGTGTACTTGAGTTTGAATTCTGACCCAGATATTTGCCATCTATGTCACCATGGACAAGTCCCTTAGCTTCAATTCCCTCATTTGTAAGATGGAGATAACAAAAGTACTTACCTCAAAAGATCAAAGAAAATATATGTAAAGTACTTTACAAATTTGAAAAAACTATAGAAATATTAGCTATTATTAGGACTACTGTTATTATAATAATAAAATAATCCTTAAAAATAAATAAGAACAGAGCTTGACACATAGAAAGTGGTTGTTAGTTGATTGAATATTTATAAAAGATGTTGCTACACCAAGTACTCATGATCATCTTACAAAGAATGAAAAGTTAAAAAAAAAAAACAGGCCTAGGAGGAAAAATCCTTCACATTCCAGCTAAAATCCCACCATCTACAAGAAGTCTTTCTTGATTCCCCTTAATCCTAGTGACTTCCCTCTGATGAGTATCTTCAAATCTTTTTCTGATCTATATGATGTATATATATAATTGTTTGCATGTTGCCTCCCCACTGGACTGTGAACTCCTTGAGGACAGGGATTATCTTTTGCTTCTCTTTGTATCCCCAGTGTTTAGCATAGTGCCTGGTGCACAGTAGGCACTTAATAAATGTTTATTGACTGACCACCTAACACATAGTAGCAGGGTTGAAATGTCCTCAGACTGTTTCCATCTGAACTTCATTAAAAAAGACATCATCACGATAACAAAGATAATATTATCTCACCTTTTTATAGTACTTTAAAATCTATAAAGTATTTATCAATCATTCAACAAGCATTTTTAATGCACCTTTTATGTATTAGAGGTTGTGCCCTGTGCTGGGAATCCAAAGACAAAATGACATATCTGCTCTCAGGAGTCACTTTACAGGTGATAAGAACATTAATCAACTAATAAACATTTATTGTTGTTTTTCAATCACTTTCCAGTCATGTTTGACGCTCTGTGAACACATTTGGCCAAGGTACTAGAGTGGTTTGCATTTCCTTCTTCAGCTCATTTTGAAGATGAGGAAACTGAGGCAAATGGGGTTAAGTGATTTATCTAGGGTCACTCAGCTAGAAAGTATCTAAAGCCAGATTTGAATCCAGGAAAAGGAATCTTCTCAAACTCCAATCCCAGAACTCTATTCACTGTGGCACCTAGGTGACATTATACGTTTATTTAGTACCTACTATGTACTATATATTGTGACTAGGTACAGTGGATAGAGCACTATACTGGACTTGGAATCAGGAAGACTCCTCTTCCTGAGTTCCAATCTGGCCTCAGACACTTTCTATCTGGGTGACCCTAGGCAAGTCACTTCACCCTGTTGGCCCCAGTTTTCTCATCTGTAAAATGAGCTGGAGAAGAAAAGGACAAACTACTCCATTATCTTTGCTGAGAAAAACCCAAATGGGATCACACACAGTCAGATTGGAATGAAAAAAAGACTGAACAGCAACTTATGCTAGGCACTGTGTTAAAGCACTGAGAATTCAAAAAGAGGCAAAAGACTTTCCCTGCCCTCAAGGAGTTTATAATCTAATATAAACAACAAGCATATATATGCAAACATAGTATAAGTAGGAAATAATTAACAGAGGGAAAGTATTCTAATTAAGAGGAGATAGAGAAGACTTCCAGTAAAATAGGAGATTTTAGCTGAGACTTGAAGGAAACCAAGTAGGTCAGTAGGCTGAGCAGGGGAGGTAGAGTATTCCAGGCATGGATCAGTAAATAGAGCAGTGAACTTGGAGTCACAGACCTAAGTTCAAATCTCAGCTTGGTTATTTCTCGTTCATGTAAACTTAATGGTAGAACGACCTCCAAAGTCCATTCTATCTCTAAATCTATGATCTCTTGTGCACCATATAAGTGGTGTTTGTTCTCCTCAAATATTCTTGTGAGCTAGATGGTAAAAAGACTTCCTATTTTACAAATGAGGAAACTGAGGCCAAACAAGGTTAAGGCGTAAATAGCAGAGCCAGGGCTTGAACCTTGGTGTTCTGATTCAGAGTCCAATGGTCTTTCCATGATGTCACGGATCATGTGGCTTTCAATGAATTTCCATGTCATGGTATCTGTCACTCCCCCAGTTCTTCCTCTCTGCCACTTTTTGTTTGAAAGTTGGGAGGAGAGAATGATTCTGGAAACTATAGATCAATGAACTTTACCTGTATTCCTTGTGAAATTCTAGGATGTGTGTTAAAAGGGATGGTTGGTGAATATCTAGAAAGGGAAGCAGCAACTACAAACAAGAAAGAACAGGTCATGCCACACCAATCTCCTTTCATTTTTTTGAGAAGGTTATTCAATTGGAATGACAGGAAAATATCATAAATATACTGTGTCAAGATTTTATAAAGTATTTAATAAGATCTCCCATTCTATTCTTGGAGAAAATATGGAGAAAATGTGGGCTAGATGACAATACAATTACATTAATTTCAAACTGGTGGAGCAGTTTTCAAGTAGTACCCATAAGTAGTTCAATGTTGACCAGGAAGTGTGATTCTAATGGCGACTTCCAGTGATTTGTACTTGTCCTTGTGATATTTAATGTTTATTTTTTTCTCAATGATTTTGATAAAGACATAGGTGGCATGCTCACAAAATTTGCATATGATACAAAGGTGAGAAAGGGAAATACTATACCAGAGAAAAAAGTGAGTATTAAAAAACCCAGAGACCAAAGACCAGATCCTATCAGACTAGAAGGGTAGACTGAATCTAATAAGATAAAATATAATAGGGTTAAATGTGCACTCTTACACATTGGTTCAAAAAATTAACTTCATAATTACAAATGAAACTTAGCCCATGGAAACTTCTGAGGAACCTAAATGAAAGTCTCATTTACACTGATGAGTTGGATTTCCAGAGCTTAACTCTTTATCCCCACCAAGGGTTCTAAGGGCATTCCTAAGATGTTCTCTTACGCTGTTATCTCAAGCCCCTACCTTGTGAATCTCCCAAGACTATCAGGCAAAATTAGCTTAATTAGTCCATCTTAAGTAACTTTTACAAAGGGTATTTAATAAGATGGTAAAGTAAGAATAGTTGTTATAAAACTTCTTCCCCCTCCCCCAAATGTGTTACACACTCTCCCGCAAATGTATTTTCTAGGGCAAAGTGGGCTCAAGTTTAGAGAGGAGATGTGGCAAATGGATAACTAACTCATGGTTCCTGGAAGTCCTTTCCCCCTCTTTGGGGGGGGCCCAAGAGCTTCCCCTTAGACATGATATTAAGTTGATGAGTTCTGAGAATCAAAGTTCAGCTTGTCCTTGGCAGCTAAGGGAGTGCCATAGTGCACAGAGTGCTAGGCTTGGACTCAGGAAGCCCTGAGTTCAAATATAGCCTCACATGCTGGCTGTGTGATCCTGAACAAATCACTTCACCTCTGCCTGACTCAGTTTCCTCAACTATAAAATAGAAATAATAATAATATCTACCTCCCAGAGTTATTGAAGATCAAATGAGAATTATTTGTAAAGCACCTAGCAGAGTGCCTGGCACATAGTAGGTGCTGTATAAATGCTTATTCCCTTTCTCCAAAGCATACATTGTCAACAGCTGATCTGGGGACACTGCTAGGACATTGATGGGGTGAAGTCCAAAACCTTTTGGAGCCTTGAAGCTCCCAAAGTTCCCATCATCAAAGTGTGTGTTTATGGGGGTGGAATAGAGGGGAAGGAGGCCATGTCAAGGTTAAAACTGAGGCCTCTCCTTCCTTTACAGCAAAACCATCCAGTTTCTGAGTTCCAACTGTTTCTCAACTCGCTAGATAATTTACAGACAGACATGGTGTGGGACCAAGTACAAAGTTATTGTGCAATATCAATCCAGTTTAAAGGACTTTGCCTAGGGCCTAAGAGTAATTGGTTGATTGTTTAAAATATGATCTCACCTGGTTAAGGAACTCAAGGCTAAAATGGGATGCAGTGGTTTTGATCTCACAGTTATCAAAGGATATTCAGACAACAGTTGGGTACGGAAAGTATCTGGAGGCTATAATAGAACACATGTTCAAAATGAGTTAATTGAATGATATAGCTGCCATAGAAGCCAATGTAATCTTAAACTGTATTTAAAAAGTTACTGAGATTGGGAGAGAATAGTCTCATTGTAACCAACTCTGGGCAGCTAGGTAGACAGAGTGCCAACTCTGGAATCAGGAGGACCTGACTTTAAATCTGACCTCAGAGGCTTACTAGCTGTGTGACACTTAGCCTTGTTTTACTCAATTTCCTCATCTGTAAAATGAGCGGGAGGAGGAAATGACAAACCAATCCAGTATCTCTGCCAAAAAACCCCAAAGGGGATCATGGAAAGTTGGACACAACTGAAATGGTTGAACAGCAACAATGACCCAGACCTTATCTGAAAATACTTGATGGACTATTTTCTGTTTTGGGTATTAAACTTTGGGAATGTCTTTGATTAACAGAAGAGTATACAGGGAAAGGCATCTAGGATGGTAAAGAAACTTCACTTTCATTGTTCAGTCATTCATTCATGTCCTACTCTTTGTGATCCCCTGGACCACAGTATACCAAGCCCTTCTAACCTGCACTATCTCTGGAAATCTGTCCAGGCTCATATTTGTAGCTTCTATGACATCATCTATCCATCTCATCCTCTTCCATTTCCTTCTCCTTTGTCTTCAAACTTTTCCAGCATCCAGGCCTTTTCCAATGAGTTTCAGATTCCCAATATATGACCAAAGTATTGAAGTTTCAGCTTCAGTATTTGACCTTCTAGTGAATAGCCTGAATTAATTTCCTTAAGTACTGACTAATTTGATCTCTTTGCTATCCAAGGGACTCTTAAGAAGTCTTCTCCAGCACCACAATTAGAAAGTGTTGACTCTGTGGTATTCCATTTTCCTTATAGTTCAACTCTCATAGTCATATATCACTACAGAAAAAGCCATACCTTTGACTACATAGAACTTTGTCAGTAAGGTGATGTCTCTTTTCTTTAGCATGTTGTCCAGATTTTCCACAGTTTTCCTTCCAAGGAGCAAACATTCGTTAATTTCATGGATTCGGTCACCATATGCAATAATTTTTTAACTCAAGAACATAAAATCTGACATGACTTCCATATCTTCTCCCTCTACTTTCCAGGAATTGATGGGACCAGTTTCTAAGGTCTTTTTTTTTATGTTAAGCTTCAAGCCAGCTTTTACACTCACTTCTTTCACCCTCATCATGAGGCTTCTTAAGTCCTCTTTTCTTTCTGCCATCAGAGTGGCATTGTCTACATATCTGAGATCATTGATATTTTTTCTTGCAACCTTAATTTGAGCTTTGGATTCATCCAGCCTGGCATTTTACATGATATACTCTGCAGATAAATAAATAAGTTGACAATATACAGCCTTATCATACTGCTTTTTCAAGTTGGTTTTTATTTTTTTTTTTGGTAAGTGGTATCTTATTTTTTCAAATCACATGTAAAAATAGTTTTCCAATAGTCATTGCCTATAAGACTTTGAGCTTCAAATTTTTTCTCCCTTCCTCAGATCTCCCCTTCCCCAATATGGCAAGCAATCTGATATATGTTATATATGTGCAATTATGTAAACACATGTCCTCATTAGTCATACTGTGAAAGACAAAACAGAACAAAAGGGAAAAGTCATACACAAAAAAAGTGAAAATAGTATGCTTCAATCTGCATTCAGATTCCATATTTCTTTCTATGGATGTGGATAGCATTTTCCATCATGAGTCTTTTGGAATTGTCTTAGATCATTGTTTTGCAGAGAAGAACTAAGCCAATCATAGCTGATCATCACACAATGTTGCTGTTACCGTGTACAGTGTTCTCCTGGTTCAGCTCATTTCATTCAGTATGAGTTCATGTAAGTCTTTCCAAGTTTTTTTGAAATCCATCTCATCATTTCTTACAGAACAATAGTATTCCATTACATTCACATACCACAAATTGCTCAACCATTCCCCAATTGATAGGTATTCTCTCAATTTCTAATTCTTTGCTACAGCAGAAAGAATTGCTATAAGTATTTTTGTATATATAAAGCTGTTTCCTTTTTTTTTTAATGATCTCTTGAGCATACAGACATAATAGTGGTATTGCTGGATCAATGGATATGCACAGTTTGATTGACTTTTGGACATAGTTCCAAGTTGCTCTCCAGAATGGTTAGATCAGTTCACAACTCCACCAACAATGCATTAGTATCTCAATTTTCCCACATCTTCTCCAACATTCATCACTTTACTTTTCTGTCATGTTAGCTAGTCTCATAGATATGAGGTGGTATCTCAGAGTTCTTTTAACTTACAGTTTTCTAATCTGGAGGTTATAATAGAGCACAAGTTCAAAGTGAGTTAACTGAATGATACACCTGCCCTGGAAGCTAATGTGATCTTAGACTGTATTTTAAAAGTTACTGGGATTGGGGGAGAATAGTCTCATTGTACCCAAATCTGGGCAGCCAGGCAGCTCAGTGGATAGAGTGTCAGCCCTAGAGTCAGGAGGACCTGAATTTAAATCTGTGATTTAGAACATTTTTCAAATAATTATAGATAGCTTTAATTTCTTCAGCTGAAAACTACCTGTTTATGTCCTTTGACCATTTATCAATTGGGGAATGACTTGTATTCTTATAAATTTGACTCAGTTCTCTATATATTTGAGAAATGGGGTCTTTATAAAAAAGATTTGCTGTAAAAATTATTTCCCAGCTTTCTGCTTTCCTTCTAAACTTGATTTTGTTTATGCAAAACATTTTTAATTTAATATAATCAAAATTACCTACTTTGCATTTTTCATGATTTTCTGAGTTCATAAATTCTTCCCTTTTTCATAGATCTGATAGATAAACTATTCCATGCTCTCCAAATTTGCATATGGTATCATCCTTTATGTCTAAATCATGCACAAATTTTGACCTTATCTTGGTACATGGTGTGAGATGTTGGTGTGTGCTTATTTTCTGCCATGTTATTTGCAAGTTTTCCCTGATTTTTTTTGTCAAATAGTAAGTTCTTATCCCAGAAGCTGCAGTCTTCAGGTTTATCAAACAGTGCAATACTACAGTCCTTTGCTAATGTGTCTTGTGTACCTAATCTATTCCACTGATCCTCCACTCTGTTTCTTAGCCAGTACCAAATATTTTATAATTGCTACTTTATAATGTAGCTTTAAATATAGTGTGGCTAGGACATCTTTCTTTGCATTTTCTTCATTAATTCCCTTGATTCCTGAACTTTTGTTCTTCCAGATGAATTTTGTTATTATTTTTTCCAGCATTATAAAATAATTTTTGGCATTTGGATTAGTATGGCACTGAATAAATATATTAATTTAGTTAGGATTATCATTTTTATTATATATTAGCTCAGCCTACCTATAAGCAATTGACATTTTTTACCAATTGTGAATAGTATTTTGTAGTTGTCTTTATATAGTTCCTGAGTTTCTCTTCACAAGGAGACTTTCAAATATTTTATATTGTCTACAATTGCTTTAAATGGAATTTCCCTTTCTATCTCTTCTTGCTGAGCTTTGTTGGTGATATATGGAAATGCTAATGATGTATATGGGTTCATTTATATCCTACAACTTGCCTAAAGTTGTCAATTATTTCAAGTAATTTTTTTAGTTTATTCCCTATGATTCTCATGTCATCTACAAAGAATGATAGTTTTATTTTCTCATTGCCTAGTCTTTTTCTTCTTTTATTGCTAAAGCTAACGTTTCTAGTACAATATTAAATAATAGTGGTGATAATGGGCATCCTTGTTTCACCCCTCATCTTACTGGGAAGACTTCTAGCTTATCCCCATTACAGATAATGTTTGCTGATGGTTTTAGATAGATACTACTTACCATTTTAAGGAAAGCTCTATTTATTCCTATACTCTCTAGAATTTTTAATAGGAATGGGTGCTGTACTTTGTCAAAAAGCTTTTTCTGCATGTATTGAGATAATCATATATTTCTATTGATTTTGTTATTGATATAGTCAATTATGGTGTAATATTCCCAATATTGATCTAGCCTTATATTCCTGGTATAAGTCCCACCTGGTTGTCCTGGTGATAAAACTGCTATAATTTCTTTGCTAATATTTTATTTGAATTTTTGTGTCAATATTCATTAGGAAAATTGTCTATAATTTTCTTTCTCTATTTTGACTCTTCCTGGTTTAGGTATCAGCAACACATTTGTGCCATAAAAAAAGAATTTTGTTAGACTCCACCTGTTTTTCTGAATAGTTTGTGTAGTATTGGAATTAATTGTTCTTTAAATGTTTGATAGAATTCACTTGTAAATCCATATGGCCCTGGAGATTTTTTTCTTAGTGAATTCATTGATAACTTGTTCAATTTCCTTTTCTAAAATGGAAGTATTTAAGTATTTTAATTACTCTTCTGTTAATCTGGGCAATTTATATTTCACTTAGATTGTCAGATTTATTTTCATATTGCTTTACATTCTTCTTCATTAGTGGTGAATTCACCCTTTTCATTTTTGATACTGGTAATTTGCTTTTCTTCTTTCTTTTTTTTTAAATCAAATTAACCAAAGGTTTATCTATCTCGTTGGGTTTCTTTTTTCATAAAACCAGCTCTTACTTTTATTTATTAATTTTCTTACTTTCAGTTTTATTCATCTCTTCCTTGATTTTTAGAATTTCTAATCTGATATTTAATTGGGGATTTTTAATTGGTTCCTTTTCTAGCTTTTTAAATTGCATGCCCAATTAATTGATCTGCTCTTTCTCCATTTTATTCATGTAAGCATTTAGAGATATACAATTTCTCCTAAGCACTGCTTTGATTGCATCTCGTAAGTTTTACTATGTTATCTCATTATTGTCAATCATTGATTATTTCTTCAATTTGTTGTTTGACCCACCCATTCTTTAGGATTAACTTATTTAGTTTCCAATAAAATTCTAATCTCTCTTACCACAACCTTTTATTACATGTAATTTTTATTGCAGCAAGATCTGAAAAAGATGTGCTTAATATTTCTGCCTTTCTGCATTTGATTGTGAGGTTTTTATGTCCTAATATATGGTCAAGTTTTGTGTGGGTGCCATATACCACTGAGAAAAAAATATATTACTTTTTATCCCCATTCAATTTTCTTCAGAGGTCTATCATACCTAACTTTTCTAAAATTCTATTAATTTACTTAACTCTTTTCTTGCTTATTTTGTGGTTAGGTTTATCTAGTTCAAAGAGGGGGAGGTTGAGGTCCCCCAGTAGTATAATTTTGCTGCCTATTTCTTCCTGTAACTCAACTTTTCCTGTAACAATTTGGAAGATATACCACTTGATGTATATGTGTCTCTCTCTGTGTGTGTGTGTGTGTGTGTGTGTGTGTGTGTATAATATGACTTCATTATCTATGGTACCTTTTAGCAAGGTATAATTTCCTTCCTTGTCTCTTTTAATTAGATCTATTTTTGCTTTTGCTTTGTCTGAGACAAGGATGGCTACCGCTGTTTTTTGTTTTTTGTGGGGTTTTTTTGCATCATCTGAAGCACAATATATTCTGCTCCAGACTTTTACCTTTATTCTGGATGTGTCCCTCTGCCTCAAATATATTTTTTGTAAATAACATATTATATGATTCTGGTTTTTAATCCACTCTGCTATTCTCTTTCATTTATGGGAAAGTTAAATCCCATGCACATTCACAGTTATAATTACTGTGTATTTCCCTCTATCCCATTCCCCCCCCCCTTTTGATACTTTTCTCCTTCCTTTTACCCTGATCCCCCTCACCAGTGTTTTGCTTTTGACTGCTGCCTCCTCCAACCTTCTGTCTCTTCTATCAATCTCCTCTCTTTTCTTTTACATTTCTCTTACTTTCGTGGGGGACGTCTCCAGTTGTCCTGACATGTATCTTGCCACTGGACCCAGTGACTGCAGAGGAGAAAGTGAGGCTGGTGACTTTGCACACTTAAATCCAATTCATTTGCAATCATGACATGATCTTCCTGATGTCACACTCTTCTTTAAGAACAAAGGAAAATCACCACCAACAACAACCACAACAACCTATTTCCTTATAGAGTAAGATAGATTTCTCTACTCAATTGAGTATTTAAGTTATTCCCTCCTTGAGCCAAATCCTGATGAGAGTAGATTTAAACAATGCTCACCTCCTTCCTTCTTTCCTTCTACCGTAATAGTCTTTCACACCTCTTCATATGATACAATATACCCCGTTCCTCCTCCCCCTTTCCTCATCTCCCAGTACAAGTCTTTTTTTCACCCCTTACTTACTTTATTACCATCACATCAAAGTCAACTTGTACCCACACCCTCTAAGTATACTCCTAACTGCCCTAATAGAGAGACAGTTCTCAAGAGTACAAGTATTTTTTCCTGTAGAAGGGTATAAACACTTTAACCTTATGGAATGCCATGTTTTTTTTTAAATTTTCTGTTTACATTTTTATGCTTCTCTTGAGTCTTATATTTGAAGACCAAATTTTCTGTTCAGCTCTGCTTTTTTCATCCCTCTGATTTGAAAGTCCCCTATTCCATTGAATGTCCATTTTCTTCCCAAAAGATTATATTTAGTTTTGCTGGGTAGTTGATTCTTGGTTGTGATCCAAGTTCTTTTACCTTCTGGAATATCATATTCCAAGTTCCCCAAATCTTTAGTGTAGAAGCTGCTAAGTCCTGTGTAATCCTGACTGTTCCCCTTGATATTTGAGTTGTTTCTTTCTGGCTGTTTGCTGCATTTTCTCCTTGACCTGATCTGGCATTTGGCTAATATATTCTATGGAGTTTTCATTTTGGGATCTCTTTCAGTTTTCCTTAATAATTACTTGGGAGATATTGTCCATGCTCTTTTTTTTTTGTCATGGGTTTCAAGTAGTTCAATAGTCCTTAAATTATGTTTCCTGAATCTATTTTCCATGCCAGTTGCTTTTCTAGTAAGGTATTTTACAATTTCTTCTATTTTTTTTCATTCTTTTGATTTTGTTTGACTAATTCTTTATGTCTCATAGAGTCGTTGGCTTTCATTTGCCCAATTTAATTTTTAAGAAATTATTTTCTTCAGTTAGCTTTTGTACATTCTTTTCCATTTGGCCAATTCTACCTATAAAGGAGTTGTTTTCTTCAGTGGATTCTGCCCTCACTGCCCAAGTTTGGTCAATTCTATTTTTTAAGGAATTTTCTTCAGTCAATTTTTGTGCTTCCTTTTCCAAGCTGTTGACTCTTTTTATGATACCCTTGCAAAATTCTCATTTCTTTTTCCAATTTTTCTTGTACCCCTCTTATTTGGTTTTTAAGATTCTTTTTGAGTTCTTCCAAGAGGACCTTTTTGTGCTTGAGACCAATTTATATTCCCCTTTGAGGCTTTGCATGTAGGCATTTTGATATCAATGTCCTCTTCTGAGTTTCTCTTTTGATCATGTTGCTATAGAAGCTTTCTATGTTCAGAGCTCTGTTTATGGTCACTTTTAAAACTTGAGTTCTGCTGCTGGAGTACAAGGGGCACTGGGGTCTAGGAGCCTGGTCATTGGTTTTCTGTGTGGGGGCCTCGAGTTGGTGACTTGCCCATTGTACTAAATGACCCAGCCTAGTGTAACCTGTTGTGCCCTGGGTCTGGGGCTAGTGATTTTTCTGCTGTGCTGGGGCTGGAGGTCTCACAGATGACTTGCTGTGTCACTGGCCTGCTGAGCCAGCACCAAGGTTCTTGGTTACTGATCTGTGCTGTGGCTAATAACTTCCTGCTGACTTGCCCAAACACTGCCTGCACTGGATTGTGCTCTCCTTTTACTCAAGTGAGACAAACCTTTCCTGAAGTCCTTCCAAGTTTTCTTGGGCTAGAAAATTGTTTCCCTTTGCCTTTTTGTGGATTCCATCACTCCAGAATTCTTTTAAGTGATGGATTTAATGTTGTTTTTGAGCGAAAATGGGGAATACTCAGGCAACTTCCTGGCTTCTCTCTACCACCTTCCTCCACTTCCAATCTTAAGTCAATGAACTCTTCCATGTTTGGCTCTAACTCTTGCTTCTTTGCTGACATACAGGCTCCTCAGGAGACAAGTAAGATGATCTGGTACTCCCACTTCTTTAAGGACGTGGGACATTTTGTTGTGATCTCCCACAGTCAAAGGTTTTAGTGTGTTCAATGAAGTAAATGTTTTCCTGGAACTCTCTTGTTTTCTCCATTATATAGCAAATGTTGGCAATTTGGTTTTTCAAAAATCAGCCTACAATTCTGGTAATTCGTGGTTCACATGTAATTTAAGTATATATAGATTGGTTGGAGGAATTGGGCATGTTTAATGGAGAAGAAAGGATTTAGGAAAGACATGGGGTACTAGTCATGATGGGTAGGGTGAGAAGGAAGAGGGGAATCAGGAAATGTCTCCCATAGAAGGTCGAATTTGAGCTGAGTCTTGAGGGAACCCAGGAAAGCTTAGAAGTAGAGATGAAGAGGGAGAACATTCAAACCATGGTGGGGGGCAGCCTGTGCAAAGTCATGGAGATGGGAGGTGGAGAGTCATGGGTAGACACCAGTATGTAGGTGACTGTAGTTAAGTCATAGAGTATGTGAAAAGGAATAATGCATAAGATGACTGGAATGGAAGGAAGAGGCCAGGTTGTGAAGGTCTTCAAATAGAAAACAGAGGGACCTATCCGGCACCTCTACTGTCCATCCGCTCCCATTAGTCATCCATCCAAAGTGACTCTATGCATTTCCTCAATGACACTCTTGATGACACTTCTCTTACACAATTCTTCCATGGTGTTATAATCCTGCCTGCTCACACCTGTCATGAATCCCTCCATCGCTTTCTGGAGGACTCTCAGTTTTAATCTATCATTACTGATCAAAGCAGTAATTAAAGAAAAGCTCTCCCTGCCTGTGACCTGATTTCATTTCTTTTAGAGCCACTATATCACTGATCTAGTTCCCTTCCTAATTAAAGTCTGAGAGTGGATTCAACGTTTTCAGTTGTGTTCAACTCCTTGTGACCCAATTTGGGATTTTCTTGGCAGAAATACTGGAATGGTTTGCTGTTTCCTTCTTCAGCTCATTTTACAGGTGAGAAAATTGAGGCAAACAGGGTGAAGTGACTTGCCCAGGGTCACACAGCCAGGAAGTATCTGAGGGCAAATTTAAATTAGGGCTTTTCCTGACTCCAGGACCAGCACTCTATTCATAGTACCACTGGGTTGCCCCAGATTGTCAAAGCAGTGTTGAATAAGGATCCTAGGTTTGATATTCAGGAACCTGATAGTCCAGTCCCTGCCTTGCCACCCCCTGTTCTAAGACCCCTCCCAGCTCTGACATTTCAGATCTTCTAAGCTCTCTGAGAACTTGGCATACCCAAGGCCCTGTATCTCGCAGTACTTAATAAACATTGAATTGAATTTGAGGAAACTGTACTGTCTCTATCTATCCATCCTTGACCTTCTGTATTCTCTAGACTCTAGCACATTGCTACTCTGTCTGCCACTCTCTCAGCTCTGGGATCCTCCCTAGGGCAGAAAGCAGGGGGCATGTGCCCTGATGCTGGTTCCGCCTGGCTTCCAGAGGCCCAGGGAAGTCTCTTCTTGCTCACACAGTTCTAGTTCCCTCTTTCCTGTGACATTCTCTTGGTTTCTTCCCTTCCATGCTTTTTTCTCATTTTTTTTTCCTGTGCTGCCATCTTTATGAGGTTTTTATTTCCTGCTAATCTCCACAGTTTGCTATTCATTTCCTCCTGAACCATTTACATATATATCGAGGCCTCACACTGCTAGACTATAGAACTAGCTGGCTCCCTTTAATGAGGGGGTTGAGGGTAGGGGAGGATATTTTTTTCTTTCTGTCCTTAGCTAGGTGAATTGGGACAGTACTGAAGTCACCATAAGTCAGGCTTGCAACATTGAGAGGTACTAGGGATAGTGGATAGGGAAGTGGCCCTTGAGTTGGAAAGTTCTGGGTTCATATCCTGCCTCTGGCACTTGCCAGTTCTGAGAGATTAGGGCAATTCACTTTGTTTCTCTGGGCCTCAGTTTCCTGATCTGTAATATGGAGCTACTAGAAGTACCTACTTCATACGGGTTATTGTGAGAGTCAGATGAGATAATATTATGTCAAAGTTTTTCACAATGTGTATCTTCCCTTTCTTTCCCATTTTTTTCACTCTTTAGTCTCCTTCATCTACTCAATGATTCTGTTACACTGGTCTGTTTGCTGTTATTCAGACTTGACACCCCATCTCCCATCTCCATGCCATTGCAGTGGCTATCCCCCATGCCTAGAACCCTCACCTACTCCCACTCTGCCTCTGCCCTTTCTCCTATCTTACCTTCATGATTCAGCTCAATGCCCATTCTCTACAGGAAGCCTTCCTTCATCTTTCCCAAGCATCCTTAATGCTGTTGATTGGCATGTAGGGTGTGTTCAGGGAGGATCAGTACTTTTGGTGTGATGGCTGCTGAGCCCTTTTTTGGGGTTCTTTCTACCTTGGGTGTCTACTTGTTCTATCCAACTTTCACCTGTGGCTCCAAGAAGCTACAGCATGTGCAGTGGCTACACCTCGATAAACTGTTTTGGTAGATGGACCAAACCAGGTTGAGGGTAACCAAGGGTATCAAACCCTTTGGTAAGTTAGGGGGGTGTCTACCCCAAGCATTTGAAGACTTCCCCTGGTGGAATGGGCAGATGGGAACAATTTGCTCCAGTGGCCATGAAGGCCGCTGAAGCAGGCAACGTGGAGGGCTTAGAGCTTGATTAGACACCAAGGTCATCATCCACAGCATCCTGAACCATCATCAGTCATCTTGACTCTGTCCTGCCACTGGACTGTGATGACTCTGGAGGAGAGTGAGACTGATGACTTTGTGCAACTCTGCCTCACTTAAATCCAATTTACGCATGAATCAAAAGACATTACTCATACCATTTTACTATTATATCTCAAAAGTTCCATAGTGACAGGCAAGTGATGAAGCAGCAGGTGCAGATAACACTGAGAGTTGTAGTCACAACCCTGCATTCAGGTGGACCAGGCCATAGGGTTGTTTCTTACTGTACACAACTTTCATAGATCTGACCAGGTCTTTGACGCTGTTAGTCATGAGGGTTTATGGAAAATTATGTCAAAATTTGGTTGCCCAGAGAAGTCATCAGTATGGTATGTCAATTTCATGACAACATGCTTGCCTGGGTTCTGGATAGTGGATAATGTTCTCGTGCCCTCCCAGACACCAATGGAGTGAAACAGGGCTGTGTGCTTGTTCCCATGCTTTTTAGCATGATATTTTCAGCCATGTTTTCAAATGCTTTCAATGAGGATGAATACGGCATCAAGGTCAACTACTGTACTGATGGTAAATTCTTCAACTTGAAAAGGCCAAGACCAAAATGGAGAGAGTATTGGTGCATGATTTTCTTTGCAGATGATTGTGCACTCAGTGCAGCCTCTGAAGCTGAGCTGCAATAATATATGGATCAATTTTCTGCCGACTGTGCTCATTTTGGTGTAATAATTAACACCAAGAAAACACAGGTGCTCCATCAGCCACCACCACACCATCCATATGTGGAACCATTGGTTACAACAAATGGAGAAGTTTTGAATGCTGTGGAAAAGTTCACTTACCTTGATAGTGTACTTTCCAGGGATGTACACTATGACAATGAGGTTGACACATTCATTGCCAGAGCTAGCTCAGTGTTTGGGAAGTTCCACAGAAAAGTATGGGAAAGAAGAGGTATTAGACTGACTACCAAACTGAAGGTCTACAGAGCCGTTGTGCTGACCTCATTGTTATATGCGTGTGAAACATGGACAATCTTCCAGTGACATACCAGGAAACTGAATTACTTCCATTTGAACTGTCTTAGAAAGATTCTGAAGATCACCTAGCAGGGTAAGGTACCAGACACTGAGGTCCTTGCTCGAACAGAACTGCCAAGCATTCAAACTATGCTTCAGAGAGCACAACTCTGATGGACTGGCCACATTGTTTGAATGCAAAATGTATGCTTGCCAAAGAGACTATTTTATGGAGAACTCTCTTGGGCAGGCAAGAAGTGATACAAGGACACTCTCAAGGTCTCTCTCAAGAACTTTGGATTTGATTGTGTGACATGGGTGACACTGACATAGGACCTCTCAGCATTACATGCCCACATCAGAAAGGGTGCTGTGCTCTATGAGCAATGCAAAATTGAAACAGCACAAAGGAAATGCAGGATTTGACAATTGGGAATATGCACCCCAAATATTCACACAATCTGTGCCCAGTCTGTAGTAGAGCATTGTAAACTCCTGTTGGTCTGATCAGCCACAGTCAGACACGTTGAAACTTAATCATGGTGATGTCATTTTGGTCCTCATTGAGAACAAAGGACAACCATTATATAATACTATTGATTATCTCTAATTTATCAGGACTATATCTTAACTGTAAACAGTGGTTTCCACCTTGTCTCCTCCATTAGACTATGGAGGAAGGAGAGAATTATTTGTTAATTACCTACCATGCAAAGAGCTTTACAAATATCATTTCATTGATTCTCACAACAACCTTGGGAGGCAGATTGTATTATCTCCATTTTACAGATGAGTAAACTAAGGCTGACAGATATTAATTGGCTTGTCCAGGGTCACATAGCTATGAGGTTTTGAGGACAGAATTGAACTCAGAATTGAACTTCCTGACTCCAGGCCCAGTACTCTAAATCTGAGCCAACTAACTTCCTCTGTGACCTCCCAGAGAGCAGGGACTGTTGTTTGTTTAGTAAGTACTAAATGATATAGCCTGACTCGTATCCCCACCTCTTTCCATTTATACAGAGTGTTATTGATATTCATAGTTATTTTAATGTTTTCTCCTTTATTAGAATGTAAGGTCCATGAGGGTGGGAATTGCTTCTGCCTTTCTTTATATCCCTAGACTTTAGCACATAGTAGGTGCCTAGTCAATAATTGCTGACCTACTGAACGCTTGTAAAACTTAAAAGTACCATAGAAATTGGAGTTGTTGTTACTGTTATAGTGGAGAGGAGTGTCTCTCTTTCTCTCTCTCAGTGTGAAAACTCCCTCCCATGATGAAAACTAGCAACTCATCTGGAGGCACTTAGAGGTTATGTGACTTTTCCGTAGTCATCTTGTCAGATGACTCCAGTAATTACTGACTTGAATGGCAGCCTTGTAGCCACTACTCTGTTCTGCCTCTCTCCTATAAGCTTTACTGCTTCCATTTTACATATGAGGAAACTGAGGCTCAGAAAAAACTTACAGGACCTCTCCCGAATCTCATCCTTAGGTTGGCTGGTGTCGGGAGCAAGATTTAAACTCAGGTCTTTCTGATTCTGTAAATGCATCCATCTGTCGTTCAGTGCCACTGATATGGATCCCCAAGTGTTTCTGGGGTGGGTTGGGGGGGAGGAGCATACACACACACACACACACACACACACACATATACCTAGACTGCCTTACTCTTTTCTTTCTCTGCTTCAAATGAGCCAAAGCCAGCCTTTCTTCCTTTATTCTTTCACCCCCTGCTAAGTCTCTTCTGAGAAGCTTTTTTGTGAAATGTAAGAACCCACTTATCTGGAAAAAGCCAGACCCCAGTGAATGGGCCCAGGCCCTCAGCACTCTCCTTCCTGCTGAGCACCCAAAGCCTTCTGATTTCTAGGGACCCCACAAAATGGCTTGTACACTCCGGTCTAATCGGGAATTAAATCACAACCATTGTCCCACTCCAGACCTAATCTCCAGCTCTCAGTGGCGTGTGTTAGAGGGAGATAATGTACCGTTTTGCAGCCTAGCCTCCTTTGTACTTGGCCTAGCTGTTAAGCAGTGTCCAGCTGGCCAGATAAGAAGGGCCGGCTGACTGCTGGGAGAAGGGGAGGGGGCCCTGGCCTGGTTTTACAGTTCACCCCTTCTCATTCACTCAAAGATGAGACACAAGGACCGGTGTGAAAACCTGACATGAGCGATCCCAAGAGGGTCAAATGAAATCTGGTTCCATTTAAGAGACATTGATTAGGGCCATTTATGTGTAAAGTAACTGTGTTGGGTAATATAAAAACAGAAATGGGAATAGTTCCTGCTCTCAAAAATCTTGCAATTTATTGAGATGGTGGTGGTTATACAACATTTACAAGTAACTAAATACAAATTAATCCAAACTAATTTCCAGCAGGAGAGTGTGCTAATGGCTGAGGAGATCAGGAAAGGCTTCATGTAGGAGGCATTGCCTGAGCTCTACTTCAAAGGAAGCCAAGGATGCTAGGGAGTGAAGGTTCTGAACTCAATGCTAGGGATAACAACCAAAAAATATTGCCTGCATATCTCCCTCCCTCAGTCTGTCTTTCCCTTTGTGATTCTTTTCCACTCTTCCTCCTTCCCCTCTCTCTGACCCATTCCTTCCCTTAATAATTGTTGATGTTGTTGTGAATCTTGTCTAAATCTTTGTGACCCTATTTGAGGTTTTCTTGGCATGGATACTGGAATGCTTTGCCATTTCCTTCTCCAGTTCATTTTACAAATGAGGAAACTGAGACAAATAGGGTTAGTTAAGTGACTTGCCCAGGATCACCCAGCTCATAGATGTTGGAGGACAGATTTGAACTCACAAAGATGAGTATTCCTGACTTGAGGCCAAGCACTTTAATGCACTATGGCACCACCTAGCAGCCATAATTTTTATAGCCTAACAACCTCTATCTCTGAGAGACCCCAGCTTTCTTTCTCAATGTTCTTTCTCCCTCTCCAAAGAACCATATCTGAACACATGTCAGATGTCCCCAGTAAAATGTAGTCTCTTTGAGTTCAGAGTCTTTTTTTTATTTTGGTATTCCCAGCATCTGGTACAGAGCAAGAAACTTAGTAAATATTTTGTTGGATTGGACTGGATTCTCGCAGTCACAGAACTGGAGAGATGGAAAGAACTGAGCAGCTGTCTAGATCTTCCCATTTAGGAAAGGAACACACTTGACAAGCAATTGTCCAGTGTCTGCTGGAAGATTTCCAAGGAGGGAGAACTCACTACCTCCCAGAATGGCCCAATTTACTTGGGGACCACACTCGGAAGTTTTTCTTGATTATGGAACCCAAATTTGCTTCTTTGCAATATTTCACTCTCTGCTGTTAGGTTAGGGTTAGGGTTAGAATTTAGGGGTAGGGTTAGGGGCCAAAATTCACTTTTCTACCCATTGCTATTGGATCAAGCAAAGTACGACCAATTTATCTTCCAAGGAAACACTACACAACTGGAATGAAGACGGGTGGTGAACAAGAACACAGGTGAGTATCACAGCCTATTCTAGAATGGTGCTGGCTAAAGAGGATAAGAGGCAGGGACTTGTCAGTTATCAAACATCTAATATTTGTCAGGCTCAGGTTTGAGTTCAGGTTTTTTGAAGTGGGATTCAATCTCAAGTCTTCCTGATTCCCAGTCCAGTCCATATTCCACATGCTTTCCAGGATACCTCCCTCAAAATGGAGGAGCCAGGGAAGGATTAGAGTCTGAGTAGGGCAAGTCACACACAGAGGACAGAGATTTGAAGAACATACCCATGTGACTTTAAGAGAGTTCACCTGACTTCTCTGGTTCTTAGTCCCCTCCTTTATAAAGGTTAGACCTCATGGGCTCTGAAGTCTCATCCAGCTCTAATCCTATGATCCTATGATGAGATGAAACATGATGACATTCTAACTCCAAATCTATGGCTCTACGGGCTTGATCTTTTGGCTACCCCCGGTGAGATACTCTGTTGGAAACTGGGTCCTTGGGGTCTCCATCATGCTTTGCTACTTATGTAGAAGAGAGAGGGTCCTTTTTTACAAGAGCCATCAGTAGGAACCTTACTTTTCTCTGTTGAAATATGCTTTCTATGTGGTGACTACACCATGAAAAAAAGACTGGTGTATTCTGAAGGACTCTCAGCTACAGCTTTTTCTTTTTCTGAGCCCTGAAACCTAGCTGTATTGCTTTCCCCACTGAGCTACAACATCACCATTGCATAGCATGGCCAAATCTGACTCAGTTTACTCATGATGTCCCTCAAACTCAACGGTTTATCTCTACTATCTTTCTCTTCCTGCTAATACTATCCTAACTTTCTTAGATTGAATCTCATCTTTTCAGAGCATTAGTTAGCTAATCTGATACCCAATAAAGTGACAAAAGCTGAAGGCTGGCATCTATCTGGTGTAGTAGGTAGAGCAATGGATCTGGAATCAGGAAGACTCCAACTTTGTGAGTTTAAATCTAGTTGAATACACTTGCTAGCTGTGTGACCCTGAGTAAGTCTGTTTCCCTCAGTTCTGTAAAATGAACTGGAGAAGGAAATGACAAACCACTTCAGTGTCTTTGCCAAGAAAACCCCAAATGAGGTCACAGAGTCAGATACAAGAGCAAAACAGCTGAACAACAAGCTGAAGTCTAGTTTGTCACTCTGAGATAAAGCACATTTTGATAGGTGCCTTTTGGAGACAATGATCTTTTGTTTACTCTATAATCAACATTAGTGGTGGAAATTTGAGCCATGGTGACTAACTTCAGGGAGCAATCCCAGAACTTCCGATTTGGAAAGGAATTCAGAGGCCACTTAGAACAACTGGTGCTTGGATAAAGATCCCCTGTAAGCTCTACTGACTAGTGGTTATCCAGCCTTTGCATGGAGAACTACAGAGTCCTTTCTATGAATCAATTCTGAATCAGAGGATTCCTTGGGACAGGTGGGGACCTCATCCTTTTCAGGTCATACCTTGTGAACACCAGCTCTTCACTGGTCCTATGTAGCAATTTCTCCCCTTTTCACTGTATAAAACAAGGATCTTAAGATTTATAACTGGTGAGATCTTTAGAGAGCATATCATCTAATACTTTCATTTGTTTACTGTACTTAAGAATCAATGTGATGTTGTGGATAAGATTCCTGACCTGGAGTTCAAATTCTGCCTGGGACACTTTCTAGATGTGTGACCATGGTCAAGTCATTTCACTTTGATACATTTCATTTTCCTGACCTGTAAAATGGGAATAAATAGCAAGACCCACATCACAGGATTGTCATTATGCTCAAGTGAGAATATGTGTTCGATGTATCGGTAATGACAATTCCACCTTTAATCTACAAATCATAGGATCTAGTGTCAGAGAGCAGTAAGGAAATTTATGAGTGATCTACTCAGGGCTTCTTAAACTTTTTCTGCTCATGATGCGATTGATCTCTTTTCAAGGTTCACTGCATGGCCTGAGAGCATGCACAGTTCAAAGTGCTTTGTGTTCAGAACCAAGACTGCAGTGAAGTTACTTGATACAGCATAGGCAAGTACTGCTAGAAATACCTTGAACTGATTACAAGTTTGATTTTGAATTAATTTTTTGTCATTGTGCATTCAGAAACCTTTTCCTGTTGCCAAATTTTTCATGACCCCATATGGGGTCAAGACTCATAGTTTAAGAAGTGCTGATCTAGTCAAACCGTCATGTTACAAATGTGGTAGTAAGTATAGGATCAAAGATTTCCAGCTAAAAGGGACCTTATTTGTCATTCAGCCCAACCCAATGAGGAAATAGGGGCCCAGAGAGGGGCCCAAGGTCCCACAGGTAGGTAATATTCATAGGATCATGTATCTCCAGCTGGAAGATCATCCAGTCATCCAGTCCACTTCTCTCATTTTACAAATAAGAAAAGGGTGACTTTATGCCTAAAATTCCTCAAACCCAAAGTGGTACTCACACCCAAGGCTTCTGATTATAAATGGAGCACCTTTCCCTACTACATAGAATAAGTTGATTTTCAGTCATCCTCAAGCAGAGTCCTTGAGTGGAAGGAGTAAACGGCTGCCCCTCCTTCCCACTCAGCCTTGGGGGATTCATTTTAAGGAGCTTGTCCTTCCTGACTTCTTCTTCCTTGGAAACTCATTCCCTCTTACTCTAATTAGAAGTGAGGAGTTTGACCTCCTGTCCTTGAGCTTCTTGATCCCTCTCTTCCCCGGCTAAACTGAGTATTGTTACAAGGAAGGCCACAGCACAGCTAGGAGTCTAGATTGAGACTGCTAGAGAGGATCTGGAGGCAGAAATCAGGGCATCCAGGACCACCAAAGGGCAATGGATGTCACCCAGTCCATGGCTTCACCTCTGGCAAGGTTGACCAACAACCTGTCTTGGAAAGATGTTTCTTTCTTTTGCTTAAATGTTAGATTCCACAGCTGCTCCTGTCCCCTTACCTTCTCTGTTCCCTTCTTCTTTTCCATATTCCCCACAACACCCCACTAGGGAGTGGTTGATGATTTCATCCAGTTGAACCAACATTTATTGGTGATGTTCTTAATCTGAGGAAGATTGGTGGGGGGAGTTATGTGTAGGGGGAAAAATCATATCTTTATTTTCACTAACCTCTAATTGAAATTCAGCATTTCCTTTCATTTTGAATGTAGGCAATAAAATATGATTCTGAGGAGTCCATAGGTTTCACAACCATCTGATGCTCTCCATCTGCAAAGTTTAAGAATTCCTGATCTAGTCCAATCCCTTCATCATACAGATGAAGAAACTGAGGCCAAAACTAGGAGACTCACTCATCCAACATGGCACATATATCAATGTTAAACCTAAAACTTTTCATATGGAGTTGATGGAAAATTCATTGGACTTGAAACTAATAGACTTACCTATGCAGCATGGCATAGCTGAATTATCAGTGGGTCTGTGGACATATCTTGTGTGACCTTGGAAAAGTTTCTTAGTCTCCTCATCTATGACATCAAAACTAGATGGGGAGTGGAGCCAAGATGGCAGAGTAGAAAGACTCATATATGCTAGCTCCGAACCCACAGCCCATAATTATCTATAAAAAGAACTCCCAACAAATTCTGGAACAGTAGAAGCTGCACAGCAACGGGGTAAAGGAGATTTCTGTTCCAGAGAGCCCTGTAAAACCAAACCCAAAGGGCCATTGTACAACGGATGGGAGCGGAACCCATCCCTGCCCTGGCTGCGCAGCACTGAGAGAAGCAGATTCGAGCAGGCTTCAGGGACAGAATTTCCAGCAGCCTCAAAGGTCTCTCCACCCACAGATGCACAGGTCAGTGAAAGAGACGTCTGGATGGGCTGAGAGGGGAGCAGGGTGTCTCCATGACTTGGGCCCCCTCAGGAGGCAGCAGCAGAGGCAGCTGGCAGCCAGAGGCTCTCAGAGCAGCCAGGAGCTCAGGAGCAGATCCATTACAGAAGGACTCTGCATAAACCCCCTGAGGGAACTGACCCTGGGAGGCGGCCCTGCCCCCACCTGAGCACTTGAACTTAAGCTCCCATTGAATAGAAGCCAGGCCTGGTGCCAAAAGCCCTGAGGCTGAGGAGCAGCATTTGAATCCCAGACCCCAAGCAATAGCTGGATGGATCTAGGCAGGGGGTAGAGAGGAATCTCAGAAGTCAAGTAACTGGCTGGGAAAATGCCCAGAAAAGGGAAAAAAAAATAAGACCATAGAAGGTTATTTTCTTGGGGACCAGATGATTGCGCCATTCCTCTCTGACGAAGAAGACCAATGCTTACCATCAGGTAAAGACATAGGAGTCAAGGCCTCTGTATCCCAAACATCTGAAATAGATATCCAATGGACTCAGGCCTTGGAAGACCTCAAAAAGGATTTTGAAAATCAAGTTAGACAGGTGGAGAAAAAATTGGGAAGAGAAATGAGAGAGATGCAAGAAAAGCATGAAAAATGGGTCAATACCTTGATAAAGGAGACCCAGAAAAAT
>CM053773.1:229693466-229760870 GCA_028658325.1 Potorous gilbertii | reverse complement strand
TATTTCTTTTCATTTGCACAATACCTAGAGCATATGTTTATTGACTATTATTACTGACTCCTCCTGGGCTGCAACCTTCTCTCACACATCCTTGGGAGGAATTATGGCATAGTGCCTAGAGCCCTGAATTTGAGGGTCATTGGACATAGCTTGAAAGGCTCATTCTGTCATTTCCTGTCTATGGGACTTTCAGTTGCCTGTGTTTCAACTTCTTCCTCTGTAAAACAGAGATTGGACTACATTCCCTCTTTCTTTTAGCTCCAAATTCATGATACATTCATGATCCTACCTGCATGACTTTGGGCAAGCCCACTTTTCCTTTTCTGAGTCTCAGTTTCCTCCATCTGTGAAATGAGGAAATTGGAGTAGATGGCCTCTAGGGTCCACTCAAGAGCCATGATTCTCATACTTTTTGCCCCCATCTTTCATCTCCCTTACAATCAAAGGGTTAGAGATAGAAAGGATCCTCTCCAACTTCTTCATTTTACAGATGGGGAAACTGAGGTGCACAGAGAAAGCAGCTTGCCCAAAGTCGTACAGTTTGGTCAGTGAGAGAGCTGGAAATCTCTGCTAGAGTTGACAATCCAATGTCAGATTAATAGTCACTGTCTTCTCTCTCTTTTTTTGTTTTGTTTTGTATCTTCTTTCTCGCAGTTCATTCCATCAGTTATAATTCTTTTTTACAACATGACTAACATGAAAATATGTTTAATATGAATGTATATGTAGAGTCTATTTCAGATTGCACACTGTCTTGAGGAGGGGAGGGAAGGGGAAAAAATTTAAAACTCAAAAGCTTGTGGAACTGAATACTGTAAACTAAAAATAAAATAAATAAATTTAAAATTTAAATATATATATATTCACTGTCAGTGTCTTTCTATTTGACCGCACTGTCTTGCTTTCATTTCTTTGCTTGACAAGTCACATTTTAAACTACAGTACCTGCATTTCTGAAGTTTTCCCTCAGCAGAGGACCTTTATGTCCAGTCCTATCCACTTCACCTGATTTACCTTTCTTCTCCTTGACCACATCCATTCCCTCTCTGGTCCCACTTACTTTGGGGACTTCCCAATTCTAATACCAGAAACTGATGAAGTGAATATCCTGGGGGCCCTCCCCCACCCCAGTCTTAGGTCTGTACTCCCCAGTGCCCACATCTTGCTCCAGTGTCTCTGATATTTGATCATTTCTTGATCTGATAATAATACGGAATAATTCAATGGGTCAGAAAGTCATCGATTTATTGGCAGAAGGGAGATTAGAGGCCATCCAATCAATTTTACAGATGAGGAACCATTCCATTTTATGGATAAGGAAACTGAGATCCAGAGAGAAATGGTTTGCCCAAAGTAATATAATAACAGCATAGACTTGGAGCTGAAAGGGACCAGCCATCTAGCACAACCACTGCTTTCTATGGAAGAGGCAGACAGAGAGGCAGCTGACTTGCTAAAGGTCATGTAAGCAGGAACACAGATGTAGAGCTGAAAAGAACCTTACCACTATATAACCATTGTGCTTTATAGAGGAGGAAACTGAGATATACAGAGCAGAGACTGACTTGCCCAGGTAGCCACTGGGAGAACTGGGATTTAAACAGCGTTCAAGGGTTCTTTCCACTGGATCACACTGCCTCCATGACATCATTGAGGTGGATGCTTCCTCCAGTGGTACCAGTTACTCTGAATCCAACACTCTTTCCATTACACTTCATTTTCTCAATAATAAATTAACAGGCATTTCACAAGCACTTGTTATGTGTCAGCACTGTCCTAGGTGCTAGTTATACAAAGAAAAAACCAGACCCTATCTACAAGGAACTTCCATTCTCTAAATGAAGATAGTTGCCATCTACAGAAAAAAGCACAATTGGCATGAGGGGCTACTGTCATAGGAGGGGGAATCAGGAGGTAATATTTGAGCTGAGCTATGAAGGGACCAAGGAATAAGGTCTTGAGCTGGTCAGGCATGGGACTGACTTATTGGATTATTGTGTCTTATTACCAGATCAAGAAATGATCAAATGTCAGAAACATTAGGGCAGAGGCAGAGTGCCATAGACTTGATCTAATGATGAGGTTTATTGAGAACCTGCAAAAAGATTTAGGGGACAAAGTCTATTTGGGTGCCTCTACTACATCTCTATCATCCTGGATCTCACACCTAGTTTAGGTTTGAGAAAATGAAGGCACACATTAAGTAGATTCTGGTAACCAGACCCACCCTAAACAGGAGAGGTTATAATGATGGTATTAAAAGGATTTATATAGCACTTTAGGTTTATGAAGTCTTATATGTGTGGTCTCATTTATCTTGACCACAACCAAGTGAGCAAGATGCTGCTACCATACCCTTTTATAGCAGAAAAAAGTGAAGCAAACAGGGTTTAAGTGACTTGCCCAGGGTCACCAAGTGACTGAAGCAGGATTTGAACTCAAGTTTTCCTGACTCTTTTCACTGCTCTGCTTAGCTACTGTGAATGGCTTTGATACACCACATAGATAGCAGTTTATATTGAACTTTATAAATGTGCTATTCTCTTTGTTAATTGTTTCAGTCATGTCTGACTCTTCATGACCCCTTTTGGAGTTCTCTTGGCAAAGATGATTTGCCATTTCCTTCTCCAGCTCATTTTACAGATGAGGAAACTGAGGTAAACAGAGTTAAGTGACTTCTCCAGGGTCATACAGTTAGCAAGCATCTGAAGCCAGATTTGAAGTCAGGTCTTCCTGACTCCAGACTTGGTGTTCTACCCACTGCACCACTTAGCTGCCCTAACATGCACCAGTCACAGAATCTTAGCATTTTATAATCAGAAAGGACCTAAGTGGTCATCAAACTCTAAGCCCCAGAACACTCCCCATCAATAAATGGTCATTCAGTTCTTTGCTTGAGAGCTCTGAGTAGGGGATACCCTTTTCTGAGACAGCCCATTCCATTTTGGGACAGCTCTAAACATTAGAAAGCTTTCCCCAACGTTTGTCCCAACAAGCCTACATTTGCATTTTGTACCTTCTCCTCACTGTTCCTACTTCTGTTCTCTGAGATTCTGGAGAATAGGCATAGTCCCTCTTCCCAAAGATAGCCTTTCAAATACTTGAAGGAGGTGGCCATGAACTAGAGGTCTTTTCTCCTTCAGTCTAGGTATTCTCAGTTCCTTTACCTGCTTCCCCTCAGTCATGAGCACAAGGCCCCTCTCCATCCTCCATCTATGTTGTGTTTTCCAGGTTATCAATGTCCTGCCTCAAATGTGACACCAGGAGAGAACATAATACTCCAGGTTGATCTACCAGGGCAGAGGCACCTCCCTATTCCTATACCCTGTACTTCTTTCAATGCAAACCAAGATTATACCAGTCTCTTTGGCTTCCATATCACACTATTGACTCATAGTTAAAAAGAAAAGTCTTCTCCAGATGAGCTGCTACCTGGCCATGTTTCCTTAACTTGTATTTGTGAAATTGATTTTTTTTAACTCAAGTATAAAACTATACTTATTCTTATTACATTTAATATTATTCCAGTGATATAATGGATAAAAAGCTGGCCTTAGAAATAGGAAAGACCTGATTTCAAGTATCCTCTCTGACACATATTGACTTTGTGACCCTGGGCAAGTCACATCCTTGCTCCACTCTCTAGGACCATAAATTTAAACTTCATTGGTATACAGAATTTCTCATCCAGGAGTTCTTTCTACCAAAGAATTATCAGGTCCAGTCACGGTCCCATTTCCTCTTCTTTATTCAGTGCCACCCCTTGACTGTGCCTCTGAGCTTATCTCTCCTTCAAGTTTCCTCCTCTGTAAAATGGAGATAATGTTGTGTAGTCATTTTTCAGTTATGTCTGACTCTTCATGACCCCATTTGAGATTTTCTTGACAGAGATACTACAGTGGTTTGCCATTTCCTTCTCCAGCTCATTTTACAAATGAGGAAACAGGAAAACAGGTTTAGGTGACTTTTCCAGGGTCATGTAGCTAGTGATTGCCAGGCTGGATTTGAACTCAGGTCTTCCTGACTCTAGGTCCAGCGCTCTATCCACTGAACTACCTAACTGCCTCTTAAAAATAATAATAGCTAATATTTAGTAAGTGCCTATCAAGTGCCAGGTCCTGGGCTAAGTGCTTCTCAAAATTATTCCTTCATTTGATCCTCTGCAACAGCAAGGACCCAGCACACACAGGAGGGCCTGCTGTACAGGTTCTCAGATCTGCTTCTCTAAAAGGAAAGCAACTTTTGAGGGGTCAATATTCACTTTAATCAAGCTCATGTATCATTCACTTAGTTCAGGGGAAAAAGTCAGCACCCTGAACTTCAGAGAAAATACAGAGAAATAATAACCAATAGACAGGGCTTCCAGTTTCCTGACATAAGCAATACATACAACACAGATCAACAGACACATACAACTGTCTGACCATTACATACATACATAGTTACCAGACAGAGGAACACCAACATTTGAGTTTTCAAAACTGGGGGTCCCCTTGGTGGCTACCCAGAGTCTATCCGGTCAAACACTTCCAAACAGTAAGCTCCAAAGTAAAACCTCACTTCAGAGTATTTATACATTTTTCAGAGCCAGAGGGCATCACAACCCTTGAGAAGCATTGCCTCATTAGCAAAAGATGTGGGCCTTCCTAGGTCCATTAATGGGTGGGAAAGGTCTTTTTCAATCACACTATTCAATCAGAGGCACTTGATTATACTAAAAGAAAAACACCAAAAGATCCTATTTTGCTTGCCATTACACTCTCTAACAACCCTGGGAGTTACCATCATTACCCAAGTTTTACAGATGGGGAAACTGAGGCAGGTCAATGTGAAGTGATTTGCCCAGGGTCTCACAGCTAATGTCTATAGTCAGCTTGTAACCCAGATGTCAGACTCAGCTTTATCCACTGCACCCCCAGTTGCCTAGTAATGGCTATTCTTTGACACTGGCCATTTCTGGGTAGGGTGCTCAGGAGCAAGCCAGATGAGAATGAGCACATGAGCTGGCAGAATTCTCTTTCCAGCCAGACAGATGCCCCAACAAATGAACTCATCAGTAATTCTAAGAGTTTCTGCCAACAGCTCCCTTCTCCTCCTTCAGAGAATGAGCCCAGATTAACCAGCTTGTATCAGGTGTGTAAAGCACTTTGTAAACTTTTAAGGGTTCTATAAATGTCAGCTCTTATTAGAGCTAGAGAAAAAAGACATAGACATATGAGAGATGCAGTTCGGAACAAGGCAGTGTATAAGGCCAAGATGCTTCATGTGGATCATAGTAGATAAAGAGCCTCCCTCAGAATGAAGACCCTGACACAAGCCTTACATCTGACACTTCCTGATAGGCAGGGTGAGTCCCTTATCCTCTCAGTGCCTTGAGGAAACTCCCTAAGACTATAAGGTGCAAAGCAGGTGGCCACCTGCAGCAGAAGTTCCCCATAGCAGTGAGATCACACGTCAGGACTGGATCTATATAATCCAGCCAAATGACAAAGAGAGAGAGAACTAGAGAGTGAAAAATCATCCACCAGCAAACAATTAGGAAGCCCCTACTGACTCCAGGCACTGGTGGGCTTGCAAAGGATGACAAAAGCAAGCCCCACCCTCAAGGAGTTTATATTCAAATGGGGGAAATACTATATATTTATACATAAATTTATATGTGTGTATGTATATGTTTGTTTATGTATATTATATTGCATGTTTATATATGTATAAGAATGTATATGTATGTGTATATATGTATATGTGTATGGATGGATATGGATATGCATATGTGTGTATATATATATTTATATGTGTATGTGCATATATGTATATTAATATATTGACATATTCTATATGTATGTGCATACATATGTGTGTATGTATGTGTATATATAGAGGTGTATATATGTATATTTG
This sequence comes from Potorous gilbertii, assembly GCA_028658325.1. Classification (NCBI taxonomy): domain Eukaryota; kingdom Metazoa; phylum Chordata; class Mammalia; order Diprotodontia; family Potoroidae; genus Potorous; species Potorous gilbertii. The sequence continues at coordinate 229,754,969 of CM053773.1, read as the reverse complement.
TGTATGTGTACATATGTATGTCTATATGGGTATATTGTAGTTTATGTGCATGCATTATGTACATATTATGTGTATATGATGTATGTATGTATATGTACAGGTATATTTATGGAGAGAGCTGCATGTATAAATATATATGTATATAAATACACACATGTGTACAACCTATTTTATAATATATGTATATATATACATACGTACACACACACACACACACACATAGAGAGAGAGCATTTCTATTGTGCCTTAAAGTGTGCAAAGTACCCTACAAACCTTATCTCATTTGATCCTCCCAACCATCCCAGGATGCAGGTGCTATTATTTTCTCCACTTTACAGATAAGGAAACTGAGGCTGAGAGAATAAGTGATTTACCTCTGGGCACACAGTTAGTAGGTGTTTGAGGCTGGATTTGAACTGTCTTCCTCATTCCAGATCCAGTACTATGTCCATTGTTCTACCTACAGATGCTTTGATGAGAACAGATAATAAAGGCCAACATTCATATAGCACCTACTCTGTCCCAGGCACTGTGCTAAGTGCTTTACAAATATCATCTCATTAGAGTCTCACAATAATCCTGGGAGGAAGGTGCTATTACTATTCCTATTTTATAGTTGAGGAAACAGGCAATGACAATCAAGTGACTTGCTTGGGGTCACACAGCTGGTAACTATCTGAGGTCAGATTTGAACTCAGGTCTTCCTAACTCTAGGCCCAGTACTTTACCCATTGTTCTACCTAGATACTTTCATGAGAATAGATGGAAGGAAATGTCATGTGCTTTCCAGAAAAGAAAATGGCACTTGAGACGGGTCAGGATGGAGGTTGTGACCAGCATGAGAAGAGTTTCGAAGGTTACACTACACATCATGAATAATGCCCAGACACAGAAGGCAGAAGTGTGAGTGGCGTATGGGGGCCCCAACATCTGATTTCTTTCAAGGCCTCCTTAGGAAGTTCCATATTGAGAGCAAAGCTGATCTAGCTAACAACCCCCTTCCTTGGTTGGACCTTGGCCCAAACCATTCATGATCCCCTTTCCCTTTGCCTCCCGAACTTAGTACAGTCTGGCAATGGAAGAGAAATACTTGAAGCCCTTAACAGAGTCTGTCAGCTAATAAAACAGAAGGCGATAGATAATCTATCATTTTTAAAGTATGAGCCCGACACATTTACCAATATGGCCTCTTATACTTGAAATAACAAAAGCCCCATAAACTGCTTTTCCTTCTCGCTTTTTACTTGGTGCATTTCCAAATAACGAATGTCACACACTCTTTGAGAACACTAAATATCCAGGTGCTTCTCACAGCTGGAGAGCAAGCATGCTATTAAGGCAAAGAGAGGAGGAGGAGGAATTGAAGCCTGGCACTTTCCCTATTTATCCAGCCCCAGAATGGTGTTGGAAGCTTTTGACTGGCCTTGGAGGAGAAATCCAGTCACACTGCCTCATCATCCTTCTACCTTGGATTCGGCTGCCTGAGTTAGAGGGTAAGGCTCCCTCCTATCTCTTCTCATAGGCTGGGATCACAGAGAACACATCGGGTCCCCTGGCTCCCCTTCAGGTGCGAATGATGCTATCAGTCCTTCCAGATATAGCAGGCAGGAACAGTGTGAATTGTCTGGCACAATTTAGCGGATAAACGCAATAGGTCCTTGAACAGCAAAGCAAAGAGACAGATGTGAAGTTTTGCAGAGATTGGTGGGGTTTCTTCATCATCAGAGCTGTCACTACCAACTTTGGTACATAGGGAGATGCAAGCTGGATCCCTGGATGGGTAGCACCAAATGGGCTAACCCTCATGGAGTGGAGAGCATGGACCCCAGGAAGCACTATTAGGGGAGTTACAATAAGGGGTGGGGAGCAGAATAGGGAGAATGTCACTTGAGTTACAGAAGTGGGGGGAGAGGAAGAAACGGGCCATCTGGTAGCTTTCTACTTTAATTCTTCTTGCTAACTAGGTGCTAATTTATGGTCTTTCTTTTTCAGATAAAAGTATTTTCAGTGACCTCCAAATTCTAAGTACCCTGGGATAATGTCACCATCACCCTGCCCTAGTTAAAGTTCTGTTCATCAATGCTAAGAGCAACAGATAATTATCAAGATTGGACTTTTTGAAAACAATATTGTTTTAAGAATGACTTTGAGCAAATAAGTCATATTGACTATTATGAATATCTGAATTAACTATAAAGGACTTTGAAGAAAGTTACTATCTCCATTCAGAAAAAGAATTGATAAATACAACTATGTATAGGATGGTTTTACATATATACTTGTATGTACATATTCATACATATATGTATATACATCTATGTGTGTGTGTATACACACACCTATTTGTGTCTAGTGGTAGCTATTTCTAGAGTGGGGGTGAGAGAAAAGAAAAAAGGGAAAAAAGAAAAAAGAAATTTACTTAATTATATATTTTAAAGTAATAATAAGTTGAATATAATAAATTTGCAGTTTCACGTACAATTTATCATACTATATTATAGAAATATTTCTTTTATTCCATAAATTAAAAATAAAATAAATAAATAAATATGAAGGAGAAAATATGAAGATGGTTACTGTCCTCTTTGTTTAGTCATTTTCAGGCATGTCTGACTCTTTATGACCCCATTTGGTGTTTTCTTAGCAAGATATTGGAATGGTTTGCCATTTCTTTCTCCAGCTATTTTTACAGATGAGGAAACTGAGGCAAACAAGATAAAGTGACTTGCCCAGGGTCACATAGCTAGTAAGTGTCTAATGCAAGATTTGAACTCAGGAAGATGAGTCTTTCTGACTCCAGGCCAGTGCTCTATCTACCCCTACAGGTCCATCCTCCAAGAACCTTCAAATCAAGGCATTGAAGATTCATACAATTAACATGTATTTATTAAGTGCCTGTTGTATACCAGACAGATGGAAGACTGGCATAGCAATTGGTTTGAGAGCTGACCTGTGAGTCAAGAAAACTTGGGTTTTCAGTTCCCCCTTTGTCATGTACTGGCCATGTGACCCTGAGGAAACCATTTAATCTCAGTAGCCCAAGAAACATATTGATTAGGTATAAAGTGCTACATCAGTGAAGGACTTTGCTAATAGGCAGTTTCCCACGTGCATAAAATAAATTCTTCTATTTATCATTCAAAGCTCTTCCCAATCCAGTTCCTCCCTATGTTAGCAGCTTTCTTATCCATACTCCCTTCATGTACTCTATGGTCCAACCATACAGATCTACTTCCTTCCTTTATATACCATGCTCTGTCTCTGATCTTTGTACCTTTGCACTGTCTGAGCCTCAAGATTCTAGCAGGGCTGATACTGAAAGAAGGATGCCATTTCTTACTGCAGCCATCCCCACCTTCTTTGTTCTGACCACACTAGTCCACATGTCATTCCTCACAGAAAACACTTCATTTTCCACCTCCATACCTTTGCCTGGGTTGTTGTCCATGCCTGGAAACCATTCCTTCACCTTCTCTTCTTAGGATTTCTGGCTTCCTTTGAGATTCAGCTTAAGTATTGTGGGATTAATAATACTGTAATAATTATTAATATATTAATATAAATAATATTTATATATATAAATAAATAATAATTAATGACAATTTAATAAAATTAAATACTGCAGAATTCTGCTCCTGCAGAGATCAGATTCCACCTTTTCCTCAAAGAATAAATTCTTCCTCCAGAAAAGCCACTCTGTACATCTTTTGCACATACTTAAATACACCCAAGTCTTCTCCAAAAGTATGTTAAGTTAAAGGTCCAAGAGTTTATTTATGTTTTTTCTTTTTCTACATAAATTGGCATAGCTCCTAGGACATAATGAATATTTATTGATTGATAAAATGACAGGTGAAATCCAAAATTAAATAAATAAGCAAACTAGGAACCAAAGATACAAAGAAAATGGTGCCTGCCCTCAAGAAGCATATACTTTCGGGAAGCCACATGGTATGGTGGAGTACCAGCACTGACATCAGAGAATGTGGGTTCAAATGAAAAGCCCTTTAACCTCCATTAGCCTCAGTTTCCTACCCTCTAAAATAAAGGGCTTGGATCAGGCGCCTCTGAAGTCCCTCCTATGAACCCATTAAGGGTAAAAAACAAAAGGAATCACTTGATAATGACAATAGTTTGTGTTTCTATAGCAACTTAAGATTTAAGAAATATGCTACAGATGGAACCAGAGTAGCAAGCAGGCAATAAGCATTTATTAAGCACCTACTACGTGCTAGGCCCTATATTGAGTGCTGGGGATACAAATACAAGTACAAAAGACAGTTCCTTCCTTTAAGGAGCTTATATTTTCATGGGAGACACACGTGAAGGGAGATGAAAAGATGGGGAGTGGTAGATGGCAGAGAAGAAGAGTGGACCTGTAGAAGCTCCCCCCCACCCCATAGCCCATAAAATACCGGAAAAAATGACTCTAAACAAATTCTAGAGCAGCAGATGCCACAAAACAACAGAGTGAAAGATATTTCCAGCCCAAGGCATCCTGGAAGGCTGAGAGGAAAGGTCTGTAGCACTGGGCACAGATATGAGCACAGCCCTACTTTGGCTGCCTGGTAGGGACAGGATTGGAGCAGGCCTCAGGGTGCATGGAATCACTGAAAGCAGCTTCAGTTCCCAGCTCCCTCAACCCACAAATGCCAAAGGCAGCTTCAAAGGTCAGTGAGAAAGTGCTTTCACTTGCATGAGTGGGGAACTCGGTCTGGTCCCAGCCGCCCCAGGACGGCAGTAGTTATTGTGGCACAGTGTCCATTTTAGGAGCCCTCAGCCTAAAGTTCCTGGGAGAATCGCACAGTTGATCTTGATATCAACCCTGAGTGTTGGTCCTGGGGTAAGCAGAAATGTTGGCTGGCCTGGTGGGGCTGGTAGAGGCTCTGGAGAGGAAATTCTAGTCACAGATCCTGGGTAGAAAAGAGTTGCTCCCAGACCCTCCATCTCTCCCATCCAGGTATTCTGTCATGCCTGAAATTCCCTCCCTTCTTCCCTCCCACTACTGACCTCCCTGGCTTCCTTTACATCCCAGCTAATACCCCACCTTCTACAGGAGTCCCTCCTTAACCCCTCTTTCCAGGTCTTTCCTTTTGTTAATTATTCTCTATTTATCCTGCTTATAGCTTGCTTTGTGTATGTTTGTTTGCATGTTCTCTCTACATTAGCTTGTAAGCTCCTTGAGGGCAAGAGCTGTCTTTTGCCTCTTTTTGTATCCTTAGCACTTAGCACAATGCCTATAGTAAGCATTTAAATAATGTTTATTGATTGATTGATTAGGTCTGCTTTTCCTCTACTACCAGCAAGCATTCAAGATAAATCAAGAATCATTTATGATTTCCTTGTTGGTTTTTCTACCTTTTTTTAAACGTACCAGCATTGCTACTATTTCTCCTTGCAAATGTATAGTACTTCACTTACAGAATGAGTGAAATGGGCTTTTGTGGGCTAGCCAGGGAACCTAACTACCATTTGCAATGTAGTTTCTGAGGACACACATGTTCCCAGCTCCAAACAAGAGATTTACAATCTCAGAGATAATCTGTTCCTAAATTGGGGGCTGATTCTATACACTTGGGAATCATCTATATAGAGATGGCTGCAGCCCAGCCTGGAGGGTGGATGAGATCTCTGGAAAAGACAACAGTAGGAAGGGAAAATCAGAGGACCCAGGACTGAGCCTTGATGAATGCCATCCATACCACATTCCCAATAGGAAGAATGATCTGAGTGAAAGTTGGAATTTATAAATCATGTACAAGGGTAAGAGGAATTGGAAGGATGGGGATAGGGGAAGGAAATGAACACTTATTAAATGTCTACTATGTGCCAGACACTGAGCTAAGTGCTGTACATATATTATCTCATTTGATTTAATTCTCACAACACCTTTGCAAAGGTATGGACTGTAATTATTCCCATTTTTACAGTTGAGGAAACTGAGACTGGCAAAGTTTATGTGACTTGTCCAAGATCACACAACTAGTAAGTGACTGAGGTCTGATTTGAACTTGAGTATTCCTGATTCCCGGTCTAGTACAAGGACAATACACAGCTCTAGAATTGGAAGGAACCTGAGAGATCTTTGATTCTAGCTCCTTCATTTTATAGGAGAGGAAACTGAGTCCTAGGAAGTGATTTAAGTGATTTGTCCAAAGCCTTAGAAGTAATGTCAAGGGTGGAGTTCCAACCCATATCCTCTGAATTTACAACCACAGCTCTTTACATTGGTTTACACTGCCTCTGGTTTGAGCTATGGCATCATCCTCCATCCCATCACTGCCTTGCCATTTGGACCAAGAGATACTTCATTGAAGTTATTCTTCTGGGGAGAAGGATCCACAGGGAATGGTGAGAATTGGGTTTGTCTTCTGACTCACCTTGGAAGTCATCCTCATCTCTGGTGATTCACCCAACAACTTGACCTCAATAAAATCTGTGTCACACAACTGGGCTAACTCATTACCTCACCAGGGTAAAAGTCTTCCAAATTCTGAAGATCAGGCTCACCCAAGGGAATAGTTAAAAGCTAAGAATGATCATTGGATTACAGGATGTTTCTAGAAGTGACTAGATGGTTTAGTAATAATTTAATCCAGTATCTTCCTTTTATAGTGGAGAAAATTGAAATCTAGATCAATCAATTAATCAATAAATATTTGTTAAGTGCCTACTACGTACCAAGAACAGTGTTAAGCACTAGGGATATATCTAATGGAGTCTAGAGGGAAATCAATTACTTCCCTAGGGTCATATAAGCAGTATGTGGCAAAGCTAGGGCATGGACACAGACATTCTAACTCCAGATTCAGTGTTCCTTTTTTGTTATCCAGAATCCACTTTTCACTGTTCTCTGTGCCCAAGATCTCAGGTAGCTTACAGTGCAGACTCACAGTGGTACATAAGGCACAAAGGAACTCAGAGACACTCAGGGTAAGTTGCCCAGAATCTGGGCTGGCATAAAATAATCTCACCTGACTTTCTCATTATCCCTCCTTTTAATGCATGTACCTCTGTAATCACAGTATAACAAGCCAACCTATAACACCCTCCCTCCCCGCAAAAGAAATCATCCCAAAGGTTCTGGTTTTCCCTGGTTTTATCTGGTATCTGCAGGCAGCCTTTCAATGGGAAAGAGACCAGTGCCCTGGTTAGGGCTACTGCTGGTGGCTTCAGCCTTCTTACTGCTCCCCTCTTCCCTCCCCCATAGGTGGTCTATTGCCTCCACAACTATGAGAACACCAAAGAAATATCCTGCAGAGGAAATTCATGCTGCAGATGCATTTGTCCTAGTTTCTTGAGGGCATAGTCACTTTAGTATTCATTTGAAAAAAAAAAAAAGAAACCCAAAAAGCAGGGTAGAGAGAGTGTTCATCCTAAAGTGGTTAGGGGACACTCTGTCCCAGGGGAGAAAAAGAACTACTTAGCCATAAAGCCTCTTTCCTCCAATGAGAAAAGCAAAGGAAGGAATTGCTGAGAACTGAGATGGTTTCTCCAAAGCCAAAAGCTTGGAAAGAAGCTATCTGACTGGGTTGAGTGGTAATTGCCAGCAATTTTTGTCAACAAAACAAGCAGGGGATAAAAGGCCAATGTTGTGGGAGGAAGACTAGTGCCTCCTGCCCAATAATTCTTAGCCAATTGGAGAAACCAGCCACCTGTACACTTTGGTATATCTACATTCTAGGCAGCCCTGTTTACCACAAGTGTGACTCTGTTACCACTTAATCAAGAGGAAAAAGCCAAATCAGTAAGTCAATAAATATTTATTAAGTGCCTTCTTATGTGCCAGGCATTGTGCTGAGTTCTGGTGAAACAAAGAAAGGCAAGAGACAGTCCCTGCTCTCAAGGAATGCGTCATAGTCTAAGAAGGGAGATAACTTTATCCATGAACAAGCCCTATACAGCATAAATTAGAGGCAATCACAGAATCTGAAAGTTGGGAGTGACCTCATCTAGTCCTCCCCCTACTCAAAGAAGAAGCCCCTCCATGTCATAGCCAACAGGAATCATGTAGACTTTATTTAAATACTTCAAATGGAAAGAAACTTATTGCCTAATATGACAACCCATCACACTTTTAGCTCTCACCATTAGGAAATTTTTTCCTTACTTCAAGCCTAAACAGTGACCAAACAACATTTATTACATGAGTACAGGCATTGTGCTAAATGCTGATGATACAAAAACAGACAAAAGACAGTCCCTGCCTTCCAGGAGCTCACAGTCTAATAGGAGAGATAACCAGAGGCCAACATAGTAGAAAGAAACCAGATTGTAGAGTCAGAGGATTGAAGTTCAAATCCTCTCTCTGATGCATATTACCTATGGGAAATGTTAGTTTACTTCCCTGGGACTCATTTTTCTCACCTGGAAAATGGTGGGAGTGGGGGAAGGATGTGACCTCAGAAAGGATCCAAGGTCCCATTTAGCTCCAGACCTTTGATCTACACAGGAGAAATGATAGGAAAAGTCTATAAACCACCCACCATGCTTCCTAGGTCTGCCCTCTGAGGTCAAGCAGAACAAGACATAGAACCAAAGCCCTCTGCCATCTGACAGCCCTCAAAATCCTTGAAGACAGCAACTATGTGAGCCTGAAGTCTTCCATTCCCAAATATATATGGAGAAAGAGAGAGGGAGAGAGAGAGAGAGAGAGAGAGAGAGAGAGAGAGAGGAAGGAAGGAAGGAAGGAAGGAAGGAAGGAAGAAAGAAAGAAAGAAAGAAAGAAAGAAAGAAAGAAAAAGAAAGAAAGAGAAAGAGGGGGGAAAGAGGAGAGAGAGATTTCCTCTCAAAATTCTCTCAGAAAACTCTCAAAATGATAACAAGGATATTTCACAACTTTAAAAAGGTTGCGCATGATTTTACATGTTACCTCATTCAAGCCTCACAACTGCTCTGGGAGGCAGGTGTTAGTATTATCCCCATTTTACAGATGAGTAAACTGAGGCAAAGAGAGGTTAAGTGACTTAGGCAGGGTCACTCAACTAGTAGGGTCTCTAATGCAGGGTCTGAACTTAGGACTTCCTGACTTCACCCCTTCATTCTGATAACATTCTCAGGATGTTCCTCTGCTTCAGCAGATCCTTCCCACAGTGTGGTATCATCAATAAATGGCAGCCCTCAAGGCTTCAGACTTTATAATAATTCCACAATTCACATTCTTCCAGATGACCCATAAGCATCTCCAACTCAAGGTGTTCAAAATAGAACTCATTATCTGCCTCCCTTGCCCCCTAAAAAACTTCCTCCACTCTTCTGAATTTCTCTATTCCTTCCACCCTCCCAGTCACTAAGAGGCTCACTCACCACCCTAATGTGAGTCTCAGCCCCTCACTCTCTTCACCTCAAATCTAGTCAGTGGAAGAATCTTGCTATTTCTACTTTCCAAATACCTCTACCATACTTCTCTCCTCTGACAGTTCCATCACCCTGGTCATACAGGTCCTTCTCACCTCATACCAGAATTGTTCCAAGAGCTGCTGGTTAGTCTATCTGCCTCAAGTCTCTCCCCTGTCCTATCCATCTTCCACTCTACTGATAGAGTGATCTTTCTAAAGTGCAGGTCTGACCATATAAATGCCTCCCTATTTAATATACTCCAATGACTCCCTATCACTTCCAGAATCAAGTAAGTGAGATGTTTTGACCTTTAAAACTCTTTTTAATTTGGTCCAGTCTTCTTACACCTAACTCCTTTCCAAGTAACCTGCAATCCAGTATCAATGGTCTTTTTGCTGTACTCCACACATGGCAACCCATCTCTCAGTTCTGTGCCTTTGCAATGGTCGCCCCCATTCCTTCAATGTTCTCCTTTCTCACTTCCATCTCCTGCTGGCTTCCCCAGCTTCTTCAAAGTTTCAGCTCTGACTTTTTCCAGGAAGCCTTGACTGGTCACCCCAGTAATTCTTGCCTTCCTTCTGAAATTACCTCCCATCTACAAAGTGTTGCTCACCCTTGGTGTTCAAAGAGGACCAAGGACATCCTGGGGATGTCTTGACTTGCAAGTGAATCAGATAAGTGATATAGAATTGCACAGACATCCACCTCACTTTCTCTTACAGAATGGTGAAAGTCCAATGGTAAGACAAAAGCCAAGATGACCAGCTATGACCCAGGATGCGGTGGATGACCTTGGCATCTTGGGTAACTGACCAAGCTCTAAAAGCTCCACACTACCTGCTTCAGCCACTTTCATGGCCATTAGAATTAATTGTTTTCACCCACCTATCAGTTACCCTCAATCTGGTTTGTCTTGTCTTCTGAGATAGTTTACTGGGGTATGACCCCTGCTTGGGCTACAGCTTCTCGTAGACACAGGTGAGAGTTGAGTACCAGTAGACACCAAAAGTGAAAGAACAGTGAGGTGCTAGTCCTCTCTGAACACCTCCCATCTACCCTGTGTATATCTTGTGTGTAACAAACTATTTACATATTTTCTCCCCCATTAGGACAGAGACTGTGCTTTTTCTTTGTATCTCAGACACACTGAGTGCTGTGTCTGGTACATAGTAAATGCTTAAAAAAATGTTCGCTTAATGACTGATGCATCAGTTTATGATAGCAAAGTAATTCACACAACTGAACCTATGAAATCATTGAAGTAAGCAGAAACCAAGGAAGAAACTCCCTTGACCTTGGAAAGTCAACACTTTATAGTCTGTGGGAAATGAGCAGGTAGAGGTGGGAGATGATGGAGTTTGTCTGGTCACTGGCTTCCTTTACGTCCCAACTAAAACCCTATCTTCTACAAATCTTTCCCAAAAGATGAGGGAGACAGAGGTTAAGTGACTTGTTCAGGGTCACCCAGCTGATAAGTATCTGAGGCAGAATTTGAACCTGGAGTCTTCTTGATTCCAAACCCCCTTTCCTCACTTTATACCATTTTGGTATTAAGAATCAAATAAGATCACATAGAAAAGGTGCTTTGTAAACTTTCAATTAGCTGTGTGACCTTGGGCAAGTCACTTAGCTTTTGTTTGCCTCAGTTTCCTCAACTGTAAAATGGGGTTAATAATAGCACCTACCTCCCAGGGTTACAATGAAAAGGTAATATTGAAATAGAGCTTAGCACAATGTTGGGCAAGTGGAAGGAACTTAATAAACGCTTGTTGTCTTCCTTCTTTCCTTCCCTCCTTTCCGCCTTCCTTATTTTCCTCCTTCCTTCCTCCATTCCTTCCCTCTCTCATCCCTTCCCCTCTCTTCTCCTCTCCTCTCCTCTCCTTTTCTCTTCTCTTTCCTTATCTAGCCTTGCTGTGGTTGACCTTAAAGATGGGAGGGTAGAAGACATGAGGTAGAAGTTTCAAGTAGAAATGAGAAAACCTCTGCAAAGCAGACAAGATTTGGGCTCAAGGTTACTGGTCAGCCCAATCCAAAGATATTAAATATTAAATGACTGCTCTCCACCTCCCAGAAAAATGTTAAAAGCATTACTATTTCCCCCAACACACACACACACACACACACACACACACACACACACACACACACACATGCATATCTCTGGGTTAATATCTGATTGTTCATAGTGAAGAAACAAAGGAAACATTAGAGGAGATATGAAAAAAATGTAGGTCAGAACCTTAACTAGGGATTCTTGTACTCAAGGCAAATACAATTAAACAAAGGTGTGGTGGAGCAAAGGGTGGAGGACATTGCAAAGGTCAGCTTCAATCATACCAGGAGAGGGGTGACTTGTCCACCAGAGAGTCTGGCTTATATCCTTAATTCCCAAATTCTCAAGCTCCAAGTGGAAGGATAAGTCCCTGAAAAGGGATGTCAGAGGAATCAGACCCTAGGAATGAGTGTCAGGAGAGGTAAATGGCACTTGTCAGTGATTTGGAAGACCTCCACAGGGAAGAAGCATTTCCCTCATGTCAGCACTCTGGGCAAAGCTCCAGTTATCCTACCCTAGTTGTACATCTGAGGCAGTCCTTAAAACCAGAGGATTGTAGACCTGAACTAGAAGAAATATCAAAGGCCATTGAGCCCAGAGCCCTCATTTTTACATATGATAAAACTGAAGTCCAAAAAGGTGAAGGAATTGACCCAAGGCCGGTATGAAGAGCAGGAAAAGAATCTCACTTCACTAGATGCTATAAGAATCAAATATGCAGGTGAGGATCATAGGTGAGGGAAGGAAAAGAAAAAAAAGGGGGGGAATGGACCCAAACCAATTGTTTTATCCATAGTACCAGCCCATGGAACTTGTTTCTTTGGTAGGCAAGGACTGAGCTCACTTTGCCTAGAATAGGCCTGGTGGTAGACTTCTATTCTGTATCTGATACTTATCACCTGTATTACTGAATAAGTAACTTTGGTACAATAAGAGGAACAATGAATATAGGAACCAGAGGACTTGAGTTCAAATCTTGGCCCTGCTTCTTATGACCTTGAGCAAATTACTTTTCACTCTTCCTACTTTCCAACCATCCTCCTCCTGCTCTTTCCCTCTGCCCCTTCTGGCCCCCGCTTCCACTGATGTTCCTCCAAGAGCCTCCAGAGCTCACCTCCATGTTCCATACAGTTCCTCCTGCATTCTTCTTTTTCTTTGCTTTTCATCTCTCTTTTATAGCTTGTCTTCTTCCATCAGAATTCAGTCTCCTTAAAACTCTCCATCTCTTAGCTCCACGAATTCTCTCTGGCTATCCCCTCTTCCCCATGCCTGTAACTCTCTCCCTCCTCTGTTCTGACCACTGGCTTCCATTAAGTCCCAACTAAAATCCCATGTGACCTTTGTGTTGCCAGTGGACTTCAATGACTCCAGAGGAAAGAGTGAGACTGATGACTTTATACATCACTGCATCATTTAAATCCAATTCACGAGCAAATCAAAACATCCCCCATGATGATGACTCTGAAAAAAGAACCAGTAACAACAGAATTCCCCCTTCTACAGGAAGTCTTCCCCAATCCTTCTCAATCCTAGTGCGTTCTCTCTGTTATTTCCTAATTATCCTTTACAAAACTTACTTTTTACATTTGTTTGCATGTTGTTTCCCCTCCATTAAATTGTAAGTTCCTTGAAGGCAGGGACTGTCTTCTGCTCTTTTTGTATCTATAACACTTAGTACAATTCTTGACTAACAAATGTTTATTAATTGATTGATTAAGGACAGTCTGTCTTTGTTCATGTTTTATTTGTATCTTAGCACAGTACTTAGCCCATAGAGCTTAATAAATGTTTATTAATTTGACTTTTCCTTGTTGGGTGTCAGTTTCCTCATCTATAAAAGTTTCTTGTCCTAGATGTCCTCCAAAGACTCTTCCAGGTCTAAAGTTCTATGGTTCTAAGTCCCTAGGATAGCATCACAAACATTATAGCCCCTGCCACACTCCCTTCCACTCTTTTCCAACTCTTGCCCTTGGCGTTGGGACAATATTCACATTTATCTTCCTTCAAACAATGTAACTTCCCACTTCCTCAGTCTCCTCCAATCTCACTTCCTCCTCACATAGAAATGGTTATACCTTAATTTCACAATGACCCACAAGAGGTCCACTTCTTTGATCAAAAAGTTGACATTATTTTATCTGACCACAACCTCCTATCATTCCACTCCCTCCCTCCACTCCTCATGTCTTCTAAAGTTAATCTTCACCCTCATTGCTATGATCCCTCCCTCCCTCAGTGTTTTCTCAGATCATTGCTTTTCTTCTGACTTTCGCCCTATTTATCTTTCTCTCTAAAACTCTCCTCCCTTATAGACTTCTTCTCACTATCTAAGGCATCACCATCCAGTCCCACAAGCTCACATCCTAGAAGTCATTATGTATTCCTTACTCTTTGTCACCATCAGCTGTTGATGATGCCTGCCTATTTTACTTTTGCAGAAAGAACCTCTTGAATTAGTCTACCACCCATCCCCCTGGTGCAGGTCCTCACCACCTCACATCTGGACCATTGGATCTGTCCATTCCAGAGCATTCTCTATTCAGTTACTAATGTTCTTTTCCTGATTTGCAAATCGGACCCATGTCTTTCTTCTCAATAAACTCCAGTGGCTGCCTATCACCAATTACTGTCATACATAGCACCTATCACGGTTATCTAGGATAACAAATAGAAAATTCTCTGGGATTCAAGGTCCTTTGCAACCTCCCTACCTTTCCAAGATTCTTACAGCTCTACACATGTTATCTTCCATCCAGTGACACTGGCCTCCTGGCTGTTCTTAGGACTCTTAGGACACTCTAACTCCACCTTTGGTTTCCCTGTTCCAGAGAATAGGGAACCACTTCCTGGTTTCCCTATTTTCCTTCAAATTCCAGATAAAATTCCACCTTCTACAGGAAACCTTTCCCAGTCCTTCTTAATTCTAGTGCCTTCTCTTTGTTGATTATTTTCTATTTATTCTGCATGTAGCTAATAAATTAATATCTATCTGCTTCTTGTCTCCCCCATTAGATGGTGAGCTCCTTGAAGATGGAGATGATCTTTTGCCTTTTTTGTATCCCCAGCACTTAGCACAGTGCCTGGCACATTGTAGGTGTTCAATAAATGCTTATCGTTTGCCTGACTTGACTTTCCTCCCTTCCCAATACTCCCACCATTTGTCTCTTCCACCCTATTCATTTACTGAAGGAAGCTTAAGAATGTCATGGGACTAAGTTGACTGGGTCCTCTACAAATTGAAGTTATGTAACCTCAACTGGGCCCACAAAGCAGCAAGGCAGCTCTTCTATTCTTACCTAATTTATCCCCTGTCTCAGTCATAGAAACTTTTTCATACCTCCTCTTGTCTCTTCAAGTCTCCCTGACCTATCCCTCAACTGATTGTCTCAGTGCACTCTCTGCCATTCTTAATTTAATGAGAAAATTGAGGTCATTCAGTGTGAGCTCTCTCCCTTTTTCCCATCTCTTCTTCTCAAGACTTCTTCATACCAAGACTTCTTCATGCCAAGACTTCTTCATAACAAGACTTCTTCATAACAAGATTGCTTCATAACAAGACTTCTTCATGCCAAGACTTCTTCATGCCAAGACTTCTTCATGCCAAGACTTCTTCATACCAAGACTTCTTCATACCAAGACTTCTTCATGCCAAGACTTCTTCATGCCAAGATTTCTTCATACCAATTCTCATTCTCTCCTCCTCTTTCCCACTTTCCAATAACAAAGTGTCCTTCTCCTTGCCTAGGCAAACTTTTGCATGAGTGCCCATGGTCCCATGCTTTCCCATCTTCTCCAGAAAACTGCATGCTCTATCACCCCATCCCACTCTTTTGAATTTCAGTTGCTCCCTACCTTCTGATTCCTTTCCTGCTTCCTAAAAACACTTTTGTATTTCCCCATCACTGAAAAGGAAAAAAAAATTTCCCTAGACATTGCCACTCATTTAAACCATGGTTCTATAGCTCCTCTCCCTTTCTCAAACTCCTAAAAATAGCTATCAACACTAATTATCTCCACTTCCTCTTCTCTCACTCATCTCTGTCTCTCTATCTCTGTATATTTCTCTCTCTTCATATATTTATATATATATTTGTGCGTATATGTATGTATGCATACATATGTGTATACATGCATATTTGTACATGTATATGTGCATATATGCATACACACATATCACTCTCTTAGTGACTTCATCATCTACTATGGGTTTAATTACCATCTCTATGAAGATGGTATACACATCTATATATCCAAGTCCAGACCCTCCCTGAAATCCATTCCCCACATTACCAACTGCCTATTGGCTTAAATAAGTTATTTGTAAAGTACTTAGCATAGTACCTGGCACATAGTAGGTACTTAATAAGTGCTTTCCCCCATCTCCCTAATAAACATTTTAAACTAGATGTCTTAGAGATATTTCGTTCTCATTATATCCCAAACAGAATTCACTATCTTTTCTCCCAAACCCAACCTTCTTCTGTTGAAGGGACAATCACTCCTCCGGTCTCCTAGGGTGATGTTGGCATTATAGCAGATTGCTCACTGCCCCACTCCTCATGAATCCTCTCAATGCCAGATGTTGTCCTTTATATCTCCATGACCTCACATGTTTTCTACAGCCTTGCTTCATTCTCCTCCTGTTAGTGTCCTCTCTTACTCACCAGTCTGCATTTATTTATTCTGAATAGATTTATATAGATACATGTTGTCTTTTTTAATACAATGGTACAATGGAAAAATTCTAGTCTAGTGACTAGAATCAAGGAAGCTAGGGTCAAATCTCATCTCAGACATTTAACAGATTTATGACTTTGTCACTTAATATCTCAGTTTTCTTATCTATAATAATCAGAGAGTTAGGATATGAACCCATAATTCCCCCTAAAGCATTTCCTTTTCTTTTTTGGGAGTCAGTTGGGGTTAAATGACTTGCTCAGGGTAACACAGCTAGTGTCTGAGACCAGATTTGACCTCAGGTCCTCCTGACTTCAGGACTGGTGTTCCATTCACTGTGCCACTTAGCTGCCTCAGCATTTCCTTCTGCAGCTGAGAACAGCAAAGGGTATGGGGGTGGAGGGGGTCCCCACCAAGATACTTGGTCACCCATGGCCACATGCCATTGAGGGAGATCTCTCCAGTGTTTCACTGTCAACTGTTCAACATCAGAAATTGACAGGATTTCATCAGTAGAAATGAAATTTAAAGAGAGATATTAACACCTGATTCTCACCCTGAGAACCATGGGACTTTTTCATCTGCCTTCTCCCATCTAGAAAAGAAGCTCCTCATTGATTTTCTTTTTGTATCCCCAGAGGTTAGCACAATGCTTTGCACATAGAAAGCACTTAATAAATGCTTCATTCATTCATTCTTCCATCCATCCATCCATTCAATCATCCATTCCCTTGATGGATCCATTCCTCTTCACAGGGGCCCCTCTTGCAGTTGCCTGGTTACAGTCCTCCCAGCAGTCAAGTGGAAACTATAGTAACTGGCCCAGGAGAAGTACACATCCACTTGCTTCCCTTTTGTCCTCATAGTATTTACTGGCCCCAGCCCTGCCACCACATGCACATTGCTGCTCCAATTTATAGGTAATCTTGTCCCTGGAATGTCTTTGTCCCTGGCTCATTCACAGTCCCACTCCCCAGCTCTCTAGCCAAGATATTTCAGTTACTTCATATAATGTGGCTTTGTGAAGGTTTCCCTCTGACTAGCAGATCAAGGACAAGGTGTGCTTTCAAGTGCTCTCTCTCTCTCTCTCTCTCTCTCTCTCTCTCTCTCTCTTTCTCTCTCCTCCCATCCCTCTGCTTGAGGAACCAGGAAGATTAGGCTGATGAGGTAGAGAGCTGCAGGATGGGAAGTTGGCTGGGTGAACAGAGGCATGAATGAATGAACAAATGGACCAATAGGAAAACAACATAGAGAGAAACTATGAGAGGGGTGTGTGTGTGTGTGTGTGTGTGTGTGTGTGTGTGTGTGTGTGGAGGGAAGATGAGGGAAAGCTGAATCTAAAGAGTCTTGGAAGAGTAGGAATCTTTGGAACACTCACCAGCTGGGAGCACAGACACAATTCAGCAGTACAGTAATTCAGACACATTTACTAAACACTTGCAAGGTGGGAGACAACCTGGTAAATTAGCTAAAGGGCCAGAGATTTAGAAGTGGAATGGACTTTAAGAAATCATTAATCCCAGCCCCCTGGATTGGAAGAGGTAAAGTCAATTACCCTAAATCACACAAGCCATGCGCAGCAAAACCAGAATCTGAACCAAGATTCTTTGACTCTGAATTTGCACCATGCTGCATACTGTTGGAAGGAGAATATTGAACTCCTTCTCTTTGGGTAAATTGTAAAGGACAGGGCAGGAAGCAGGAAGATTGGAAAAGTGTCATGGAATCAAAGAATAAGCAAATTGGGGTCAGATTGTGATAAGCCTAATGTCAGTCCAAAGTATTTGTCTCTTGTTCTACAAGTAATAGGGAACCATTGAAGACTGTTGAGCAAAGGAGTGACAGATTAGGCTCACACTTTAGGAAGAGCACTTTGACAGCTGGGTAGAGGATGATGGTTTAAAGAAGAGAGAGCATGAAGAGAAGGGAGACCTATTAGATGACTATTATAAAAATCCAGATGAGAGGTGATAAAAACCTAAATTAGGTTTTTAAACTAGGGTGGTGGCTGTAAGTGGGATCAATCAACCAACAATCTTTGATTAAGTTCCCACTATATGTTAGATATTGCACTAGGGGTTGGGGATAAGAAGACAAAAATGAGAGAAGATAGATGAAAAAGATGTGGTGAAAGATGTATGCTCTAATTCTCCTTGGTGCTGCTTGGACTAGAGCAGAGCTTCCTAACTGTAAGTCTGTGAACTTGGTTTTATTCATGTATTCATTCATTTATTTGTTTATTTGCTTGTTTTCAACATTCACTTTTATATTGAGTTCTAAAATTTCCCCTCCCCACTTCCTCCCTCCTCAAGATAGCATGTTATCTGATACAGGTTATATGAATTTGTTATTAAAATATTTTATAGCTACATTTCAATATAATTGGTTTCCTTAATAGTCTTCTATATTTCGTTTTATATATTTAAAAACATGACCTAAGAAGGCTTCCCTAAGCTTCAGCAGACTACCAGAGGAAGGGAGGGGGAGGGACTCCATGACATTAAAAAACCCTATTCCAAAGAATCTCTAAGCTTTCTTCCACTTCAGAATTCTGCAAGTCTCCCCAAATACAGGTGCGAGTTAATTCTTCTTTAAGAGTTTGAGGTGCTCTTGTAAGTAACAGACAGTGCTGTAGGAGGAGAAGCCACATTTTTGCTGCATTAATCACTGTTGCTCTTTAATGGAGTTGGAATGTTGGGATGACAGTGTCAGCTTGTGCCTTCAGATTGGTTCATTTCATTTCATTCTTTCAAGATTCTACATATCCAGTATATTCAGAAGCTAGGCAACAAATTGACTATGCCCAGCACAAGGAGTCAGCCAAACATAGTCCTTAAAGTGACCTGGAGATAAATGAGCTGCATTACCTCAAGTGTGGTGATATTCAATCATTCAGTTGTGCCTGATTTTTCCTGATCCCATGGACCATAGCATGTCAATACTGTCCACGGGGTTTTCTTGACAGTGATACTGAAAGGGTTTGTCATTTCTTTTCCTTACCCTGGATAGTTCAATATAATTTCTTTCAGCTAGGTTCTGGCAATAAAAGCCAAAAAGTCTAACAGTCCCTACCTCAAAAAGCTTGTGGTCTAGTGGGGAGATAGAATGTGTACACTGATAAATGGTTACAAGGTAGTTTGAGAAGACAGACAGAGAAATAGAAGGGGGGGTCGGGATGGGGAAAGAGATGAGAGGGTGAGAGATAGCAACTAGTGGTACAGGGAAAGAGTTCACCAAGGAGGGGAGCCTTAAAAGCATCTAAGAGGCAGGAGTAAGGAAGGAAGGAGGTGTTCTAAGCTTGAGAGGCAACCTGACCTGAGGCAGAGAGAAAGGCCAGAGCATTAAGCTAAGAAAACAGCAGGCAGACCAGGTTGGCTAGATCAGAGAGGGAATGAAGTAGAGGAATAGAAAAGAAGTTTTGTAAGTTTTAAATAGGTTTAATTTTTTTTGCAATTTTAAAAGTATTTCCCCCTGAAGCCAGATTTTGGAGAGTTTTAAGGGTTAAGGTGCAACTTTTCTGTATAACCAGGAGGAAACCTCTGGAGTCTTTCCTTCTTTCTTTCCTTCCTTTCTTCTGTCTTTTCTTTCTTCCTTCTCTTCTTCCCTCTCTCCTTTCTTTCTTTCCTTTTTCCCTCCCTCCCTTTCTTCCCTTTTTCCTTCCTTCTCTCCCTCCCTCCTTTCCTCTGTCCCTCCCTTCTTTCCTCCCTCTCTTCCTTCCTCCCTTCATCCCTCTTTCCCTTCCTCCCTCTCTCCCTCCTTTCTTTCCTTCCTCTTTCTTTTCCTCCCTCCCTTTCTCCCTTTTTCCTTTCCCCATCCCTCCCTTTCTCCTCTCCTATTTTCCTCCTTGTCTTTCCTTCCTTCCTTTCTTCCTCCCTTCTTTCATTCCTTCCCTCCTTCCTTCCAAAAAGAAAATGGTGTAGTCAGATATGTGCTGTAGGAAGAATGGTTCAGAAAAGAGAACAGTTAAAGCCACTACTCTGAGACTTTTCCCCCTCAATGATATAATAGAGGTCTTAGATACTCTAGAAAGGATTGTATAAACAAAGACCAAACCATGTCGCTATTCTGGATACGAATCCAATGTACTGAATACAGATCCAATGAGCTTATTGAGTTTGTCATAATAATTATAAAGAGTTTGGTCCAAAAGTATTTCTCCCTCAATGCTGAGGAGAGGCAGATATTTCCTAGGCTGTCTGAAAAATACTGATGTTAGTGGGAAAAATGTCTTCCTTTCCAGCTAATCTAAAGGGAAATGAAAATTGCCTATAGATATCATTTTATGGATTACAAAGTTGTGTACGTATGTTTATATATGTACATATACACATATATATCATGTGTGTATAGATATGTGCATGTATTTATATGTGTGTATGCATATATATGTATGTATTATGTACATAATCAAAGGATGGAAGTAACCTCAAAGATCATTCAGTGATTTCATTTACAGATGAGGAAACTGAGGCCCAGAGAGGGTGTGACTTGCTCAAAATCATATAGCTCATAAGGATTCAATATTAAGTTTTCAGATTCTTTCCTTTCTCCCATGATGCCTCTTGTTAACTTGACTTGGCCAACGTCACCCACGTAAGGAAGAGGCAGAGCTAGGATTAAGGTCTTCTGCCCTCTCTCTACAGTACTACAGTTCTAAAGCTATGCTAGAACCTTTTGAAGAGAACCTAGTTGAATAAAATTCAGAAATGGAAGGAGCTGATTATTTATTTAGATGTATATTGATTTCTTTTGGTAGGGTCGAGAGTGAGAGTTCTCAAGGACAGTCTCAATGCAAAACCTGGCTGAAATGTTTCAGTAGAGGGAGTACCCACATGCATAAAACCAAGGATCCTTGAAATGTGGAAATATTGAAGAAGTATATCAATAGGTCACATTTCTAATCACACTTTAAGCATTAAAAATATGTGCCAAGTAAATTCTTCCCAACATAGAGATGTTAAGATAGGGCATTGGGAGGAGGGGGGTGATTGCTATTGTTATCAAGACTTGTGATTTCATCAATAAAGAAAGCTCCCATTTTGGAAATCTCCAAAACAGTGCAAATCAAACTTATCTAAAATAGCCTCATAGCAAGTTGTCTGGAGAACAGAGAAGTTTAGTGACTTGCCAATGGGTCACATAACTAGCATCAGAGGACTTGAACCCAATTTCTCTTGGTGACAATATGCCCAACTGTCTTTCCTAGTTTATAACCATTTTGTGAAAGACCAAACTGGGTTACAAAGAGGTAAATGGATTTGGCCAAAGTGCTGCTGAGGTGAAGGGCATGGAGCACGAGACTTGGAGTTAGGAGACTTGGACTGAATCCATCTTCTCTAAGCCTCAGTTTTCTGATCTGTTAAAATGGGATACTAGCACTTGTACTTGTTACCTAGAAATAGTATTGTATTGAAAAAGCTCTGCAAATCTCAAAGAACTGAAGCAAATTATTAATATGAAAGATAACTGCTATTATTACACAATTATACTTTAGGTCAACCATGGAAATAGCCTTCATCAATTGGTCAATCAACCATCAAGTATTTATTAGGTTATCATGATGTACCAGGGACTGTGTGAAGCTCTAGGAACATGGAGAAAAAGCACAAACAGTGTCTACCTTTAAGAACCTTACATTCCAATGAGGGAGCCAACATGGACACAAATAAATATGTACAAATATAAAAGAATAATATTGAACCTCCTCAAGTCACTAGAGATTTGGGACTATAGATTTTGCCACACATTTTAGCAGATATGTTGAGAACAGAAAGTAGTAAACTTATAGGAGAGTGTAAGGGTGGGAATCCATTCAATCAATCAAACAACTACCCCTTATCAAAGAAAAAAAAGATCCTATGTCCTGATGTCTTTAGCAGGAGATGACACACATATTGAACCAATTTATCAACCAAAGGGTATTGAAAACTTGCAAATAGTCTACTTTAAGCAAGTTGGGAAGAAGCATAGTGTCTCTAGCCATTGGATGAAATGAAATGATGCTACGAGGAAGTATGTTGAGATTGATTAAGAAGACTCAGTTACTTATGTATCCCGAATAAAATAACCAGCCAGTTCAGAATCCAGGATTTCAATATCTTGCGAGCATATAGAAATATAATAATGAAAATCGTAATTATTATTTTCTTGGCAAGAACAATAAAATAACAACATCAAAATTGATATATCATTTTAAAGACGGAAAAGCATTTTTTATATGTTACCTTATTTCATCCTCACAACAACCCTGGGAGACAGGTGCCATCATCATGCTAATTTTATAAGTAAGGAAATTGTGGCACAGAGAGATTAAGAGATTTGTCAAGAGTCACACAGCCAGTAAGTGTCTGAGGCAAGATTTTAACTCAGGTCTTATCCACTTCAGACCTAACTTCTATGCTCTGCTTCTCTACTTGAGAAGAATGCCTCAGAAAAGTAACTACTTGGGAACACTGGAAGTGGACAAAAGAGTCTTGATCACAGGAGGACCTTGGGAACTTTTAAGGATTGGATGATATGGACTTCTAGCCAGCATCCTAGAAATGTCATGGGAATTGCAATGGCCAGCAAGCAGTATCTGCGTTTGGAGCCAAGAACAAATTATACACTGAGAAAAAAAAATGGCTTTAAGGACAGGAAATCTACTTTGTGCCTAAGGGGAACTTCATGAGGGCCCCATAAAAGGAAGAAATTAATTTCTGGCAAAGAGAATTCCATAAACTCTGACTTCCCTTGCATATGTGTCTTATAAGTTTCAATCCACTTCCCCCAGGTCTCTGCATTTAATTGTGAAAGAAAATGTCATAGACTTTTGGGGGGACACTTTGTACCAACTATTCTATTATACTACCTTAGTAAATACCCCTAACCAGAAGATAATTAAGTTGGGCTTGGTGTTTGATATTAAAGGGGCAAGCACACCGGTGTGGTCTCATAGCTATAATACTAGAATAAAACATGTCTGACCTCTCAGTTTCTTCTGCAGTCCTGACAAAAAGGTAGCAGCCATCCTGTGCGCCTAGTATACAAAACCTCCAATTCCAATTGCAGACTGCAACAAACAACTAATGAGGAACTTCGAGGAAGAACTGGAGTAAAGGACTTGTCAGGAAATTGTGTGATAAGAATAAAGATGGTCCAGTCACATGGTGAAGGCAAGATTTTACAGGAGATAAAAGACAGAAATACAGATGTATAAAGTAATAATGCCGAATCTCCAAATCTCTAGCGAGTTATTCAGGGTTTGGGGCGCCTTCCTCGAGAGTCGTCTCTTATAATCATAAGGGTGGAGTTCCATTGATTATTCTACTCTACTTAAAGCCTTTGAGAACCCTTTTGGATTGATTCAGTCAATCAGAACTGAGTGTGAATCGGGCCTGTACACCTCCTTGAATCAAAGCCATTGTGTGAGAGACTTGACTACACTCCAAGGAACTTGCGTAAGAGGGAGGACTTATCTCAGAATCAGATAGAGACTATGAAAGTCTGGAAGTGGGACTCATTGTAAAGAGAAGCAGAAAGAAATGGTCGTCTGGGAACAACTAATAAGAGAAACAGAAGCTAAGACTGAGCTGTAACAGAGAAGGAAACTACCAGAAGAGAGCCATTAACTGCATAGGCATCCTGAAACAGAAGACTCAAACTGATGCCACTTGTTTCTACCGACTCAAGGACTGAGAGCAGTTCCAAGAAAAAATACCTGTTTTTCTACCAGTTCCCTTCCTGGTGCTTATCTATCCAAAGATATTATAATATAATCTGCCACTTCTCTACCTGGATGTTTCTGGCAACTTGAATGTTACATCATTGCAAAGAAGAAACTAGAAAGCTCTACTATAGCCAATTAGAGATTGATATGAATGTAAATTAATGTAGTGAGTCAAATCCATGTCTAAAGAGCAGGAATTTTCCCAACTAGGGGCTCAAGTCATCGTTATTATTTTTGTACTCAGAATTTTTCATGTAAAATAAAACTCCTTAAGCCTCAGAACGGGGAACTATATGGACCTCTGGAACCATTCTATTTCCCCCTGGTTTAAAATAGAGGTAATTATTGTTACATGGTATTACATAACAAAGAAGAACGAAAAGAAAATTCAGCAAGACTAACCAAATATACTGAAAAATTCTAACACTATATTCAATATTTTGCACCCATAATAATACCTAGCATTTATAAAGTGTTTTAAGGTTTACAGATGCTTTACAAATATCATCTCATTTTATCCATAATCCCTCACCTTCATAAGGAATAGAGCTCTTGTATCTCTTCTTGGAGGGCTGTCACTTTCTAAAACATTGGCTATAGGGTATATATTAGGGTAACATAAGGTAAAATATACCTTATACCTCTCTCTCTCCATGTATGTATGTATGTATATATATATATATATATATATATATATATATATATGTATGTATGTATATATAAAATCAACCTCCAGCTTTGCTTTGCCCCAGATGGTAAATCAGGCTAGCAGGTCCAATGGGTCTCCTTCATATGTCCAAACTCGTTTCTTCCATCTGAAATTTATCTCATCATCTTCCTCCTGCCTCACTCAGAAAGAATCCCTGCAAGGACACCATAGTGGCTTCAAGGGCTATCCTGCCACACAGACATCCTCTCCTCCCCCCACACATACACGTAGAAAGAGCAGAATACTGGAGTCTTGTGCTTAGTCCCAAGGGCCAGTTTAGGAAGGACAGTGATGAAATGGCAAATGTCTACAGAAGGGTAGCCAAAATAGTGGAGGGCCCTGAGAGTCCATGTCATAAGAAGATGGATCAGTAGAAAGAACTGAAGCAGTTTAGATTGTAAAAGAGATGAAAGGTGTGGGGGGAGGTCTGGGCCATGATATCTGTCTTCATGGATTTCAAGGACTGACACATGGAAGAGAAATTAGTTTGTCCCTAGAAGGCTGAGCAGAGAGCAATGGTTAGAAGTAAATGAAGAAGCAGATTAATACTTGAGATAAGAGAAATTTCCTTCCAATTACAGCTGTCTGGAAGTTGACCAGGCTTCCATCGGGTATTGGGTTCCCCCTCACAGGAAAGTACCAAGCCAAAGTTAATGATCACTAGTCCAACGTGCATGTTGGAGAAGGTTTTCTGACTCAAGTATGGTTTGGACAAGATGTCTAGTGAGGTCCCTTGCTCTGAAATCCTGTTCTGTCTGAATTCTGGGGAAAGAAGCTGTTTCCCTTGTCCCATTTTAGCCTTGTCTGAAGATGCATGGCTTAGTTGAAGTTGCTGCTACAAGTAATGAGGGAACACATGGCAAAAAGTATGGTAAGGCACTTATACTGCAAATCGTACTGTGGTTGATAGAACTTTCATAATTATTTTTCCCCACCCAAAAGGCTCCAAATGTTTGTAGATTTGGAGCTGGAAATGACCTTCAAGGTCATCTATTCTAAACCTCTCATTTTACAGTGGAAGAAACTGAGAACCCAAGAGGCTAAAGACACTATTTAGGCATCTAGAGAGTGGGGTGTATGGAGTGTTGGACTTGAAATCAGGAAGATCTGAGTCCAAATCCAGCTTCATACTTACTGGCTGTGTGACCCTGGGCAAGTCACTTGACTTCTCAGCCTCAGTTTCCTCATCGGCAAAATGGGGTGATAATAGCAACTACCTCTCAGAGTTATTGTGAGGAATGAATGAGATAATATTTGCAAAGTTCTTTGAAAGTATTAGGGAAATGCTGGTCAGTATGATTTTTAATACCCAATGTGACACAGCTAGCAAATCACAGAGGCTGGGATTTGAATCCTCACCTCTGAATCACCAACAATGATGCATCTCTCACAATGTCTCCGAGGTACTTAAATGATCAAGTAGTTAAGAGTTCTCTTGTAATTAAGTAGCTCCCTGAATGATGCAAATCAAGCCCCATTTCAAATGATGTTTGTTTGTGTCCTACTGCAAGGTACCATATTGGATTCAAGGCACATGCGATATGGTGGAGACCTTCTGTCATTGATTTCTCAACTTTTCCAGCCAGTGAGAGGGAAAGTAACAATGGAGCATTTGGGCTGCCCAGCTTTCTTTCATTCCTCACTTTTGTCACATCTGTGCTGCTATTATGACCATTTTTACAGATGAGGAAGTTGAGGCACAGGATCACACAGCTAGTGGATGTGAAAAGACAGGAGGTATTTCAAACCCAAGTCCTCCTGATTCTAAATGTTATGTTCCATTGAACTAGGATTCTGTACCAGGATTTCTCCCAGACATCCCTCCTCCCAGTTATCCACTTTAGACTCCCCCAACTTTCATCCTTGTCTGTGATGGCTGGTAAAGAAGCTCATTGCCACTAGAGCTTGGCTGCCTATGAATGATTTTCTTGTTTACCTTTCCCTAAAGCTCAGAATGAGTAAAGAATCTTTCCCATGCTAGCCCCCACTTAAAATTCCCTGGACAAACAATACTCTCCATCTCACTGGTGTTCACATGAGCTTAAATAATACATAGCATTGAGCCCAGCCCTATTTGTCAAGCGCAAACACAGAGTCAGACATTAAATTTTCTTTGGATGGATTGTGTCTCGCTGAGCCCAAGGCAGAAGGTGAGTGCTCATTTCAAAGGCCTCTCAAGAAACCTTGAGAATCCATAACCCTGACAGGGTAGGGAGTGTCTCTATTGGCACAGCAAGACAGCCTTGGGGAAATTAAGACATCAGAGAAATTGGTGATACCTCTCTATGGGGGAAGCTACTGGCCTGTGCTGATCATTCATGCTCAAATCCATCATTTTCTTTCATGTGTCCTCCATAGTGAGGGGAGAGATGACCCCAGGCCTGTAGACTGATCTGAGACTTTTAAGGAGCATTGATGGAAAACCCAGAATAGTCACACAATCCATAGGCTAGTACTCAGAAGGAGTTTCCCCAACTGTAAAATTGGAATAATGTTTTCCCAAATCATAGAATTTTAGATTTATAAGAGGTCTCAGTGCCCAGTTTATTTTAACCAAAACCACTCCAAAGAATCCCACTACAGCATGTCAAGCAAGTGCCAGCCAGCCTCTGCTTGAAAATTGTCACTGAAGAGGAACCCCTCCCCTCCTTAGGTTACTCATTCTGTTGTTATTGAGTCATTTCAGCTGTGTCCAACTATTTATGACCCCTTTGGGGGTTTTCTTGGCAAAGATACTGGAGTGACTTGCCCTTTCCTTCTCCAGTTCATATGACAGATGAGGAAACTGAGACAAATAGAGTTAAATGACTTGCTCAGGGTCACACAACTAAGAAGTATCTGAAGCCAGATTTGAACTCAGGAAAACCAAGTCTTCCTGAGTTCAGACCTGGCACTTTATCCACTACACCACCTAGATTTCCTACTCTATTTCTTAGGAAATGTTTTCCAAAATCTAGCTAAATTTACTTCTTTATAAGTTCCCCAACCTCCAAACCCCTACTTCTCCTGGTTCTATCCCATGGGGACTAAACAGACCAGACCAAACCCTTCTTCTATATGGTAGCTCTTCAAAGTCCCTACCCAGTCATGGTCCAGCTACTTCACTCAGACTTAATACCTCTTAACATAGTCAGGAGCAGCACTGTCAAACTCTTCAAAGAAAGGGGTTCACTAATCTGTACGTAAAGATTCCTGCTGGCTCACATATTGATTTGTCTTTTTAAATGGAATGTTATCCATATTTTGCTGTACTTTAAAATTTGTTTTGTTAACTATTTCCCAATTACACTTTAATCTGGTCAAGGCCACAGTAGGGAATGTTGCAGTGGTGTGGCCATCTCTAGCCTGGAAGATGTCTGCTAGACTGTGTGCTAGGTACTCTGCTAGGTAGATTCACAAACAAAATGGAAATAGGTCTAGGAGCCTGAATTCGAAATTAAACTAAACAAAACCATAAAAGTGAACACATAGAAACAAATGCAAAAAATACGCAAAGAAAATACAAAGTAATAGGGGGATAGAAAATGGGGAAAGGAAACTACCAACTGAGAAGATCAATGAAGGGGGAGAACAAGCTTTTATTAAGCACCCAGTGTTTGCCACATGCTGTACTAAGTAAGCACTTTACACGTATCATCTTGTTTAATTCTTAAAACAAACCTAGGAGGTAGTTGCTATAATTAGGCCCATTTTACAGTTAAGGTAACTGAGGCAGAGGGATCACATATAGCTTGGAAGTGTCTAAGGCTGGATTGTGAATTCAGGTTATCCTGACTTCAAGCTCCGGCCTAACTACTGATCTGTCTAGTTGTCTCTAAACAGTCTTATCTAGGATGTGGCCTTTGAGAGGAATCTAGGGGAAAGCTAGGGATTCTGAGAAGTAGGTGTAAATGAAGAATGACTTTCACACATGAACTCTAATGAGAGATATAGCTATATAGAAATTTATGAATTTATATTGCTTTATAAGCATTATCTTATCATACTATTCAATTAAATATTTACCAAGTGACTGTTGTATGTCAGGCACTGTACTAGGCACTAGAGATACAAAAGTTAAAATGGGATGATCCCTGCATTCAAGGAATTTTCTTTTAACTGGGGATAAACAATATACACTACATAAATATGAGCAATCAACGAGTATTCATGAAACACCTTCTTTACATCAGTCCCTGTCCTAGGTACTGAAGATATAGAAACACAAGCAAGATAATCCTTTCCCTACAGGAGTTTACATTCAGGAGGGAGAGTGGGGAGGGGAAGGGATGTGCATAAGTGTAAGTTAACACACAATATGTACAAGGTAAATAAATACACAGTAAAGGGGGAGGGTTAATTGCTGAAGGCACAGAATCAAGAAAGGTCTCCTTGAGAACCATCAGTGCGTGAGTACCCTTCCACCTCTCCTTTATGTATTATCTTGCCCCACTGGAACATAATAGAGGGCAGAAACAACTTTTTTTTCTCATATTTATATCCCCAGCCTTGAGCCCAGAGCCTGAAATGAAAACAAGAATGATACTAATAACTAGCACTTATACAGTGCTTTAATATCTGCAAGTCACTTTATTATTTTTTTATTTGATCCTTACAACAATCCAGGGAGGTGTTATTATTACATCCATTTTGCAGATAAGAAAACTGAGGCTGAGAGAAGTGACTCATCCAAGGTCATATAGCTAGTAAGAATCTGAGGTTGGATTTGAACTTAGATCTTCCGTATTCCAGGTCCAGTATGTTATCTACTGTACCATGACAAAGTCTCTCTCTCCCTCCCTCGCTCTTTCTCCCTCCCTCTCTCTCACTCCCTCCCTCCCTCCCTCCCTCCCTCTCTCTCTCTCTCTCCCTCTTCCTCCTCTTCCTTCTTCTCTCTCATATCCATATTTCTTTCTTTCTGCTATCTACCTATATCTAGTTAATTTCTCAATGTACCTATATCATCTTTGTATATGTATCTATCCATCTGTTGATAATGAGTTTTGAAGAAAGATAGAGATTCTAAGAGGTAGAGGGGAAGGAGAAGAGCATTCAGGCTTAAAGATCATAAGAATATTATCTGTTTATATAGCAGTTGATAGATTTGTAAAAACATGCCATTATTTCATTTTTCAATCTAAGTCAATATGCATTTCTCCAGTGCCAACTATGTGCTAGGCTCTGGGAACTTAATGACAGAAATAACAAAAAACTTCCCCTACCTTGAGCAATTTTCCTTCTGCTAGGAGGAAACAACACATTTGGAGATACACTGATAATTAAATGCAAAAGATATGCAAAATAGATATAAGTAATCTGGGATGAGGGAAAGGGCTGGTGATAATAGTTTGGGAGACTCTCAAAGGTCTCTTGTAGGGGACCTCTAAACTCAGCTTTGAAAAAATAATCTATGAATTCCTAGAGCTAGAGGTGGAGGGAGGGGAATGCATTACATTCAAAGACCAATGCTGTAAAGTAGATAATTCAAAGATTTTTGTTATTGTCTTAATTTTACAGATGAGCAAAGTAGGGTTCAAAGACATTGTGACATGGCAAGGGCATTGGATTTTGCATTACTGTATACTCACTACCAAATGTTCTCAAACATTTTGATCTCAGGACCTCTTTATGTGCTTAAAATTTTGGGGGACCTCCTCCACAAAGAGCTTTGGCTTATGTGGGTTATATCTATCAATATCTACCACATTTGAATTAAAATGTCTCAGTATTGTTATGAAAATAGTTTTGACCTCATATAACCCCTGTTCAACATTTTTCCTGAGCCAGATGCTGGAATATTATCTGAAATTTTGCAATTTTGCCAACTCTGGCTGAATCAAAAGCAGAGAACGTGTTCTCAAAGAGCCAAGTCATCTCAATGAAGTTGGTAGTAAGGTTCTTTCAGTCTAGAACTACCAAGTCCAGTTGGAATGATACCTCTAGTCTCTGAACAGTTCCTCAGTGGTCTTTGGCACCCTATTTATTGCCTCTGGAAGACAGCTCTTCTTGGATGATGGTTACAGTGGTGAAGGACATAGAGGAAAGTTTCTTTTTGTCTTGTCCCAAAGGCAGTACTCCTCTCCAGGACTAAATCACCTGGCCCCATTCAAAGGAACATGGTCTAGCTTGATTCTGTGGGTAAAACACCTTCCTACCAGGGGAAGGGACTCTATGATTACCTAATTAAATAAATGGTGAGAAAGTCAACTCAGGTTCATTGAAGCAAGTAACTCAATCTATTAACTAGTTGTCCAATATCTACCACTGAAACAATAGCAGCAAATTCACAGTCCTCATCATGTTGTGGCATGGGGTAAAGCTTAATACAAACTCTTTGAGGGAAGAACAGTCATCTCTTACCATTCTTTTTATTTTTCTATCCAAGAGGCTAAAGGTTTCTCTTGGAGACCACATCATTCTTAAGATGAAAAGAGACACACAATTAGATAAACGTGCTGAATGCATCAAATTTGTGGCAGCTAGGTTATACGGTGGATAGATCTCCGGACCAAGAGTCAGGAATACCTGGGTTCATATCTGACCTCAGCCACACTAGTTGTGTGATCCTGGGCAAGTCACTTAACCTTTTTCTGCCTCAGTTTTCTCAGTTGTAAAATGGGAATAACAAAAGCACCTCCTTCCCAGAGTTGTTGTGACAATCAAATGAGATGCTTTTTTTATAAAGTGCTTAATATAGTGCCTGAGACACTGTATGTCCTCTACAAATGCTAGATACTATTGTTATTAATGTCATTATTATTCAATTTCTGCCATCGTACTAGATTCAACCAATATACCAAGTCAACATCAGATGTCATAGTCAATACATGTGTCATTAGCTAAATTCAGATTTTGGAAAGGGTTTGGGATTCTGAGTCAGAAGTCAGACTTTAATAAGTCAGACTTATTTATTGACCACTTATGTATTTAACATCTTTTTTAAATTATTTATTTAATATCTGCAAGCCTCACTCACTTCATCTGTAAAATTAGAGTTTTGGATTAGATGATCTCAGTGACCCTAAGATTTGTCCAAGGTCACATGTCTTCAGTGAGTGGTAGAAGGCCTCTTGATTCCAGATTCAATGACCTTTTATTGATAGGGTCTCTAGGCCTATTTATCGCAGCAGGCTAACTTACCAAAATGCTTAGTTTCACACATTCTGGGCTGGTTTCTGAGGCATAGGAACGATTTCAGTGAAAGTTCATCTTGCCCTGGTGGGTCATGTCTCTTGTGTTGGTTCCAGGACAACAGGTGTTGGGGCCGTTCTCCAGCCCCAAAAGTAGCAACAGCAGCAGCAGACCCTTAGACTCCCTCACTCCTGCCCTCTCCATTTACTAGTGTAAATACCATTCACTGCCCCAGCTTCTCAGAGGGAATCTGTGATCTTTAATGCTCTGCCAGACCAGCTGGAGTGGAAGAGGAAGAAAATGTCAGAAGGGTTTTCCACATGGTGAGTGGACTGTGGAATTATTTCCCTAAGAGACAGAGCTCAGGCTTTAAAATTTGCAGCAGCCTGAGAAAGTTCCCTACAGACCCAAAGCTGAAAGGGTAAGCTGGGCTCTCATCTGAAGCTCTCACACTGTGGGCAAGTGCCTGGAGGTGCATTTGGATCAAGTAGGGTAAAGTATTCTTCAGCTGAAGGATGGAGACTGGGGGGCAAAGGGTGGAAAGAGAGAACAAGATGGGGCAGAAGAACTCACATAAACAGGGTCATTTCCTAGTTTCATGAATTATTCTCCAAAACTAAGAGCTAGTGTGACTTGATGAATAGGTCTCTATTTCAGATAGCCCTGAGTTCAGATCTTTCCTCAGACACAGGACTTTAGGATATGGGACAAATCTCTTGATCTTTCAGTGCCCCAGCTGATTCTCTAATGAGGCAGAAATATGCCATAAAGGCATTATAGGTTCATAGATTGAGAATTGGAAGGTGACTTAAAGGTCATTCTATCCAATTCTTTATTTTATACAGGAGAAAACAGAACACTATGATTTTTCTGAGGTCATATAGGTAGTCAGTGGCAAAGCTGGGATTTGAACTAGATTCCTCTGATGCCAAATGAAACACTCTTTTCACTGTTCCATGCTGCTCCATGACTTTGGGCAAGTCATTTTAATCTCTCTAAGTTTGTTTCCACATGTGTAAAAATGATGGATTAGGTGTCTTCCTAAAGTCTGTTCCAACTCCAAGTCTATAATCCAAAAACAGAGGTAGCATTCAAACTCAGTTCCTCCAAGCCAGTGCTTTTCTCAATTCACCACTGAACATAGAACAACATATTAGCCAGCATCGTCTTCTGACCCCAGAATGTTTGCTGAGAAAGAGCTCTTCACTTGAAGTTAAGAGACAGCTGAGTTTCAATCCTGCTTTTAATATCTGTTAGCTGTAGGCCCCCTCCATGAAATTACAGTGTACATATATCTACAGTACTTGCCTCACCTAGTTCACTTAATGAGATTATGGAGTGGTTGACTCTATCGTTTTTTTGTTCAGTCATGTCTGACTCTTTGTGAGCCCACAGACCTTGGCATACTAGCCCCGTTCATTCTCCTTTATCCTCCCAAGTCTCTCTGAGTTCATGTTCATTGCTGCTTCCATGACACCATCAATCCTTTTCATCCTCTGCTGCTGTCCCCTTTTCCTTTCACCTTCAATCTTTCCCGACATTAGCATCTTCTCCAATGAGTCTTGTCTTCTCATCATGTGGCAAAAATATTTCAACTTTAGCTTCAGTATTTGACTTTCCAGTAAATAGTTTTAATTAATTTCTTTAGGTATTGACTGATTTTATCTCCTTGCTCACCAAGAGACTCTCAAAAATCTTCTCCATAACCACGCTCTGAAAGCATCAATTTTGTGGTGCTCAGCTTTTCCTCATAGTCCAACTCTCACAGCCATACATTGCTACTATATGGTCCTTTGCCAACAGGGTAATGGCTCTGCTTTTTAGTATGCTGTCCAGATTTGCCATAGCTTTCTTTCCAAGGAGCAAGCATTTTTTAATTTCATGGCTGTAATCACCATCTGCAGTGATCTTTGAGCCCAAGAATATAAAATCTGACACTACTTCTATTTCTTCTCCCTCAATTTGCCAGGAAGTAATGAAACCAGTTGCCAAGATTTTAGGGTTTTTTTAATGTTAAGCTTCCAGCCAACTTTTACACTCTCTTCTTTCATCCTTATCAAGAGATTTTTCCATTCTCCTCCACTTTTTGCCATTAGAGCCACATCACCTACATCTCTGAGATGGTTGACGTTTCTCCCAGCAGCCTTAATTCCAGCTTTTAATTCATCCAGCTTGGCATTTCACATGATGTACTCTGCATGTAAGCTAAATAAATAAGGTGGCAATATACAGCCTTGTCATGATCCTTTTCCAATTTTAAACCAAACAGTTGTCCCATGTTTGGTTCTAACTCTTGCTTCTTGGCTTGCATACAGTTTCCTCAAGAGGCGAGTAACGTGATGTAATATTCCCATCTCTGAGAACTTGCCACATTTTGTTACGATCCACCATGCAGTCGAAGACTTTAGTGTACTCAGTGAAGAAGAAGTAGATGTTTTGTTTGTTCGTTTGCTGGAACTCCCTTGCTTACTCCATAATGCAGTGGATGTTGGCAATTTGGTCTCTAGTTCATTTGCCTCTTTAAAAGCCAGCCTGCTTTTCTGGTAAGTCTCCATTCACATATTGCTGAAGCCTAGCTTGCAAAATCTTAAAAAATAACTTTTCTGGAAATGTGGAATGAGTACATTTGTTTGGTAATTTTAACATTTCATGGCATTGCCCTCCTTTAAGATTGGGATGTGAACTGATCTTTTCCAGTGACCACTGTTGAGTTCTCCAAATTGACTGGCATATTGAGTGCAGCACTTTAATAGCATCATCTTTTAGGGTTTTAAATAGGTCAGTTGGAATTCCATCACTTCCACTATATGCAAACCCGTGTGCTACAACAAGGCAGCAATTCAGGAGGGGTGTGTTTACATCTAAACAATGCCAATTGTTGCAGTGAGGAAAATGGGGCTTAATACTGCTGCTGCTACTGCTGCTGCTGCTACTGCTGTGGTGGCTACTATAATGCCTACCTCACAGGATTAGTGCAAGAGTTAAAAGAGATAATATATTCAAAGGGTTTTGTGAAACTTAAAGAATTTATTCTCCTAAATCACCTTACCTCCCTGGGCCTCTGTTTCCTCACTTGTAAAGTAAGGAAGACTAGATGGCTTCTGGGGCCCTTTTCAACTGTAGGTCTATGACCCTCTGAACCGCCATGACTCTAAGGTCCTTTTGAACTAGGACATTCTATGCTCCAGTGAAACCAGAAGGCTTGCTTAAGAACTAAAGGAACACTCCCTGGTGGCTCCCAGGTCAGCCCTGGCCCATGCCGGCATAGATCCAGGAGGAATATGTAACTGGGGCAATTTCAGGCAGAGATTTTATGAAAAGGCATAGGAAGAATGAGTCTGTTTCTATCCTCTTTTCTCATCTTACAGGGTTGCTCACAGGGCCAAGGTGCCCTCCTGCCTTTGCACAGGTCCAGTCATTGGAGACTGTCCTTGCTTAGGAAGGAACTCCAGCTCCAGCAGCAGGAGAGGAGCAGCTGCAGAGGCAGAGATAAGACCACATTTGCATCTCTTCTCGACTCTGGCTGACTCCAACAGGGCAGGGTGGGGGGGGGGGGTGAGCCAAGAGCTGGCAGCATTTCCCTAATGAGCAAGGCTTTCCTTCCCCTCCCCCTGCCCATTCTCCCCATAGAGCTGGCTTCTGCAGTTGTGCTGGATGGGGGACAGTGCTGGCCACTGGTCAGAGGAAGCCACTTCACAGCAAATTTATTCCCCTCCTCAAGAGGTGAAATAGCTCTCTGCCATCCTCCTGGAAGCAGGATGCCCAGCAAGGGTTCCCAAGCCACTTAACTCTTGCTGTCAACAAGAGCAAAATCAAATTCCTCCCAGCATAGTTTTGTTTGGTGAATGAATGAATAAATAAATGAATGAATGAATGAAGAGAGGCCCTAGTTCCTCATATGCTGCTTCAGTTCATAATAACTACCATTTCTATAAGACTAGAAGGAGCACAAGGCACTTTCCTCCCAAAGCCTGGTGAGGTAGGCAGTGAAAATATTATTGCCCCCATTTTACAGATGAGGAAAGTGAGATTCTGAAAGGGGAAGTGATTTGCCAGTGGCTCAGACAGAATCTGCACCCAAATCTCTCTTAATTCCAGGTCTAGGACTTTATCCAGTGTGCTATACTGGAGTTAAGTAGAGAAAAAAAGTCAGCAGCCTCTCCTCACCATGGTGGTATGATGGATAAAGTGAGGGTCTTAGGATAGGTAGAGCCTGGGTCCAAATCCTCCTGATACTTACCAGGTGATTAATAATAGTTAAGTCTCTTTACCTCTCAGCCTTCGATTTCTCATCTGTAAAATGGAGGTAATGATAGCACCCACATCACTCCCTGTGGTGCCTGTCCAAACAGGTAACTTGTGTAAAGTGTTTTGCAAAGAGTAAAGTGCTATATAAATGTTTGCTCCTTTGGTTATTTTTATGAGTTGTCTTTAGGCAAGTCAGTTATTCTCTCTAACCTTAGTACGCTTCTGTCAAATGAGGATTCCTAATTAGGGGTTGAAGTCTGAGAAATAACGTTCACACATCAGCTCTGTAATTCACCACTGTGTGACCTTGGGTAAATCACTTCCATCTCAAGGTCTCAGTTTCTTCATCTGTCATATCACACATTCTGTGGCTTAATTATCTCAAGGGTTCCTTCTGGTTCTAAATCTCCACATCTATTGTTTTGAATTGGAAGGGACTGCAGCAATCACCTGGACCTTCCCATTTTGAAGTAAGTATGAGTTATCATATCCCCTTTCTTTTAAAAAAGGGTAAAATTCTTTATTGACACAAAATCACTCTTATTTATTGAATGCCTAAGGGCTGCATTCTTATACCAGGTGTTCTTGAAATGTTACAGAATAGTGAGATGGCACAGAACCTAGAGCATGGAACTTGAAGTCAGGAAGACTTGAATTCCTGCTTCGGGTCCACCCAAGTTGTGTCATCCTGGACAAGTCACAACCTCTTTTTGACTCAGTTTCCTTATTTTTACAGTTACATAGTAATTGTAAAGTGCTTAGCGTAGTGCCTGGTATACAGCGAATGCTGTCTAAATGTTAGTTATCACCCTCATTATATGAATTAACATATGTAAGGCACTTTGGAACTAAAGACCTGTATAAATACTAGCTACTATTATGATTGCTTCTGTCGTTATTACTGCTGCTACCACCATTAAAACCATCACTCCCACTACTTCTCTCCTACACCACCACCACCACCACCACTACCACTACTACCACCACCACTACTACTACTACCACTACTACCACCACCACCACCACCACCACCACCACCACCACTACTACTACTACTACTACTACTACTACTACTACTATTTCTACTACTGCTACTACTACTCCCCCCATTTTACTGATAAGGAAACCTAGAAAAGTCAAATTGCTTTCCATGGTAGCAAGTATACTTGTCATTCATTCTTTTTTTTAAGAGGACCAATAACATTAAAGGGTGTTGCAATTAGATTGGACTTAAGTGAGGCAGAGTTGCACAGAGTCATCAGTCTCACTCTCCCAGAGTCATTGAAGTCCAAGTCAAGATGACAGGAGATGGCCTGGGGTGCACTGGACAACCTTGGTTGTCTTCTATGTCTGACCAAGCTTCACAGCTCCTGTTTCAGCCACCTTTGTGGCCTTTGAAACAAATTTTTCTTATTCACCCATTATGCTTGGGCAAATCTTCACATACTTGACGTAGACATCACCCTAACTCACCAATAGCTTGAGGCCTGTCAGTTCCCCTGAACCAGGTTTAGCTCATCTGTCTAGATGGTTTTACTGGAGTGTGGCCGCTGTACATTCTACACCTTTTTGGAGCCAAAGGTGAGAGTTGAGTGGCAGGTGGACACCAAAGGTGGATGAGCAGCCCTGAAAAGGGCTCATAGCACAGGTGCTAGTTGTCCCTGAATCGAGACATCAAGTCTACTGATTTTCAGTCCAGGCTTCTTCCTAATTTCTGTTCAGGTTTCCATCAGCACAGACCAAATGGAGATAAAAATAGTCCCTACCTCTCAAGATGGCTGTGAGGATAAAGTGAAACAACATATGCAAAGTGTTTTGGTAGCCTTAAAGGGCCATGTTAATATTAGGTATTATGAGTTTGGGGATCAGGCTTTGAGAATAGGGAATTCCTAATAGGGAAACTCCCTCTACCAATGTAGATTGGTACCTGCCCTGCAACTTATACTCTTGAGACACTAGGAGGTGGAATGGGTACTTAAGTGTTTCTCTCCTGCTCCCTAAGAAGCTAGCCTGACTTTGACTTAGACTAATAGTACCCATCTCTATGGCATCTCACCAAATACTTTCCTCCCAACAATCCCATAAGGCAAATAATGCATATTGTTCTCCTTTTACAGATGAGTAGTAAACTGAGGCCCCGAGGTAAGAAGTGAGTTGTCCTAGGCTCCTCAGGACCATAGATCTGAAGCCAGACAAGGCCACGGAGGTGATGTAGATCAACCTTTGTTTCACAGATGAGCGACTGAGAGCCAAAGAGGTTAAGTGATTTGTTTAAGGTCACATGGATAAAAAAAACCCAATCACTTAAAAATTATTGATATATTACCATCATTTCCAAATATGTCCCAGTCCCCCCCACTTTCCAGAGAGTTATTTGTTGTAGTAAAAATTAAAAGAAAGCACATCCACAAACATAAAGGAAACATCAGTTGAGTCCACTAATATGTGCCATGTTTCACATCATAATCTCCCATCTCCCCAAAGAAGATTTATATTTATATTATTGAGCTTTAACTACATGGCAGTCATTAAGTTAGGGGCTAAGGATACAAAAATAACAAATGTTCTTGCCCTCAAGGATCTGTAATCTATTGGGAAAGATAACATTGAGACCTAAAAGGACATGCATAATAGACACTGGATTCGAACCCATGTCTTCTAACTCAAGATTCAGCACAGTTCCAAGCTGCCTCCCTAACGAAAGCTATTAAGTTGCAGAGCCAGGATTCAACCCAATTCTCTTGACTATGTGATTATAGCTTTTCTCATTGTACTATTTTCTTTTCTGCATACAGCATCATGCTTTGTTTCCAAGTACTTCACCATTTCTTTGTAAAGCCTGGTCCTTGTGAGCTCCCACTGGTTTCCATAGAAAGGGGGTTTCATCCAAAGGCCATTAAGCTGGCAGCAGTTTGGAGGTCACTGTTTTTTCCTCCTCCCTAGTTCTCCTACGGCTTCCTGGATGACTCATTCTCTCTATTATACCCAGGGACCAGCTGTGGATATTCACCTTCCACCATTATCTCTGTGGTAACCTTCCTCAGGAGTTGGTCCTTCTTTCAAATACATCCCCCTTTCTATAAGGCATCATGGGCTTGGCAGGAAATCAAAGCTGACTGTTTTCTCTAGAGGGTTTCCAGAAAATCCAACCCCAGAATTGAAATGGAACTTGGAGGCAACTAATCTGACTCTCTCATTTCATGGTTTCAGTAAGTTACCCAGAAGGGGGTAGAATGACTTGTCCAAGGTCACAAGGTAGTGAGTATTAGAGGAAGGATGTGAAGTCAGGTTTGCTTGACTCAAGAAAGGGGTTCTTTCCACTATATCATACTGTCTCTCAATTTTCTACCTAATATCATACAAGTGGTAAATAATGAAGCTGAAATCTAAACCTAGGTTATTTGAAGATGTAGTCTGGTGTACTAGAAATAACTTTAGTTCTTTCATTGGAGGAGGGGACTGGAAAGATTATCTGGTTCAAATTCCTTATTTTATAGGTGAAACTAGAGAGGTTAAACAACTTCTCCAAGGTCACATAGTAAGTTAGCATCAAACATAGGATTTGAACCCAGGTATCCTGAATCCTCAGTCTATTCTTTCCAATACAAGCTGTTAAGGATCCATATTTATACCCCATCTGAACAACTTAAGCAGTCTCCAGACCAAATATCACCTAGCTCAGTGCTGAGCACATAGTATTTGTTTAAGAAATCTTAAGTGTTACACCACTCACATGGCACTTAGCAAGGACTACTTCATACAGTTACAGTTTACAAAACATTGTGTTCACCCTATGAGGTTGACAGTGCAAATACAACTATCCCCACTTAGATTGAGTGCAGTGTGTGACAGTAAAAAGCTGGATTTAGAATCAGGAAAGTCCATGTTCTAATCCTGGTTCTACCATTTAACTGGCTATATAACTTTGGGAAGGTCACCTTGAGTCCTGGATTTCAGTTCCTTCATGTAAAAAATTGAGAGTGATGGGCTTATTGACCCTCTCCAGTTATATAATTCTATTATCCCCCTCTGTACATTTCAAGAGTAGGACCAGATGACATCTGAGGCCCCTTCTAGTTGTAAGTCTGTGTTCCTATGTCTTGTGTATAATCATATATTTAATAGATGCCAAAACCAGGAGTCAAATCATATTCTCTGGCTACTTATCCAGAGATTTCAGTAATTCCTCATCTACAAGATAGTTCTTCTGGGTACTTAAAGACGACTATAAGATCTTCCCTTACCAAATCTTTTCTTTCTGAGCTTAAAAATTCCCCACTTCCTTCAAGACCAAGGAGAAAGTCCTTCCTAAAGCTAGGAAGATCATCATAATGGTTTCTATCTGAAAGGAAAGCATGTGGAAGAAGTCAGTAAGTCAATCAATGAGCAATTATTAAGTGTTTACTATGTGCCAGGAACTGTGCCCATAGTAAAAGGAAGAAGATTTTTTTCTACTTGACCCTAATTATAACAGTATAATAGACTTCCACCTACTAAGGGCAATAGATAGAAGTCAGAAAGAGGCAAATATAGGCTCAATGGAAGGAAAATCTTTCTAATAATAAGAGCTGTCTCACAGCAGAATGACTGCCCCAGAAGGATGTCCTCTCACTGGGATCCTTCAAGCAGAAGCTGAATGGTGATGGAGTTCTTGTTCAGGAACAGGTTAGACTGGATGAATCAAGACCCCATAAAGACAAAGTCTCTGGACTTTGGACCCTGGACCCTAGGCCAATTCCAGGAGAAAATGGAAACAGGTATGCCTTCTCCCATCTCCTTCC
Source organism: Potorous gilbertii (assembly GCA_028658325.1). NCBI lineage: Eukaryota > Metazoa > Chordata > Mammalia > Diprotodontia > Potoroidae > Potorous > Potorous gilbertii. Next base: position 229,714,344 of record CM053773.1, on the reverse strand, counting down.
TGCAGCCTCTGAAGTAAGAATATAAGATAAAAGAGAATTCCATCTACTCTGTCAATTGGCAAACTAAACATATTGAATGGTGAAACTGTCTGTTGAAACTTAATCAACTGAGCAGGCAGTGCACAGAATAGATTCAGTTCAAGTTCTGGCCATAGCCCCAGTGCACTTCTCTTTTCCTCAGAGAAATTGTCATCTATGGTTCTATAACATACCCATGGTGTTGCTTGAAGCTAGAAACCAAGTCTACTGATTCAATACAGACCAGTCCAGGCTGCCATAACTCAGAGGGAGGATGACAAGGTTTAATTTCCATAGATTGCATAGATGATAAGTACATAATATAGATACACAGGGCTTTACATTTTACAAAGTATGCTCCTATCCTTTGATGCCCACAAGAATAAGGGAATGCAATGATGATGGTGGTGGTGGTGGTGGTGGTAATGATGGTGATGGAGATGACAACAACTTTTACATAGCATTTATAGTGTGCCAGGTCCTGGGCTAAGCACTTTAGGATTATTGTGTCATTTTATCCTCACAACCACCTTGGGAAGTAGGTACTAGCATTATCTCCATGCTACAGTTAAGAATATGAGACAAATTGAAGGTAAGTGACACTTACCGGCTGTGTGACTCTGGGCCAATTACTTAAAATAGTTTGCTGAAGTTGGTAGAGAAAAGCCAGAAAATTACCTAAGCTCTCTCTCCCCAGTTTTCCACAGAAACAACATTAAATTTAGCCTCTAAACAGGTTCTGGAGTAAAAAAAAAACACAAAAAGATGGAGTGAAGCAATTTTCCAGGTTAAGATAACTTGGAAGGACTTCAGGAGAAGTCTGTCTCGCTTTGGTAAGAAGAGAGAATAGTGTAGACAGCTTCCAGGCAAGCCAACAGGAGGCTATTAGCCACAGCCCAGATCAGCAACCAAGGTCTTGCAGTAGTAGCTCAGCAGGCCAGTGGTACAGCAGGCCAGCTGTGAGTTCTCCTGCTCCAACACAGAAGGTGAATTGCCTGCCCCCAAACCCCTCAGTACAATATGTGTGGCTAGATTGGGCCACAAAAGGCAAACTGCCAGCATCTGAAGCTCTGATACAGAAAACTAATGACCATAAGAAGCTTGGGACAGTGTCCCACTGTGTACCAGGAGCAGAGCTCAACTTTAAAAGTCACAAAATAAGTTAAAAATGAGCAAAAAAAAACACAGAAAAAATCCCTGAACATAGAAATCTACTATGAGCTCAAGGAATTTCAAAACACAAACTCAGAAGAGGACAACAATGTCAAAATTCCTATGTGCAAAGTCTCCAAGGGGAATATGAATTGGTCTCAAGACAAAAAAGCTTTATTGGAAGAGCTCAAAAAGAATTTTAAAACTCAAATAAGAGAGAGAAAAGAAGAATTGGGAATAGAAACAGGAGTTATGCAAGAAACTTGGAAAAGGAAGGGAAAAAATGACTGAAGAAAACAATTCCTTAAAAAATAGAATTGGCCAAATTGGGGGGGGAAATACACCAAAGAAAACAACTCCTTAAAAAGTAGAATTGGGGGACTTCTGGTGTCAAGATAGTGGAATGACGAAGGAATTCTCTGAGGCTGTCCCAAATTCCCTTCCAAACTATTAGAAAACTGCCTTGGAATTGATTTAGAAGTAGGGAAGCAACATAACGGTCCAGCAGGAAAGATCTGTCTCACTGGGGTGGGAGGAGAGTGAGGCCCAAGGTCAGTGGCAGTAGCAACAGCAGTAGCCAGTCTAACAGCAAGGGGTCTGCAGCAGGGCTCCCAATTTGGCAGGGTGAGCAATCCACCAGCAAGGCTCTACCCTCCTGGAAACGAACAGACTCCTAGAAAAGGAGAGCAGTCTGTACAGTGCAGCCAGGTCCCACCCCAATGACTCCACCTTCTGCACAAGCCACCAGTGAGGCCTTGATCCCATGGCTGACCAGTAATGAAACCTCACCCTGAGGCTGATCAATAGTGAGACTCTATCCTTGGGGTCTACCAGCAGAAAGACCCTGTTACTATAACAACCCAGCTGTAAGGCTTCATCCTTGGAGCAATCCAACTGCTAAACCCCACACCCAGGGGAGGCCAACAGGGAGTCCATATGTCCCAGTACAAGTCAGAAGTGAACCCTACCCTTGAGATAAAGCAAGTAGCTAAGCCCTAAAGCCCAGTGAGATCCAGCACCCTAGCAGAAAAAGCTTGAGCCAGTGCAGGTCCAGAGCCCAACTGTCACATAAAAACACAATGTTACAAAAAAGGCAGAAAAATGATCAAAAAATAATAGTTTGACCCTAGAAAGTTACTACAGTGATAGAGAGAATGAAGGCATAAACTTAAATAGTGTCAAAATGGCTACATGTGAAGCCTCAAAGAAAAATGTAATTTGGTCTCAGGCTCAAAAGGAATTCCTTGAAGAGTTTTAAAAGGATTTTAAAAAGCAAATTAGAGAAGTAGGAGAAAACTTGGGGAAAGAAATGAGACTAATGTAAGAGAATCATGAAAAAAGAGTCCATAGCGTAGGAAAAAATAAACAAAAATTTATTGAGGAAAATAACTCCCTAAAAAATAGAACTGGTCTCATGGAAAAGAAAGTGCAAAAGCTCATTGAAGAAAATAATTCCTTAAAAATTAGAATTGAATTAGTAGAAACTAATGACTCTACAACACAACAAGATACAATAAAATAAATTCAAAAAAGTAAAAAATAGAAGAAAATGTGAAATTTCTCATTGAAAAAATAATTGACCAAGAAAATCAACCCAGGAGAGATAAGAGTAATTGAAATATTTGAAAGTTATGATTTAAATAAAAAAGTCTGAGCAATATCTTTCAATAAACTATCAAAGCATCCTGATATTAGAACCAGAAAGCAAAATAGAAACTGGAAGAATCCCCTGATCACCACCTGAAAGAGATCTCAAAATGATAACTCCCAAGAACATCATAGTCAAATTCCAGAGCTCCCAGATCAAGATGAAAATGTTGCAAGCAGTCAAAAAGAGACAATTTAAATATTATGGAGTTACAATCAGGATTACACAGGATTTGGCAGATTCCACAATAAAGAATTGGAGGGCTTGGAATATGATATACTGAAAGTCAAAGGAGCTAGAATTACAACCGAGAATCACCTACCCAGCAAAATTTAATATAATCTTTTGAGGGGAGGGAGAAGAAATGGACATTTATAAAATAGAGAACTTCCAAGCATTTTCAATTAAAAGAACAGAGCTTATTTTTTTAAAAAATAATAATTGACTTCCAAATACAAGATTCAAGGGAAACATAAACAGGCAAAAAAATAAACAAGAAAGAAAAAAATAAGCAATTAAATATGGGAAAAGAACCTATGTGCCCAAAAATGTTTCTGGTAGTTCTTTTTGTAATGGCAAAGAATCAGAAATTGAGGGGTTGCTCATGAATTGGGGAATGACTGAATAAGTTGTGTTATATAAATATATTGGAATATTATTGTGCTATGAAAAAAGATGAGCAGGTAGACTTCAGAAAAAACATGGAAAGACTTATATGAACTGATTCTGAGTGAAGTGAGCACAGCCAAGAGAATATCATACATAGTTATAGCAACACTTTGTGATGATCAGCTATGATAGATTTAGTTCCTCTCAGTAATGCAATGATCCAAGACAATTCCAAAAGACTCATGATGGAAAATGCCATCCACATCCAGGGAAAGAACTATGGAATCTCAATGCAAATCAAAGCATACTATTTTCCCTTTTTTGTTTATTTTTGTTTGTTTCTTTCTCATGGTTTTTCCCTTTAGTTCTGATTTTTCTTTCACAAAATGATGAATGTGTTTAACATGATTGTATACGTATAACCCATATGAAAATGCTTGCTGTGTTGGGGATGGGGAGGGGAAGGAGGGAGGGAGAATAATTTGGAACTCAAAATTTTATAAAAATGAATATTTAAAACTATCTTTACACTAATTGGAAACAATAAAATACTATTGGGTAGAATATTTTTAAAAACCAGTTTGCCTCAGTTTCCTCATTTGTAAAAGGAGCTAGAGAAGAAAATGGCAAACCACTCCAGGATCTTTCCTAAGAAAACCCCAAATGAAGTCCTGAAGAGTCGGACATAACTGAAAATTACTGAACAACAACAACGATTTTCCCAAGATCACAAAGCTAATAAGTGTGTGAGACCACAATTGAACTCAGGTATTCCTGACTCCAGGACTGGTGCTCTATCCACTGCACCACCTAGCTGCCCCATGAAGAAACCAAGATTCAGGAGTTCAAAGAGTAACTTAAGTCCAAAGAATCCAAGGATTGAGAGTTTGAAGAGACCTGACAAATCAACTAGACCAACTCACCCCTTTTATAGAGGAGGAAACTAAGAGAGCATGGTGCAGCGGCAAGAGAACTAGCATTGGAGCTAGAAGAACAAAGCATGTATTCTGCCTCTGTCACTTACTTGTATATAATCTTGGGCAAGATACTTCACCTCTAGGCCTCAGTTTCCTCATCCATAAAATAAAGAGATTTCATTAGGTGGTCTTCAATGTCCCTTTCACTTTTCAATCTATGATTCTACCACTTTCCACATGACCTTGGGTGTGTCATCTCACTTCTGTGGGCCTCAGTAACCTTACTGTAAAATGATGATGCTGAACTAGATAGATTCCAAGGTCCCTTTCACTTCTAAGTCTATAATACTATGGGCTTCAATGAAATGCATTGACTTGTCCTAGGTCACATGAGTAATAAACAACAGAAATTAGTATTGAAATCCAGGTCATCTGATTCCAACTCCAACATACTCTTTGCTACCTCCCATCATGGCTTGTCCCAAGTACCTCAACCTGGCCGGTTTTCACAGAGGTCTCTGGACTCCACTACACTATGAGGCCCTTCTATCCAAGCAAAAGATGTGATGAAAATCAAAGTTGTCATAAATCTAGAGAGGGAAGGAGGCCACCTAGCCCCTCCTAGTTTATAGATAGGAAACTGAGGTCCAAGAGTCCATTTCACTCTCCCCTTCTAGCAACCATCTCCTTCTTGTGGCTGCACTACTTGTAACCCCATTGTGGAAAAATAAAGTCCTTTGTTCACCCCTGGGGGTCCAAAAATCTCTCCTACACCAAAATGAGAGGATCTATCAACCAATAAGCACTTAAGAAGTCCATACTATGTGTCAAGTATTATGCAAGGTAGCAAGGAACATAGCCTTTGCCTTCAAAGAACTTACACTTTATGGAGGAAGGAGGAGAGAATTAATGGAAGAGGAGAAAGAAGAAGAAGAGGAGGAAGAGAAAAAGAAGAAGAAGATGATGATGATAGTTAATTTAATATAGTACTTACTATATGCCAGGTAGTCTCCTAAGTGCTTTGCAAGTATCTCATTTGATTCAAACATATACATATATCAATAGATTCAAAATAAATGCAAAGCTGATTTTAAAAAAAACATTTCTTAAGTGCCTACTCTGTGTTGAGTGTTTTATAAATATTATTTAATTCTCACAAAGGTATTAAGGCAGGTGATATTATTATTACAATTTTACAGTTAAGGAAACTGAGGCAGACCCAGATCCTGTGCCCAGGATCACACAGCTGGTAAATGTCTGAGGCTGGATTTGAGCTCGGGTCTTCCCGACTCTAGACCCAGTGCTCTATCTATTGTATCCCACAGCTGCCTCTAATACAAGATAATTTTAGTGCAAATCACTAAAAGCTAGGGAGTAAATGGTGGCGGGGAGGGGGTAGCAAAGTTGCTGTACATGAAACCCTTATGGTATTGCTGAAGCTAGGAATCAAGTCAGTTGATATGGAGAAGACTTCCTGAAGCCATTGCTTGAGCTGCATCTTGAAGGATATTAAGAATTCCAAGATGCGCAAGTATGGAGGGAGATCATTAGAAGTCTACAGGCCAACCAGCGCAAAGAAATTGAGTTGGGATATGGAAAGTCACAAGAGAAGAACTACATGAAGGATAATTTTGGCTGGATAGGAGAGGGTAGCAAAGGGAGTCACATCTAACAAGATTGGAGTCAAATTGCAGAAGACTTTAAAAGCCCAGCCAAGGAGTTCATATTCAATGCTATGGGTAAGTAGGAGTCACTGATGTTTATTTAGCAGGCAACTCACTCTCTGTGTGGCATTTTTAGGGGAGTGGGGGCTGACCAAGAACAATATTCTTACTATTTTGGATCACTTTGACATCACCATCTGTAGATGATGATCATGACATCACGGCATCCCTGTCATCCTGTGTGTTCCTGGAGTTGTACTGAAGGTACATTCAGTGAGTCTATAAAAGATGAGCTTATATCTCACTTCTATTACTCAATTACACAAAAAGCAATCATTTTCCCCACAATAGTCCGCAGAATATTAAATATAAAAGGACCCCAGAAAGATAGCACCTTTTCATAGGATTATTTCTATTGAAACTCTATCTTAAAAAAGAAGAAAAAAATGAGATGACAATGCTGATGCTCATAAATATATTTCATGGCACTCTCTGGGAGAGGAAAGGGCTGTATTTCCGCCTTCTATATTTGGAATGCTTGCTGTTCTAACTCCTATTCTTGTATGTATTGTCATTATCTTAATTCACATTTGGAGAGGTCTTTAATGTTTTTGAAGATGCACTCCCTCATGCACAAACTCCAACAACAACCTGATGGGCTTGGGTATCATAGGGATTATTATTTATTATTTTTTTCATGCCTACTTCACAAAGAAGCAAACTGAAGTTCTGATGTGACTTTCTCATAGTCATACAGTTAAGAATTAACTGAAATGCTATCCAAAACAAAGTCTCCTGATTCCAAGTTCAGTGTTCTATCCATTATACAACACTGTCTCAACTCTATGAAGCTTCAGAAATAGAGTGCTACTGATTGAAGGCAAAAGAAAGAGGATGGCAGAGGATGAGATGGATAGAGTCATGGAAGCAGTGAACGTGAACTTGGACAGACTTCAGGGGATAGTGGAGGATAGGAGGGCCTGGCTTGCTATAGTCCATGGAGTCATGAAGAGTCGAACACGACTGAATGACAACAAAGAAAAGGTTAATAGTTGGTTTTCCAAGTGAATACGCAGCAGGCAGGAATCAATATACAAAATTTACTGACTGCTATTTCTATTTGAATTTGACAACCCTGGACTATATGAACTTTAAGTCCCCTAAATGCCTGTGATCTGTGAGAGAGTTCAGGGCACTTCTTACGGTACCACACTGCCTTTCTATTCCAAACAACTGACAGGGCTTCAGTATTCTTCCTTGACACTAAGGGCAAAGAAATGGAAAAATAAGAAATGAATCTTGGATAGCTCCCATCTACTTCCAACTTACTATATCCTAGGGCTGGGGTAAAGGTGATAGTACCAGTTCTTATGATATAGACCAAGAGATACTAGTCAGTTTGGAGTTGCTGGAAGAAATCCTAAATCAAGCTCTTGTTACTGGACTGATCTGCACAAAATGCTTTAGAAAAATCTGATTTCTATGTTCTCCCTTCCCTTTCCCTTCTTCATTCCCAACTTCCTGACACCATCCTAAGAGACTCCTTCCACTGCATGGAAACGGCTTCTCTGTGTCACATTTATCAGCTTGGGGCCATCTTCCTTTCCACCACCCCATCCTCTCCCCAAGATAATTGGAGAAGATGGATGGATGATGGCTCCTCATGTAACTTAATTAAGATAAAAGCCTCAGCTGATCTTCCTGTCTGAGAGACAGAAGATGCTACCAGTGATAACTCCCCACACCAACACATCACGTGTGCAGAAGTCAGCAATAGTCCCCTGAATCATGTTCTTTGTGAAGGACACTGTTTTCCAAGAAGCAAGAGTGAGAGGGATTAAAGATGAAGGTGGGCTTGGAGGTTATGGAATAACTAGCACTGGGAGAAGTCCATCTGTCACAAACTCTTTCATTTTACTAACGGAGAAATTGAGGTTAAATGACTTGCCCAAGGTCAGAAGTCTTTCCATCTCACCATTAACTCATCATAATATCACTTCACATTCTATAGAATGGTGAGATTTGAAGAGTGCTTCACTCACAAGAATACTGTCAGACAGTGAAAGCATGATCATCCCCATTTTACAGATAAAGAAAGGAAGGCTCAAGAGATAAATCACTAAATACCAGAGGCCAGATTCACACCCAGGACACCTGACTCTTCATTTGACTCAACCACACTAATTAGTCTATCTTTTGTCTCAGTTCTTGCTTAGCCCTTGGTCATTGAATGGGCTTTGCCTTGAATAAAGTGAAGCCTGGAAACTGGCCTTGATATAGAAGGGGCACTGCATCATCGACCAACTCTTATTCTACTCCTGGATCAATGACTCTAGAAGACAGGATGAAGCTGTTAACTTTGTCCATTTCTGCCTCAGTTGAATCCAATTCACACCAAGTCAAGACATCACCCTCTTTATGCCATTGGTCTTCTTCAAAAATGAAGGATGAACAGATCCTTCCTATGTTCCTTTATTTCAATTCAAATTTCAACAAATTTGCTTTCGTCATAAAATCCTTTATGCATAAGAAAGGCATGAGAATGTGCAGGAAAGCCTGCCTCAGAGGCTGTGTGAAGTCATCTCACTTGTCTGTGCCTCAGTTCCTCATCTGTAAAATGAAGGGGTTGTTCTGAATGATCTCCAACCTCTCTTGTAGAGATCTTTGATCTTTGTTCTGCTTTGATGCTTTGACCCTAGGCAAGTCACTTTTCAATTTCAATCACTTCATTCATATGAATTCCATGCGAGTGCATTGGACTCCACGGCTCAGAGGTCTCTCAGAGCTCTAAAGCTACGACCACATGCATCCATTAGTGTATCATATATTCCCAAAACATATAAAGAATAAGTGACAATATTTGGGATTCTGCAAACTTGGGAAATGAGGGAATCTCAGAGATGGAAGGAACCTGCAAGGCAGCTAGTCCGCTGTCCATCCTTTGTTTAAAAAAAGGGACCTATGACATCATGAATTGGAACCAGAATGTCCTGTACCACATCTCTGACAAGTGATCACCCAGCCTTGGCTTGAATATCCTTCATCTACAACATCTAGCTCTTAGATATGGCAGCTAAGTGGTACAGTAGCTGGAGCATTGATCCTAGAAGTGGGAAGACCTGGATTCAAGACTAGCTTTAGACACTTATTAGTTGTGTGATGCTGAGAAAAATCACATAACATTTCTCAGCCTTAGTTTCCTTATCTGTAAAAATGAGCATACTAATAGGATTGTTGTAAAGATCAAATGAGATAACATTTGTAAAGGGCTTAGCAAAGTTTCTGTTACAAAGCAGGTGCTTAATAAATACTTGTTTCCTTCTTATAGGGCTTAAACATTTACATGTGTCTCTCTCATTAGATTCTGAGTTGTCTAGGAGCAGGGACTGCCTTTATTTTTCATTGTATCCCTAATGTCTAGCACAATGGCTGACTAGTAGTAGGTGCTTCCTTGACAAGCTCTTATTGACTGGTTGATTTTAAGGAAGAACAACCCCACACTGTCTCAGCTACTTGAGTCATCAGGTTCTACACCATCAAGGGGTACCATCTATCTTGCTCCTAGGTCATACAAGCAGCTGCCAACCTTTGTAGGAACTGTTTACCGTCTCCAATGACTTTCTTTCCCTAACTCTTCTATTTTGGGGCAGGGTCATAGAATAAGTCAAGTTTATCCTAAGTGGACATTTTAGGGTTTCACTTCCTTATGTCCTGCATATGTCCCAAAGCAGGTCAGTCAGTCATTAATGAAGCATTTCATTAAGCACCACTAAGGAGGAGGAAACCACTACCTTTCTGTTGGTGTTGTTTAGTCATTTCAGTCATGTATGATCTTCATGACCTGATTTAGGATTTTCTTGTCAAAGATACCAGAGTGTTTTCCATTTCCTTCTCCAGTTCATTTTACAGATAAAAAAACAGAGGCAAATGGGGAGAATTGACTTGCCCAGGGCTACATAGCTAATAAGAGTATGAAGCAGATTTGAACTCAGGAAGATGAGTCTTCCTGATTCCAAGCCCATCACTGTATCCACTGGGCCATCTAGATGCCCAACCGTCTCTCTAGGCAGTAAATAAACAAGCATTTATTTATTAAGTGTGCCTACTATGTGCCAGATACTGTACTAAGTGCTGAGGCAAAATGAAAAGCCAGAGACAGTTCTTGCTCTCCAGGGTCTAGTAACCTAATGGGGAGGAGACAATATGCAAATAATTATGTACAAACAAATTAGAGGATAAATGGGAGACAACCAGCAGAGGAAAGGCATGAGAATTAAGGGGAGTCAGGAAAAGCTTTCCATTAAGCAGTTCATCTTGTCACTGTCAGGGACCTGCTCATCCTTTAACAATTCTGTCACAGGCCCAGCCCAGTCTTCCCCCAGGGAGGGCAAGATATCTTCCCTGATATTGTTCCTAGATTGGGTTTATCTTTACTGTCTCTGATGATGTATTCAGTTTGTGATACATCTCCAGAGGAGATTTCTCTCTGCCTCTCAGGGGACTGAGCCCCTGTTTGAAGTACCATTCAGATGTTTCTGTCCATCTGAAAGGAGGTATCTTTGAGCCGTCTCTCTGAAGACACACTGATATCTAAGTCAGGGAAGTTCACCCTCTAGGCAGAAGTAGAAACATTTTTGGTGCATAGCAGGGGTTCCTGACTAGAGATTCGTGAACTTGTTATTTTTTACTTTGATAATTATGTTTCTATACATTTGCTTTCCATTCTAATCCTGAGTACATTTCTCATTTTAAAATCTGATTTTGAGGAGAGATCCATAGGCTTCACTGGATTGCCCAAGAGTCCATAACAAAATAATTAAGAACCCAGGCCTATAGGGTGCAAACTCAGCAAAATTCATGAATGTTTCTTTTCTTAATCTTCTGTCTAGGTCAGAGGTTCCCAAACTTATTTGGTTTACCAACCCCTTTTCAAAAAAAAAAAATTACTCAGTACCCCCTGGAAATCTACTTTTTTAACCTTTCATGGTTTTTTTTTTTGAAATTTTCATCATTTCAAAAAAATATAAAAGTTTTAAAATTTATTGTAAATTTGTGAGGTTTTTTCCTGTATTGAAATTGTGATGTTGCAATATTGTATCATGTAACAGTATAGTATGGTATTGTAAACAAGTCATTACATACACATATTCGTGCTGATGCATGCTGGACTTCCCAACAATGTATGACACACTGACTTGCCAACACCTGCTTGTTCAGACCTGTCAGTGGACTTGACCACTGATGTGTTATAACTTGCATTTTGTGTGTTTATTTGGAAGACAATGTAATCACTATAACTTTAACTCTGTTATACAACAGATGAAACATGTACTAATAGTTTTTCAAAATTTTCTTCTCTTCTTTCCTTATGCTTCCATCACTCCCTTATTTTTATTCAGCACCGCTACAATTTTACCCTAAGCTACTACCCTCCCAGTTATTCCACTGCCCCTCAGGGGCCAGTATCACCCACTTTGAGAACCTGTGGTCTAGGTGAAACTCTCAAATGTATTTCCTAACCTAAGTCTTAATTGTTGATGTGTCACTATTTGCATTGATTTAGTAATGAAAGATTATTACATGATTCCTCCCCCTCACGTAGAAAATTGTGAACAAATTTTCAGGAACTGTTCCCTACCTGGATTTTGTTTTCAGGTATTTTTAAATAGTCAAATGAGCCTGGTAATTCATATAATATATCTTTAATGGATTATCCTACCCATGTACCTGTCTATATTTTTCTATATTTCCTCTAGTTCCTTTACTCTGATCTTCAAGAATGCTATACATCCTTTCCTCTATCCAAAGGGTCTATTTTTAAAATCTCTAGTCCTTTATTTACATTAGCCTTCATAAATTGACTACTTTTCAAGAACCACAACCATATTTTTATAGTACTGGTCCATAATGCAAATATTTACTGAGTCACCAAAGAGCAATAACCCAATGGACTCAAAATTTGATCGATTCCAACAATGCAAATTAGAAGTGATAATAGCAGTGTCAGACATAGTTAACAGCAGATTATGGCCATTATAACACAGTTGGTGTTCTCTTAGGCATGGATCAAAATTATGATTCTTTTAGTGCTGTTAAAATAAATACTTAAGCATAACTGCAAGAAAGCACACTTGAAATGGTAAAAAGAAACAAACAAAAGATATAGTTCTTGTTAATAGATAGGCATGGGGAGACAAACTGAGGAAAAGTTAACTTTCTGAAACTTCCTTCAATCCCTAAATAGGTGAGGATAACCAGCAGTTTCAGGCTCGGTCCTTTTATCCAAGATGACTGCAAGGGTCTAGTCATGCACCTTGATTTCTCCCTCCTCTGCATAGCTCAGTTCTCCTTTTCCTTGTTGCCCCTATGGATTCTTTACAGCCCTGTTCATTAAGTTCTGATTTTGGTAGGAATGTCATCTCCTGGCTCCTCAGTTTGCTCTCACGGGCTCTATCTTTTTCTATACACTCCCCAGAAATGACGCAAGTCCCTCCTTCCAGCTCAAATTGCTCTCAGGGCCATAAACCAATGTATATTCTGCTTGTAACCCCAACTTAGAATGTAACCCTCACTCAAAGGACAGGGATTGATCTCAGTGCAGAGAAGAGTTGGTGAGAATAGGAGAAAAAAGATCAGACTCTTTGGGCTTCCAACTTTGAGAGAAAATGGAGAAGATGGCCATTCCAACCTCTCTTCAGATGCCTAAAAGTAAAGAAAGATTATGGGAAGAAACCAATACAAGAGGAGATAGAGATTTCCATCATGTCCCTATTTCTACTTTGTTATACTAGAGACTTTGGAGAATTTCCTCTTTGGATAAAATGGTTGAGCTGAATTATTTTGTTTTCAGTGGGAGAGCTCCTTAAATCTCTTTTGTCTGGTGTGTGTTCTCATATGCATACTTTGATTCACTATCTAATTACACAGTTAAGGAAACTGAGGCAAACAGGGGTTAAGCTCCAACCACCCCATGGGAAAACTTGCACATGATCTTGGGTCATCCCTGGTACTTTGCCTTCTATATAATATTTGACCTGTCCTAGGCTTCATGCAGGGATCCACAATGTTATTTTGTCCTGCTAACACCCAGAACAACTGACCTCTTGTGAATAAACTCCCCCAATTAATCTAATTAACCCAAATAAAGTCTATTAATAGCCAAGCTGGTACCAGCCCCTCTTTCTTTGGTGTCTCAGTATTCTCTATGCCACCCTACAACTGGCACACCTAGGGCAGGTTAGTCTACCCTCTTACACCTACCCTCTTCTGACTTTAGACATTCTCTAAATGACACTTGTCATTCCTAAAATACGATCCCAAGAACTAACTTCAATGCTGCAGATGCACTTAGATGCAGATGATAACCACAGCATAGGGTGGTGAGAATAGCATCTTTTCTGGCCAGCTCTGATGCTTTGAGTACTCTTGGTTACTGAAGGCTGAGAAATAACCTCTATGTATTTCAATCCTTGAAACTAAAAAATCTCCCCTTAAAAAAGACCCTCTAACTTTTGAGGAACCCAGGGAACATAATTGGAATTTTTGTCTAAGGATTGAGAAACCTGGAGGGGAGAAGGGATGCTCAGATTGTTTGGAATACCAGTCTTTAACATCCACTCTTGAGGATGTCCAAAAGATAGGCAAAGATAGTAAAATGTCCTAAATGTGAGGGAAGTTGAAGCTGTGATCTAGAAACTTCTATATAGCTAAATATTTTTCTATGATGTTGATTCTTTATAATTGCCCTCTTCCATCTAACAGTGGAAGCACAGTTGTGTTATCTACATGCTCATGGCTATGGGAGACTCCTTGTTAATTTAGGGGTGCATACAGTAGGTGCTTAATCTATGTCTGCTGAGCTAAATCAGCTTGTAACTTGGTGTAGGACACTGGCTGGCTTATGACCTCCAGCAAGTTATCTCTCTCTGGACTTCAGTATTCTCATCAGTAAGACAAGGGAGTTGAATTGGCTTTTCTTTAAGTTCCTTCCAGGCATATATCCTAGGTTTCTGGTATTCTATGACAGCCACTGTAACTTTTTGGATTTTGTATGTCTCAATAAATTGTATTCAGCAATCTTGCTAAATATTTTAAAAAGAAAAGAAAATTAGATCTTGTTAATTAGGGAATATTAGAAAGCTTGGATTGCTGGCACCTTAATAGGCAGGGCCATGTTCTAGTTAAAATTTTCACCTCACTCAGTGTTTATCCTAGTGCTTTGACTATGGGAAGGCTCCATGATTCTGACCGTGCAGAGAGCTCTGAGCGGGTCCACCAAAACTTATTGTATACTGTCTCTGCTGTAGGAGATGGATTTTAGATTCCAAAGGAGGCTATGGAAGGTTTCACAGTCAGAGTAACAATTTATTGTTATTGCTCAATCATTTTCATTTGGGGTTTGCTTTGCAAAGATACTGGGGTGGTTTGCCACTTCCTTCTCCAGCTCATTTTACAGACTGAGGCAAACAATCTTTCCTATTAGATTGTAAGCCCCTTGAGGGTAGAGACTGGGTAAAGACTGAGGTTTTTTGCCTCTTTTTCTATCCCTAGCGTTTAACGTATTGCCTGGCACACAGTAGATAAATGTTTACTTATTGATTGATCTCATTCAAATCTCAAAACCAGTCTCAGAGGTATTGTACCATTTTAGATAGATAGCATTGACCTGAAAACTTGGTTAAAGAAAAGGCAACAGGCTAAATGCATACATTTTATGATTTAATTAATTAATTAATCAATTCCCTATTAAAGAAAATGGTAACATAATGCATTATGGAGCCAGAAATGTTCTGGCTACTGATACAAAGAATTCGGCAGCCTTAAATATGTTTTAGGACAAAGAAGTGTTGTGTCCTTCAGATTTATGATCTCCAAAAGTGATTAACTAGACCATTAGAAAGGAATTTCTTAATTGCATAGGTTGTAAATACAATAAGATAACAGAGTTTGACCAAGTTTCACATAGAAATTACGACCCAAGATGTCTGTGTTTTCTTTACCATTAACATGCCATAACATAGTATATGTCTACAAATATTAAGATAAGGAAAACGTTCTATTATTCAAGATAGTGTCTTAGGTTAAAGGTCTCTTTAGGAATGTTGTCAGCCTTGGCTGGCTTTTGTTGACATAGGAAGAGGCATTCTCTGAGTTTGCTTCAGAGAGAACAAAGAGATTATTCCAAAACTTTATATTAAACATTATCAATAGATAGATAGATAGACAGATATAGATATAGATACAAAAAGTTTGAGAAACTTAGCTTCTGGGTAATTAATCTTTTTATTAAGTATTGCTAGTGGATAATTAATAAAAGAATTGGACATTTGGTTATCTCATATCAACCAAAGATGATCATGGAGGCTTCTTGAAGCTTATATGACCTTTGAAGAATGGGTGGTCCCCACAGGATACATTCGATTCTGGTCAATAATTATTAAGAAGAATGAATATTATAATGAAAGGTGGATCTATTCCAGAGGGACTGGAGGAGTGATTTTGATTATTTCACTTTCACTCCCAGGCAGAGCTGGACAAAAGTTCTCCCCTCCCCACCCAAGTCTGAGGAGAACACAATAGGCTTCCCCCCTTGGGTGGGCTCTGACAAGACAGGGGTCCTCTAAGTGAGGAGAAAGTGAATCCAATCTCATTATCAGCAATGTCTTCTAAATGCTGGTTTGACCCAGTAGAGAAGGAGGAAGTAGAAAAGGGGAAAAAACCTGGATCTCCCCAATAACTGGTTATTTAATAATCATTTATCTCACCTTTCTAAGCAGCCAATAAACAAGCATTTATTTATTTATTAAGTACCAGTGCCAGGCATTGTGCTAAACACTGGGCATATAAAGAAAGGCAAAAAAAAAAACCTGATCTCAGGGATATGTCACAATCTAATAGGGGAGACAACACATAACCAATCATGTACAAACAACTATAAATGGAATCAATTGGAGATTATCCATGGACATGGAAGGCACTAGTATTAAAGGGAAACAAGAAAGGCTTCTTGTCGATGCAAGATTTTAGCTGAGACTTGAAGCCAAGAGACAGAGATGAAAAGAGAGACCGTTCTAGGCAGATAGCCAGCAAAGATGCCCAAAGCCAAGAGCTAGAGTACCTTGTGAGAACAAGGAGTCTAGAATCATTAGATTGCAAAATATGAGTGTGGGAGGTGGGGGAGTGGAGGTGTATGTGGAGATATGGTGTAAGAAGGCTAGAAAGTTAGGAGGAAGCCATGTGATAAAGAGCTTTAAATATCAAATAGGATTTTATATTATTTTTGCTCATCTTTATGTATACATAGGGGTATATGTATTAATATATGTAAGGGATACAGGCATATATATATATGTATACATATACACATATGTATATGTATGTATGTGTATATATACATACACATGCATATACAATGCATATATGTATTATGTATATATATATATATGCACGCATATATGTATATGTATGTGTGTATATACATATACCCACATCCCTATATCCCCTACGTATTGAGGGGATATAGGGATATTCAGTAGGGATGTATTTTTGTTGCTGTTGGTCAGTCATTCAGTTATGAAGACTCTTGGTGACCCCATGGACCATAGGTGTCCTAAGAGTTGTCCGGGCAAAGATACTAGAGTAGTTTGCTGTATTCTTCTCTAGTGGATTAAGTCAAACAGAGGTTAAGTGACTTTCCCAGGGAACTAGGAACTAGAAAGTATGTGAGGTTGAATTTGAATACAGCTCTTCCTGATTCCAGGCACAATGTTCTATCTACTGAGCCACCAACTTCTCTATAAGGGTGTGTGTGTGTATGTGTGTGTGTGTTTGTGTGTGCATGTGTGTGTGTGCGCACGCATGTACTTGTATCCCTACTGAATTTTGTGTTCTTAGACTCTACCCAGTCTATCAAGGTCTTTTTTGTACCAACTGTGTTAAGTATCCCTCCAGCTTTGTGTGATCTTTAAATCTGATGAACATGCCATCTGTATCTTCATCCAAGCCATTGATAAAAATGCTACAGAACAGGGGGCCAAGCACAAATTCCTGGAGCACCTCAATGGAGACATTCCACCACACTGACATTGAACCTGCTCCCTGAGTCTAGCCAGTCACTCAGCTCCAAATCCATTTGATGACATTAACTTCTACTCCACATCTCTCTATCTTCTCCACAAGAAGAATATGAAGTACTTGAAAATATTGCTAAGATCTAAGCAACCATCTATATCTATTTGATTCTTCACTTCCACTAATTAAGTAATCCTTTCAAAACCAAAAGGTAAAACTAAAAACAATGATCTCAAGTTGTTGAGAGGCAAATCCAGGCTTGGTATCTGGGGAAAAACTACTACTAATTAGTTATCCTTAAGGTCAATGTGCTGTCTGGAGAAGCAGTGACTGGTCAATTGGGCATATTATCGTGGGAATTCCTAGCTTTTAATGGCTGCTGAAGCTGAAATCTTGTTATTTTGATCTGTCTAGTGTGATGGGGTCATGCTATTCTTAATGCTACCATCATCTTGCCCCTCAAAAAAGGGGGGAAAAAAGCCCTAAGTGGTTGACTGCTGTGCCATTGGCCAGCATGACTGAAAATGTCAGATCCAGCGCATGGAAAGAGCATTGGATTTTTGAACCAAAAGATTTGGGCTCCAGTCCTTCTACCTGTATGATCCTGGGTGAGTCCCTCAACCTCCCTAAGCCTCTGTTTCCTTCTTTGTAAAATGAAGCTGGCATTTTATTAAAAAAGAAAAACAATAGCTGTTATAGGATCAAAATAGCAGCTGGCATTGGCATAGGCTTTAAAGTTTTTTGAAATGCTTACATTACACATGATCAAGCCTTACAATGGTCCCATGAGATAAATAATATTATCACCATCCTCATTTTACAAAGGAGGAACCAGAGACTGGGAAATGACTTGTCCCGGGTCAGTTGGTCAGGATCTGAGGCAAGATTCTTCTACGCTTCCTAACTACAGGTCTAGTGTTCTGACCACTGTTCTACTTTTCAGGTGTAAGTTAAACTAGATGGTGGTTGAGGTCATTTCTAATTCTCAGATTCTAGGACTAGTTGGCCTCAAAAACTCCTTCTAGCTCTTGAACTCTGATCCAGCGATCCCTGTAAGGAGGAAACATTGGGCAGCACCTCAGGTCAGCCTACTTGGGGCAAGGGCTGGAATGGAAAAGTCTTGTGTGGAGGGGAACAAAATAGTATAATAAGTCTTTCCCCTGAGAGGCTAGGCAGTGACAGGTCTTTTAATGAAGGAAAATGGTATTTTGCATTTAAATATACTCAGCTGTTGACTCATTACTGCAGTAGCCCCAGGAAAAGCAAGTAAATCTAAAGGGAAGGAAGCATTTGTCAGGGCTGGTTCTTGTTGAATAGAGTTTATGAGGGCAAGAGATTTGGGTTCCTTCCAGGTCTCCCCCACGCCCATCCATCTGACCCATCTGCCTGCTCCTCCTTAGGAAGGTAGCACTAACTTGGGAGAGAAAGAAGATTCCCAGGCCCGATGGAGAAGTTAGAACTCGGTGACCTAGAGGAAAGTTCGCTGCCTGAAATTCATCTGTCAACTCATGGAAATACAGAAGCTTACATCTAGAGCAAGGAGGACCCACAGAAGGATCCACAGGGGAGGGGAATCTGTGGCCTTGAGGTCACATCCAAACTTCACAGAACAAATCTCCTTAATTAAAGAACTTATTCTGTAAAACTTGTATTCAATCAAAAGGCCACACTCAAGGACCTAGAGGGCCACCATGGCCTCAAAGTCACATTCTGCAACCCGTGATCTTGTTCAATGGCCACCACACCAGCAGCACCACTTACTCTATAGACAAGAAAACTGAAGCCCAAGAAAGTAAAGTAACTTACCCACAATCACCCAAGTAGTAAGTAGCAGGTATGCAATTCAAACTCATGTTCTCTGAGTTTACATAACCAGGATTATAGATTGAGAACTGAAAGGTGCACTGAAGACCATCTACTCTAACCTCCTCCCTTTACAGGTAAGGAGTAAGCATTTATTAAGCACCTACTGTATGCCAGGTATAGCACTAAGCATTTTGACAAATATTATCTCATTGAATCCTCACAACACTCTGCCAAGTATGCACTGCTATGATTACCATTTTATGGTTGAGTAAACAGAGATACACAGAGGTTAAGGGACTTCTCCAAGATCCTACAGCAAGAAAGTATCTGAGGCTGAATTTGAATTCAGGTCTTCTTGATTCCAGGGTAAGAGTTTTATCTGCTGAGTTATCTAACTGCTTCCAAAAGAAGCTGGGGCCCAGAAAAGGGAAGTCACTTATCTCAGGTGACACAGGGAAAACATAGTACAGTCAGGATTTAAACTCTGGCCTTATTACTCCATATCCTCCTTTCTGCTACTAGTCTGCCTCTTTTAAGGATCACTTACAACTTGAATGAATGCTGGAGAGAAAACCCAGCATTTAGAAACACCAACAGAACCATAAAAAATGTAGCTAATGTGGAGGTCAGGATGTTTCTTTCCTAGAGTCAGAGATTTCCACTGGAGCTTCTCCATGAATCACCATCCATCAGAAAGTCTGAGGGATTTGGAATCAGAGGATCTGAGTTCAAATTCTGGCTTTGATTCTTATTCCTGGTGGGACGTTGGGCACATCACTACCCCTTTCTTGGCCTCAGTTCCCCCTCTGTAAAAAATGAGAGGAGTCAGAAAGACAATTCCTCAGGTGGCTTCCATATCTCAGTCTTTGATTCTATGGTGTCTGTTCCTCCTCTATGATGTCTTCTCTAATCAGCTAGACTAACACACTTTAGGGACCACCCTTAATTCCCCTGTTCTTCCCATAGCGGGTTATTGGAACCTCCTTGTGCCCCAGACTCCAAGACTAAAAATTGAAGAAGACATTCTGCACGGAGAGGGGCGGATTTTTTTACTCAAATTAGATTACAGGTCCAAAGATTGATAAAGAAACACTCTGAATATAAGCATAATTCATAGAGCTAGAGTGGATAGAGCTTGGAGAACCAATGGTCTAATCTATTTGCCAGATGAGGAAACTGAGGTCCAGAAAGGGGACCTGTAGAGAGTGGCAGAACCAGGATTTAATATTTTATGTTCTAAGGCCCCTCTCATCCCTGACATCCCCTGTTCTTGACGTCTCCCAGCTCTGACATTCCTTGTTCTAAGGCCTCTTCCAGCCCTGACATCCCCTGTTCTAAGGCCTCTTCCAGCCCTGACAATTCCTATTCTAAGGCTCCTTTCAATCCTGTCATCCTGTTCTTGATCCCTCCCAGCTCTGACATTTCAAATTCTCAGGACCCTCCCAGATCTGACATCCCCTGTTCTAAGGTATCATCATGGTAAGAAAATCCACTTTATTATAATAGAATATAAATCCCAAGAATCCCATCAGTCTACTACTTCATACTCAGAAAAAAGAATCTCTAGTTAGCACACAGAAATATTTCAATGAGTCACTTCCTCAAGGTCCTTATGCTCAAGGGAAAATTTAGTCAAGCTGCATTTGAAACCCCTCAGCCATTTATTATTGGGAAGAGTTTAAGATGTTTTAGGGGATAGGAAAGAAACACTTTCTAATCTACAGGTGGAACGGTGGCTAGAGGACTGGGTCTAGAATCAGAAAGACTTGAATTCAAATCCATCCTCAGTCACTTAACAGCTATATAACCCTGGTCAAGTTATTTCACCTCTATCTGTCTCAGTTTCTTCAACTGTAAAATGGGAATAATAGCACCTACCTCCCAGGATTGTTTTGAGGATCAAAGGAAATCATATTTCTTTTTTTTTTTTAGTTAAATTTATTTATTTAACTTTTTACATTCATTTTCACAAAATTTGGGGTTCCAAGTTTTCT
>CM053773.1:229640707-229692966 GCA_028658325.1 Potorous gilbertii | reverse complement strand
TTCTAATTTTGAAAGAACTATTTTCTTCAGTGAGCTTTTGAACCTCCTTTTCCATTTGGCTAATTCTGCTTTTAAAGCATTCTTCTCCTCATTGGCTTTTTGAACCTCTTTTGCCAATTGAGTTAGCCTTTTCAAGGTGTTATTTTCTTCAGCATTTTTATGGGTCTCCTTTAGCAAGATGTTGACCTGCTTTTCATGCTTTTCTTGCATCTCTCTCATTTCTTTTCCCATTTTTTCCTCCACCTCTCTCACTTGATTTTCAAAATCCTTTTTGAGCTTTTCTATGGCCTGAGTCCATTGAATATTTATTTTGGATGTTTGGGATACAGAAGCCTTGACTTCTATGTCTTTCCCTGACGGTAAGCATTGTTCTTCCTCATCAGAAAAGATGGGAGGAGATATCTGTTCACCAAGAAAGTAACCTTCTATGACCTTAATTTTTTCCCTTTTCTGGGCATTTTCCCAGCAAGTTACTTGACTTCCAAGATTCCTTTCCACTCCCGCCTTGGCTGCAGATCTGCCCAGGGAAATCATATTTCTAAAAAAGCCCTTAGCACAGTGCCTGGCACATAGGAGGTGCTGAGTCCTTTCTCTCCTTTCTCCCACTAATCTGTTAATGACTTCAGAGATCTGACAGAAGGCAGGCATGTCATCCTTTGGTTGACTGTGTTCAGTAACTGGGTAAAGGAAGTCAAAACCTAGGGAGTTAGAAGTCACTGCAATGTATGAGGGAAATGAAAACTTGTTCTAAAAGGAGTGATTGGTCAGAAGGGGGGAAATTTCTGGGTTCCCCTTCTCTCTGCCACCACAGAACCTTCCAAGCCAAAATCTATGACTCTATGAACTGTTTCAAGTCCCGTGGGACTTGGGACTTGAATACTCTAGGCTACAAATTCCTTCCTGAGCCTGAAGGCTTCTGTCCCCCTTTCCTTCCTCCACACTCATAGGACATCCCTCTTTGCTTCTCCAAGACTGATGGTAAAACGCAATGGGCAAGTGACGCTGTCAATGAAAAGAAAATCAACATTGGAGTCATTTTCCTAGTGTTTTATCGACATGCAGTTGGGACTCACAGTCCTTTTACATTTGTAATCAGAGAAACAAAGCAGATGGTGACAGCTCACACCTAAAGAGACTTGTCTATTCTCATCTTCCTAGGATATTCTTCTGCCATTGTAAGTTCTTTCTATGGAAATATGAGTTCAGAGGACTGATGATGCCTAGTGTTGATGACTCATTTTAAGGGGAAATCTAAAAATAAGGCACAGTCCCAGTCATACTAGGGGGTCTGGCTGAGTTTTGCATCATCTGAAGGGGACAGTAGAGTGAAAAGTCAATCAATCAATCATTAAATATTTATGTCTGCTTAGCACTTTGCTAAGTGCTGGAAATACAAGTCCCTCCTCTCAAGGATCTTTCAGTGTAATAGAGGACATAATATGCAAGCAAATATACAAAACAGGGTATATACAGCATAAATAAGACATAACTAACAGAGAGAAGGCAAATATAACAAGGGAATTTGGGGAAGGTTTCCTATAGAAGGTGAGATCTTAGCTGTAACCAGACAGGGAGATGAGAAGTCTAAGATTGAAACTCAACCCATCCACCATCCACCTTTTGAAAGTCACTCAGCCTCTTTGGGACTTAAATTCTTCCTCTGTGCAATAGGAAAGATTGACATTATGGCCCTTTCTAAATCTGACATCCCATG
Organism: Potorous gilbertii; assembly: GCA_028658325.1. Taxonomy (NCBI): domain Eukaryota; kingdom Metazoa; phylum Chordata; class Mammalia; order Diprotodontia; family Potoroidae; genus Potorous; species Potorous gilbertii. The sequence goes on along the minus strand of CM053773.1, from coordinate 229,691,252 downwards.
ATTCTGTGAATGCCTTCAAGTAGGACCTGGGTTGGGAAAGGAAGGAGGGTGGCTGCTAAACCAGGGAACACTAAAAAGTTAAGACATTTCATCTTGGAAAGATAAAGTATAAGAAGAAATCAAGAGCTACAAAGAACCATAGAGATCATCTGATCCAATTCCTCACTTTACTGATGAAGCCATTGAAGCCCAGTGGCCAAGGGACTAACCCAAGGTCACACAGTATGGTGCATTGAAAAAAAATATTGGATTTGAAGTCAGAGGACCAAGTTTCTAGCCTTAACTCTTTCATTCACTACCTGTATGACCTTGGGCAAGTCTCTTAGCCTCTATGTCTTCAATATCATCATCTGTAAAATGATATATAGTTGTACCAGATGTCCTCAAAGGTCCCTTCCAGCTATAAATCTATCTGAATTTTCCTACTTTGATGGAATATCTGAGGAGGCATTTAGTAGGTGGGATTACACCAAGGACCAAGGTTGGGACAAAGGACAACTAGAATCATTTAGTTCTTTCCTTTCCCTCCTGTTCTCCACAAGAGAGGGAATACAGTAAATCAAAATGGAGGGGGAAAGAAGAGGAAGGAGATGGAAAGTGGAGCCAAGTAGCAGATAGGAAGAAGGAAGAACTGAGATTTGGAAAGATCTCAACAGACTAGGATAGTGAGCTGATTTTGGTAAGATCAAACTTAACAAAGATAAATCTGAAGTTTTACAGTAGGGTTCAAAAAAAATCAGTCTCAAATACAAGGAAAAGTGTAATTAGATAGCAGTTCCTCTGCAAAAGACCTGGATATTTTGGTAGATGGGAAGTTCAAACTAGCTAAGAGTATGACATAAGATGGCATCTTAAAAGACTGTTGTAATCTTGGATTTCATCAAGACAGACATTACTTCCAATAAAGCAATGATCTTGCTGACTACTTCCCTAGACAGTATACTCCAGTATGCATTTTTTTCTCAGTGTGCAACAAAATTTCTTTATTTTTTATTTTATTCATATATATAATATAAATATATTATATACATCATACTATATAAATAAAATAAATAAATGAATAAATAAATTAAATATAAATAAAACTAAATTAAAATATAAAAATAAATATAATATAAATATAAAATTAATATATACAATTTATTATTATATAGGTAATCTTAATATTAAGACTTTAAAGAGCTGTCAGTGTAAAATGATGCTATCATTGGCAATTTATGCTTTCATAATAAAGTCAGTAATTACTAAGACACAGGACAAGATGAAGATGTATTCTTTCTGGTTATAACAGGGTATGGCTGTCATAAGCTCATCATAAAAACCCTGTGAGGTAGGTGTTATTGTCTTCCCTATTTTACAGTTGATTATATCATTACTGCAAAGATGAGGCTCAGATGGTCAGGAGGGACACACCTTCTTTGTCTTGAAGAATGGAAATATTGTCTTTAGTTCTGGGCACCACAATTGATGAAGGATGTTGATAAGGAAAAGAAAGTTCCAAGGAGGTCAATGAGATGATGAAATGGCAACCATGACTTAAAAAGCTTGGGTGATGTTTAGATTGGAGAAGAGAAAAAGAGATGGAGAGAATAGGATAAATGAACTCAAGTATTTGAAGGCTATCAGGAAGGGGGATTAGATTTATTCTAATTGGCTTCAGAGGGCAAAAGCAGGAGCTGCAAGTAGGTTTCAAGGAAGAGGTGAGAAAGAAGAGGATTTCATCTTGATGTCAGGAAAATTTGCCTAACAATCCAACCTGTCCAAAAAAATAAAAAAGAATGAGAAGCCTTAGGAAGGAGTAAGGTCCTCCTCATTAGAGGTCATCCAAGCAAAGACTGGTTGAACTCTTATGTTGTAGAGTAGAATGTAAGGTACATGTTGGCAAGGGTATGTTTTGTCTTTGTATTTTCAGAGGCCTGATCTGGTATCCAGCACAGTCAATCCTAGGCAACAATAATTGATTAAGCATTTTCCATGTGGCAGGTATGGTACTAAGCATGTGGGTGATTAGGTGCTTGTTGAATTAAATTGAGTTCACAATCACAAATCTGTGTGGCAGGTAGAGAAAAAGAAGGGGATAAGCATTTATATAGTGCTTACTGTATGCCATACACGATGCTAAGTACTTTTTCTAAATATCTCATCTGATAATAACCCTGTGAAGTAAGTAGGGCTGCTATTATCCCCATTTTACAATGGAGGAAATTGAAGCAGATTACAAGTGATTTGCAGAGGGTCATGCAGTTATTAAGCGTTTGAGGCCAAGTTTGAACTCAAGTCCCCCTGATTTCAAGCCCAGTGCTTTATCTACTATGGCGCCACCTAGCTGCCTCTAGAATTGGAAAAGACCTTGCAGGACATTTAGTTGAGCCCCTTTAAAGTAGCACACACTGAAATTTCTCATCTGACCCTCACTCAAACTGGCAGACCAATTCCCCAAAAAACTTTCTTTCCCTCCTAGATTTCACCACCATGATGACTCAACTGCCTTATTCCTTTATCCTTATGGCTGCTTTCTCCCACTGGCTATTTCTTTCCACAATCTCCATTTTTGGAAAGGGCCCATCCCAGACCACTCTTCATTCTCTGGGTTTAACCACCATGCTACCTCATAGGTATCTTCTCCCTCTACTCTCCACTAACTTTTAGACTACCAGAGTTCAGTTGCTACTTCTCTTTCAGGATTCTAGGGGAAACCTGAGGGGGTGGGAATTCCAGTAATATAGAACACAGACTCCCACCAATATGTTTCTCCCATTAACTAGCCATTGATATCAATTGAGCTGGAAGTGATGGGTTATGTGACCTGAACCCCTAAAAAGAGAAAGACCCTCAGCCCTTGAACTTTCTCATCCATTTCAATCCTGGCATTTCCTTAAGGCATCCCGCCCATTCCAGTATGAGACCTTTCATTGTGGCTCTCAGGCATTCATTATCTGCACCTGGCCTTACCACTCCTTAATGCCATCCAGATTTTCTCACAGTCTTTTTCTGTATAAAAATACCAATCGTATCCCCCATGAAATTGAGCAGTTTCTTAGAATCTTGTTTGTGCAATCAGTTGTTATAATAAAACCTCATTACTCTGACTGAATGGTCCTCACGCCATCTAGCCTATCTCCATTATTTACAGATGAGGAAACTGAGGATTCATGAAGTTAAGTAACCCAGTCACATGGGTCACACAAGAGTCTGAGTGGAATTTGCATCAAGGTCTCTTGATTGAATCCATAATATTTTCCATGACAGCAGCTGGTAAAGCTGTAATAACCTTCCAAGGAGGCAAAAGCAGGTCCCATGACTGCAAATTCAGTGCTCCAACTTCAGCTGTCTTTCCACCTCCCCAAATTCCTTCAATTATACTGTTACATTGCATTGCACTGAATCAAATTGAGGATTCCTTTTTAGATATGGGCTGAACCAGATGGGCTTTGAGGGTCCTTTCCAACCCTGAATTTTGTAAAAGAAAACAGGGACACTGTGAAATGTTTTTTTCATGCCATCAAAAATAGTGAAATAAAAAGACCTTCAAAGACCCTGATCACTGTTCCCTTCCCCACCCCCATCCCCAGCTTCAACTAGCCTATCTCCATCTCCCATGTATACTGAGTCCTGCAGGGCAGGGCTCCATGGGGAGAAAGCCAGACCTCACTCATCATGGGGCCCAGCTTTCTGCCTCTGCCCTGATGCCCTTAGTCTGCTAACAAGAGGAGTTTGTCTTAGCTCCTAATTACCCAGTAAGACACAAACGATGCAAATATTATGCTAAATGAGGCCCCATAAAAATAGCAGAGCCAGAGCTGGGGGAAGAGATGCCTTGTCATTTGCAATTTGTAAATGAGCTTCATGCCTCTTTTTTTTAAAACCCTGACTTTCTCCCCTCCCTCTTCCCAGGGGTTGTTATGCCTAATTTGAATTCCTGAAGGAGTCACCTTCCCCCAAGAAAGGTGTCCCCTAAGGGGAGAAGAGAGGAATGATGGGAGGCCTAGAGAGGCCCTTGATTGTCTGCATCTGATTAGCAATTACACGCAGCAAGAGCCTGATGTAAATACTGTCATGGCCTGATAGGAAGGTGTCTCCAGCAGCAGGGCTCCAGGCTCTGGTAGGGGAAAGTTGGGGAGAAGGGGAGGAGAGGAAGGCTGGGAACAGAGCTGGTTATCCTTTCTTGGGACTGGTTTTATGGAATTATCTCTTCTCAGAGGGCATATGTCATAGTGACTAGAGGGCAGGCCTTAGACTTGGGTTCAGATACTGCTTCTGATTTGTCCTATGTGATCTTGGGTGAGTCATTTCACCTCTAAGTAGTGCATTTAGTGAGGGATGAAACTAGACAATCATTCTACTCCATTTAAAGTCATCAATAAACATTTATTAAATGATTCCTGTGTGCCAGGTCCTATAAGCATTGAGGATAAAAGGAAAGACAAACTGTCCCTGCCTCAAGGAGTTTATACTCTAATGGGGGAGGGATGACATGTAAAAGACTGTGTACAACATACATACATACATATATAAATATGTATATATATATATATATATATATATATATATATATATATATTATAAATTCGAAATAACCTCAGAGGGAAAGCTCTAGAATTAAGGGAAAGGAAAAAAGGCTTCTTGAAGAAGAAGGAATTTAAATAACAAGATATTATGGCCCAATACTCTAACCAGGTGAAAATACTATTGAATAAAATAATCATCCATTTTAGACTATTTATGGGAAAGTCTTTGATTAATTGTAGTAGCGGTAGGGTAGAGCATGGGAACTAGAGTCAGGAAGACCTAAGTTTCAATCCAATTTCAGATGCTTACTAGCTGTATGACCCTGGGACAGTCACTTAACCCTGTTGGCCTCAGTTTCCTCATCTATAAAATGAGAGAAAGAAGGAAATGGCAAACCACTCTAGTATCTTTGCCAAGAAAAGCCCAAATGGGATCACAAAGAGTTGGTACATGACTAAACAACAACTATAAATGACTGATTAATTTAGATGTCTTTGAAAATGATTGAATGGGCTGAAGTGATTCTGTATAGAAAATGTGTTTAGATTGGAAGAAACTTAGTCACATCTTGTGTGCTATCTCTTACCAGAGATTAAATTCAGAGCTAGGGATCTGAGGATCTGGTAATTTAGGGTAGACAATGCCAACCATTCCCTTGGGTAGAAATAGCTTGAGGATGAAGAGAAGAGCTCTGTCCTGAGCCTCTATTTCAGCCCTGTACCTTACACCCCCAGAGTTGCTCTAAAACTGAATCTGGGTTGCTAATTAGTGTCAACTGATAATTATTGGGGGAAACATATCAGGAGAGGGGCTCATGACTACATAGTACTAGAAACAACCCCACCCCACTCCTGGAATGTTTCAGCATCTTCTAGAATCTCAAGGAAAGATGTAGCATCCATGAACTGGGGAGTCAGTTGACCAGTGTAAGTATGGATTAGGAGAACAGCCCAGAGCCTTAATACTCTAGGTTAATAAGGTACAGAGAAAGTGATGACTTGCATTGGCAAAAGAAGTTTCCGTGGTAATGGGAGCTTCCCACCCCAAAGGAATAGCAAGTCTAACCTCTGTCATTATCAATTTCCCACGACCGGGTTAAGTTAAATAATAGATGTCATCCAACCTGTCAAGCCTTTCTCAGCATCACAGACGTTTAGGAATGGAAGGACCTTGAAGTTATTTTGTCCATCCGTCTGCCTCCAAAACTGGGATCATGGTATTATGTATCTCAAGCTAGAAGGAGAAACTGAGGCCCAGAGAGGTGAAGTTACTTGCTCATAGTCACAAAGTGAGCATCAGAGGTAAGAGTTGAATCAATATCCTCTGACTTCAGAGACAACTATCCTAGGCCTCCAGGTGTGAATAAAGGAAAGGAAGGAAGGAAGGAAAGAAGGAAGAAAGAAAGAAAGAAAGAAAGAAAGAAAGAAAGAAAGAAAGAAAGAAAGAGAGGGAGAAGGAGAGATGAATAAAAATTATAGACCCATGATTTCATCAGGATAGGGACTTCCTGGTGTGAAAACTCCTTCCATTGATGCAGGTTGCCAGCACACCTGTAACTCATACTTTTTAGAGTTTGTGACATATCCATGAGTCCATACACCCAGTTTTTGTGAGAGGGAGAATTTGAACCTTGGTTCTCCATTCATTTTACAGATGGAAAAAGTGAGACCCAAAAAGGGAAAAATGATTACCTTTAGGAAAAAGATTCTTAACCTTTTGTGTCCCAGACCCCTTTGGCACTCTGATGATACTCAGGTTTCCCTTCTGACAATAATATGGACGGTTTTTTTAATGCATAAAATAAGATATATAGTTGTTGCAAAGGAACCAAATTATATTGAAATAAAGTTACCTTTTTTGTTACAAAAAAAGTTCTTGGACCCCAGGTTAAGAACCCCTGCTCCGGGACCTTGCAGAAGCAACATGAAGGATGCAATTCCCAGGAGAGGGGTAGGGAGCCTTGATACCAACAGATATCCTAGCACATAGTACAAATTTAATAAATGCCAATCATTGATTGATTCAATTATTGGATGCTTCCTAAGAGCAAAGCCTTGGGCTAGAAAATGATGATACAAAGTTGAAAAGTGACTCAGCCCTCAAGGGGCTTGGAAATAAGTTGGAAGAATATGACAGATACAGAAGTCTCTATGCTAGAAGCAGGATGACAAAGGATAGAGACATCCCAGATGAGTATTCTAGAAAAATCTGGAGAGGGAGAGAACACAATTAACTTGGGGCTGATGGGTAGGAGGGGATCAAGGAGTATTCATGGAGTGTCTGCAGCTCCTGGGCTGGCTTGAGAGAAGGAAGAGAAAAATTTCAATAGACAGCTAAGAGGAATCCTTTATTTGTTCTGGGACAAAGGTCTGAGCAAATGCATGGGAGATAGCAGGATGAGATGGGGGACATGGAGCCCTTGAAGAGGATTTTAATAAGAAATTAGGATGAAAAGGAAGGACTGGCGAGGACATGAAATGCCAAGTTGAGGTGTTCGTGTGTTACTCTCTAGGTGAGGGGGAATCAGTGAAGTTTGGGGAGAAGAATGTAACTTGGTCAGACCTGGGACTTAGAAAATTGTTCTGAACTATGGGCGCAGAGGAAGGAGGCATTGTTCCTGGCTCAGAGAGATGAGGGGAGGGAGGGCTCATGGAGGTGGCTTAAGAACTGGGCTTTGAAGGATGGGCAGACTTTATATAAATGTGTGAGAAGGTCTCTGGACAGAGGATGGTGCTGGACCAGGAGGGGTCTATACTTCCAGGATTGTGGATGATTCTGATTTAAGTGCATTGCTTTCATATCATACTGTAGTCATATACAATCTGAATTTTGCTCTCAGTGGCCTGCCTTGTACACTATGTGATAGCTACCCTGATAAGAACAGTTCTTTTAAAATGAATGAATGAATGAATGAACAAATAAATAGATGGACAGATGAATGAATGAGTGAATGAACAAATAAATAAATAAATGGACAAACACATGAATGAGTGAGTGAATGAATGAATGAATGAACATCTATCAACCAATCAGCATCACCCCCACAGAATGACAACATCTCAGCACTGGAAGGGAAGGACGGCCAAGTCATCTAGTCAACTCATTTCAAACTAGCAATTCATCTTGCCTTTGCCTGAAGATCTCTAGTGACAGGGAACTCATTACTTGTCAAGGCTATAAATTCACTTCTTGGTAGCTTAATTGACAGAAATTGGGAGATTTACCCCCTTTGAGTAATCTCCCTCTCAGTTGTCTCCCCTCCCTTCCAAGTGGACTTTGTTCTGCCCTCTGAGGCTAGAATCTAGTACCCTCTACATCCCTGTAAAGAGATCTAGATAACAGTATTTAAAGCAGTGGACCTAGAATCAGAAATTTGCTATTATTCTATCCTTTCAGCCAGGTCCAACTCTCTGTGAACCCATTTAGGGTTTATTTGGCAAAGATATTGGAATGGATTACCATTTCCTTCTCCAGTTCATTTGACAAATGACAAAACTGAGGCAAATAGGGGTAAGTGACTTGCACAGGGTCACATAACTGATAAGCATCTGAGGTCTTATTTGAATTCAGGGCCCACACTCTCTCCATTACAACATCTAGATGCCTAAGTATCAAGAAGACCTGAGTTCAAGTCCAGTTTCACTTCACCTCTATCTGCCTCTCTTTCCTTCTCTATAAAATGAGCTGGAGAAGGAAATGGAAAAGCACTCCAATACCTTTAAAAAATAAACAGCTAGGAGGCATAGTGGATAGAGTGCCAGTTTTGGAGTCAAGAGGACCTGAATTCAAATCCAGTTTCAGACACTTACTAGCTGAATGACCCTGGGCAAGTCACTTAACCTTAATTTACCTCAGTTCCTCATCAGTAAAATGAGCTGAAGAGGGAAACAGAAAACCACTCCAGTACCTTTGCTAAGAGGACCCCAAATGGGGTCGTGACTGAAATGACAGAACAAGAACCCAATGGGGATAATGATAGCATCTACCTACCAGGGGTGTTGTGAGGATTAATAGATTAGTTGTAGTTATTACTATAATAATTTTAATAACATCCTTATAATTACTATATATAAAGTACTTGGTCAACTTTAAAGTGCTACAGAAATGCTACCTATTTTTAAATACTTGAAGATAGTTCTTATGTTCTCCTAAGTTCTTTTCTCAAGGTTCAATATCCCATTTCCTTCCACCAAACCTCTTCTGTCTTGGTCATTTATAATTCTGGTCACTCCACTTTGGACCTGGCTCCTTTGATCAAGGCCTTTCTAAATATGTATAGAATAATTACTTTGAGGTTCCTGAAATGTACTAGTTCATGGTCTGACCCGTCACAGTAGGACACACTGAAATTTGACTTTATCCTAGTGATGTCATTTCAGTCCCTTTTAAGAACAAAGTCCTTTTCAACAACCAAGTTCAGAATCCACACAGTTTTGAATCCAGACTCTATCATTCAGAGTATTAGGTATCCCTTCTACCTGGGTGTCATCTCCAAATTCAACAACCATCTTATGTTTGGCTCCATCTATACTATGTTTCGTTATAATTTTGATTCCTTCCCATGCTCTCATTGGTCAAGCATCAAGGTGATCTGTGGCAAGTCTCTTTGAGACAAACTGCCTCTTTGTTGATGTAAAAAACATCCTGGCACATGCTTATTTCTGAATTGAGCCTCTGTAGAAGTCACACCTTTGTGACCATGGCAAAAACCCAGGCTAGGAGGTGCTACTAACTACCTTTGTGACTGTGGGGAAGTCATTTTGACATTCTAGGATTCAGTTTCCTCAAGTGCAAAATAAAAGGATATGCTAAATGATCTCTAAAATCCTTTCAAGCTTGGATAATGCACAAGGTTATGCGGCCATAGCTACTAGTCAGTCTTCCCAACAGTCCTATCCAGATTATAGTTTATGTCAGTTTCTTGGTGACAGGAAGTATTTTGTTTTTATCTCACTATCCCCAGGACCCAGAACAGTGTCTGGTGCATAATAGGTGTTCAGTATGCATTTGTTGAATTGAAGTCAAGAACAATCAGGAACCATGTTAGGAATAAACTGAAAAGCAGAAGGAATCTTTAAAGTCATTCAGGTCAATGCTAGGGATAGGGAGGTTGTGCTGGAAATTTTAGTCTTGAGAATGAATGGATGGGTGGATGGGTGGGTGGATGAATAAAGAGTTTATCACAAAGCATTGTGAGAAGTGCTGGAGATACAAATGGAAAAGTAAGACAGTCTCTGTTCTCAAGGAGTCCATATTCTAGTGGAGGAAACAACATATAGAAGGTCTTGGCTCTAAGTCAAATGGAAATGTCCTAGGGTCTTTAGGGTACATTGACAAAGCAGATGATAATGTCTCTTCTTTATTGTCATTTCCACTGATAAAATCAAATCCTTTTCTAATGAAGAATCATTTGTCCCTAGACTAGAAGTATTGTTATTTCCAGTGATCTTGATTCAAGGTCCTGGGTTGTCTCTAATGAGTTTGAGAGGAAATTTTGGTCAAGGTGGTGATGGTGATTTGATCTTCTGGGAGCATGCTGCTTTCTGTCTCTCTTTCAGGGTACCATGTTGTTTAACTAGACTGACCTACCTGCTCTGTAAGCAGTTTTTTGGTGGTTACTGGGAATGCCCATCCCCTTCTTCATAAAACCCCTTCTCCACACCATCCTTGATGATAGCTGCCTTCCGTCATTATAATCCAATTCGCTTGCAATTCATGGCATCATCTTCCTGATATCATGATCCTCTTCAAGAATGAAGGACAAACCATGACCTGTGAGAAGTACAAGTTGCCCAATGTGAACCCAATCGGCCATTTCTAGCTGGACAATTCCTCCTCTCCTCTCTTCTCCTCTGCTCTCCTTACCTGAGGGGCCTCTGTCCAAAGGAAAGTAAATTTTGATGGCTGAAACCCACCCGGATTATCTTGGGGTTTACTGGCTAGATTTCTTTCTCAAAGAACCTGTCTGAAACCCAGTTCCCTCTAGCTCTCATTAATTGGCCAACAATAGGTCCCTGCCTAAGCACCACTTAATGGTTATTTTTTGGACTCAAATGGCTCAGAGTGAATAGAGATGGTAATTGTTTCTCTTTTGGTCAGAACAATCCTGTTTTGATTTAAACAGCCCTAATCACTGAATGGGTGTTGCCTCAGTCAAAGTGAGAATTTGGAAAGACTGTAATTTAAAAAGGCTAAGGTTTCCCACTGTATCCTGGGACATGTCCAGTTGCTTTGATCTATATCTGGCCACTGAACCCAAACGGCTCTAGAGGAGAAAGTGAGGTGGGTAGTCTTGCACAGCCAGCCTTATTTAAATCCAATTCACTTGCAGGTCATGGCATCATCTTCCTGGTGTCATGATCCTCTCAAGAAGGAAGGCCAAACCACAACCACAGCCTGAGGACTCAGCCGGAAGCAGGAAGGTTGTTGCTGGTGATGATGAGGAAAGTGAGTCCCTTCTCCACAATGATTTCCTCCCTCAATAATAATGGTGGGGGCTGGGCTGAAAGAAGAGATGGTGATTTGGAAGACACTGTGATTCCCAACCTTCTTGCTGCAGAGTCCCTGGAATGAGAATACAGAAGATCCAGGCTCAAATCTTATTTCTGATGCTTACTATCTATGTGACTTTGGGCAATTCTGTTCATCTCCTTGGACCTTGGTTTCCTTATGTGAAAATTTAGGGGGAGAGGATAATTTGGTCTCTAATGTCCTCTCCTCCAAATTTATAATCCTATGGACCCCCTAATTTTACAGATGAAGAAACTGAAGCACAGGGTAATGAAATGGCATACCCTAAGTTACATAAGTAGTCAGTGGCAGGGTACTTCTATCTGCCTTTAGCCTTGCTTTCTGTGTTTATCTGTGAATTCTAGACCTTGAGAGAAAACCCCAACAGAAGTTTGGGAATATGGGAGCAGAAAACACAGGATGCTTTGTATCATTCTGCAGAGTCTGTAGGAGAAATTGACTGCCCTGACTAGCCATTTCATGCTCTTGGGGCCACTTGCTGATACAAAAATATATTAAAAATACATAAGACATTTCTAATGCCTGTCTGTCTCCCATCCCCCACTAACATCTCTATCTCCAAGCAAATGAGGTATAGTAGAAAAAGAAGACTGAGGAAGAGAGGGCCCAAGTTTTTGTGCAAATGGATGAGGTCCCATGTGACCTTGGATAAGTCACCTCCCCTCAATTTGGTGCTGCCATAGATAGAGAATCAGTTCAGGAGTCAGGAGGACCTGAGTTCAAATCTCACCTCAGACCCTTGACACTCACTAGCTGTGTGACCTTGGGCAAGTCACTTAACCCCAGTTGCCTCATCCTGGGTCATCTTCAGTCATCTTGATGAATATCTGGTCACTGGATTCAGATGGCTCTGGAGGAGAAGTGAGGCTGGTGACCTGCACAGCCCTCCCTCACTCAAAACAAAGTCAAGTGACAATCATGTCATTATTTCTCTGATGGCATGGTCTTCTTCGGTAATGAAGGACGAACACACACATGCATTATCTATAATATGAGGGAGTTAGACTTGATGATCTTTAAGGTTCTTTCTAGGTCCCTATAGAATGTAAGCTTTTGGTGAATAGGGACTTTCATTTCTGTCTTTGTCTCTGTTGTCTATGATAGTGACCAGTACATAACAGGTGCTTAATAAATGCTTACTGATTGACTGAGATAGGATGATATAAAGAGGAATCATGTCACAGTACTAGAAAGCTGGACTTGGTAACAGGAATACCTGGGTAACGTACAGGTTATGTAGCTCTGGGAAGATTACTTAATCTTTGAGTGCTCTAGACAATTTTCTAAGATGATAAGTTAGAGACAAATGATGAACTTGCTTTAGTAGAGAGAAGTTCCTCACCAGGAGATCCTTATACCAATAAAATCATCATCTCTATCCCTATGATAATACAAATGGTACCTTTCTGTGAACCTTTCTGAATCCTCATCTTGCCAACATTCACCTTCAGCCACACACACACACACACACACACACACACACACACACACACACACACATACACACACACACATGTGCACGCACACCCTCTTTTCGTTAACTCTAATAGAAATGTCTTGAAGATAGTATCAACAAGGCTTGGTAATTGAATAGAGATGTAGAGTTAAGAGCTGAAGATGACACTGAGGCTGGAAACCTGAGTGACTAAAAGAATGCTAAGACCACCTAAAAATTTTATGGATTCAAAATGAAAAAATGTCTGAGCAGCCATATCAAAGAAGGGAACCAAGTGTCCAAGTGCCAGAAGTTCTAAGGAACAAGAAAGAAAAGAGTTTAAGATGAAATCAAACTTTACCTCCTCCTCCTAAAAAAAAAAAAAGGAATCTTGACAAGTTAGATCAATAGGCTGGATCTAATAAGGTGAAATTTAGTAGAAATAAGTGTAAAGTTTTATATATGGCTCAAAAAATCAAACTTCACAAATATAAGCTGGCAGAAGCATTATTAGACAGCAGTTATCTGAAGATGTAGTGGTTTTAGTGGATTGCTATAATTATAACTTATTGATGTAAGTTGAAAGGTAGCCAAAAAACAGCTACACTAATCATCAGTTGTGCTGAGAACTTCTGGGAAGAGGAACTATCTCTACTTCTTTCTGCCCTGCTCTGACTATATCTGGAATATTGTATTCAGTTGTGGATACCACATTTGAAGATAGTCATTGATTAAGTGGGGAAAGAAAGAGAGTCTCAATGTGATATAACTAGAATGGTGAAGAGCCTTGGATACATTCCAGATGAAGTTGGTTGGTGTTTATTCTAGAAAATAAATGATTAATGGGTTCCTGTTTAGTTGTCTTCAAGTCTTTTGAAGGACTATCCTATGGCAGAGAGTTTTTCTTCTTGGCCTCAGAAGTCAATACCAAACAATAAGTAGACTGTTTGAAGTGATATATTTATTTTTTACAAATTTCCAAGTAATTAGAGTGGAATAGGCTATATCTATAAAATTGCCAGTGTTGGAACAAACCAGAACCAGAAGTTTAGGAACCAATGAAGGACTAATGAGTTCACTAGCAAGTGAACACCACCTGCACCTGCAGAGACTCCCTGATGGAACAGAAAGGCAAAGCATATGCTTATTGTTCAGACATGTCCAATTCATTGTGACCTTACTGGGGTTTTCTTGACAAAGATATTGGAATGGTTCACCATTTCCTTCTCCAGCTCATTTTACAGATGAGGAAACTGAGGCAAACAGGGTGAAGTGACTTGTCCAGGGTCACACAACTAATAAGTGTCTAAGGCCAGATTTAACTGACTAAGATGAGTCTTCCTGATTCCAAGTCCAATGCTTTAGCCTATTCTACCAGCTTGCTCAACGTTTATATAGGTTTCAATTTAGGCAGGAGATGAATTAGATATGGGGTACCTCTAGATTGGACAGAGCCTGTTGCCGGCACTAGTAGTAGGAAAGGCTGTTTTTCTAGTTAGCTATTTCTTATAACCCCACCCTAATAGTTGGGACTATTTCCAATACTTGCTGTTTCAGCAGAAAGGAAGGTCACACAGGGTCAGGGGGGCTGAGGGGTAGTATAGGGGAAGAAATTACAGACACATAGAGTTGCTTTAATTTTCTCAGCTCTTCACAGCTACATCAGGAGGTGGAGGATTCTCCCTCCTTATGGGTCTTCAAGCAAAAGCTGGATAACCATTTTCCAAGAACTTTAGGAAGAATTTTTTTCAACTACAGGTTGCACCGGAAGGTCTCTGACATTCCTTCCAACTCTGAGGTTCTGAGATTCTCTAGTTCTTCAGTGAAAATGAGAAGACAATAACTGCACAAAAGTACAAAGTCTTATGAAATTAGATAAACAGTTTATATAATCAACGTCATTCAACCAACTTTTGTTTAGTGTCTTCTATTCAGCAAACATCGTGCTAGATCCTGGAAAGACTCTTACTATTTAGGTAGATCTATGATCCCATCAATCCTACAAAGCAAATAGCAATCTATCCATGACTGCTCATGTTGTGCAACTCACCTGTGTCCTTCCAAAATATTACCATGGGAGATCTTCCCTACATAACAGATGCTTTTCTTGCTTTCTCTCAACATCAAGGCAGCATCAGTTGATCACTCAAGTCATTCAGTGGTCAGTCCTTAGTCACACCATGCCCATTTTCTCTTCCCTGTCATGTTTTCCTTTCTTTGAATCTCTCCTATCTGTGCTTTAAAGTTATAGTAATGTGTGATATACCTGATCACACTCACTATATGCCTCTCCATTTCCCTTTGATTTTTTTTATTTCTTTGCTCAAAGTTATATGCGACATCTTGCTATAATAGATCAACAATGGCAGAGTGTTGGTATTAAAAAGATGAGTATTTGCTTTAAGGGAAATTTGAGGTATGATCTGGGAGATCCCTGAGTGTCATTAAAATCCTTTCAGTGAATCCTTGAAGTTAAAACAATTTTCAAAATAATACTAAGACATTTTCATTTTATGTGGTAAATATATATATATATATATATATATATATATATATATATATATATACATATATATATAAATGCATAAAACAAATGCTTTTTGGGGTCCTTAATAATTATTAAGAATATAAAAAGTTCTTGAGACCAAAAAGTTTGAGAACAGATGCCAAAGACTATCCAGCCCACCATTCTCCTCCTATTCAACTCCAAACTCATCTCCTTGTTCATCCATACCATCAATTCTATTATATATGGTTATGGACATGCTCTCTAAGTTGTTCATCCAAATGCACAGAGCAAAAAACATCCTTCATCCACTTATTCTTTTTTGTGTGGGTAGTTCAGTCAAACTTTTTTTGAGCAGTGACAGGTCTTTTATAGGCAGTTCTACAATGTTCCTTGAGGCCACCAAGCAATGTCATCATCAAACAGGAGCATATGGAGGTCCTCACCTGAAAGAATCTCTCTTCAGCTATGACTCTGCTGATCTTCCCATCACAATAGGATCTGGGTTTTAGAGCATGCATCTCCTTATCTTATCATTCACTTGATGCTTATGACCAGAGAGTCATTGAACAGGGTTACTGCCATGATATCTTTCAATAGGACATCTTGAATGATTTTAATGTATAGATGGAAGCTCCGTGTTTAAAAAAACTTAAAGGTGGCTCTTTGCTCTATGGAATGAACTTTTTCATAATCAATAAACAAAAAGCACAATGAGGTTTGCCATTCTCTACGTCTATTGATCAATTTCAAAGTAGTAATAATGGCGTTCATTGTTGAATACCATCTGTGAAAGGCTATTTTTTTTTGTCCTAATGCCTTCATTGAAGAAACTCTCTTTTCTTGTATAGGTGACTCTCATAAGCCTTTTGTATAGGTGGGAGAGTAGGCATATAGGCCAATAGTTGCTGAAGCTTTCTTGGTCATCTTTTGTTGGAATAAGCCCTGAGATTTTTCCCATGTATTTGGCATCTTCCCCTAGTTCAGATACTTTGCAAATCCATTCCTCAATGTCCTTACAATTGTGTCATCTCCAGAAAAGATCCCCTCAATAAACATTGGTTTGAATCAAATGTATTTCTTGAACTGAATCTCTTTAGTATCATTTCTACTTCATATCTAGCACTGTAATGTCAGAGTCAATGGTGTAGTGAATCTACCATCCTTGCAGGTGAAAACGTTATAGCATTTTTTTTCCAGATTTTTTCCATTTTTCCTGTCTGTTGTTCTCATAATTTTATCCTTAGATGTCCTTAGAATGACTTGACTTTGTTGAATATATTTGCTATGCCTTCCTTAAATTGGTTTTGCCCTCCTCTGCTACTTTCTGCTTTACAAGATGACTCTAGTTATAATCCATCCATCAGCCTTATTCATAAAATTTTATGAACTCGTTTATATTCTAAGCCAGTGTAGTCTTTGGCAGCCATCTCTCTCCACTTGGCAAGTAAGTCGAATGTTTGCTGATAATGGTGTTTTCTGAGCTCCTTTGATCTTATTGTTGCAGTAGATTAAAATCAGTTAAACTTCTGTATAAAGTTATTATAATCAGTCAATGTCATTTCTGCTGTCCATTTGCCATTTTTCATTGTCAAATATTTGTTTAAGTAGTTCAAGAATGAATTATTTCTTGGAATTTGAGATTTGGAAGGAGCTCAGTAGCCATCCAGCCCAACCTATACATGAACAGAAACTTCACTACGACATACCCAGAAAATGGTCATGCTTCTTCTGCTTAAAGATACCCAAAGAAGGAAAGCCCATCATGATCTGAGACAACTCATTATACTCCTGGTCAGCTCCAAATAAGTGAGTTTTGTTCTGACATAAAGCCTAAATTTATTTATTGCAACCTCTAACTCCTAGTTTTGCCCTGTGTGGACAAGTAAACAAGGTTAGTCTTTCCTTTCTATGATAGAATTTCAAATACTCAATGACATCTATGATGATGCCCCCGAGACTTCTCCAGTCATTCAGTCAATAGTCAGTCAACAAATATTGCTTAATCACCTACCATATTCCATATGTCATTGTAATCAATGAGGATACAAAAAAAAGGAAAAGACAAGGAGTTCTCAAAGAGTTCACAATCTCACAGGGAAGACAATGTGAAAACAACTATGCAAACCTGATACTCATAGAATAAACCAGAAATAGTCAATAGAGGGTTCACAATAGCATTAAGGTAGATTGGGAAAGATTTCTGGCAGATGAGGTTATTTTAAGTAGGTCTTGAAGGAAGTCAAGGAAACTAATCACCCCCAACATTTCCAATAAATCCTCATACAACATAGGCTCAAACTCCATCATTCTAGGTATTCTTCTATGCATGTTCTCCAGCTTATCAATGTCCTTCCAAAACTAAAGACAATACTCTAGTAAGAGTCTAGAAAACATGGCTTACAGTGTGACTATAACTTTCCCACTTTCTTTCTGGAAACTTAATGAAATCCACAATTACATTAGCTTTTTAGTCATCAATCACACTGATGACATATATTGAACCAGCAATCCACACAACCTACCAGAGGTTTTTTAGAACAAGCACTGTCTAACTGTCCCTTCTCCTTAGACTTATAAGATTGATTTTTTTTTTGGTACCTAAGTGCGCTTTATATTGATCCACAATGAACTTATTCCTATTAGATTCAACCCAATGCTCTAGCTTTTCAAGATATTTTTTGGACCTTGACTCTATTGCCCAGCTTGTTAATTAATCCATTACAGTATTTTTGCTGTCTGTAGATTGGATGATCTTGTCATTTGGACCTTTATCCAAGTTATTTTAAAAAATTTAAACAGTATAGGATCAAACACAGATCCTTGAGGGACTCTACCGGAACCGCCTACCATATTGGCACTGAATCATTAACAATTACTCCTTGGATCCAGTCATCCAATCACTCTTGAGTCCATCTGATGATATTATCATCTAATCCACATTTCTTCATTATGTTCACAACAATAGTATAAAATACTCTAGCAAAAAGTTTGCTAAAATCTGGGTAAGCTACACTCACAGAATTCCCCTCATCTACTTGTTTAGGCACCATGTCTAACAGAGAAATCAGCTTGGTCTAAAATATCCTGTAAAGAACCAGGCCTGTTCTTTACAATCATTGCTTTCACTTCTAGATATTTAATGATCTGTTCTAGAATTTTTCCTTGACAATATCAACCCTACTGATCTATCCTTTAAAAATTCTTTTCTCTTTCATTTTTGCACGCAAGTATAATATTTTTTGCCTCTCTTATCTTGTGGCACTTCTCCTATTTTCCATGATCTTTTAAATATCATTCATTGTAGCATAGCCATTACATATGACAATTCTTTCAGGACCCAAAGATGTAGATCATATAGTCCAAGTGACTTGAACTGATCAAGGGCACATAAAAGATCTCTTACTGTTTCCTTAATTGTCTGGGTTATCAACTTTATTATTCATTTTTGTTTTGTCATTTCCAAAGTCATTCACCTTGACAAGGAAACAAGAAAGAATTCAACAATTCTGCCTTTCCTCTACTGTCAATTACCATCTCATTCAGTCCATGCAAACTCCCATCCCTTCTTTGATCTCATTATTCTTTTATCCTTTATGGGGTTGCTTCCCCTTTATCATTTTAGTCCAGGAGATTGCCTATATTTCTGAACCCTTTGCAATTTGATATTCCAAAATTTAGATCATTACCAGATTTCCTTTGGTCACTTTCACTCATTTGCATCATTTCTGTCCCAGTAAGTTCCCCTTGCTACTGTGAATCAGATGTAGAATAGGATTTCCCCTTCCAGGTCCTCCACCTTTTGAAAGATACAGTTATCACTAAGACAAGTCAAAAAGTTATCAGTTGTTCTGATTTTGTGGTGAGAAATAATAAAAGAGCGAGAGACAGAGAAACAGGGAGAGGTGAGGGGGGATGAGATTCAGCAAATGTCAGGAAAATTGAAGTCTTCCATCACTACTATATCATGCCTATGTGCTAAACTTGTGATCTGTTTCACAAACTTTTTCTTTATTTTCTCTTTCCATCTAGATAGTCTCTAGTATTACTTCAATGAAAAAAAAATCTACTTTTCTTTCTTCCTCCATTGACCTTCCTGAAACACTCTTTAGTTCTTGGATTTCCTCACATCAGTTTACTTTATTGATATTAATGCTATTATAACTATTATTTATATTAATCTCACCCTACCCTATTCTGTTTCTTTTGATGCACCTCTATGTACCCTACATTTGATGTAGCCCAGTACTGTACCCATGAGATTCATCCTACCAAGGCTCAGTAATACTTACGAGGTCAAATTTCCCTCCATGTATTATGGTCTCAAGTTTCTCTTGTTTGTTTCCTAAACTACGTGCATTTATGTACAGATGCTTGACATCATGGATTGGCTGCGACCTTGAGTTTTGTCTCCTTCTTACTATCTTCTCTCCATGGTATCTAACCTAATGGGTGTGTATGTGTACAATATATTCACTCTTTCCATGGCTTTTAAAAATTTAAAGTTATTTTGATCAGATTTACAAGAAACTTGGAAAATGAATTTTTTACAGCTATTTTTAATAAGGATACTCTCTCTCTGGCTGGTAATCAATCAATCTATCTATCTGTCATCTTTCTCTACAGGCAACTAAGTGGCATGGTAGATAGAGCTCTGGGCCTTGAGATAGGAAAAATCTGACTTCAAATCCAGCTTCAGTTACTTCAAGGGACCTTGGAAAATTCACTTAACCTCTTTTTGTCTCAATTTACTCATCTGTTAAATGGAAATAATAACATTCCCTACCTCCCAGTGTTGTGAGGATCAGATGAGATAATATTTGTAAAGTGTTCAACCAAGTGTCTGATGCTCAATATATAGTAAGTGCTATAGAACAGTAATTATTTTTTATTATTACTATGTGGTCCAGAAGTCTAAATCCCATTTTCAGACATTCAGCCATATGTTCAATTCACAATTTAATTTCTCTCTTCTGCATCCTTTACCACCAATGATCAGCAGTGAGAAAAATACAATGGTCTTTCATTTCTTACTCAAGTATTCACAGTCAGTAGCAATATGTTTATGCTCTTTGTTAATGTTGTCATTGGTTTCCCCATAAGTCAGCAAAAGTGGGTAACTATCATCCATTTTTATAAGTCTTGGAAGGTTCTCTGTTACGACTTACATACATGCCCCAAGGAGGCACCAGATCTCTCTGTTGTTATCATGTCAGCAGATGGCTGATTCAATGCTTTGGTCAGGAAATCACCAACTCCTTCTTCCCTTTTCTCTTCTTTTGACCTTTACCAGATCATCTCTCATCTTTCAACTTCTGTGACTGCTGCATCATTCTGAGGAGGACTAGTGTGTTTCTTCCTCCTTGGAGCATCCATAGCCCTCTTCTTCAGTGAAAGTCTTAAATCTGCTTTTAAGCTAGAAATGTGCAACTGTACTTTTCTTTCCATTTCACCTCTAGTCTCTCCTCCTTCTCTTCTCCTCCTTCTGAGATGCCTTCCCCCCACTCCTCTTCCGTTTTAGCCTTGTTTCTATTTCTTTCAGGGGCACTTCATTCTCCTGAAACATCTGGAGTATGGAGAGGTCTTCTTCAAGTTCCTTCACCTTTCTTCCATAAGGAAGAACAACCTACACTTGGAACCTAGTTATCAGTCACTCAACTCTGACAGAAATACAAACATGAACTCAATGCAAATCAGAATTTTCCCTAACTCTTTTCTGTTTGTATTTTTCAGTTGACAAAACAGCAATTATTTGTGAGTGTTTATAACTCAACCCTAAGCATCTGGTCCAAATTTTTACCACCAACGAATGCTCACTTTGATAACCTGACAAACCTACTTAACTTGCTTCTTTTGGTCTCAACAGTTCCAGGGCTCCACTGCTTCCCCCTCAGCCTAGCACAAAATTCCTATTTTACCTATTAGAAATTCCGAGCTCCTTGAGAGCATGGGCTGGGTTTTTCCCCCCACCTTTTCTTTGTATTTCCAATGCTGAGCAGAGTGTGCTTCACATAGTAGAAGTTAAATCGATACTTTTTGACAGTTGACTTGCCCCATGGGCCAATCCACTCTCAAATTTGTTTTACCCTATGATTGTTTCATTTAGATTCTCTTTGCTTTGTCTTACCAAATACTTTCTCCCTTTCCCTTTTTGAGTTTTATTTTAGGTTCTGCTCCCTAACCTTCCTTGATCTTCCTGGATCCTTTTTAATCCTTCTTAATGAGTTTAAATCTGCTTTAATTGTCTTTGGTCTTGCCTGAGGGTATATCGATAAGTATTTAAGGACAGCCTCTCTCCCGGGGTGGGGATGTAACCACAACACATTTTAGAATTTAGTTTGCATTATTAACATTTTCTCCCTCACTCTCTTAAGTCCAGACAATCCACAAAATAATAAATCAACTCCTGACTTGTAGTTTTTGCTAATTTCTGAGGTATAATGCTCCCAGTGAAAATTTAATAATCCATTCTCATGAAGCCCATTTTGAATTAGCTATGGAACACCCTCAATTCTGCTTCTCTTTTCACATGGAATTGGAATCTAGACCAATATCTTGGCTCAGAGGTAGCTCTGCTTTCAATTTTTCTGAATTTCTTACAAATGTAACCGAATTTTTCTTTCCCATTTCCAATGTCTGATTCACTTTACTATAGCAAATCCCTCAAAGTCACCTAAGTGGATTTCTCTTTCAATACAAGGCTTTCTTTCTTCCCTTCCAAGCTTCTCCCATAGAACCAGAAGCAGACTGTTTAAATTATACACCAAATTTTATTTTGTCATTACTACTCAGTCTTCTTGCTTTTTACTCCTTCTGATCTTTTCTCTGACAAGTCAGTAGGATGAGTAAAGACAACTGATTCAGGGAGAGCACCATAGCAACAGCAAGTCTTTTTATGTTTGTTAAAATACAATCCTTTTCGTGTGTGTGTGTGTGTGTGTGTGTGTTTGTGTATGTGTGTGAAGTTATTTGGTGCTGACCTCACCCAATGATTGGCAATTCTTGTCATGAAGAAGTATTTATTATATAAAGGTATGAGACTTCTTTGTAGTTCACAATCTTTGGATTCTCTCATTTCTTCTTCACTCAGGCTTTCCCATCTATTTCTCACCATCCTTACCTTTTCCCACTTTTACATTGTAGTCACCAAGTATCAGAACATATATTGATTGAATCTGGATGGTCATATGGAATTCCTCATAGAATTTTTCAACTTCTTCATCCTCAGCAACCAATATTGGCTTCAATTACCTTCATAGTAAGACAGATGGTGCATTGGATAGTTTCTTGAACTAGGACTCAGGAAGATCTGAGACCAAATCCTGTTTTAGATCCTGTTACCCTGGACAAGTCATTTAATTTCTCTCGACTTTAGTACCATCTGTAAAATGGGAGCAATAATGTGTGTGTACAGTTGTAGTTTTACATATATATATATACTCTCTCACACACGTATAGTTTTATATATGTGTGTATACATATATATGTATATACACACACACACACACACACACACACACACACATATATACACACACACACACACACACACACACAATGGGGTGTAGGGTGTGTTCAGGGAGGACCAGTACCTTTGGTGTAATGGCTGCTGAGCACTTTTAGAGCTGCTTTCCACCTTTGGTGTCCACCTGTTCGACCCAACTCTCACCTGTGGCTCCAAGAAGCTGCAGCATGTGCAGTGGCCACACCCCAGTAAACCATTTTGGCAGACGGGCGAAACCAGGTTGAGGGTAACCAAAGGTTCTCAAACCCATTGGTGAGGTAGGGGGGTGTCTACCCCAAGCATGTAAAGACTTCCCCTGCTGGAATGGGCAGATGAGCATAATTTGTTCCAACAGCTATGAAGGCAGCTGAGGCAGGTGATGTGGAGCGCTTAGAGCTTGGTTAGACACAGAAGTCTCCAAGGTCATCCACAGCATCCTGAACCATCATCGGTTGCCTTGATTCTGTCCTGCCACTGGATTATGATGACTCTGGAGAAGAGAGTGAGGCTGACGACTTTGGGCAACTCTGCCTCACTTAAATCCAATTTACACACGAATCAAAAAGTATCACCCATACCATTTTACTATTATACCTCGAAGTCCTGTGGCGACAGGCATGTGATGAAGCAGCAGGTGTGGATACACTGGGAGCTGTAGTCACAACCCTGCACACAGGCGGCCCAGGCCATAGGGTCGTTTCTCACTGCTCTCAGGAGCCCCCTGGGTGTCTGAGCAGTCTTTTAAAGATCACTTTGCTCACCTCCTGGTGTGAAGAAGGGGACTATAAAAGGTACCCTTAACATTGTCTGTTTACCCAACCCTAGCCTGATTACCACAACAGGCAGGGAATCCCACTCTGATTGAAACACAAAAAATTTACAAAATGTACAAAAACATCTGCAAAGATGATTCCACTCACCATCGGCACATAGAACATGCTCACACTTGTAGACAACACAAAATCCAGTGGACCGGAAAGATTAACTGCTCTTTTTGTGAGAGAACTCAACAGGTATCACATCAAAATAGCAGCCCTGAGTGAAACAAGGTTGGCAAATGAAGACCAGCTTACTGAAGTCATAGCTGGATACACATTTTTGTGGAGTGATTGTAGCGATGGGGAACACCATGAAGCTGGCGTAGGTTTTGCAATCAAAATTAATCTGTTCAGCAAGCTGGTATGCCTGCTGAAAAGGAGTGAATGATAAGCTCATCACAATGCAATTGCCACTTGCTATTGTGTCACCATCATTAATGCCTATGCTCCCACTATGACGAACCCTGATGAAGTCAAAGAAAACTTTTATGAAGACCTAGAGACCCTTATCTTCAATGTGCCAAAAGAGGACAAGCTTATAATTCTGAGTGACTTTAATGCTAGAGTTCAGACTACCAGACTTGGCAGGGAGTCCTAGGGAGCAGTGGAGTTGGAAACAGCAACAGCAAAGGTCATTTACTGCTGAAGACTTGTGCATCACATGACCTCATCACCAACACTGTCTTCCATTTACCTAAACACAATAAAACTTCATGGATGGACCCTCACAGCAAACATTGGCATCTAATAGACTATATGATTGTAAGGAGAAGAGACAGACAAGATAGGAGAGTGACAAAGGCAATGTGTGGTGCAGAGTGTGGGACTGATCATATACTTAGCCTTTCGAAGCTAAATATTTGCGTTCATCAAAAGTGCCACCCCCAAGGCAAAATGACTACCAGAAGAATTAATGTCAACTAATTAGAGCTTTTCTCTGAGCATGAACAGGTTGCTGCTGACTTGGAGGGAAAATAGAGCTAACATACAGTTGGCAACAGTAGAGCAGAAAAAGAGTGGGCAGCTCTCAGAAATTTGGTGTACAGAGTTGTATTTGCTCATCTGGGTCAGAACATTCACAAATACCAAGACTAGTTTGATGAAAATGATGGGGAAATTCAGAAGCTGCTAAATGAAAAACGAGAACTCCACAGGATTTACCAGCAGGATAGCTCACCTACCTCTAAGAAGGTAGCATTTAATTCCATCAAAAGTAAAGTACAAGCAAAGCTTAGAGAGATGCAGGATACCTGGCTCAGTAAGAAGGCAGATGAAATTCAGTTTTATACTGATGGTAACAATCCAAAGCACTTTTATGATTCCCTGAAGCTATTTATGGACCAAAAACCTATGGTGCACCACAACTACTCAGTGCTGATGGAGCCATATTGATTAGCGATAAGGACATGATCCTAGAGAGATGGGCTGAACACTTCCATAGTGTTCTCAACAGACCATTGTCAATCAAAGTTGAAGCCCTTGACCATTTCCCTCAGGTTGAAGTCAATCCCTCCTTAGCTGAACTTCCAACTGAAGAAGAGGTTTTGAGTGCCATTAGGTTCCTTTCAAGTAACAAAGCAACTGGGGCCTCCATTGTCCATCTCTATAAGGGTAAAGGGAATAGGTTGTCCTGTGACAATCACAGAGGCCTCTCCCTCTGTCATTGCTGGCAAAATCCTTGCTAGAGTCCTTCTTAATAGGCTGATCATTCACCTAGAAGATGGTTATTTACCTGAGAGTCAGCATAGCTTCAAAAAGGGCTGAGGTACAGTCAATATGGCACTTGCTGCTCAACAACTCCAGGAGAAATGCCAGGAGCAGAACAAAGGTCTGTACACAACATTTGTAGATCTGACCAAGGCCTTTGACACCGTTAGTCATGAAGGCTTATGGAAAATTATGTCAAAATTTGGCTGCCCAGAGAAGTTCATCAGTATTGTACATCATCACTGGCATGTTGCCAGTATCAAGGTTGGCATGTTTGCCTGGATTCTGGATAGTGGACCATACTCTTGTGCCACCAATGGAATGAAACAGGGCTATGTGCTTGCTCCCACATTTTTTAGCATGATGTTTTCAGTCATGTTGTCAAATGTTTTTAATGAGAATTAACACAGCATGAAATTCAGCTTTCGTACTGATGGTAAATTCTTCAATTTGAAAAGATTACAAGATAAGACCAAAGTGGAAGGAGTATTGGTGCATGATTTTCTGTTAGCAGATGGTTGTGCACTCAGTGCAGCCTCTGAAGCTGAGATGCAACAAAGTACGGATCAATTCTCTGCTGCCTGTGCTAATTTTGGTCTAATAATTAGCACTAAGAAAACACAGGTGCTCCATCAGCCACCACCACACCATTCATACGTGGAACCATCAATTACAACAAATGGAGAAGTTTTAAATGCTGTGGATAAGTTCACTTACCTTGGTAGTGTACTTTCCTGGGATGTACATATTGACAATGAGGTTGACACACACATTTGGAAGAGAAGAAGTATTAGACTGACTACCAAACTGAAGGTCTACAGAGCTGTTGTGCTCACCTTATTGTTGTATATCTGTGAAACATGGACAGTCTACCAGTGCCATGCCAGAAAACTGAATCACTTCCATTTGAACTGTCTTAGGAAGATTCTGAAGATCATCTGGCAGGATAAGGTACCAGACACTGAGGTCCTTGCTCAAACTAAACCACCAAACACTCAAACTATGCTTCAGAGAGTGCAACTATGATGGGCTGACTATGTTGTTTGAATGCAAAACGTACACTTGCCAAAAAGACTATTTCATGGAGAACTCACATGGAGCAGGTGATCACATGGTGGTCAGAAGAAGAAATACAAGGACACTCTCAAGGTCTCTCTTAAAAACTTTGGAATTGATTCTGTGACATGGGAGACACTGGCACAGCACCACTCATCATTGCATGCCCACATCAGAAAGGGTGCTGTGCTCTATGAGCAAAGCAGAATTGAAATAGCACAAAGGAAATGTAGGATGTGCAAATTTGGAGTAATCACCCAAATGTTCACACAGATTATCTGTGCCTAATCGGTGGTAGAACATTCTGAGCTTCTGTTGGTCTGATAAGCCACAGTTGGATATATTAAAACTTGCCTTTATCATGGTAATGTCATTTTGTTCCTCTTCAAGAATGAAGGACAGGGTGAAGACCTCCCCGCACCGACATGCCTCTCGCGAAAGACCTCCTGCACCCCTCTCCCGAGGAGGAGAAGCGGAAACACAAGAAGAAGCGCCTGGTGCAGAGTCCCAACTCGTACTTCATGGATGTCAAGTGCCCCGAGTGCTACAAAATCACCACCGTCTTTAGCCACGCACAAATGGTGGTCCTCTGTGTGGGATGCTCCACTGTGCTCTGTCAGCCCACTGGAGGCACAGCAAGACTTACCGAAGGATGCTCCTTCAGACAGAAGCAGCACTAATGACTCAAGATGAATGAGGAACTGTAAAGAATAAAACAAATTTGATACCAAAAAAAAAAAAAGAATGAAGGACAACAGCCAACCTACCCACATATAATATGTATCATGTAGACTATAACATCTACATCCCAGAGTTGTATCAAATGAAATAACATATGTGAAACACTTTTGCAAGACTTAAAGTGCTATATCCAGTCATTTTGCACTTGTACTTGACTCTTTTTGATTCCAGTTGGAGTTTTCTTGGCAAATATTCTGGAGTGGTTTGAGATTTCCTTCTCTAGTTCATTTGTACAGAAGAGGAAACTGAAGCAAAAAAGGTGAAGTGACTTGCCCAAAATTACATAGCTAAGAAGTGTCTAAAGACAAATTTGAACTCAGGAAGATGAGTTCTCCTGACTCTAGGCCTATCCACTCTATCCACTCTATCTACTGTGCCATCAAGCTGCCCCGAAATGTTTTGAGTAGTCCAGATAGATAGATGAATGGATAGATAGATAGACAGATAGACAGACAGACAGATAGATAGATAGCTAAATAGATAGACAGATATAATTACATAGTTAAAGTTATACACATACCTAGAGAGAGTTATAGTTAGTTATATTATTAGGTTGGGATTTTTGCATATACTTATCATTAATATGGCAATACCAGATGATCAAATACCCCCATAAGATACTGTTTCTTGTTGCCTTTGAGTGTATTACAAAATGAGCTCTGCCAACTTCTTTCCTTGACATTCAGGGAATATGTATGAGCCATCCTCCTACTTAGCAGTAACTGCCTTCTTTCTTCTGAGTTTACTTCTAATGAGAATGTCAAGGTGGATATGACTCAGAGCAACAACTAACTATCTACCCATGGGGCATTGGACAAGAATCTCACTTTTAAAATGAGTCAAGTTAAAAATTTAGGCACTCAAAAACAAAAATTAAAAGAAGTCACTCTAAGCACTTTTATTTTCTCCCAGAAGATGCAAAAGACTGCACAGGACTAGGGGCTATTTTGTGTTTTTCTCTATTTTATGGGTTGTTAAGGAGGAAAAATAATTCATCACCCAGTGACCAGCCCAGTAGAGATGAGCCTTTCCAATAATTGGGTAAGATCACCCTCAGACCAAAGAACTGCCCTGCTGCTGGGGCCCTATTCTTCACATACTTCTCTGGGCCCCTATTTTCCCTTCTACCAAACGAGGGGGCTCAGTTCAATGCTTGCTTGCAGCTTGCTTCTGACTCTCAGTTTATGATCCTGTCAATTCTGGTAACAAATGACCAAAGAGTCACAGAGGTTTTGCAAACTGTTAAGTTCAAAAATACCAAAGAGCTCACACAGGTTAAAAGCAAAAAGCATTCTTTATTCCATTGCGGCAGAGAAATTGAACACAATCCTAAGTCACTTAACTCCTAAGGGTTCTAGACAACTCTAAGAGCAGAGAGGATACAGACTGAAATTGGTAGAAAGTTTCCTCTCCTGGACTTTACTACGTCAGTGATGTCACTGGCCCATTCCCCGGTCCCATCCTATGCACCTGCTGCAGCTTAAGGCTGATTGTGGGCTCCGTCTGCTAGCAGAGGCTGTTAGAACATTCACCAAACTAAGCTCAGGATGGACCTCCATTCGTTAGCTTCAGGGAGACCTTGTGCCTTTCTGAGAACGGTCACTGAGAGTAAAAATATTGAGTGGAACTGGGTCCCAGCTTGGAATCTGACACACGACTGTCACAGTCAAGTACATTTATTTGCTCCAACTGGGATCTCCTGAGTTCATTACAGTTATGATGGTCTGTCAGGAAGAGATTAGAGTCAGGAGCTATAGCTTTTGTCCTCTCCGTATCCCCAATGCCTAGCACAGAGACCCAGAAAAGGAACTTAAATGCTAGTGGAATTTGCTGAATGTATTCCAGAGAATTATAGGTTCTGAGACCATCAGAGCTGAGAGGGGCCTTAGAACAGGGAATGTCGGAGCTGAAATGGACCTCAAAATACATTGTTCATCGAGGAATGAGCTTAGAAAAGGGAATGTCAGAGATAAGAAGGGATTTAGGACATCATGTGAAGCTGGGGAAGCTATGTGGCACAGTGAATAGAGCACTGGAGTCAGGAAGACCTGAGTTCAAATCTACACTCAGACATTTACTTAGAGGTATGACTCTGCACAAGTCATTTCACCTCAGTTTCTTCATCTGGAAAATGTGGAGCATAATAGCATCTACCTCCCAGAGCCGATCAACTGAGGCAATAACTGTAAAGGGCTTAGCACAGTGCCTAGCACATAATAACGGCTGAATAAATGTTAGCTTTTATTCACCCAACTCATTCATTTCACTGAGGAAGAGACTGATACCCAGGAAGAGGAGGGGCCGTGCATGGGAGGAGAGCAGTAGCAGTGATGGGATAGGACACCCAGCCTTCTCTAGCTCACAGACCACTGTCCTTTCTAATACCCCACATAGTCTATCTGTGTTTGGTTTTTTCCCTAAATATGAAAAATGAAGATTCACCTAAGTTAATGAGTGCCCATGATATCTAGGATTTTTCCTAATTATGTTTGGCTTAGGCTAATATTTAACTTCTCTAGCTTTCCCTAAGAGCACATTCCAGCAACTAAATTATGGCAGGGTGAGGAGAAAGGGGATTTTGATCTCACTAAAATGATGTTGTAGCCAACCAGGTGTACTCATTAGTGAATAATAATCAGGTGGAGAGTATATCATCCAAGAAAGGAAGTGTAGACTGAGACAGGACTGGAAATCCAGGAATCTCTGCCTCACATCTTCCTAATGCTAAAGGCAAGTCACCGAATTTTTTCAGCCTCAATTTCCTTATCTGTAAAATGAGGCTAATACTACTTCTGCTATCTCCCTTACAAGACTTGTCTCTTCCAACAGCCTTTCCCACATAATTTACTTATGACTTAATTTTTAAAATATTTTTTGTATTTGTTTACATTTACATATATTTATATGCATATGTTTCCCTGATTAAATATGATCTCATTAAGAGGAGGGATCACTTCATTTTGTCTGCATTTCCCTGATGCCCAACACGATGCCTGGCACATAGGAAGTGATTCACAAATGCTTGTTGATTGATTATTGAAGAACTAGGGTGTAAGGGAAAGAGTAGGGGGGAGAAGAGTCAGATGATCTGGGTTCCAATCCTGGTACTGTCCCTTCCTAGTTGTGTGACCCTGGCCAAGTTATTTTATTACTTTGGGTTTCACCTCATCTATAAAATTAAAGTTTTGGACTAGAGGGCATTTGGGGTCCCTTCCAACTCTCCATCTGTGATGCTTCAGTTGGCAGAATGCTTATTATCATTCAATTACTACTTAAAGTAAGGACATGATGGGGAAGAGGGAGGAGAAAAAGGTGATTAACTTTTTTTCCTACTACTAATGACAGCTAGTATTTATAACGTGCTTTGAGGTTTGCAAAGCACTTTACAAATATGATCTCATTTGATTTTCACAACAACCCTGGGAGGGAGATGCTTTTGTTATCCCCATTATATAGAGGAGGAAACTGAGGCAGATAGAGGTGGGGACTTGCCCAAGGTTACACAGCTAGTTAGTGTCTAAGACCAGATTTGAACTCAGGTCTTCCTGACGGCAGGCCCAGTGTTCAAGACTCCTCTAGTTTATTTCTCCTTGTGTCACCATCTAGTTCAAGACACATGTGTGGTGCATAATAAATGCTGAAGAGTAGAAAGAACGCTGGCTCTGGGATCAGTGATCAGTTTCAAATGCCATTTCTGAGGCAAATTTTAGCTCTAGAGCTACAATCCAATGACTCAATAAACATCTGTAAAGAGCCTACTATGTGCCAGCCAGACTAGAAGAGACATGAAGACTGAGAATTTACCCTTAAAGAGTCAGACTCTAGTAGGAAGAGAAGTCATTGGCCAAAGTAAAACACCGTTAGAATTCTGTGAGTTTAAGAGGCAGAACGGTACATATTATGTTAGGTTCTCATGGAGGAGAGAGAGCCCTGGAGTCTGAAGGCAGAGCTTCTGAATGTCAATCCTGGCTCTATCCCTAAGTCATTTAACCATTCTATGAATCCATTTCCTTATAAAGGGATTGGACTAGATGATCAATAAGTTCCCTTCCAGCTATAAATCTCTGGATGCAACAGAAAGTCACAAAAGAGAAAGCCACATGGAGAAATGAGAGAAGAATTCATGGAAGATGTGCAGCAAGAGCTGAGCCATAAATAATGCTTAAGGGGAACTGGCCAGGGTGAGGGGCAGACAGATGGGGGAGAGGAGAGATATCTACACATAGTAAAGTCATATGGGTAATGGTGAGGCAAAGAGGGTGTGAGAAGTTATAACGTTAGATAAAATAGGAAAGAATAGACTGGGGCCAGATTGTGGACAGATGTGAAAGTCAGACTACTCCATCCCATAGACAATGGGGAGTCACTGAAGGTTTTTGAGTAGTGGAGAGATATGATAATGAATGCTATGTGTGCTATCATAGTAGAGATCAAGGGAGATAGGCTGTTCAATTTGCAAAGGAAGAAGACCCGGAAAACCTGCCTTCCTACTTTTGACCTGACCTTTTCAGGAGTATCTCAGAACTGGGGGCAAACCTTCAGACATGCAACAGAAATTGCTCTTTTTAGAGACCCTATTGTCATTCTTGAGAAGATTTCCCAAAGTTAAATATCTTCCCAGTTTTATTCATGCCATTGTGACTCCATCACCCATGAATTTCTGTTAATTATGAAACTAGAGATATTTCTTTCACACACTTGCCCAGATAATCCCCCAAACCACAGATATCACCATGCCACTCGCCAGCTCAAAAATTCTTAGCATCTCCCTATTTCATCTAGGATCAAATAAATATCCCTTAATCCAACACTAGACACCATGTAAAATCTCACACCCACCTCTTCAGCATTATTTCACACCACTCCCATACTCTTTCCCATCCAAATCAAACAATGAGCTATTCCCTGATTTCATCCTGCTGTCTTCTCTCTCTGTACATTTGTTCAGGCCATCCATCATGCCTAGAATCCAACCCAATTAAATTTAAGAAGCTTCAACAAAATGTCTATGCACTGAGCTCTATGAAAAATATGAAAGACATAATAACAGAAGAAACACCGCTTCCCTCAAAGAATTTACATTTCTATGATGGTAAACAACATGTACATGAATAAATGTAAATTATATAGAGACTATCATTTCCAGGGGAAGAACATGGGTTTGATATAAAGAATAGTTTGTTAAAAATTGAATAGGAGTTCAAAAGGGCACAATGGAAGGGTAAAATTGAGTGAGATAAAAATAGAGGATGGATGGAGTCTACATGGAGAGGTAGGAGACAGTAGGGGATAGTGGCCTGGTAAGGAAGTCTAACCAACTCACAGCTCAGATAACATTGTGAAACTGAGTGGAATCATAGGGTGGCACTATATTGTCACACCTGTCATGATAGTTTCAAAGGTAATGTTGATAATGTTGATGTGATTATCCATCCCAGAGAAAGAGGTGGAAACTAGGAGGGTGGGGTCAAAAGCAGGGAGTCCTGGAGCTAAGTTGATTATAGAAAGGGTGCAATGGAGGTAAGTATCCCAGGCCCATCATTATTTCCTATTTATCCTGTATACAGATATTTGCTTGAATGTTGTTTTCCCATTGGATGGTAAGCTCCTTGAGGGCAGGCACCCTCTTTTGCCTTTCTTTTTTATCCCCAGTACATAACATAGAGCCTGGCATATAACAGGGGCATAATAAATGTTTATGGAATGAAGAAATAAATGAATATCTGCACCAGGGCTCACTCTTACTTCATCTCATCCTGAAAAAAAAATCCTTCTCTTCCCTTAAGCCTCAGTTCAGCCACTGCTTCCTCTATGGTTTTCCCCTATTGACCTTCATAGGACCTTGGATTTAGAGTTGGAAGGGAACTGGGAGGTCATCTAGACCAACCCTTTCATTTTAGAGAAAAAGAAACTGAGGCCCAGGGAAATTAAGTAATTTGCACAGTTAATAAGGGGCAAAGTCAGCAGGTAAACTCAGGGTCTTTCTCTTACTCTATAGTGCCAGGTCTTCCTCCAATTGTCCTGGAGTGCTTTGGCCGAATCCCTCCATCATATCACACTTTTTTTTGTTGCTGTGGATGTTCAGTTATTTCAGATGATAATGGAGTGGTTTGCCATTTCCTTCTTCAACTTATTTTACAGATGAGGAAACTGAGGCAAACAGGGTTAAGTCACCTGCCCAGCGTCACATAACTAGCAGGTGTCTGAGACCAGATCTGAATTCAGATCTTCCTGACTCCAATCTTGGTGTTCTATCCAGTATACCATCTATTTGCTCCATTTAGCACTTTAGCATGTGCTTATTTATGTTTATATTGTAAACTCCTAATCATCTGAAAACTCCTTAAAGGGGAGCAGGGTGGTGGAATAAAGTGTCAATTTATATTTTTGGTTGTCATAGACTCAATCACAGTGTCATAGACTCTTAGAGTAATGTCCCTGATAAATGGTCATTCAGCTTCCTCTTGAAGACCCTATATGAGGAAGACCTCAACCTTGTCTCTCCAGATAGCCCATCTCACTTTGGGATAACTGTAACTTCTAGCCCCTCAGCTTATTTATTAAGTGTTGAATGTGTGAATAAATGAATGCTTCATCAGTTTCAATGGTCTGTTGAGAGAACTAAGTTCATGTGTTTATGACCTACAGCATAAATAATACCAGATTTCTCAGATGGTTTTAACCTGAATCTTTCAAGTTTCCAGGGGGCCCACTGAGTCTGGGTAATCAAGGAGCACCATCTTCATCCTCCGGGGAATTTCATAGACTTTGATCACATTTCCTCTCAGCTTTCATCTTGCTTTCTACACAACCCAGTCCTAATCCTTCTAGCCTGTTCTCATGCAATAGAATTTCCTCCAGCCCCTACTCATCATCTCCAAAGCTGTTTTCCATGTTCTTCTCTGGTCCTCCTGAGTCCCTTATTCTGTTTTTAAGGCATCTGTATAACCAAAAGTGCAGGCAGTAAGCCATACTCCACCTAATGTTTTTAATTGGTTCCACATAAACATGACTTTAGGTGAAACAATGTCCCAGAGGGCAGGTATCTCCATAGCAACAATGTTTTAAATGGGAGATGCATTCCTGGGCAGTCAAAAATCAGACCATAAAGCCAGAAAATTAGTTTTTACAGAGACCTGAGTCTATAGTGGGTAGTTATAGGGAGTCAGGTTAGGCCAGGCAGGGTTGCTTGGATGTTACAGACAGCAAAAATGGAAACCAGAAAAATCAAGTCATCAAAGAGATGGCTGAGGTTTGCAGATGATGGGTGGTCAAGAAAGCTGGGCTCTGGGAAGACACCTCGCTAAAGCATGAGAAGACGTGAATGGGGTCTCATAAAGGAGATAGGAAGAGAGAGAGTGGGGAAATAAAATAATCTATTAATATCCTTAAAGAGGGATAACAGGAAGAACTGACTTTGTCTTCTTCAGGAATTTCCTTCTCTATTCTACACTATAGCTGGATATGAGGATGATAGGATGAGTAGGTCATTGAGTATTGGGATGGAAAAGTATTCCTCAGAGGAAAGATGTAATCTGTTTCCCCAGAGGGTGAAACAATAGAAAAGAACTCAGCCTTAAGGCTGTGAGAATTCTGCTGTTCAGTCAATTTTTAGTCTCATCCAACTCTTCCTGACATTTGGAGTTTTCTTGGCAGAGATACTGGAGTGGTTTAACTATTTCCATCTCCATCTCAATTTACAGATGAGGAAATTGAGGCCAACAAGGGTAAGTGACTTGCCGGGTTCACATAGCTATTAAGTGTCTGAGGTCACATTCGAATTCAGATCCTCCTCCCTCCAAGCCCAGAACTGTACACTGTTGTAGGTAATTGATATTACAATTAGGTGCTAGACATAAAAAGAACAAAAAAATGAAACGCTTCTTGCCAGCAAGGAGCTGAGGTTGTATCAGGGGATAGAAAGAGATGACATGAACATGTATGGGGAATAGGGATAGGGATTAAACCTTTTATTTCATTAGTTTGGGGAAATTTCAGCTGGGGAAACACTCTCTACTGTACAAGTCAATACCTAGTCTTCAAGTTAAGTCTCAGATGCTTTACCTCACACACACAATCAATATCAAAGTGCTTGCCTTCTCAAGAATGGGGGAAGGGCAAGAAGGAAAGAGAGAATTTGGAACTGAAATTGTTTTTTAAATGAATGTTAAAAAATGTTTACATATAATTGGGAAATAATTCATGAAACAAAATTTACTTATTATTAATGAAATATTAAACAGAAGCTAAAATCTTAGAGAATTGCCTACTTTCAAAGGCATCATACTCATTGCCAGGGGACCACAAGCACCATACAACCAGAATCAAATTAAAATGTAATTGGAAAATGTTTAAAAATAATTAAAAATGCAATACAAATAGATAGAGATAATTTGTGATTTCCTAAGTTCCTCTGCCAGACAGATAGGTAATACAATGGATAGAACACTGGAGCCAGGGAGATTCATCTTCCTGACTTCAAATCCAGCTTCAGACACTTGATTATCTGAATGACCCTGGGCAAGTCACTTAACCCTGTTTGCCTCACTCTCCTCATCTGTAAAATGAGCTGGTGAAGGAAATGGCAAATCAGTTCAGTATCTTGGCTGAGAAAACCCCAAATGGGGTCATAGAGAGTCAACTGAAAAATGATTGAATACACAAGTTCATCTGTACCAATAGGAATTTCTACTAAAGTGTGACATCACTGACTAGAACACTAAGAGCTAAGTGACTGTTTGAGGGTCACACAGTCAGTACATGTCAGAAGTGGGCATTGAACCCAGATGTTAAACCCGAAGTACAAGGTCAGCTCTATATCTCTTATGACACACTGCTTTTGGTGCTGAGTCATGTAGTTTTGCCCAAGTCCTCATGACTCCATTTGGGGTTTTCTTGGCAAAGATACTGGAGTGATTTGCCATTTCCTTCTCCAGCTCATTTTACAGATGAGGAAACTAAGGCAAACAGGATTAAGTCACTTGCCCAGGATCACATAACTAGGAAATATCTGAGGCTGGATTTGAACTCCAGGTCCAGTGCTCTATCCACTGTGCCATCTCGTTGCCTCAAATATAGGTGCCCCTATAAGTACATGCAAAATAAGTACAAGATAATTTGGGGAAAGGGAAGGATTCAAATCCAACCTCTGACACCTAATAGACAGTCTACTTGCTCCCTATTCTGCAGATGAGGAAACTGAGACACAGAGAGGTCACACAGTATATGTTAAAGGGAGGAAATAAGCTCCAGTCTTTTTGATTACAAATTTGGTGCCCTATCCTTTATGTCATACTATGTCAAACTGAGATTGAGAAACGATCTTAGCTAGACAATAGCAATTGAGCTGAGTTGCAGCTAGAGCCAGGGCCTAGGACTTAAAATGTTCAGATTTCCTTTTCCAAGGAACTGAAGTATACAATGTGATAGTGATTTCAATCTTACATATGTTGGGTTAAAATATTTTATTTTTCCTTTTCTCTTTCCTCTTGTTATAGTAGGCACAAGGTCTACCAATTAAATTCATGATTCTTTTGTGAATGGGATTGCTACTGATAAAAGCATGTGAAAATATATCATAATCCAGAAAATAGGCATTCTTCATCCACTTGGCTCCATCCACTGTGTGGATGGTTTGACCACATTCTTTTGAATGGTCATCAGTTTCATTTAAGAGGTCCTGAAATACTCCAATCCTAGGTGATAGCAGTACAATATTTCCCATAAACTGGAAAGTCTAGGGCAACCTTACCACTTATAGAAAATCCCTATTTGATGTGGGTGATACATTCTCCCTGACAGTGAAGGCTAATTTAAGCCAAAATTAATGCCATCCTGAGTACTGGTCTGGCATATTCAACCCTATGAAGGAACCATATGATCTTTGATATTGCCAATCTCAACTACATGAAATCACCTTCACCTTCAAGGAGCTTACTTGGAAAAGTTAGAACAGGAAAAGAAAGGAATGGTCTGTTATCAGCCACAAAGTGGTTAGCACCATCCTCCTAAGTTTCAGCCAACCATGACCAGGAGGAAGCCTGAATCTCCAAAGCCCAATCAATAAGATGTCATTACATGGGAGTACTCTTTTCAGACACTTGAAATAAAACCTCCACCCTACTGTCTCACTGAGTTGTTGACTAGTGAGAATTCAGTAGTTAATAAAGATTGTACAATAGGTTTTGTATCCTGTCTCAGATACCTAGTTTCTGCATGGTCTGTGACAAGTCACTCTTTTGGGACTCGGGTCATCTGTAAAATAAGGGACTTAGACTAGCTGGTCTCTGAAGTCTTTTCCATCTCTGTATCTGTAATGCTATGATCAGGGGCATTCCGTTCAACTCCCTATTACACCAGGGTGTGTTATTCTAAGCATAAGTTGGCAGAAAAAAACTTGCCAATGACCATGACTGGCAAATAAGGGAAGTCTACTGATTGTCACTGGGCAGGTAGGTTTCACAGTGGATAGAGCGTAGGCCTGGAGTCAAGAAGACCTGAGTTCAAATCTGGCCTCAGACACTTACTAGCTGTGTGATCCTGGGCAAGTCACTTAACCCTATTTGCCTCAGTTTCCTCATCTGTAGAATGACTTGGAGAAGAAAATGGCAAACTATTCCACTTTCTGTCCCAAGAAACCCTAAAAAGGGGTCAGGAAGAGTCAGACATGACTGAAAAACAACTATAACAACTGACTCAGTTCTGAAGTTTTATTCCGTTCTGTCATGCTGTCAGTAAGGAACTACTGAAAAACTTCCACTCTATCTGTAGGGAGAAGAATAGTTGATTTAGAGGGCCTGGGTTCAAATCCTGGTTCTGTTCCTTAAGATCTACATGACCTTGGGCAGGATGGTATAATGGATAGAACACTGGAACTAAAGTTAAGAAGACCTTTGATAGTTACTAGATGCATGACCTTGGGGAAATTACTTAACTTCTTTGTGCCTCAGTTTCCCCATCTATAAAATGAGAGGGTTGGTCTTGATGGCTTTTCAGATTTCTTCTACTTGGGATACTATGGACGCTATGATTTCTACCCTCTGTGCCTCAGTTTCTTTATCTATAAAATGGGATTTGGGTTCCATGACATTTTGGGTTATTTAAAAATTTCTTTAGCATAATTTTTTATTAATACCTTGTTTTTACATGGCCTAAATTTTCCAGTTGTGTCTCTCCCCTCCCTCCTCCCAAAAACCTTCTAATATCACAAATATATTTTTTAAAGAATAAAGACAAACATGACTTTTAAGGTCCTTTCTAGTTCTGAATCTATAATCCTCAATCACTTGAAATATTTTGAGCTTCAGTTTCCTCATTTCCAAAATGTGGGGGTTAGGACTTGATCTCTAAAGTCATTGCAGCTTTATAACTTATGATTTCAATACATCAACCAGTCGGCATCTCCTAAATGCCACCATGTGCCAAGTACTGTGCTAGGCATTGGGGTACACAGACACAAAAATGCACTCACCCTTGCCTCCAGGGGCTTACTTCTATCCATAATCTCCTTTCTCCATCCCAGCCCAGCACAGGCACACACCATTTCCCCCCACCTCCATCTCCCCATCCTGGACTCACAAAGAGGCACGTGTTTACACACGCTTGTCATCATTCAAGTCTTACTACTTTGCCAAAGGTTATATTTCCCTAGATACACGTTAATAACCCATTTGCAGATCATTCTTCTCTGCCCCAACTATCCTAGGAAGGGGCCAGATCCCTACTGGCCAGGTCTGTAATGGAGCCTTCATTAACATGCACAAACAAAAGCAATTAGCACAGAGCCCACATTCTCTCCCCTAATTGGCAGAAGCACAAGAGGAGACATGATTGCTCTTTCTGATCGTTACAGAAATGACTCCATCATTAGGCACAAATGAGAAATAGAGCAGGCCCACTTAGCAAATGAAAATCAATTGGTGGTTATGGAACTCAGCTTGACCAGAGGTGACTGCCTCTGAGACACAGAGAGAACTGGCTGATACAAGAATGCTGGTGGGGACCCTAAACCTAAGTGAAGTAGGGAGATGCCTGCAGGGTATGATACAGGAGAAGGCATCAGGCTCTGCCACTCTCTGATTGGCCCCTGGGGGCAGAACTATCAGGAGGGATGTAAACATCCATGAATGGCTTTGTGTCCCAGACCAACCTCCTACCTGGAAGTCTTCAAAGAGAGGACAGATTAACATCTATCCTGTAGGTTGTAGAGGGAAATTCATGTTCAGACCCAGAGTGGACTACATGACCTGCCAACTCTGAGATTCTGTGACTGTCCTGGGTTCACATCCAATCTCTGACACCTAATAGCTGACCCAGTGACAGCTGCAACTCTAAGCAGCTTTGTGACCCTAGGCAAGTCCCTTTCCTAGCACTGAGCCTGTTTTCCTCATCTGTAAAATAGGCATGATAATAACTCCGACACCTTCATCCATGTGCGGTTGTGAGGAAAGGTTTTGTATATAGGATTATAGATCTGAAATTGGAAAGGATGTTACAGGACACCTTGTCCAACTCTCTTGTTTTATAAATGAGAAAGCTGAGGCTTAAGTTCTTGCCCAGACCACCAAAGAGATGGAAAAGACGGTTCTACCATCTTCCCAAAGTGAATTTACCCTCCGATGAACTCTAATGACTCCCTATTACCTTTGGGAGCAAATATAAAGACTTATTTGACATGAAAGCCCTTCACAACCTAACTTCGTGCTGTTTCTAACTTCATTATATATTATTCCCAAACATACAAGCTATGGTTACCCCAAACTAGCTCTCTTGCTGTTTCTCACTCATGATATCTCCCACCTCCATGCCTTTGTACCGTCCCTCCACCTCCACCATGCCTGAAATGTACTGTCTCAACATCCTGAAACTTCCAGCTTTCTTGAGGTCCCTGCTCATGGGATTCTTTCCATACTAGGCTCTTCACAGTCACCTTCAGCTCCCACCTGATGCCAACTCTAGCTCCTTTCCCCACAAAGCAACCTTGTATCTGCTTTCAGTTGGTTTGGATATGTCTCTATATCTCCCCCTTTAAAATGTATACTTGATAAGAGGGGCTGAGTGTTGTTTCAGTTTTTGCATCTACACCCTCAGCACCTAGCAGAGGGATGGGCACACACTAACAGTAACAGTCAGAGCTATCGTATGACATTTTAAAGCTCAAAACGTTTTGCAATTTAATCCTTACAACAAACCTGAGAGGTGGGTGCTTTATCCCTGTTTTACAGATGATGACCCCGAAGCAGGTAGAGGTTAAAGGACCCGTCCAGGTGACATAGCTAGTAAGCGTCAGGGCTGGATCTGAACTCAGATCTTACTGACTCTAGATCCAGAGCGCTTTCCACTGTGTTGCATACGGTAGCTCCTACTGATCCATTCCCAAATCCAAGAGCTCTAGACCCAGAACATAATACCTGTGTTCAAATTCTGGCTCTGACATTTCCAAGACAGGTGAACAAGGACAAATAACACACTTTCTGAGCTCAGTTTTTCTTATCTGTAAAATGAGTGGGTTTTGTTAAGGACCTTCCTGGCTCATAGTCCTGTGATTTTTCATTTCCATAATGTTTTCTGTCTCTAAGACCCTCAGGAATTTAATGGTACAGCCCAGGATATGAAATTTCTCCCAGTGTATAGACAATAGAGCAGTACAAAGACATGTAGGGAAAGCCACTCAGAAGAAAGGCATCCCCTCCCCAGAGCTGTCTCTTCAAGACAAACAACTTAAAAAGAGCAGTATGAAAATCAGCCTGAGAAACCCCAGCTCTCAAGGAGGTGACCATTCTCTTGAAACCTACATTAAAGACACTGGTAGGTAAATACAGGAGATGGGTTCATCATCAGAGTTATACCTAGGGTGGTGCCATCAAGCCTTTGTTCCAAGGTGTCAAAATTTAAAGGACATTGACAGCGCTTGTACATTTTCCCTAGATAAAAACCAAATGACCTTGCCATCCAATTCGTCTTATGTCATGAGAAAGAGAAGAAGGTTCTCAGCATATTGGGTAGTTCTACTTCTTCCAGAGCAGCTAGTCCAGTCCTGGAGTCAGGAAGACTCATCTTCCTGAGTTCAAATCCAGTCTCAGACACTCACTAGCTGTGTGACCCTGGGCAAATCATTTAACCCTGTTTGCCTCTGTTTCCTCATCTGTAAATTGATCTACAAAAGGAAATGACAAACCATTCCAATATCTTTGCCAAGAAAATCCCTTAAGATGGGATCATGAAGAGAAAGATGTGCATGGAAAAAAAAAAGGAAACTGTCTACCATTACCAGATGTCTCATGGTCAGAGAAAGAATGATACCATGTATCAGAGTTATTATGCTCAGTTAATTCTTGCCACCCCACCTAGTTCATTGCCCTGGTTTTCTTGGTGTGGTTATGTGTATACACACACACACACACACACACACACACACACATAACACATACACTCATTACGTGTAGCAATATTTTGGTATGAAAATAGGCTTAATTTCCTTTATTTTGTTTTCAAATTTCCCAGATTCCCCATTATCCCCCTTGCATTTCATAACCCCCACCCCAATCTCCTAGCTTATTAGCATTTATGGATTTCATCAACATGAAAGCCCCAAAGGGCTCAAGAGCTAAATTGGGCTGGGACATACTAGAGAAACTGGTCTAAGGTCCCTTAGAGGTCCTGATACAAATAAGATTAGAGGGTATATATATCCATGTGTGCAGATATGATTTCAAAATTTTTTTCTAGCTCTGATATTCTAAGATTTCTTGACCATTCTCAGGGTCATCAGTCTTTTTCTCTCCAATTCAGTCATTTAACAGTCATATCCAACTCTTTGTGACCCCATTTGGGGTTTTCTTGGCAAAAGTATGAGAATGATTTGCCATTCCCTTCTCCAGCTCATTTTACAGATGAGGAAACCAAGGCAAACAGGGTAAGGTGATTTGCCCAGGGTCACCCAACTAGTAAGTGTCTGGGGTTGGATTTGAACTTAGAAAGATGACTCTTGCTGACTCCAGGCCCTGATCCCTATGTACTATGGGGCTTCCTAGCTGCCTTTCCTATCCATTATCAAAATTCAGTTTCAACTGAAGAAGGTTTTCGGTGTTCAGGAAGACTAGAATGACAGTGTATTGGACTTATATAGAAAACAACTGGAGTTAAAGACTTTGGCTCTAAGGGGACGATGTAAGAGCTACCATTTTACTTCCTTAACAGTAGTGTTAGGAGTATTAAATGAGATAAGGATTGGGTTAGGGACTGGACCTATGATTTCATGGGTATAGAGAACTCCCAGATGAAGACACTCCATTCAACAATCCA
This sequence comes from Potorous gilbertii, assembly GCA_028658325.1. Classification (NCBI taxonomy): domain Eukaryota; kingdom Metazoa; phylum Chordata; class Mammalia; order Diprotodontia; family Potoroidae; genus Potorous; species Potorous gilbertii. The sequence goes on along the minus strand of CM053773.1, from coordinate 229,649,142 downwards.
GGTTGATACCTTTTCTGTAATTTGTAACTGTGGAGAGTTGCCTAGAACCCCGTAAGACTGACTTATTCAGGATCACAAAGCTAGAGGTGGGATTTGAGCCCAGGTTTTCGGGCATGCCTCTATGCCCCACTGTCTCAACTAAGAAAATTATAAGTATTGGGGGAAAGGTTTTAGGAGGCAATATGCAGACTGAAGCATGTTTGTGATTACTTTCCCCTGCCTATCCCTTTTCCCAATGTCATAGATAGCAGAGTTGATTACAAAGTTATGCTAGTTCTTGGAGGATTCCTGGTCCCCCACTGAGTGCTTTGAGCAGACTGTCTATGCTCGAAATATTCCCCCTCTCAAGCCATTTTTTACAAATTCCATACCCATCACTTTCATAACCAATTGCCAGCATTTCTCTTACCTTTGAGCCAGAACCTAAACTCTCATTAACACCATAAACATCAATGACCTTGGAAGGAACTGTCTGTATGAGTCATTCAGTCACAGAGTTGACAGGTCTTTCCATCAGACCCCATGTTGTCAAGGTGTGAAAGAAGCTGAGTATGGCAAGACCAAAGGGCAGTCATTTGTCAAGATCATCACTGACTCCCTTCCTCTACTCTGGGTAACCTCAGATGCTAAGACTTTCTTTTCTAAGATGACCTCTACTCTATTGCACAGAGCTGCTCAAAGACAGCTAGGTGATGCTGTGTAGAGAGCACTGAACCTAAAGTCCTGAAGACCTTAGTTCAACCTCAAGTACTTCTTGGCTATGTGACCTGACCGAGGCACTTAACCTCTGCTTACCTCAGTTTCCTCTTCCATAAAATTGGGTTAATAGTAGCACCTATCTCCCAGGATTTTTGTGAGGTTACAAGGAGGTATTTGTAAAGTAATGTGCACATCTTAAAACTCTGTCTAAATGCCAGATAATATCATTAATATGTCTCTGCTGTGCTGTTATTTACTGATTGTCTTCTCCCTTTAGGCTTCTGGGTGGTGCAGTGGGAACATCAGCCCTGGAAGGAGAAGGAACTCAGTTCAAATGTAGCCTCAGACACTTCCTAGCTGTGCGATGCCCTGTAACCCCATCTGCCTCAGTTTCCTCATCTGCAAAATGAACTGGAAAAGGAAATGGAAAACCACTCCAGTATCTTCGCCAAGAAAACCCCAAATGGGATCATGAAATGTTAGACATGTCTGAACTGACTCAACAATGATCTCCCACTTTAGAATTTGAATTCATTGAGGACTCAATCTTTGTATTTGATCTTTCTTTGTATGTAACTTGATTAGCATAATGCCTGGCACAGTCAACACTTAATAAATGCTTATTCAGTAATTGATTGATTGATTGATCAATAACTCAACCTGAAGACCATCAAACTGGAGGTTTCAGTTACTGCTCTGGTTGGTCCCTTGATCACTTCTACCCTGAACTCCAGAATTTATCTATTAGCCTTTAAACCTTTTCTTCTGTAAGTTAAAGCACATTATGAAATGTGTATATGGTCTTAAGCATCCCTGGTCAATCTGATTCTTCTGTTAAAATTTTCTTCACTAGGAGGTGCAGCTGATAGAGCCCCAGGAGCCAAAAAGACATGAGTTCAAATCCAACCTTAGACATTTACTAGCTGTGTAACCCTGGGCAAGTCACTTAACCCCAATTGCCTCCCCTCAAAGGGGGAGAATGTTTCCTCAGTTTTTCAAACTTTCAGAGTAACTCAAAAATCCCTTTTTGTCATACTCTCCACCTTTCTAGAAAATGAAAAGAAGACAAAACAAAAATAATGAAAGCTCATTGCACTTAGAGGTTCCAGTCCTCTGCCATTTACTAGTTCAGTGACAGCGGACAAATCACTTTATCTCTGAATTTATCCCAGAATTCCAGAGGCTCAGAACTGAAAGGTATTGTCAAGATGAAATCTAGTCATCTAGTCAATCAGCTGGGCAACAAGCTTTTATTACTCACCTGCTATATGCTTAGTACACAGTTAAATGTGTATGTTTGTCCTCCATTGCTGAAGTAGACCATGCCATCAGAAAAATAATGACATAACTTACACTTGACTTTGTTTTGAGTGAAGGAGGGCTGTGCAGGTCTCCAGCTTCACTTCTCCACCAGAGCCATCTGAATCCAGTGACCAGACATTCATCAGGATGACTGGAGATGACCCAGGATTAGCCAGTAATTGGGGTTAAATGACTTGCCTAAGGTCACACAGCTAGTGAGTATCAAGTGTCTGAAGTGAGATTTGAACTCAGGTCCTCCTGACTCCTGCACTGGTAATCTATCCACTGCACCACCTACACAGCTAAATACTGTGCTAAGTACAGAGGATGCAAAGAAAGGGTGGAACTATCCATGCCATCAAGGAGTTTCCTCATACTAAAAACTAAATATAAAAACATCCCCTGTTCATCTATCCTTCATGTGAAGACCTCCAAGACCTCAACTGCTTCATCTATAAAATGGGGATAGTCACACTTTCCCTACTTCATAAGATTGTAGCTAAAATAAAAGAAGGCTATTATAATTTCCAACGCTTCATGGAAAAGGCATTTGGTATCTCATAAATATCAGCTACTATTTTTTTTAGCTATTTCAGCCATTTAAGAGGGCTCTCTCTTAGCAAGCCAGTAATTATTTTTTACCCCCTCTAAGTTCTAGGCTATCCCTTTAATTGGCCTAACTAAAAATAAAACATGACACATGTTAATTGGGAATGGGAGGAGAAGAGACAGATTGGTCAGGGCCAGCTGTGCAGCTTCTTGTTGCTGCCCCATTCTTGCCTGGGAGCTGTTCAATAACAGCAGCAAACCTGGTCATGCTGGGGCCAACCCAACCAGACAAGGAAACACTGTTAGTCATTGATATATTTATTTTCCCTGAAAATTATGGTGCAAGGATATCACAGCATGGAGCTTAAGGAAGTAAATTGTGACAAGGTTCATTATCTTCCATGCATTTCAGGGGAGAACAGACTTCAGGCTGAAATCTTAGTCTATAGTAGATGCTTCTACAGATGCTTTTAAGCAAAATGCGAGGTGTTAGGAAGAAAAAATGACAAAGGTGGGGTGGGAAAGAAAGGAGAGAGGGGAAGAGGGAAGGAGAGGGAGACAGATGGGAGGGAAGAAAGAGGGAGGGGAAGGAAGGGAAGGGGAGAGAGAAAAAGACAGAGAGAGGAGGGAGGGAGAGAAGAGAGAGAGGGAGAAGGAGAGAGATGGGGAGGAAGAAAGGGAAGGAGAAAGAAAGAGAGGGATAGAGAAGAGAGGAGACAGAGGGAGATGGAAATAGAGAGGAAAGAGACAGAGGCAGGAGGGGGAGAGATAGAGAGAGAGAGACAGAGAAGGAGGAAGGGAGGAAGGTGGAGAGAGAGAAAGAGACAGAAAGAGAGACTGAGAAAGAAAAAGAAAGAATGAGAGAGAGAGCTAAGCTTTGGGGATACAAATACAAGACAATTCCTTCCTTCAAGGAGCTTCCATTTTAGTGGCCAAAAACAACAACTAAAGGAGAGTGTATGGTGTGGAGATGGAGTGGAGATGTCCATAAAGGACTATAGAGAGCTACATATGTCAGGGCAAGGGCAAGGGTGATTCCAGGTGACCTGAATTCTAAGCCTGATTCACCATTAATTTGCCAAATGTTCTTGATTGAGTCATGTCACAGCCTCACAGAATTTCTGAGATGGAAGGAAACTCAATAGCTCACTGAGCAAGCCTCCTCATGCCATCTCCTATCTGACCCTATCCACATGAGTCCCCACTCTCTCTTGACTGTTAAATTTCTATGTCCTGCCTGTGAAATAACCTCTGCACATGTCACTTAACTTCTCAATGCTTCAGGTAACTGTGCCTATTGTAGGGCAGATACCCATGGACACTGGGAAAGGGAGTTTTCTCACTGAGAGCTCCCCACATTGATGAAATCTGAGAATCAATAAAGACAAATCTTCAGGAGGGTGGGAGAGGGCTGACAAATGGAAGGTGTTCATGTAAGAGGTGACGCTCGGTGCTGAGCCTTGAAGGGCACATGGAAATCCAAGAGGAAGAGGGGCTGCATTCTGCTTGGGAGCAGGGAGCGAGATCTAGTACAAAGCACTAAGGCAGAAGAGGGTCTGTCATTTACAGGGAATACTAAAGAGACCACTTTGACTGAGATACAGGTGCATGAAGGGGAAGAATGTGAAACCAGACTAGAAAGGTAGATTGGAGTCAGATTATGAAGAATTTTAAATGCCAAACAAGGGAGCTGACATTTTATCCTGCAGGCAATAGGGACATACTAGAGCTTTTTGAGTAGGGAAATGACATGATCAGAGTTATAATTTGGAAAATCATTGACCTTTGTTTGGAGGAGGGTTCAGAGAGGAGAGACTGGAGGCAGGGAAGTTGATTAAGAGATTTATGGCAATTGTTCAAGCAAGGTCTCAAGTGGATGGTCATGTGCCTTGTGAGAAGGAGATAGATGGGAGAGATATTGTGAAGAAAGTCTGGGATATGGAAGATGAAGAAGACAGAGAACTCAGGGAAAATTCAGAGGCTGCAAACCTAGATGATGAAAAGAATGGTGGGGCATTCAACTGAGATGGGAAAGAAAATATGAGGAGGAGTTAAAAGAGAAAGAAAAGGAGAGAGAGGAGAAAGAATAAATATGGGGCCAAAGCTACTAAGTTTTATTTTGGACAAGTCAAGTTTGAGATTCCTGGGGGACATTGAGGAAGCAGGTGGAGATATAGACCAGATCTCAGAAGAGATGAAGGCTGGATATGCAGGTGTGCGAAACACCTGCATAAAAACGATTTATGAGGCTGTGGGATTTGATGAGATAAACAAGAAAGCATTGAGAGAGAGGAAAGGAGAGGACCCAAGAGGAAGACTTGTCTAACTCATACCTGAGAAAAATATCCTCTTCTATGGCATAACTTTTCTTTTTTTTTCTTTATTTTTGGAAGCTCGTGTAACAAGTGTATCAGAGAAGCACAAAATAAAATTCTAGATTCAGGTCAAGGGTGACAACAGCAGCAGCTAACATTTAAATAGCACTTTGAGGTTTGCGAAACACTCTTCAGTGCATAGTTCTCGCTTGATCCTCACAACAGTCCTGGGATGTGTGAGCTATTGCTCTCTTTATTTTAGAGATGAGGAAACTGAGGCTGAGGGCAAGGTCACACAGCTAGTAAGTGTCTGAGGCAGGATTTGAACTCAGATCTTCCTGACTCCCAGTCCAGTGCTCTTATCCACCATACCTCCTGGCTGCCTAGTTTCTTATTAGAAGGAGGATGGGGTTTGATCAGGGAAGATTTTTTGAAGGAAATGGCATCCATTAAACCAGGGTTCTTTATGTTTCTCTCATACAGAATTGCATCTCTCACCTCCATGCTTTTGCATTGCCTGTGCCTCATGCCTAGAATGCACCCCTTCTTCCTCTATGTCTTATAGATTCTCCCACTTCCTTCAAGATACAACTAAAGCATTATGTTCCACCTGAAGCCCTGCCAACTATGAGTTCCTTCCCTTCCTAAACTGTCTTGCATTCATTTCGTAGTCATTCTGAATGTACGTATTGCATTTCCCAGTAGACCATAAGTTTCTTCAGAAAAGAGATTAGTTAGTCCTTATCTCTGAACTTGTCTTTGACCCCAGAACCTAAAACAATCTTACAGTTTAATAAATACTTATTGATGGATTGAATGAGTGAGTGATTGAATGACTTTATAGACACATCTAGGTGGCACAGTAGACAGAGCACTGGACCTAGAGTCTAGAAGATCTGAGTTGCAATCCATCCTTAGATATTTACTAGCTGTGTGACCCTGGGTAAGTCACTTAACCTCTATTTACCTTAATCCACCAGAGAAGGAAATGGTGAGCCACTACGGTATCTTTGCCAAGAAAATCCCAAGGACAGTATGACCCATGGGGTCAAACTTGACTTCCTGTTTCAGATCCTCTCAAGCTGTGAGATTCTGGACATAATCGCTTAACCTCTGTTTGCCTCAACTATAAAATGGGAATGATAAGAGCACCCACCTCGCAGGGTGATTGTGAGAATTAAATGAGATAATTATTTCTGCTCTTCTTCCTCTTTCTCCTTTTCCCTCTCCTCCCCCTTTTTTCTTTTTCCTCTTCCTTCTCTTTCCTCCTAATTATCACAATGCCTGGCACAAAGTACATATTTAATAAATGCTTATTCACTTTCCCCTCTTCCCCTTCATTCTAAACTCTTATTTGACTTGGAATCATAAATTTAAAGCTCAAGGAAACTTGGAAGCTATCAAATACAATGCCATCATTTTACAGATGATGAAACTGAGGCACAAATTAAGTAACTTGTCCAGGGTCACACAACTCATAAGTACTGTCTGAAGTAGGGTTTGAATCTGCTTAAAGATTCCAAATAGAGGAGGAGGAGGAAGAGGAAGAGAAGTGGTGGTGATGGTAGTAGTAGTAAGAGTGGTAGCAATAGTAGTAGTAGTAGTAGTAGTGGTAGTAGTAGTGGTGGTAGTAGTAGCAGCAGCTATTTATATAGCAGTGTTTATACAGCTTATGTTTATATATATATATATATATATATATATATATATATGTTTTCAAAGCAATATAGATACATATTTTATATACACACACGTACCTATCAACATAAAATATTTTGTCCATATTCAATCCACTACTCCATATTGTCTTCACAATAAATCCTGCCTCTGTCCCTTACTAACTGTGTGATCCTGGGTTAGTCACCCTCTCTTTGCTTTATTTTCCTCATCTGTAAAATGATGGGGTTAACCTCCATGGTCTCTAAGGTCTCTTCTAGTTCTAAAGCTGTGGTCCTGTTAATTACTAGAGAACATTCCTTATGGCCCCTTCTCTCTCCTTTCCCCACCCCAATCAATGCAGAGGAACTGGGGAGAGACCTGAAACGAGGAGATTCTTCCCAACTCCCATAATGCCTCTTGCTGTCATTAAAATTAGCTGAAGAGGAAGATTTGAAAGGTACCGTTTGAAGCTGATAAAGCTCTCCACCTTTACTTTGCTTCCCTCCACCAGCCAAAACCCCTCCCATATTTCTATACTGGATATTTGGGAAAATGAGTGCCATGGGCTCATTTCACGTGTGATGTGTGTGTATATGTGTGTGTGTGTTTTAACAGAGATAATGGTATTCTCTTAAGACCTAACTTAATAGATTGATGCTTATAGGCATTTATGAATTGTGTCTTTAATATGGTTCTGGAGTATTTGTCCAATAAATTCTTAAGAACAGATTTATAGATTGACTATTATGGGCATTATGGGCTATTAATAAATCAGTTAGAGCTATGTTAAAATTGCATCTTTCCTTTATGTTCACGTAACAAAGAGATAAAAATTGACATGAGACAAAGTGTGGCCATTAGGTTAAGGCAGGCTTTCCAGGATTATGACTGTGTGATTGTCTCTGTGGGGATGGGAGGAAAGGAGCAGGGGGCTCCATCTGGCAGGCTAGGCAGGGTTACAGTAAGAACAACAGATAAGGAAGAAAGCCTCCTCAGATGAAGCAATCCAATTCAATTCCATTCCATTCAATTCATTCCATGGACATTTTTGTTGAACACCTATTGTGTGCACCGCCCCCCCCCCCAAAAAAAGTAGAGTGGCCTCTCAGATAAAATACAAACTTAGATTTTGCCTTCAGATTATTTGCATAATGTGGCTATACCCTGTCTTCCCAGACCTATGTGTTAAAACTATTCCCCTTTGTGTACTCTACACACCAGCCAAACGGATGTGCTCATGGCTTCGTATAAAAGATCTTCCATCCCTCACATCATTGTCTTTACCCAGGTCGACCCCATGCCTAGAATGAACTCCCTCCTCACTTCTACTTCTTGGAATCCTTAAGCCTCCTCCAAAGCTCAGCTCAGAGATCACTCCCTAGAAGATGATTTTCCTGATCCCCAAACCAGTTGTTGGTACTCCCCGATGCAGCTGCCATTACTTTGAGTTTATTCTGTTTATATTTTGATATTAGGAGCTCTTCACAAACTATCTCCTTCCTGCTTTTTCAATCTTCTCTCACCCATCACCGGCCATCTCTGATTCTGCTTTCTAGCTACCCTGGCTTTTTTATTCTGCACGGATTCATCTCCTCTCTTTGCCCTTGTTATGCCTACTCCTAATGCCTTTAAGGCCGTCCTTCCTCATCTGCCATAGAAGGGTGAGGATAATTGAATATCAATCAAATTACCCCATCTACCTAAAGTAAGTGATTAAACACTAAAAACTTATACTTTAAGGGGGAAAGAGTCTCAACTGGATCAAATCAATCAAAGGCATTTCAATTCAATATGAAAAAGTCTTTATCAATTTAGATGTCTCAGATGGGTCACTGGATGATTCATAGTCATGATACATAGTAAAAGTGTTTGGATTGCCTGAGGAGACTTGGTCATGTCCCGGGTCTTATA
>CM053773.1:229624686-229640207 GCA_028658325.1 Potorous gilbertii | reverse complement strand
GATAGCAATGATGAGGTGTGCACATCAGAAGGCAAGGACAGAATAGATCAAGGTTCACAGATCTTCAAAAGGCTCGACAAAGAAGTTACACCATGTCCAATAAAGGGAAGAAAAAGAACTTCTAGCAACCAGGAATTGTAAGCAACACCTTTGCCACACGTGCCTTCTAAACTTGAGCCCACTTTCTTCAAGACTATTTGTACATTGCAGAATTTATAGGGAATATTTAATATCACCTAACTTACTGTGAGATGGCTACATAGTGCCATAGTGCACAGAGAGTCAAACTTAGAGTCAGGAAGATTCATTTTCCTGAGTTCAAATCTGACCTCAGACACTTCCCAGCTGTGTGACCCTGGACAAGTCACTTCACCCTGTTTGTCTTAGTTTCCTCATGAGCTAGAAAAGCAAATGACAAACCACTCCAGTATCTCTGCCAAGAAAACCTCAAATGGAAGACTGAACGAGAAGATTTACTGTATCACTTTAGTAAATGTCCCTTTCTAAAATTTCCTGAAGTCTGGTCTGACAAAGCGATCCTCAACTGATAAGAAGCACACTAGGGTGGACTCATGTGCTACATAGAATTACAGTGATAATTCCCAATCCTTTAGATCCATGAGGGGATACAGAGGCCATGCTCTGGATACCTAACTTATCAATGTCAGTGAATCATAATAGCAGTTCTCGAAGTGTGGTCCTGGGACCTTGGGTTCCCTAAGATGCTTTTTAATATTGACATTTTCATTTCAAATAAATCAAATATTAGTATATTTAACCCATATAAAGCTCTTTGTATGTGGGGGAGTCATAAAGAATTGTTAAGAACACAAAATTGTGGGGCAGCTAGAAGGCAAAGTGAATAAAGCACTGGCCTGGAGTCAGGAGGACCTGAGTTCAAATCCAGCATCAGACACTTGACATTTACTAGCTGTATGACCTTGGGCAAGTCATTTAACCCCAATTGCCTTAAGCCCTCCAAAAAAGAATACAAAGGAGTCCTAAGACCAAAAAGTATGCTCTGAATCCTACCACTCGGGATCCAGTTTCCATCAAGGCTTAACTCAAACTCTACAGTCTGCAAGAAATCTTTGCAGATCTCCCCAGGTGTTCAAAGTATTTTGTATTCATTTTATATTTATTATGTACATATTTAAATATGGTCATGTTGTCTCTCCCACTAGGATGTGAAATTCCTTGAAGGCAAGAGAATTGCTTGACTTTTATCTTAGTATCTCCATCCCCCAGCACAGTGTCTACCCATGGTAGGCACTGATAAATGGTGGCTGATGAGTCGTATTCACAAATCTGGGCACATGCTTCTTCCTTCTCTAACTGTTCCTTCACCTCCAATAGAATGTAAGTTAATGGAGGGCAAGGAATATTTTCATTTTTGTCCTTTGTCTTTAGCCCCCATCCCATTCCTTTGCACAAAGTAGGTGTTTAACAAAAGTTTGTTGAAATTAATTGAATTGAATTGACAGAATACTAGACTTGGATTTAGGAAGATATAGATTCAAAATTATCCCCTTCCATATAACCAGGTGTATGACTTTGAGTAAGTCATTTTACCACTATATGCCTTAGCCAACTCTGTAGTACTTATGTACTAAGTCATATATGAGATGCAATCTATATGTATAGAAGAAATCTACCATATCCAGACAAAATTACTGCCCTTTTTCATGATTATATATGCACAAGAAGTCACAGTACCATTCACTGGGATGCAATGACAAAATTACAAACTACCTGCCTCATCCTCAACCAAGAACAACCCAAGGATGCATTAAAGAGGGTGTCTTTACTTTCTGGGTTAGATAGATGGCACAGTGAATAGAACGTCTGGGCTTGAAATTCATGTTCCTAAATTCAAATCCAGCCTCCAACACTTACTAGATGAGTGACCCTGAGCAAGTCACTTAACTCAGTTTCCTCATCCATAAAATGAATTGGAAAAGGAAAACCCCTCCAGCATCTTCACAAAGAGTCTGAAATGACTCAACAACAACAACAACTTTGCCCTCTGGTCCTTCCTTTTATGAAGGAAATTCAAAAATATCCTTTGCTTTTCATGGTGGAATAGAGGGAAGTCAGGTACAAGATTTAGAGTCAAAAGTCCTAGATTCTAGTCCTAACTCTAGCTCCGGTTCTGACATTCTGAGGTTCTGTGATTGGATGATCTCTAAAATCTCTTCTCATTCTAACAATCTGACAAACTGGAGACTGGGTTTGGGGTTAAAGAACCTGGGTTTCAGTCCTGACCACTACTTACTCCCTCCCTGTCACTGGCCAAGTTATTTGCCCTCTTTAGGTCTCAGGGTTATCATCTATAAAGTGGAGCAGCTGAAGTAGGTGATTTCTACCGTGGCATTATAGACAAAGTGTTGAACCTAGGGTCAGGAAGACCAGAGTTCAATTCCTTTCTCACGTTGCAATGTGATAATGGACAGTTATCTGTATAAGACAAGGTTATAGCTGCATTTATTTATGTAATGAATGCTTTACACTCAATCCTCAAACAATCTTGAGAGGTCAGTGTAATTTTGATTCTGTTTTACAGATGAGGAAACTGAGACTAAGAAAGAAGTGACTTGCCCAGGATAACTCAGCTCATGTCTGAGGTAGGATTTGAGCCCAGGACTTCATTATTCTAAAACCAGCCCACTTGACCTTGATTCCTGGGTCAATCAACCAATCAGTCAACAAGTATTTACTAAGCATTCTGGGTACTGGGGATACAGAGACAAAATTTGACAATCCCTACCCTGAAGGAGCTTACATTCTACAAGAACAGATGACGTCTAAGATCCCTTTCAGCTCCAAATCTCCAATATTCCTCAGTGATGCTGATTCTGCCCAGGACTGAATCCTATAGATAACCAGTGACTTTATGAAATAGTCTATAAGGTCCAGCTCCACTTGAATAGTTCAAGATGCTACACTTATTCATTGCTTAGTTGGATTCCATCCTCGACCACACACTCCAACTACAGTCTTCCACTTAGCCCTCAGGCTTCTCGATACTATCCTTGCCAAAGGAGAGATAGAGACAGAGAGACAAGCAGATTGAGAAAGAGACAGAAAGAGAAAGATAGGGAAGAAGAGAGAGAGACAAAGAAAAAGAGGGAAAGAGAGAGAGGAAGACGAGGAGACAGAGACACACACAGACATATATGAGACACAGAGAGACACACAGAGAGAAAGAGAAAGGGGGAGGAAGAGACAGAGAGATGGAGAAAGACAGACATGCCTAGAGAAGACAAGAGGGAAAGAGAGAGAGAGGGAGAGAGAGAGAAGAAAAGAAAGAAGGAAGGGGAGACAAAGAGACAGAGGGAGGGAAAAAGAGAGAAAGGGAGAGACAAGGAGGGAGGGTGAGGGAGAGAGAGAGAGAGAGAGAGAGAGAGAGAGAGAGAGAGAGAGAGAGAGAGAGAGAGAGAGAGAGAGAAAAGTGTTTGAATGGGGTTTTATAGTCCACTTCCAGTATTGTGTTTATGAGCTGGTCAGTACCATGACCGACACCATCTCCTGCTCAAAGCAACTGATGTCTCCTTGAGATACTTATTGATTGGAAACCACAGTGTGTCTATCTCATTTTAGTTAAGAAACCGGGAGATGAACTGCAGACAGTGACAAACCATCCCTAGTCATCTACTCTGGGGTGAGCACTGGCCAAAGCTTCTTCCCCTCACAGCCTAAGCTAAATCTGGGCAAGTCCCTGGGCCACAGCATCACTGTGCATGATGGACACATGTCCCTCCCTCCTTTTCTTTTTCATCTGGGACTGGGATATGGAAAATGGAACTGATGAAGCAGTATCCATGAGAGTGTTGATTCTGAAGTGAGAAGACCCAGGTTCAAACCTACCTCTTCCCACTTATTACAACTGTGATCATGGACAAGTTACCTGCAATTCAAGATAACACCCTCAGGATGTCACCAATCCTCTTCAAGAATGAAGGACAAAAGCCACAACAACCACAAAGTGAGCTCATTGTACTCCATGGCCTCCAATGTCCCTTCTGGCTCTGACTCTATGATCCTATCACCACCCATCAGAGGTCAGAACAACACTGACTGCCATTTTCCCAACATCTTTCCCATACTAAATCCCATGCTTCTCCAACCCTTCATTTCATCATTCCTGAGGTATACAGAAAACTAAAATCATAGATTAATAACTGGAAGGGTACTCAGAAGCCATTTAGTTCACCCTCATCTTATTTTGCAGATGAGAAAATTAGAAGTGACTTACCCAAGATCATAAGTTGGTATGTAGATTTTCAACCTAAGTCTTCTTACTTCAAATCTACGATTCTTTCCTCTATAATCACACTGCCACTCCCTTCCACCCCCACACCCCTAGTACTTTTCAAAACCTCCTAGGCTCTATCTCCTCACCCTGCAAACTCAGCCATAGCCTTCTGAGGATTGTGGTTCCCAAATGGACATCCAAAGATACCCTTTATGCTTGTAAAGGGCAGAAACAGTTTCAATCAACTAACAAGTATCTATGAGCCTGGCACGGCTACTCACTGTAAAAACAAAGCTGACAAGCAACGTACATGAATGGAAGTAATCAATTAGAAAAGATGGCCTGAAGAGAGATCATGAAAGACTTTACTTGCCAACCAGGGATCTCTGAGGGAAAAGAACATTAGCATGGATACAGATCAATATAACATAAGAAAAACGATGCGCCCATTTGGGAACCATAGTCTATGAAAAAGTCATGAATGAGTCTGTGGTATAAGAGTCTATCTCTACTGCCTGGTACCTAGTAGGTGCTTAATAAATGCTTGTTGATAGATTCATGCCACCTAGCCCAGAGACCTACATATATATTAGATGCTTAGGGATAACTAGGGGGCACAGTAGATAGAACATCGGACCTGGCATCAGAAACACCTGAGTTCAAATTCACCCTCAGTTGCTTAAGAGCTGTGGGACCCTAGTTAAGTCACTTCACCTCTGCCTGCCTCAGTTTCCTCATCCATAAAATAGAGATAATGATAGCACCTCCTCCTCCCCCCTGGGTTGTTGTGACGGTTAAAGGAAATAATAACTGTAAAGCCCTTAGCACAATGCCTGGCACATAGTAAATGCTATTTTAATGTTAGCTATTGCTGTTTTTATTATTAATATTGTTAGGATTTGCTGAGTGGAAATGATTTACTTACCTGTGAGACCTTGGGCAAGTCCCTTCATCTTACCGGCCTCAGTTTCTCCATCTACAAAATAAGGATGTTGGAATGGATAGTCTCTGAGGTCTCTTCCAAATTTAGGTGCATGATCCTACCCAGGTAGCCCCAGAAAAGCCACACCCAGTCTCAATGCCTCAGTTTCCTCATCTCCAAAATGAAAGGGTGGGACTAGATGATCCTTGAGGTCTCTTTCAACTCTGAACCTATGACTGTGAAAATTGGATCACTTCTCAACTGCAAAGCACTATGTAAATGTAAAGGAATGCTACATTAAACCCAAGTGACCTGGCGCTCTCTTGGGAAGAAAGGCAGTGGTGGTGCAGAGGGGGGTGGGGCACTCTGCAGCATCTCAGGTTCCAGCGACAGACGGAATGGGGAGGTGATGGGACAGATTCTTCCTCTGAAACCATCCAACAAGCCAGTTTACAACCTTGTTTACTCTCAGAAACAGCTAAACCAGGAGTGCCGGGGGCCTCCCTGGTGTGGTCAATGGTGGGGAGAGACAGGAGTCCTCCCCTAGGAACTGTAGCGGAATCCACTACAAGAGGATGGAGATGGGCTGGGGGAGGGGGTAAGAGGGAGGAGGGAGTCAAACAAGAACAATGCCCAGTGAAGTCTTAAAAATGAAACTGTAATATTTTCACCAGCCATCAAGTCAATCAGTGCTGCCTGGCTGGGTTCTATTAGACCTCATTTATTAAATTTGAAAGAATATGATCTAGACAGAGGATGGGAGCCAAACAGGTTGCAACGTGGCTCATTCCAGGTTAGTTTCCCCCCATGCATGGTAATGGGCTGAGGGCTCTCATTTTAATTATCCCACAGTATTTCAGGTTCTCCCCCTTCCCATACTCACACAAGCCTATGGGGAGGAGGAGGAGGAGAAGAAAGAAATAAAGAGAAAAGGATAATATCCCCTCCTCTTGTCTCCAGTCTTGTGGGCAGTCTTTCTCTCCCGCAGTTCAGCCCAATGGAGCCTTTGCCTGTGATGATTTTCCTGCCTATAGCATAAACAACTCAGGTATCCCACAGGTACTTTTGACATGTTCTGGACTCCAGTGGATAGAAGGATGGGGGAAAGGGGAGACAGACAGAAAGAGAGAGAGAGACAGAGATAGAAACAGAGAGAGAGAGAGATAGGCAGAGACAGAGAAAGAGAGAGACAGAGAGAGGAAGATCGGGAGGGAGAGAGGCAAGAAGAAAGGGAAAGAGGCAGATAGAAAGGAATTAATAGAGCAAGAGACACCCAAATAAAGTCCAAAGTATCTTAGCTTAGCTGCCTCTGTCTCTCTATCCTCCTGAGTGAGGTATGTATGCCTTCAAGGAATCATAAATAATTCGGCCTTACATGTAGATAGAGTAGGTGGTAGCCCTAGCCATGTAATGTTTAAGGTGTAGAGAAATCCCACCTGCCTCACCACAGCCCTCTCTGACCAGTATCTCCAGTGACTGAAATCTGACCATTAGAGATCCATTTCACTGAATCATAGAAAAATCCAAGGCATCTGGAATTTCTGTTATTCTTTATCCATACCAAATGAACTCCTTTCATCTTTGGCTTCCTCCTAATAGGCATATATTATTTTCCTGCTGTGTACCAGGCAATGTATTGAGTACCAGGAATACAAAGGAAAACATTTTTAAAACCCAATATTTTACATTTTACAATCCAGAACCAGGACCAAACCTCAAGTAGGAAGACAAAGGGTTTAGCAGCTGTGGGTTGACATTGCTACAGATGGAAAAGCCCTTAAAGAGTAAATGAATGAATGAAAATCATATATTAAATGTTAACTATGTTCTTTTTAAAACTAATTTTTTTCAATTAACCAAAATCTATTTTCTCTTTCTCACTTCCCACCTCCCACTGGAAAAAGAAAATAAAATTATTTTTATACATATGCATAGTCAAGCAAAATAAATTCCTGAATTGGTCACATCCAAAAATTATATCTTACTCTGTGTCTTGAGTCTTCTATCTCTCTGTCACAAAATGGATAGCATGCCTCAGCATCTCTGCTCTGTAATCATGGCTGATCATGGCATTGATCAGAGTTCTTAAGGCTTTTGAAGTTGTTCATCTTTACAATGTTGTTGTGTCATTTTTTAGTCTTCTTTATTGCTTCATGATCCCATTTGAGGTTTTCTTGGCAAAGATACTGGAATTGTTTGCCATTTCCTTCTCCAGTTCATTTTACATATGAGGAAACTGAGGCAAGTAGGATTAAGTGACACTCAGGGTCACACAACTATTAAGCATCTGAGCCTGGATTTGAACTCAGGGAGATGAGTCTGCCTGAATCCAGGTCTGGCATTCTTATCTACTGCGCCTTGTTACAATGTTGCTATTGGGTAAATTTATTATTGTCTAATTGTTCTTCCAGTTCTGCTCACTTCACCGGGCATCAGTTCATACAAGTCTTCCCAGGTTGCTTTGAAACAGTCCATTTCATCACTTCTTATAGCACAAAAGTATTCTTTCACTTTTGTCCACCATAATTTATTCCGTCATTCCCTAACCTATAGGTACCTCTCCACAGTTTCCAGTTCTTTGCCACTCCCCATAGAGTTTTTATAAATGTTTTAGACATATGATTCCTTTTCCTACTTATTTGATTTGTTTGGCTGATAGACCTAATAGTGGTAGTGCTAGATCAGAGTGCAGGCACAGTTTAGAATCTTTGGGGTAGTTGTTCCAAATTGTTTTCAGAATAGCTTGGAGTAGTCCCCACTAGTGCACATACCTACTTTCCTGAAGCCTCATCATCATTGGTTATTTTTGCTTTCTTGTCAACTTTGCCAATGCAGGAGCTATTAGATGGAACTTTAGAGCTGATTTAATTTGTATTTCTCTAATTCTTAATGATTTGGAGCAATTTTTCATTTGGCTATAGATAGCTTAGATACATTCCTTTGAAATTTACTTGTTTCTATCTTTTGACTATTTTCTTTTTGAGAAATGACTCTTATTCTTATAAATTTGAATCTATTATTTTATTGGAAGCACGTATCAGAGAAAGTTATTGCAGAGGCTACCCCCACCCCTGCCCAGTGACATGTTTTTCTTGTAATTGTATCTACATTTGTTTGGTTTGTGTGAAAACTTTATTTTTATGGAATAAAAATTGTCCAGTTAGGTTAGCATGCTGGGCCTGGAATGAGGAAGACCAGAGTTCAAATGTGACCTCAGATACTTACTAGCTGTATGACCTTGGGCAAGTCACTTAACCTCTATTTGTTTCAGTTACATCAAAGATCAAAGGAGGTAATATTTGTAAAAAAAAATGTTAAGTACACATTGCCTGGCACATAGGAATCACTAAATGAATACTTCCATCTCCTTGATTCCAAGCTACCTTGCTGGTTTTATAAAGACCCACAGGGGATGACCAAGACTTTTCAACCAGTCAGAATATATTTCCTATACTTTTTGCCCAATGGCTTTCAAGGACTTCTAAATTGATTTAGGACTTTTGTATGTAGTTGAAGCCTCTGATAATGCGATTGATTCAATAGAGATGTTCTCACTTGGTTAAAGTATCAGAGCAAGCCTCTTTGTTAGTCTAAGGGCAGTGGGGTGAAATATTTAAGTGATAGATAGACTCCACTGATCCCCCACTTTTATATAAAATATTTTTTAAAGGCAATACTAAGACTTGGGAGAATCAAGAAATTAGACAGGTAATAAGCATTTAAGTGAGTTTTATGTGCCAAGGACTGTGTTAAATGCTGGGGATAAAGAAAAGGCAAATGGTAGTCTCTCTTCTCAAGGATTCATGATCTAACAGGAAGACAAAATGAAAATGACTATGTATAAACAAGATACAGACAGGATAAATTGGACATAATCAATAGAAGGAAGACACTAGCATTAAGGGAGATCAAGAAACAAAGATCCAGAGTCAAGTTGTGGCTTTGTTACTTACCATCTATCAGACAATTGGTAAGTCCTTTAACGTTTTCATTACCCCATTTATAAAACAGATATAATGATGGACATTTTCTACTTATGGTGGTGTTATAGATAAAGTACTCGGCCTGGAGTTAGAAAGGCTCCTCTTCTTGAATTCAAATCTGGCCTCAGACACTTAGTAGTTGTATCACTCTGGGCAAATCATTTCACCCTGGTTTCCTCAGTTTCCTCATCTGTCAAATGAGCTGGAGAAAGAAATGGCAAACTACTCCATGGTCTTTGCCAATAAAACCCCAAATGGGGTCACAAAGAGTCAGACACAACTGAGAAATGATTCAATCACTCAACAATCTACTTCATGGAGTTACTGTAGGGAAATCACAACATAAATCTTAAAACCGTTAAGATAATTTCCTGGCTTTGTACCCTAGGACATTAAGAACATCATTGCCCTTCATCTAATGGAAGCAAGATGGCCCTAAAATCAGGGAACAAATAACTCTTCTTCCAGGGCCAGATAACACTGTTCCTATCATAGCCAAAGGGCTAAATGTGATCTGAGATCCCTTCAACTCAGAAATTCTATGAATTACAGAATGATAAAATTTTAGAGGACAGACCCCAATTCAATGCAGGTCAATCAATGCCTAAGAAAAATTTCAAATCCAATACACTCAAAAAGTACTTGGTTGGGCTATCTTCTTGAAGATCTCTAGAGAGGAGAAACCAACTACCTCCCTAACACACCTCATCCCACTTTGGGACAACTCATTGATTGAAATGACTTGGGAACATGTGCAAAATAAAATGACACAAGGTGATGCATTGGAAAGGGTCCTGGATTTGGAGCCAGAGGATCTGAGTTCAATACCTGGTCTATGGTTGCTTATTCCTTGGGTGACTGTGGGTAAATCCCTTAACCTCTCTGCACCTCAGTTTCCTGATCTGTAAAATGAAAGGGTTGAACTAGAAGACATGTAAAATCTCTTCCATAGAATCAATGATGCTATGACCTGGATTCAAATCTAGCTTTGCCTACTCATTAGCTGGGGCACTGCAGGCAGGAGGCAATGTGGTATAACAAATGGGGAGCCAGCCTCAGAACCAGGAAGCCCCATCTCTGAGGCAGACAAAGTGAAAGATAGTCCTCTTCCAGGGAAAAGCCCTACCACAGAGATGTTACGTAAGTGAATGAAAGAGATCTAAATCATTCCAATAAGTGTGACCATTAAAAAATGACATCAGATTTACACCAGTTGTGTCAGCTGTCCAATGTTACTGCGGGATGGGAGGCAGAGATGAATAACTCGGGCATAAAATAGTCATAACCATAAGCTGTGATCCTGGAGCAGAGAGAAGCAGGATAGTAAGGTTGTGCTTTGTCCTTCATTCTTGAAGAAGACCATGATGCCATGGCTTGCAAGTGAATTGGATTACAGTGAGGCAGACCTGTGCAAAGTCACTAGCCTCACTTTTTTCTCCTGAGCTATCTGGTTCCAGCAACCAGAATGGAGACCAATATGTCATGGTTCCATGACATGAACATTAGGCTGATATCACGGGTGTGGACCCTTCTGAGGCTGCCTGGGAAGGAGATGATTGTGAAGAAGCATTCTCTTTAAGCGTTGCTCCCTAGAATGTCACAGTTATATGGAGATCAATAAGGACAATCACCGGTCATACTTGTGCCTGTGTTGAGAAAAGAAACCATGGAGTCACTATAAGAACATGATTAGTAGCTCTAGAGTTGGGAAGGACTTCAGAGGCCATCTGGTCAAGCTGGCTCATTTTACAGATAGGGGAACTGAGGCAGTGACATTTTAAAGCTAGCTGTTCTATTACAGTTGTCATTATTTCAGTATATTCTATCTAACTGCTGAAGATAAGGGCACCCTATTGGGGATCACAAGCCCTATGGAATAGGGACATGAGTCTCCCTGGCTAGAAAGACCCTACTAGGAGGACAGTGGTATTGAAAGAGTCCTGGGCTTAAAGCTGGAAAAAAGACATGGATTCAAAATATATAATAATAATTCCAATAGTCATAGCAGCCAGGTAGCATTTCTGTAGGGTTTTCAGGCTTACAAAGCACTTTACATGGGTTATCTCAAGATAATTTCCTGGCTTTGTATGCTAGGACATCAAGAACATCATAGTCCTTCATTTAATGGTGGCTTGCCCAAGGACACAAAAATTGCATCAGAAATGGAGTTTGAGCCCCAGGTGCTCTGAATTTCCCACTGTACAGAGTTTGAAACTTGAAGGAAAAAGGTTGAGTTTGATAATTGATCATTTCCTTGACACTCCCAGGCTTGCCTCATAGTTAAGCACTGACCTTTAAGCCTGAGTGGAATTCAGTTCACTTAATCAAATATCTATTAAATACTTATGGCATGCAAGGCACTATCCTAGGGACTTACTGAGTATTTGACCCATGGCAACTTGCTTAACATCTTTATGCCTCAGTTTCCCATCCTATAAAATGGAGATTAATAGCATCCACCTCACAGGGTTATCATGAAGATCAAGTAAGTTAACATATAAGAACTTTACAAACCTTTAATCCTAAGTAAATAGTGGGTGAGCTAGGTGGCTCAGTGGATAGAGCACTGGAGTCAGGAAGACTCATCAAATCTGGCCTCAGACACTGCCTGGCTGAGTGACCCTGGCTAAGTCACTTCACCCTGTTTGCCTCAGTTTCCTCCTCTGTAAAATGGAGAAGGAAGTGGCAAACGACTCCAGTATCTTTTCCAGACAAACCCCAAAAGGAGTCATGGAGAGTTGAACATGACTGAAATGTCTCCACAATTATTCTTAACATCGAGCCCAACCACCTTGTGTCACATATGTAAAAACTGAGACCCAAAGACATTAAACAACTTCCTTAAAATAAGATCATAATTTTATTAGAGATGAAAAGGACCTCAGAAGCCATCTAGTTCTACTTCCTCATTTTACCGATGAGGAAACTGAGGCCCATACAAGTTTGAAAGAATTGCCTAAGGTGGAATCCTGCCTTGGACACTTGGATACCCCTGACCTAACCTTCTCTGACTTTCCCTTTCCTCATCTATAAAATGGAACAATAATGCCTCCCAGGGCTGTAGTTCGGATCAAATGAGATAACCCATGTAAAGTGCTTTGTAAGCCTGAAAGCCCTATAGAAATGCTACCTGGCTGCTATGACTATTGGAATTATTATTATATATTTTGAATCTAGGTCTTTTTTCCAACTTCAGGCCCAGGACTCTTTCAATACCACTGTCCTCCTAGGGAGGGTCTTTCTAGCCAGGGAGACTCATGTCCCTATTCCACAGTGCTTGTGATCCCCAATAAGGTGCCCTTATCTCCAGCAGTTAGATAGAATATACTGAAATAATGGCAACTATAATAGAACAGCTAGCTTTAAAATGTCACTGTTGTTCAATCATTTTTGTGACACCATTTGGGGGTTTTCTTCCAGCTCATTTTACAGATGAGAAAACTGAGGCAAGCAGGGTGAAGTGACTTGCCCACAGTCACACAGCTAATAAGGGTCTGAGGCCAGATTTGAACTCAGGTCTTCGACTCTAGACCTGGTGCTCTATTCACTGTGCCACTTAGCTGCCCCCCTTATTTATTTAACTTTTATATGGCACTTTACAAACATCTTATTTGATTCTCACAATGACCAGTGGAGGTAGGCTAATGAAGAAAGAAGTCTTAGGACTAGGTCCTTCACCCTTGATCCGAGGTCCTATTCCCTGTCCCCCGCCCCCATCATTTTTATGTTCAACAACAGGCTGACCAGCTAAAACCAGAAGACAAGGTGACCAGCCTGGGTGGTGACAGTCTCTGTATCCCTGCCCACAGTGTCACACGTGACCAAGCTCACCAGCTGGCAAGTCCCCGGCTTGTTCACTTGGCATCCAAGGTGTTTCCATCTCAGTGCCCCACTTGGCTCCCTTTCTATCTCTGTCTGTCACAGCCAGCAGCTGAACAGCATCATCGAGATCTGAGGCTCGTCTCTCCCTGTCTGTCCCGGGGCAGTCTTAAAAACATCAGCTGTCACACTTCACTGACATCTTATTAAAGGTGTATTAAATGCTGACGGCCAAAGAGAACAGAAACCAGACACCTGCTCTGGGTAGGCACTGGCTCTCTACCTGACCCAAACAGATAAGAGTAAAGACAAATCAATAATCTGGTTACAGCCATGTCTCCCAGAATGAAATGGACTCTAATCGGAGAAGGGGAGCGGTTACCAAGGCTTCCACCATCATCCATTTCTCCTCTCCAAGGACTATGTCCCAGAGGCATGTGGAAATGGTGGACGGAGGGAGAGAAATCCAGGCTGAGCCAGCCCCTCTCCTGCAGAGGCCCCCAAGCCTAGGTCAGCTCTGTCACTACTTCTGTCCTTAGGAAAGAAAAGACTTTTGAATAGGGACACTTGTTCCATCCATAGGACAGAACCAGCAGAGATGGATAGGGAAAAACATTGAGCTAGAATAGATGGCTTTTGAGAACTCTTCCAAATCTAAAATGCTGTGGCATCACAAAGACATAGATATAAGCTTCATGTCGTTCGATTATCAGAACAATCCTGGGAAGCGGGTGCTGTTAATTATTTCCAACCTCATCTTACAGATTAGGAAACTGAAGCAAACACAGGTTAAGTGACTTGTTCAGGATTACATGGTTGGTAGGTGTCTGAAGCTGGATTTGAACTCCAGTCTTCTTGACTCTATACGTTGTAAAAAATAATTTTTCAGTAGTCAGTCAATAAACATTTATTAAGTGCCTACTAAGTGTCAGACCAGGTAACTAGGTGACCCTGGAATCAGGAAGACTTCTCTTCTTGAGTTCGAATCTGACCTCAGACACTTACTACCTGTGTGAGCCCAGGTTTACCTAAGTGGAGTCAATGAAATAGTTAAGATACAAGGAGTCTCCACTTCCTTACCTCTTACTCATCTCCAGCCTACTGTAATCCAATGTCTGACCTCATCACTCAACTAAAACTGCCCTCTCCAAAGTACGCAATGATCTTTCAACTGCCAAATTTGTCTACCTCTTCTCTGTTTTCATCTTTCTCCACCTCTTTGCATCATATGACAATGTTAATCATCCTTTCCTCTTAGATATTCTCTCCTCTCCTAGATTTAGTGATATTGCTCTCACCAAGTTCTCCTACCTGTCTGACCTTCTACCTTCTCAGTCTCCCATGCTCATTTCATTACCCATTCCGTGCCTCCCTAACGGCTGGTGTATTCCAGGGTTCTATCCTAGATCCTCTTCTCTTTTCTCTATGAGTTCCCTCTTGGTAACCTCAACAGCTCTCATAGGTTCAATTATCATCTCTATGTAGATTATTTCCAGATCTCCTTATCCATCTCTAGTGTCCCTCCAGAGTCTCAGTCCCATATTACACACTGTTTGGTGGATGTCTCAAACTGTATGTCCCAGAGACTTTTCAGCATGGCCCAAATAGAATGCATTATCTTTCCTTCAAATTAACCATTCTTTTAAGTTTATTTTATTAACATTGAGAGTATCACCATTCTTCCAGTCACCCAGGTTTGCATCTCATTGTCATCTTTATTTCCTCACTTTCACTTATCCCACATATTCAATCAGTTACCAAATTTTGTTATTTCTATCTCCTCAGTATCTGTCATATACATCCCCTCCTCACCAACCACACCACTATCACCCTGAAATACTCCCCTACTTAGACTCTCTCCCTCAAACCTCTCCCCACTCAAATCCACTACCATCCAGCCATCAAAGTGATATACTAAGTCACTCTGCTACTCTATAAATTCCAATGGTTCTCTATTACCTCCAGAATCAAATATAAATACTTTTGTTTGCCATCTAAATTCCTCTTTAATTTTCTATGTGTGCTTGCCAAAAAGATTATTTTATGGAGAACTCACATGGGGCAGGTGGTCAAATCATAGTCAGAAGATGTGATACAAGGACACTCTCAAGATCTCTCTCAAGAATTTTCGATTTGGGGGGCGGAGTAGAAAGACTCACATTTGCTAGCTCCGAACCCACAGCCCATAGATTTCCTGTAAAAAGAACTCCTGACAAATTCTGGAACAGTGGAAGCTGCGCAGCAACACAGTGAAGGAGATTTCCGTTGCAGAGAGCCCTGAAAAACCGACCGCAAAGGTACCCCAGACGGGAGCAGAGTCCTGCCCTGTGGAACCCTCGCCTCCCCCGCCCCAGCCGCACCGCACTGAGAGGAGCGAGCAGACCCAAGCAGGCTTCCAGGACCTGAATCTCCGGTGGCCGTGAAGGTCCCTCCACCCACAGACACACAGGTCAGTGAAAGAGACGGGCTGAGAGGGGAGCGGGGTATCTCCGGGACTCAGACTCCCTCGGACCCCCTCGGAAAGCGGCCACTGCGGCAGAGG
>CM053773.1:229588749-229624186 GCA_028658325.1 Potorous gilbertii | reverse complement strand
AAAAAAAAAAAGAATTTTCGATTTGACTGTGCAACATGACAGACATTGGCACAGGACTGGTCAGTATGGGGTGCCCACATCAGAAAGGGTGGTGTGCTCTTTGAGCAAAGCAGAATTGAGACAGCACAAAGTAAACACAGGATGCACATATTTGGGATATCCACCCCAAATATTCATATGGACTATCTGTGCCCAACCTGTGGCAGAACATTCCAAGCTCCTATTGGTCTGATCAGTCACCGTCCAGTCGCACACACTGAAATTTCACTTTATCATAATGATGTCATTTTGGTCTTCCTTGAGAATGAAGGACAACAACCAACTTACTTGATGTCTCACACACACACACACACACACACACACACACCATTCCAATGTTGTAAGCCTTAAAACACTCTGTAAATCCTAGATAATGCTGTTGATGCTGTCAATTGATTGATTGAATCAAAAGATAACACTCTCCAACAGTGTCTACAAAGATATACTGAAAAATTGGCTGAGTCATGAGGATATTTGTAGAAAGAGAAGAGTTTATGATGGCAATTCAGAAACAGGTTATTGCCACCAGAAATAACAGAAAGGTTATCTTAAAGTAGCCCAAATTGAAGGATCAATATAGACTATGCAAGGAAACGATAGAAATTGTGCAATACATCATTGCAGACTGCAGACTTTTAGCACCTACTGAATATCTAGAAAGACATACCATGTGGCTTGAGTTATATACCAGAAGCCTGCTATCTTTCATGGGCCGACAGATGGCAAATCCCCTTACCACAAATACAGACCTCAAAACATCCCTGGGAACTCAACCAATATACTGTCAGAACAAGAGCATTAGCTCAGATTGTGCTGCTATCTGTGATCCTCTAGACATAGCATTCGATTCACAAGAGCTAGAAACAATGTTTTTAATAGATGTCACTCTACCAATACTCAATCTCTAAGTCACATGAAATAGAAAGCTTTTAAAATATAGAATCCTTAGAGAAGAAATCAAAATCACGTGGGAATAAGTTAAGATATGTATTATCCCCATCATCCTGTCTACTACTAAGAGGGTTGTCCTAAGGATGCTTTCAGTAAGCCTATTGAAGATGAGCTGACATTCTGAGGGTTTTATTCCACTACAAAAAAAAAGCTCTTTTAACCTAACAGTGTAATCGTCCACAGAACATTAAATAGAAATGAATAAAGCTGGATATTGACTTCTCTGGGCCCTATTTCTATCCAAACAGCAATGACTAAAATGAGAAGAAACAATTTTCTATAGTAATAGCCATGGAGATAGGGAGTAGACTCGTGTTCTCAGACTCCTTGAGGAGGAAATTCCTTCTGTCTGTTCAGGTCGGCACTTTCTCTATGACTTAGAGAGTTGTCCAGGGTACCGAAATATTAAGTGATTTGTGCAAGGTCACAGGGATATCATATTTCAGAAGCAAGACTTAGGCAGGACTTCCTGTCTCTGAGGACAGTTCCTAATCTGTATTATAGGTAAGCCACCATAGGCAGATAGGTAGTATTTTGGATAGAGTTCCTGACTTGGAGTCAGGAAGACCTGAGTTCAAATCTCGTCACAGATATTTATTGTGTGACCCTGGACAAGTCACTTAACTTCTGTCAGCCTCAATTTCCTCAACTATAAAAATGGGAATGATTATAGCACCTACCTCCAAGGGTTGTTGTGAAGTAAAATGAGATAATATATATAAATTGCTTTGCAACTCTTGAGGCACTATGTCACTGCCAGGTAGTAGTGGTAGTAATAGTGATAGTTATGGTGAGAGTAGTACTCATGGTGGTAGTGGTGGTAGTAAGGGTAGTAGTGGCTGTGGTGGTGGTGGTAGTAGTAGTAGTGGTGGTGGTAGTAGCATTAGTAGTAGTGGTGGTGGTAGTAGGAGTACTAGTGGTGGTGGTGGTGGTAGTAGGAGTAGTAGTGGCTGTGGTGGGGGTGGTAGTAGTAGTGGTGGTGGTGGTGGTAGTAGTAGTGGTAGTAGTGGTGGTGGTGGTAGGAGTACTAGTGGTGGTGGTGGTGGTAGTAGGAGTAGTAGTGGCTGTGGTGGTGGTGGTAGTAGTAGTAGTAGTGGTGGTGGTGGTGGTAGTAGTAGTAGTAGTGGTGGTGGTAGTAGGAGTACTAGTGGTAGTGGTGGTGGTAGTAGGAGTAGTAGTGGCTGTGGTGGTGGTGGTAGTAGTAGTAGTAGTGGTGGTGGTGGTAGTAGTAGTGGTAGTAGTGGTGGTGGTGGTAGTAGGTGGCTCTATAGCTCCTTGCATAATAGCAAAAGGTGGCTCAGTGAATAAAGTGCCAGCCTTAAAATTAGGAAGACAAATCTCCTTGAGTTCAAGACACTTACTATCTGTGTGACCCTGGACAAGTCACTTACCCCTGTTTGCCTCATTTCCTCATCTATAAAACAAGCTGGAGAAGGAAATGGCAAATCACTCTAGTATCTCTGCCAAGAAAATCCTCAAATGGGGTCATGAAGAATCCGCTAGTATTGAAATGACTGACCAACAATAACAACTGGTAACAGTAGTAGTAGAAATAGTAGCACTAATGCTACTACTAGTAGTACCAGCTATAGGAGCAGTACTAGTATTAGTAGTAATTAGTAGTATTTGTAGTATTTGTAGTAATTGACCGAATTTCAATGGCAGCTGAAAACACTTTGCCTATTTCACTTCGTTTAATATTTTCAAAACCCTGAGATAGGTAACACAAATGTTATTATCTTTGTCTTATAGGTGAGGATTTGACTTCATCAAATATAACTAACCAGCAATTGATTCATCGGAACTTGAGTCTCTCGTGACTACCAGTCCAGCCCTCTTTTCACAATAGTACAATTCCTTCTCATTCCAAAGAGCTAAGGTGATTATAGAAAGAAAGAAGAACTACTCAATTCTTCTTTTGCTTCTTGTTTCTCTGTCAAAGAAACTAATCTGTGAAAAAGAAACAACACAACTGGCAAACCAGAAACAAACTAAAGCAAACGCAACTAAGGGGGAGCTGAACCTGAAGATGAGCAGGGAGATAGTAAGCAAGCATCAAACTGCCTCTCGTACATCCAAGTGATCAGACCCAGAGGAATTTCATGACAGGACTCTGTAAGTAGAGAGACAGATGGTTCCTGGGCCATTGTCAGTAACCCTTGAAAGCTTGTGAAGAAGAGGAAGGGTTCTATAGAATAGCAAATGGTCAAATGCTCCAATTAAAATGAAAGGTGGGGTTGGGGGAGGATGAGAACAAGTGGAATCTTCAAACCATAATTGATCAGGAACCTGACTTTAATTCTTGGCAAATTCTGGAATATATTCTTTGTACTATATAAAAGTTGTTACTTAAAGGAACAATTAGTGAACACTTAGAAAAGGGAACAATGACCACAAAGAGCCAGTGAAACTTCACCAAAAACAGGTCATGTCAGCCTAACCTCCTTTTTTTGACCAACTGTATTACCAGGAACTGAGCAGCTAGGTGGCACAGTGGATAGAGTACCAGGTCTGGAGTCAGGAAGACTCGTCTTTCCAAGTTCAAATCCAGCCTCAGACACTTCCTAGCTGTGTGACCCTGGGCAAGTCATTTCACCCTGTTTGCCTCAGTTTTCTCATCTGCCAAATGAGCTGGAGAAGGAAATGACAAATCACTCCAGTATCTCTGCCAAGAAAAGTCAAATGGGGTCACGAAAATCAGACATGACTGAAAAATGATTTAACAATATTGTCAGGAAGAAGGTACATGTGGTTTGTGGGTGGCATACTTTAGGAGGACTTTGAAAAGGTATGGATGTTTGGAGGAGGAGAAGAGATAGCAGGATGGGAATGGGTCTTAACTCCAAGCCATAAAAAGAATGGTTAAAGAGACAAGAAGATTTAAGGGATACATGAGAGCTGTCTTTGGTTTTTTGACAGCTGTCATATGAAAGAGGAATTAAACTGGTTTTGCTTGACTCCAGAGGGCAGAACCAGGAGGCAGGGGGAAAAATGAAGAGAGAGAAGCTTAGCATTGATGTACAGAAACATTTCCTAATAAACAGAACTATCCAAACTGGAACGGGTTGCCTAGGGAGATCACAGGCTTTCCTTCTCTGACAGTCTTCAAGTGAAGGTTGGTGACCATTTGTTGGTGATTTTGTAGAAGTAAGTCAAGTCAAGCCAACAAGCACTTATTAAGTGCCTACTGTGCGCCAGGTGCTATTTTAAGTGCTGGGGATATAAAGGAAGGCAAAACAAAAACAAACAAACATACAAAAACGATCTCCTGCTTTCAAGTGACTCACCTTCTAATGGAGGATGTCACAGTCTGGGGAGTTCAAATCCTGCTTCAGGCACTTACTAGCTGTGTGACTCTGAGCAAGCCACCTAACCTCTTTCTGACTCAATCGCTCACTCTTTTAAATGGGAATAGTCATAATAGGTTGTGAGAATCAAATGAAATAGCATACATAAAATATTTTGTGAGGCTTAAAGTTCTATGTAAATGTTATTATTATTAAAGGCACATTATTACTATGTAAAACACTAGAATAAGACACTGCTATTATTATATAAAGCACACATGCTAGTGTTTTACAAACCTTAAAGAGTTATATAAACATTAGCTATTATGAAAGAAAATTCTTTTGTAGGCAGAGGGGTTGAACTAGGGGACTTCTGAGGTCCCTTCCATAGTTTTCTGTCCTATGATTCTGCAGAGCGTTGGACTCAAGCTGTGTCTTATTCAAAGAGTTCACCTGGAGGATTGTTTTGGCCCATCTGTGTCTGGGGAAGTTAGTCTGCTTTTCCTCACTACATAAATATAATCCTGTGCTAGATTTAGGTTCCTCCCCTCCCTAGAAAGCAGCAGGGTATGGGTCAAATCATGCCATGGACTCTCTGCTTGACTCCCATCAACATTTTTTATCCAGATTAAATCAGCTTAACTCAGTGGAAAGAGCCTGAGCTCAAGAGTCAGATGAGCTTTCAAATTCCTCTTTTGATGCTTGGTCCTTTCTGTATGACCTTGGGCACGTAGCTCCATTTCTCTGGGCCTCAGTTTCCTCATTTGTTGCTGTTTGTCTTTCATTTTCGAAGAAGACCAGTGACATTACGGGTGACATCTTGACTTGCATTTGAATTAGGCAGAGCTGCACAAAGTCGTCAGCTTCCCTCTTTCTTCCAAAGTCATCAAAAATCACCAAAGTCCAGAGGCTAGACATGAGATCACTAGGGATGACCTGGGATACAAAATAAAGGCTTAGATTAGATAGGCCTCTGAGGTCTCTTCCAGCTAAATCTATGAATTCATGAATTGTTACTATCTGTAGGACCTTGGATCATAGCTGACATTAATAATTGTTTGTGATTCAGTCATTTCAGTCGTGCGCCACAGTTCATGATCCCTTTCAAGGTTTTCTTGGCAGATACTGAAGTGGTTTTGCCATTTCCTTCTCCAGCTTATTTTACAGATGAGACAACTGAGGCTAGCAGGGTTAAGTGACTTGTCCAGGGTCGTGTACTATTAATATCCCCATTATACAGTTGAGAAAACTAAGATAAACATAAACTAAATGACTTGCCCAGAGTCACACAGCTATTAAGTGTCCGAAGCTGGATTCGATCTCAGGTCTTCTTGATTCCAGGCTCTACGCACTGTACCATCTAGCTGTCTCAACATTAGTAAAAATAGCCAACATTTGTATACTGCTTACTATGTGCCAGGTACTGTGGTAAAGCGCCTTACAGTTATTATCTCATTTGATTCTCCTGATAATCCTGGGAGGGAGGTACTGTTACCATTTCCATTTTAAAGATCGAGAAACTGAGGCAGAGGTTAAGTGACTTGCCCAGGATCAGGCAACATAAGCATCTGAGGCCAGATTTGAATTAGATCTTCCTGACTCCAGGTCCAACACTATGTGCATTGTGCCACTCACCTGCCTCACCTTGCTGGGCCTTATTTCTTCATATGTAAAATAAAGGGGTTGGATCAAATGGCCTTAAAGGTCCTTCCCTCAGGGGAAGTAGCTGGTGGTAGAGTGCTTGGTCTGAAGTCAGGAAGACCTGAGTTTAAATCTGACCTCAGACACTTAGTAGCTGTGTGACACTGGGCAAGTCATTAGCTTATGTTTGTCTCAGCTTTCTCAACTGTATGTTGGGGATGATAATGGTGCATGACCCTGGACAAGTCATATAACCCTCTTTGCCTCAGTTTCCTCATCTGAGTTGTGAGGACCAAATGAGACAATATTTGTAAAAAGTTGTCTGGCACATGGCTGTTGTTCTTCAGCCACTTCAACCGTGTCTGGAATTTTCTTGGCTAAGCTACTAGAGTGGTTTGCCATTTCCTTCTCCAGCTCATGTTACAGATTAGGAAACTGAGGCAGACAGGGTTCAGTAACTTGCCCAAGAAGATTTGAACTCAGAAAAATACATCTTTATAACTCCAGGCCCAGTACTCTATCCACACTGCACCACCTAGATGCCCACACATAGTAGGTGGCATACATAATGTTTATTACACACATCCCCTTCAAATATCTATAATCTGATTACCTTGAGCAAGTGACTTCACTTCCCTGGGTCTCAGTTTCTTTATGTGTATAATGAAGAGGGTGGACCAGATGACCTCGGAGGTTTTTTTCTGGCTTAGGATCAAGGTTCCTTATAACAAGGAGGATTACACTTTTGCACCTGTCCTCCACACTCCCTTGGCCACTACCCTAATGAAGTTCATCCTTAGCTCGTCTTGGACTATTGCTCTCCCTTCTTTTGGTCTTTCCCTTCTCCTTTCCATTGTCCACACAATCAATCAATAAGAATTCCATAAACACCCACTATATTCCAGGAACCATATAAGGCACTGGGGACAGAAAAGCAATAAATGAGATAACCCCTACTTGCAAGAAGTCTATATTCCAACAGTTAATAAATTCAAAAAAAATTAAGTAACTACAGATTAAAGACAAAGAGAATACATACAAAGCAGCTAAATACGAGACAGTTTGAGAGAGAGAAACATTTGTATGAACTGAGCCAGAGGAAAGTAAACAGAACCGGAACAATTCAAGCAACTACAACATTGTAAAGATACATTAAAAGTCTCAAGAATCTGATCAACTCAGTGATGTGCCATGATCCAGCATGATTCCACGCAGGAAGAAGCGTGTATTCTAGTGGAGAAGAAACACGTTCATAAATAAGTATAGATGAGATACACATGGTAGATGGAAGGCAGTCTCAGAGGAAAAGGTACTAGTAGTTAGTATGACCAGGAAAGGCTCCTGCAGAAGGCAGCATTTGAATTGAAACTTTACGAAACTGTTAATATAATCTCAAGGAGAAAGTCTATGCCATGTCACCCCCCTATTCAAAAACCTCCCATGTCTCCCCATCACTTGAAGGAAAAAATTAAAAATCTTTAGCCTAGAGTTTGGGAAGTAGAAGTTGTTTTCTTTCTATCTTTGCATCCCCACTTTTTAGCCTAATGCAGGGTATATATAAGTACTTAATGGATATGTCTAGAAATTAATGGAATTGCATAATAGTAACAGATATTTCCTTGAGAATTCTTGTGTTTTCTGTTCACAAAGCCTAGAAGACAGGGAATATGGGCATTATTAGGTAGCATGTGCAGTGGAAAGAGCCTGGATCTGGAGTTGAGCCTATGGATTAGATGCTCAGTCTTTTGCTTACTTAATAGGGTTAAAATGCCTTTAAATCCAGGACTATTTGCCATGTCCCCAAAGGACATGCCAAGGAGCAGTCTTCTCCTAATTGGAATCATAGGACCTTGGAACTATAGGGGACTTCAGAGACTATGTAATCCAGTCTATCCCTGAACAAGATTCCCTTCTCCAACATACATGATGCATCATCCCAGTACTCTCATTCACATGATAATGGAGCTAGATTAGAAAGGACTTCTGAGGCCATCAAGTCCAATTCCTTTATTTTACAAAAGAAGAAACTGAGTCCTGGATGTAGGAAACATGCAATTTTCATGAAAATAACTCAAAAACAGAGTGGGCAGAGGAAGGCAATTAATTCTACACTCCCCGGGATGTGGATGCTGTTCACAGAGAACAGACACCAAGTACAGAAGCAAGAACAGGTTTTAAATACTGTTAGGGTCATCAGACCTCCCCTCAGAGTCAGGATTGGTTCAGACTCCTCCGGGTTACAATCTTTCTGACATTCCCATTACATGCAGGTTTCCCCTCCCAGATCATTCTTCAACATAGATCCCATGATCAGAAAATGGAAGGACAATTTTATACAGGGTGTGACAGTTAATATGCATGAAGCTTATTAAGAAAGCACAGTTGAGGAAATACTGTGACCTTGTCTCCCCACTTAGTTCGGCATATCTGCTGAAGCAGGACCTTGAGATTTCCTCTTCTCAGTACTCCCTCCCAATCACATAGCTACCAGATGGATGTTTCTTTCTGTGGAGGGCAAACTTTATCTCTTTCTAACATGGAGAAGTTGGGCAATTAAGGATCATAGGACTATAAGTCTAAACTTAGTAGGGAACTTAGAAGCCATTGAGTCCAACCCTATCACTTTACAGAAGAGAAAACTGAGGTCCAGAAGGACCTAGTGACTTGACCAGGTTACACAGGAAGTAAGCAGAACCAGGATTTGAACTCAGGTGGTTTAACTTCAAACCAGTGCTCTGCTCTCAAGTGGAGAGGAACACACTATTTCTTTAAGCTGCGCATTCTACTTATGGGTGTGTGTTTGTCCTTCATTGCTGAAGAAGACCATGCCATCAGAGAAATGATGACATGACTTGCACTTGACTTTATTTTTCTGAGTGAAGGAGGGCTGTGCAGGTCACCAGCCTCACTTCTCCTCCAGAGGAATCTGAATGCAGTGACCAGATATTCATTAGGATGACTGGAGATGACCCAGGATGAGGCCATTGGGGTTAAGTGACTTGCCCAAGGTCACACAGCTAGTGAGTGTCAAGTGTCTGAGTTGAGATTTGAACTCAGGTCCCCCTGACTCCGGCACTGGTGCTCTGTCCCCTGCACCACCTAGGTGCCCCTACTTATGAATATTTGTAATGGGTAGGAAGTTTTTCTTTGTATTAACAACTGAAAATTTACCTCTGCAACTTCCACCTACCCCTCATGGTTCTGCTACTGAGCAGAACAGATCTAATCCATCTTCCCTGAGCTAGCTTGTGTGTGTGTGTGTGTGTGTGTGTGTGTGTTCAGTTGTTTTCAGTAACATCTGAATCTTCATGATCCCATTTGGGGTTGTCTTGGCAAAGATACTGAAGTGGTTTGCCATTTCTTTCTCCAGTTCTTTTCACAAATGAGGAAACTGAGGCAAACAGGGTGAAATGACTGGGACAAAGTCACACAGCTAATAAGTGTCTGAGAGTGGATTTCAGCTCATTTCCATGACTCTAGGACCCACACTCCATCCATTGCACCAGCTAGGTGTCCTAGTCTTTAATACATACTTACAATAACTCATCATCTTCAATTCCTCACTTCCAGGACCTTGGACAGTGCTCAGGACTCTGAACTAGAACCAGGACTCTGCTAGGTAAGCCCTGACATTAATGTATTATTTTAAGGCTTGCAAAGCACTTGACATATATCATCTCATTTGTTCCTCACAGCTCTATGAGGTGGTATTTCGGTTCTATCAATTATTTTCTAGTTATTCTGTTTATAGCTTGCTTTGTATACATTTGTTTGTATGTTGTCTCTTCCATTAGATTGTGAGTTCCTTGAGGGCAGGGTTGGTATTTTGCTTTTTGTATCCCCAGCACTTGGCACAATGCCTTAGATACAATAGGCATTTAATAAATGTTTATTGATTAAAGTGAGGTAAGAAATATAAAAATAAAACATATGGTCTCTCATATTTTCTATGATTTTATTGTCCCCATTTAACAAGCAAGAAAACAGATGTTCAGAGAGGGTAAATGACTTTTCTAGGATCACACAGCTAATAAGTCTCTGAGATAATTTGAACCCATGTCCTTTTGATTCTCAGGAATAAATAATCTCTCTCTTGCATCAGGATAATTTGAAAGCACCTATATCCTTCATAGATTGCAGAAGAGATAGAGAATTGAACCCCCATATGTCTTAGCACCCACAGGGAAGCCACATGCCCCCATCCCACCAACATCCCCCAGAAGGCAAGGCAGATTTTCCTTCCCCTTCCCTCCCTTCCCTCCCTTCCCTCCCCCTCTGTCACAAGCTCCAAGCCCATGGCTCTGGCCTGGGGTTCACTATCCCCAAGGAACAGCTCTGCCATCAAGCTGCCCTGTTCATCTGTGACCTCTAGTTGCCATGGCCAGGATTGCCCATGGGAGCCGCTTTGGGGGAAATGGAGATAACGTTGTGACAGGAGCCAGGGCAGCTGGAAGCCCCATTCATCACCAGGATGGAAGCAGCCATTGAGCCTCACTGATCCTGAAAAATCAGAACCTGGCTGAGACCACGAGGTTCCCTGTTCCACTTCTAATTTAGTTTCCACTGGAGGCCCCAGTCTGACATTGACAAATGACCTGTAGCCAGGGGAGTTTTTCTGGTGCGCAGCTGGGTTTGCTTGAAGAGAGAACCTGGGAAAAGAGGTCAGGGCTGATCTGGTTCTCAGTTTATTATCAATGCAAATCACCAAAGATGTGTTAAGCATCTCCTGTGGACAGAGTCTCAGGCTGAGTTCTGACTGCTGGGTGTGGGTACTGGATGTGGGTGTTGGGTGCTGGATTCCGGGTGTGAGTGTTGAATATGGGTGCTTAGCATGGACATTGGATTCTAGATACTGGGTTCTGGGTACTGTGTTCTGGATATGAGTTCTGTGTGCTGGATGTGGGTACCAGGTGGCTCCAAGAAGCTGTAGCATGAGCAGCAACCACACCCTGGTAAATCATCTCAGCAGATGGGTTAAAGTAGGTTGATGGTAACTGACCTCAAACCTTTTAGCAAGTTAGGGGGATGTCTGCCCTAAATATGTGAGGATTTCCCCTGGTGGAATGAGCAAATGAGAACAATGTTACAATGGCCATGAAGGTGGCTGAAGCAGGCATTGTGGAGTGTTTAGAGTTTGGTCAGACATTGAAGATGCCAAAGTCACCCCCTGTGTCCTGGAATATAGGCAGTCACCCTGACTTTTGTCTTGCCACTGGACATCTATGACTCTGGAAGAGAGGCTGAGGCTGATGACTTTGTGCAACCCTGCCTCACTTAAAGCCTATTCACACAAGAGTCAAGATATCACTCCATGATGGCACTGATCCTCTTCAACTACTGAGTTCTGGATGTGGGTACTGGGTATGGGTGGGGATGCTGTGTTCTAGGTACTGAGTTCTGAATTTGAGTGCTAGATTATGTGCTGAGTATGGAGTCTGGGTTCTAAATGCTGGGTAGGAGTGGGTGCTGGATTATGGTTATGGATGCTAGATCCTGGGTTCTAGGTGC
Source organism: Potorous gilbertii (assembly GCA_028658325.1). Taxonomy (NCBI): domain Eukaryota; kingdom Metazoa; phylum Chordata; class Mammalia; order Diprotodontia; family Potoroidae; genus Potorous; species Potorous gilbertii. The sequence goes on along the minus strand of CM053773.1, from coordinate 229,612,760 downwards.
GGAATGTAGGTTCTGGGTAAGGTGCTAGGTGTGGGTGCTAGGTGTTGGGATCTGGGTGCTAGGGGGAAGGAAAAGCTTAGATTAGACATGTTCTCTGACATTGCTTTCCCTTCAAACCATCTCTAAGTCATGTTGCCTACATGTCAGCCATTGCTCTCATCTATCCACTTCTGGGACCTTGGACTGGATCCAGGCTCTGATAGGTGAGACTTTCACCCTATCTTGTACAGAAACATACCTGCACAATACTTGTTGGCCATATGACAGAACTCTGCTTTCCAGCTCCCCTTTAAGTGTTATCGTTCTCCATTCAAATACAAAAATAATAATGGCATTAAAATGCTACAATAGCATTTTAAGGTTTAAAAAGTGTTTTGTATCAGTTATCTCATTTGATCCTAGCAAAAAAAAAATTGTGCTAGCTTTATCCATACCCAGCTAAGAAAACTGAGGCTGGGAGAGGTTAAAAGAAAACTCTTCCAGGGTCCCATAGCTAGAGTGTTCAAAATGAGACTTGAAGTCATAGCTCCCTGCCTCCAGCCTCCTTCAGGGCAAAGATACTCATGTTTGCTTGCATGTGCATGCCCACCCTTAATACAATGACCGGTGAACAAGAAGCACTTACTAAATGCTTTCTCTAGCTATCCCACACAGTTTAGTGTGAATCATTGGCCTTAGAAATGGAAGGGCACTTCAAGGTCAGAGAGTCCAGAGCCTTCATTTTGCAGAGAAGACAACTAATGTCCAGTTCTCCATGTCGAGGCAACTCCACTGCCTCCTGGGGTAGCCAAGTTTACTATGGACAGCAACTGTTCAAAAGGGTTTCTTACTCTGGGACTAAAGCTACTTCTCTGCAACTTCCACCCATTGTTCCCAGCTCTGCCCTCAAGGGCCACATAGAACAATGTTAGTTTCTCCTCCAATCACAAATCAAAAGGTTTATATACTTATATAATGATTATAGAATCAATCACTCAATAAACATTTATTAAGTACCTACTTTGTGCTAGACACTGACTGTGCTAAGTGTTAGGGATACAAGAAGAGACAAAAGATAGTCCCTGCTCTCAAGAAACTTATAATCTAATAGAGGAGACAGTGTACAAATATATACAATGGAAGCATATAAAAATAGCATATAAAGCTATTAAAGCAAGCACATAAAAGAAAGTAATTAACAGAAGAAAGACATTAGATTGGAACTTTTCAAATACCTGTCTCCCGAGCCATACCTTCTCCAGGATAAATATCCCTAGTTCCTTCAAACCATTCTCACATTTCTTCCCCTCCAGATTGTCTTGAAATTATTTTGTGTCCATTTCATACATATTTATTCATGTTCATGTTTTTCTTTTCTGATAGAAGATAAGCTACATAAAGGCAAAAGCTGTTTCATCCTTCCCTTTGTATCTGGACCTAGCCTAGCTTCAAAAGAAATGCAAAATGTGCAAATTTAGAGAATCCAGCCCAAATGTTCACACGGACCATTTGTGCCTGACCTGTGATAGAGCATTCCTACTTCATATTGATCCAATCAGCCATGGGACTGAAACTTGACTATAGCACAGTGATGTCATTTTAGTCTGCTTTGAGAGTAAAGGACAACAACAAGTGTCCTAGCCTACTGCCTGGCCCATGGGAGATGCTTTAAAAATGTTTGGTGACTGGCCAATTGGTTGATTAATCAACATGGCATGAAGTAATGAAGTACTATATGTAAAGCATTTTGCAAACCTTAACACTCTATGTAAATGCTCACCATTATTAGGAGATCCTTAAACATTCTGGTTGCTTCCTGGACTCTTTCCAGGTAATAACACATGCTCTACTTCCAAAGAACTTGACCTAGTTGTATACAAGCATATCATGAGGTTCAAATGAAATAACCAATCTTCAAGTGGCTGGTAAACTCTAAAGTCTCCCCCCAGATATGATTGTTAGCATTAACCCGTTGTGTGCTGCCTTTGCATTTTTTGACTCTGAAAAAAACGTCACTTGCATTGGGTCTAACTGTGAACCTTCACTGCTATTTATTCTCTTTTCATTCTTAACATCTGCTGGCTCAATGAGTAGGATTTTGTCTACACTCACCAGGATGCCTCTGAGTTTGCCAGGAAATTTGATTCACTGTTTCTCGCTCCATCCATCAGTGAGGTATGATGAAAAGAACCATAGGCACTCATCCCAGTTTCATTATAAAACAGTCACCTTCCTCTTCAGTTTCCCCATTAGAAAACAGGCCCCCCTCACTCTAAAATTCCATGATGCTGTAATGAGAAGATAATCTGTATCCAGCTGGTCCCCTCTTTAATCCACCCTTCCCACAGCTGCCAAACTGATATCCCACAAAGCCCAAGTCTGATCTCATCACATCCCCTTCTCAAGAAACTACAGTGGCTCCCCATTGTCTCTAAAATCCATCAGCAAGCATGCTTGTTGTCATTCAGTCATTTTTCAGTCATGTCTGATTCTTTGTGACCATTTTTGGGGTTTTGTTGGCAAAGGTTGGACTGACTGCCTTACAAAAGTGCTAAAGATACCAGGAGGAGTTGTATTTCTTCCCAGCTTTAAAGAGAGGAAACTCAGGACTGGAGGGTGGAAATTTTCCTGAACAGAAAGAGATAGGGAGAAAGAAAGAAAGAAAGAAAGAATGGAAAGAAGGAAGGAAAGAAAGGGAAGGAAGAAAAAGAAATAAAGGAAGGAAGATAAATGAGAAAGAGAAAGGGAGAGAAATGTGGGAGATAGAAAAGGAGAGAGAAAGATGAAAGAGGAAAAGAAGAGGAATGAGGTAGGGAGGGAAAGAGAAGGAAAAGGAGGAGGAGGAGAAGGATTTGGGATGTCAAACCCCTCAAGTCATTGTTAGAGGGGTTTTTTGTTTCTTTTTTCTGTTTTTAATTTCTCACTAGGGAAATAACCACAAGCCATTTCCAAGGGCAAAATTGCAACAAACTCAGGGCTTTGAAATTTACTTCATCAGACCATGAATGTAATATAGGCTTTGAACTTAGGTCTTCCTAAATCCAAATCCAGTGCTCTATCTATTCTGACACTCCAGTAGCTAATCTTTTCTCTACTCTAAATGTACCAAGTTCTTATTACCAAACTTCATGTCACAAGCTTAGGGTTCTTCACCCTCTTGGTCACCCTTTTCTGGTCACTCTTCCACATAGTGCTGTTGTGACCCCCAGTCTAAACACAGCATTCCATGGGAGGTCTGACTAAAGCAGAAGACAATGGTAATCTCACCTCTCAATCTCTAGAAGTGATAACTATCCTTACTGAAGCCCAAGATCCCATTAACTTAGTTGACTGCCCCATCACACTACACTGTTGAGTTCTATTGAGCTCTCAGTTCACTAAGATCCCTTCATCCAGATCTTTTTCAGAACAATTGATGTCTCTCCTTTTCCTACACCATCCTAGATTTGTAGAGTTGATTTTTAATCTAAGTGTAAGACTTTACATTTGTCTGTATTGAACTTCACATTATTAGAGTCAGCCCAATGATCTAGCCTGTAAATATCCCTTTGGATGCAGCCTCTATCATCCACTGTGTCAGTGGTCCCTCTCAGTTGAGTACGTGAAATTGATGACAATACTATCTATACCTTTATCCAAGCCACTGAGAGAAATGTCAAAGAGCATAGCATCATCCAGAGACCCCTGGGGCACTCGATTGGAAACCTACCATACGATTGCTTTTTGAGTACAACCAGCCAACCAGCCTGAGTTCATCTGACTACATTATCATCTACATGTTTTCATACTCTGCATAACACCAGTAGGAGAAACTTTATCAAAAACTTTCTTAAAATCAAGGCAGAGTGTCAATGGCATTCCCCTCATCTACCAATTTAGTAATCCTGTCCAAAATGAAAGTCAGATAAGTCCAGCATGGCCTGATTTGGATGAAGACACTCGGTCCCCTTGTAATCACTACTTCCTTTTTCTGGATGTCTGCTATAATCTAACCTAACATTTCTCCAGGTATGGAAGTTAAGCTGTTCTCTTCCCATTTTTGAAGATTGGGAACTGGCCATTCTCCAACCTTACAGTTCCTCTCCCCTTCTCCACGCTCCTTTAAACATCCCCAGTGGGAGCTCAGATATCACATCTGTCACTTCTTTCAGAAACTGAGAAAGGAATTTCTCAGGGACAGGAAGTTTGAATTCATCATAGGCAGCTGGGTGCCCTCTTATTCTCTCCTTTCTTATCTTGTGCATCAACTCCCTATTAGTCATTTTTGTTCTGTCATTTCCAATGTAAAGATGACTTTTCTCCCTGTCAGGAAAATAGAAACAATATAAGACTTAAGTATCTCTTCTTTCGCTTTGTTGTCAATGATCACCATCTCATCCACCTCAAGAAAGGCCCTGTGTCTTCTTTGATCCCCCGCTTTTCTGCCAATATAATGAGAAAATCTTTTTACTTCTGTCATTAATTTTCCTCACCTGCCTAAGCTAATTTGGAGTCTGAGTACTTTGGCTCAGGTAGGCAGATGCTACAAAGGGCTTTGATGAAGGATTTCATGTTAAATCTTGGAGGTAACAGGGGGTTGGTAGGTAGGGGGAGGGGAGTTGGTATTGTCAGACTTGAACTTTAGAAAAATCAATTTGGCTGAGTGGAGCACGGATTGGAGTAGAGAAAGACTTGAAGCAGGGAAAACAAGAGGTTATTGCAATAATCCAGGTGAGAAGTGATGAGGGTCTGAACTAGGATGGTAGCTGTGTGAATGATGAGAAGGTAAGATATTCAAGAGATAAGGAGGAGAAAGAAATCACAAGATTTGGCAGCTGCTTGGGTATGTGGCATGGGTGAGAGAGGACTGAAGGATGACATTGACGTTGGGGACCAGTATGATGAGGAGGATGGTGATTTTTGTCTATTGTAATAGGGGAGTTCAGAACAGGGGATGGTTAGGAAAGAAAGATAATGAGTCCTATTTTGGACATATTGGGTGGAGATGACTATGGTATGTCCAATACCAAATGTCCAACAGGTAGTTGGTGAGGCAGAACTAACATTCAGGAGAGAGGTTAGGACTAGATATATAAATCTGGAAATCATCTGCTTAGAGATCATCATTGGACCCATAAGAACTGATGAGATCACCAAGTGAGAGAGGATAGAAAAAATAGGAGAGGGTCCAAGACAGAATCTTGGGGGACACCCATCATCTGGATGAAGATGCAACAAAGGAGGTTGAGAAGGAGGTGACTTATCCTATCCTTGATTCACCAGTCCTGTCAAGAATCATCACAGAGGCTGGAGATGGTTTCCAGCTGAGACTTTTCCAGCCAAGACAGGTGGGCTTGGCTGCAGGACAGTTCTGGAAGCCTAGAAAGGAGTTTAAAGCCAGAATCACAAACAAAATCCTTTGGCATGCAAAACCTTTCATAGTTTGGCTCCAGCCTCTCTTTCCGGGCTAACTTCATATGACTCTCCCTGATACACTTGACATTCCAGTGAAAGTAACCGACTTTCATTTCCTTGTAAGGGAAATTCTTCCACCTTCTGAATTTTCATAGGCTGTCTTCATTCTTGAAATACTGTCCTTCCTCACCTCTACCTCTTTTAGGAAGGGTGCAGTGGATAAAACATGAGACCTGGAGTCAGAAAAACCTAGCCTCAGTCATTTACTGGCTCTGTAACCTTGGGTAAGTCAATTAACCTCTGTCTGCCTCAGTTTCCTCATTTGAAAATGGGGATTATAACAGCATCTACCTCCCAGGATTAAGTGAGATATTTGTAAAGCATTTGGCAAACCTTAAAGCACTATATAAATTCAGGCTTTCATTGATTCCACCAAGGCTTAGCTCAGATCCTTCAAGCAAATTTTCCCGATTCCTCTAGTCAATAACAATAGCTAGTAGGTATATAGTGCTCTAAGGTTTCAAAGTGTTTCACAAATATTATCTCCTTGGAGCCTCACAACAACCCTGGGAATTAGCTATGATTACTACCCCATTTTACAGATGAGGAAACTAAGGCACAAGGAGCTTAAGTGACTGGCCCAGGGCCATATGGCTAGTAAGTTGTCAATCTATCCTCCCACTCCACCCTTGCCATAAATCACTTTCTATTTATTTCATCTGCACCCTGTGAAAATGGACCCCTTTAAAAGAATGTAAACTCCTTGAGTCAGAGAACTAACTACTTCATTTTCATTTCTGCATGTGTACCACAGTAAATATTTAATAAATGCTTGATGAATGAATGATTGGTAATTTGCCTAATATGCTCGCTGTTCAATATCAAATTTCCCAAGTTAGGACCTGGGTTCAAAGCCAGCTTGTTTCTTATATGACCCTGGGCAAGTCCCTCAGCCACTCAGCCTCAGTTTCCCCATCTGTAAAATAAGGGGATTGTAGTGACTTCCAAGGTCCCTTGAAGCTCTGGATTCATGATCCTGAGAAGTCAGTTGGGAGTATTGGTAGAAAGAGCACCAGATTTAGAATCAGGAGGCCTGTGTTATAATCCCTTGTCTGTGTGACCTTGGAAAAGTCACTCAAACACTTCCAGACCTCAGTTTCCTCTCTTTGTAAGATGGTCTTGAGGTGCTTTCCAGCTCAAAATTCTATGGATTAAGTTAAGGGTTATTAGATAACTGAATTAGTCAGTCTCTATCCAGAGCATCAACTAGCTACAAAGTCCATGTACCCTAGAGAGTTCAGTTCAAAGCTTTAACAGGACTCCTTGAAATGTTTAGCAATCAAAAGCACAAGATTCACTTTATCAATGCAATTTAGCCAGAACATAACAATTTCCCACCAGCATGTAACCTGACAAAGGATAAAAGGTAATGTTCTCAGCATCCTTGGGAAAGATTAATTCATCCTTACAGAAACCAGCAAGGTAAGCCTGCAAATGAGGGTATGGTCACAGGCTCCAGCTCAGAATCACAGGAACAAAGAATCTAATCGATGGAAGAGATATTGTTTTTCTTCATACCCTCCATGTCATCGCCTACTCACTGTGCCTCATGCACATCTCCCACCTCTATCCCTGTGCATAGGCTTTGCCCTATGCCAGGATACTCCCCAACCTAATGGCCACTTCTCAGCACTACCAATTCAGTTCAAGGGATACCTCTTTCAAAAGGTCTTCCCTGATTCTCCCAGATGTTAATCCCCCCACCCAAATCACTGGAGATTCCTTTTGTATGTTAGGGGGAGTTCATAGAAATCATAGAGGCCCATCTGGAACTTCTGGTCACATCTGTCCTTTAGCAAGAGATGTAAAGTAAGGAGCAGCCAGGGCACAGGCTTAACTCCATGGGAAGTGTCCCAGTCTCTAGACTACTCATGTTAACATGTACCTATCTTGAATTCACTTATCTGCGAATATATTTTATTCTTTTAGTAGAAAGGAAGCTCTTTGAATGAACCATTTCTTTTTCCTTTTTTTTTTTTTTTTGCCTTAGTGTCTATAGAGCTTAGCATAGTCCCTGGCATATAGTAAACACATAATAAATTTAGTAAGTTTCCTGTCCTTCCTTCCCTTTTCTTCCCTAATATATCCTTTACCTTTTCTTTCTCTTTTTGTGTTTTATGATCACCAAAACACACAAAACCAACCCCAGAGTCAGTTAACAAATCTGAATTGAACTGAATTTGAGCAAATAGAATTGACTTGAATTGAAGTAACCGAGACCAGTATCCCAGACCCAGGTTTCTTTGACTTTCTCTCCTTCTGTCTCCCATGGAGCAGAGGAAGGTCCACCTTTCTTTCAGAGGCTATGGAGTCATTGGCTTCCAGAACAATTCATTTCCATTGACAGGATGGCCCTATCTGCTCCTCCTTAGGGACTCATTAGAGTATGTTCCTGGATCAGCTCAAGGAAGGTCTAACTCCCCAGGCGCTGAAATAAAGATTACTTTTTTGCCTTGAGACACCATTAAAAACCTCATTTGATTCAGAGGCAATGGTGATGTCTCCTAAAATGCCACAGACCTGGAGGCTGCTCAAATACCACCACCTTCAGCTCCCTGTGGACCTGTCCCAAATTACCCTGACCTACCCACCATGTGGTTTCCTTTCCCTTTTTGGTTCACCACCATCCCAGAAACCTGGGCTCTGCAGAGGACAGGTTTATGACCCCGAATGCTGGCATTATCTGAAAGTTGGTGAGAGAAGTACCCTGGCTCTGGGGTTGGATGACCTGATTTCAAAGCCTACCTCTGGGGCTTTGTAACCTGTATAATCTTGGATAGTCATTCAATGTCCCTTGGCCTCGCTGTCTCAGCTATAAAATGAAGGGGTTGCACTAAACGGTCTCTAAAGTTTGGGGTCTAGATCTGTGATCCTATGGTCTGATACAACCAGAGGGTGATTGGGAATCCTATCTATCACCCCTCAATCATGTGAACTAAGTCAAAATTGCCAAACAGTTCTCCTTGGCATCCATTTTTCACCAGCAGGAAACAAGAGAGGGAAGGAAGAGATAGAGAAGGTAGAAGGACCTCAGTTCAAATTTAGTCTCTGCCACTTAGTAACCATTTCATACCAATTCATCAAGGATGTGCTAAGAGTTTGGTTGGGATACAAAGGAAAAAGAAAGCAGCTTTTGTCCTTGAGAAGCTTATAATCTACTGGTAGATTTAATCAAGGTCTGATAGGTGGCTGAATCTGGAGTCAGGTAGACCAATCTTGAGCTCAACTTCAGCCTCAGCCACTTACTAGTTGCGTGACCCTGGGCAAACCCCTTGACCCAATTTGCCTCAGTTTCCTCATCTCATTTTAACGAGCTGGAGAAGGAAATGGAAAACCTCTCCAGTATCTCTGCCAAGAAAATCACAAACATGATCATGAAGAGTCAGACACAACTGAATCAAATAACAGAAGATTTTGTCAGTCAGTAAACACTTATTAAGTTCTTATTATGTACCAGGCACTGTGATAAGCACTAGGGATACTAAAAGTGGTAAAAGATAGCTCCTATCCTCAAGAAACTTATAATCTAATGGATTTAACACATATAACTTTGTTCAGCAAGATCCTGGATTTGTTTTCCCAATCTACTCTCACATCAGCAAGTTGGGCTCCTACTAATACTATTGACTTGAACCTTGATTCTGGTATAGTCTCATTATCAATCACCAGCAATTAGTGCCCCAAAATATCATTTAACCTATTAATATCAACTAACTTTTACAAAGAAATCAGGGCTTCCCTTCAATCTTGGTTACTTACCTTGGGCAAATTATTCAACCTTTCTGAGTCTCACCTTCCTCCTCTATAAAGTGGGAAAATGCCTGTAGCACCTACCTCAAAGGGGTATTATGGCTCAAATAAGATAATATATGTAAAATATTTTATAAGTTTTAAAGTATAATACAAATACCAGCTGTAAGCATGGGACAAAAGATGAGCTCAATTCATATGTAAAGACATTTATAGTCAAAATGGAACTTCTCAGACACTTAGTCCAATGCCTTAATGTTGCTACTGAGGAAACTGAGGCCCCAAAAGGTTAAGTGCCTTGGACAAGATCACACAAGTTCATGAGGAAATATAGAAATAGAACCGAGGAAGAACGTTAGGGATTTTCTCACTTTACAATTTAGGAAATTAAGGTCTAAATCAAGTCAGGTCAAGAAGCAATTATAAAAAGCTTACTATGTTCCAGGCATTGTGCTAAACATACAAGACCAAAGAGAGTCCTTGCCATAGAGGAACTCACAGTCTGATGGAAGGGTTGGGAGGGGAGACTATATGCAAATAACTATATACAAGCAAAGTATTCAGGATTTGTTGTTGAGTTGTTTCAGTCATGCCTAACTCTTTGTGACCCCATTTGAGGTCTTCTTGGCAAAGATACTATTCCTTCTCCAACTCATTTTACAGATGAAGAAACAGAGGCAAACAGGGTGAAGTGACTTGCCCAGGGCTGCCTAACTAGGAAGTGTCTGAGGCCAGGTTTGAACTCAGGAAGATGAGTCTTTCTGTTTCCAGGTCTGGGCCTCTATCCACTAGAGTATCACCTAATTTCTTGTATTGAGGATTAATTGAAGATAATCTCAGTGTGAAGTCACTGAGATTAAGGTATATTGGGGAAAGGCCTCTTGCAGAAGATGGGAGGAAGCCAGGAAAGGCAGGAAGTGCAGATGAGAAGGAAGAATATTCCAGACATAGGGGACAGCCAGAAAAAATGCCAGAGATCAGGAGGTGGAGTGTCTAGTGTAAGCAACAGCAAGGAAAACGGTATTGTGGAATCACAGAGTATGTGGAGGACAGTAAGAAGGAAGGGACCAGGTTAAAAAGAGAGGTTAAGTAACTTATCTAAAGATACACAGCTGGAAAGGTCATAGATTCATAGCATTTAGAGCTGGGAAAGATCTTAGAGGTCATTGCCTCCTAACCCCTCATTTTACAAATAAAGAAACTGAGTCTCAAAGAATCAAACTGATTTGCGTAAGTGTCACACACAGCCTGGATATAAACCCTAGTCCTTTGACTCCAGACTCAACCCTGTTCCGTTACATCACATAGCTAACAATTAGGGATCTATCCAACTCTCCTGCTTGTCAATTCAATCCAATAAGCAATGTTTAAGCTTTTACTATGTTTAAGGCTCCAGATGAGGGAACAAGTGGGGGAGGGAAAGGAGAGAGAATTGTTTTGAAAGATATAGTCTGGCCCCAAGGACACTAAGATCTCCTAGGGGCTCTGGAAATGGGTTGTCTACACAGATAATTATATTGCAAGCTAGAATAAGATAAGAATGCAAAAGAAATCAAGGGGAGAGGTAGCCATATTTGGAAAGGGAGAGATTAAGTCTAACTGAGAAGTAGCCAGATGTATTACCCAATCCGCCACCTGGTGGCCATTATCTAACTACCCCCAGGACATTCTCCTTTCCTCCATGAGTTTAGTGCCTGGTTTGCTGTCATTCTCTCCAGCTCAATTCCTGCCTTCAGATGAAGAAATTTTGACATAGAAATTATGATTCCCTGCAATACCCTAACTTCTCAGTCCAACAATGCATTTAAGTGCCATGATCTACTCCTCCATTTCATCTCAACTACTCACTGAGACGGTCATAGCCTTGATCTTACTATTATCCACAAGTGTTGTATTTCCATGTTCATGAATTCTGAATTGTCCCTATCATAACCTTTTATCATTCCATTACCTTCATAGTGTCTCTCACAGTTATATCCTCTCCACTCACACAGCTCCCATCACCTCTCACTTGAACTATTGCAATAGCCTTCTGCTTGGTCTGTCTGTTCAAATCCCTCCCCACTCCAATCTCTCCTCAGCTGAGCTGCCAAAGTGATCTTCCAAAAGTGCATGTCTGATTGTGTCTTCTCCCTATTCTATAAACTCCAGTGGCTCCCTATTACCTTCAGCATCGAATAAAAACTCCCCTGTTTGGCATTTAATAACCTTCACAATTTAGTCTCTTTGTGTATTTCCAGTCTTCTTATGGTTGACTCCTCTCCTCTCACTTTACACTCTAGCTACATTGACTTCCTTGTTTCTCACATATGACCTCTATCCCCTTTCTCCAAGACTTTTCACTGGTTATCACCCATGCCTGGAATGCTCTTCCTCCTGACCTCTGTCTCCCAGCTTCACTGACCTCATTTAAGACAGCTTAAATTTCATCTTCTGCAGCGTCTTTCCCAAGCCACACTTGTAGCTACTGATACCTTCCTCTTTGAGATTACTGTCCATCATATATATATATATATATATATATATATATATATATATATATGTACACATGTGTGTACATATGTATATATATGCATACATGTATATATTATGTGTATGTGCATATATGTATATATATTTATATGTTGTTTATTTACATGTTGTCTCCCTCATTAGAATGTAATATCCTTGAGGACAAGGACTATTTTTGCCCCCTTTTTTTTATCCCCAGTATTTAGCACACAGTGCTACTACATGCTTAATAAATGTTAATAGATTGATTGATACATACAGCTTAATAGATGCTTGTTCACTGATTGATTGCCTATGCCTCAGTTTCCTCAACTATAAAATGAGGAGGTTGGACTTCGCCTGTAAAATCGCATGTATTGACTTATGAAAAGCTTGGGTCTTGATGGATTTTTCTGACTGCTTTGATCTGTCCTTTCATTCCTTTGTCCCATGTCTGAGCAGACATCCTTCCAGCTGAAACTGTGAACCAATGAAAAATAAATAAGAGAGGAGCAAGCCACAGCCCTGCATCAATGGTGCTCTCAGATTCATCTCATATGATGCATCATTTATTTTCAATTATCCTCGGGCCTTTCCCCCACACACTCAGCAGATGGATGATGAAAACTTTGCAGAGTTGCAGAACAGACAATGTCAAAAGCCACCCTCTCTGGTGCCAAAGGAACAAGAAAAGGAAAGAAAAAGGAAGGAATGAGCAGAGGCAAAGCAGGAGGACAAAGGCAGCAGTTGGAGATATTCAACAGTGGAAAGAACTCTGTTATGAAATGTGGAGAACCTAGACCTGACTCCTTATTCTGCCATTATACCCAGCCTTCTGCAAAGCACTGATCTGAAAACTCAGGTGGCTACAAAGATGTCAGAGGTACACCACTTGCCCTCAGGGATCTTGTAGTCTAGTTGTGGGAAGAGACAAAATGTAAACTCATGAAAGAGAAAATGAAGAAAGAACATAACTACACCAAACTCCAAGAAATTTCCTTAATTTCTGAATGTGGAAATACTGGATGTTACCACCTGGAAAGAGAAGTCATTAATCCACAGAGCAGGAAGGCAGCAGCATGTTGCCTATAACCTTGAGAAAGGCACCAGTTCTCTTATGTGCTTATATTATTCTTCCTTCTCTGGCAATAATCAATTATTAAGTATCTACTACATTCTAGGCACCATGTTAAGTGCTGAGACTGCATATAGCCAGCCTATAAAGACTGATTTTATATATTTTTATGTATGTTTATGGTATGTTTTTAGAGAAAGCTAGGTGGTGCAATCAATAGAAGCTAGAGTCAGAAAGAGTTGAATTCAAATCCAGACTCAGACTTTTAATAGCTAATGGACCCTGAGCAAGTTACTTAACTTCTATTTGCCTCTATTTCCTCATCTATAAAGCTGGGATAATATTACCTACCTCCTAGTGTTATTGTAAGGATCAAATGAAATAAAATTTGTAAAGAGGCACAAGGAGTGGAACATAGTAGACATTATATAAATGCTATCTTTGTGCTGATGATGGTGGTGGTGGTGATGATGATGTTGATGTCCCAGGCTGCAGCAAGTGTTTCTAAACTGACTCTCCTATTATATGTAGTGTTAATGGGATATAAGTTCTTCCCCATCTATTAATAGGCCTATGTGGGACCACATGTGTCTCCTTTTTCCTTGGAACGGGAGCCAAGTTCCCAGGTCTAAAGGTACACAGGTATTTCAATCACAGATGTTTTGCTGCTTTGAACTTTGGCTCAGTTCACAGCTGTGACACATCTATGCCCTGACATGGAGTCACTTAGACTCTGGGCCACATGGATCCCATTAAGTGCTGAGGCATGTAAGTTTTCAATTTTTTCTTTGTTTGAAAACTATATATACTGGAAGGTTGGTATTTTGTTTTGCTCACTGATGGGAAGAATGTTTCTTTGTAATTTGTCCAGATGAGATTCTGGGTAGCCTTCTTAAGGAGCTCCCCCACCTTTCTGAACCCAGATGCTCCCTGGTCTAGTGATTAGGTATCTATTATTCTGTTTAGACAGTTGAAGCCTTGTCTATTGAATTCTTTCTTGGATACTCACTTCTTTCTACTTATCTGTCTGCATTGTTTAATTAAAGTAAGATTGTTGACCCCTTTGAAGTTGTCTTTCCTTTAGAAAAGCAGATCAAAGAACCTTTGCGAGCAGCCCACTCTGTGTACTAGTGTGGTTGCTAATACACTACAGAACGATCTTGTCATAAGGGAGAGTAAGATAACCAAAAAGCCAAGTGAGACCTTTGCATGGCATAGCAGTGCCACTCTTGGTAGTCCATTAACCTGACTAGGCTTTCTTGTGTATTTGTGTTCATTAGCCTCTGTTATATGTCCCTGGGGAAAGTATTCTATGACCAAAGCAAGGACCTAGATATCATATTTCCAGAAAACTTAAAGGAAAACTTCCCATTTCTCCTAGAAGAAGAGGCCAAGGTAGAAATGGAAAGAATCCTCCTGAAAGAAACCCCAAATTGAATACTCCCAGAAATATCATAAGATGCTGTAACGTAAGAAGCTCTAAGAGCTAGAACAGTGATGACTCTGTTACAGGGCCAGTGACAAGTTTACCCTTGGTGAATATACCTTTGTTAGAGATCTAAGGACCCTGGTGACTATTTAATCAATTGATCAACAAACATTTATCAAATGCCAACCACCAGGTACAGTGTAGCCCTGAGGTTACAAAGAGACAATTGAAACAATCACTGACCTTAAGGAGCTTACATTTTGCAGGGAGTAGGAAAAAGACAGAGTTAAAACATGTTCACAGAGTGAGTAAAGTCAAAATGGCAGAGTAATGCTCTGTGTTTCACTCTAAGAACTACTTCAGACAAAGCTAGATAATGCACCAGATGTAATCCTGAATAGAATATTTTTTAAAGTCACAGTGAGTCTTTTGTCCAATGCAGTTTTGCATGGGGAGATAGACAAGGAGTTCTGTGGATACTGGGGATGGGATTGGGTCAGCAGAGAGCCACAATTGGAACACTCCAGTACCCAGGGTAAGAGAAGGTCTCAGACTCATATAAGGCATATCAAGATTCATAAGAAATAGTGTCAACTGACAGCTTTGTTGGTAACTACTCTATCTCAGGTTACAGATCTAGGAGAGAGTGCAGTGGTGTTTCCAGGTAGGTATGTTGGGTATAGTGTTCAGATAAAGGAGGAGATTCAGAAGTCAGCAGCAACAATGAAGCTCAGGCTTCAGGCACAAAGAGGGTCTTATCTCTTTGCTTAAACTAGTCTTCCAAAGAATTATCCAGACAAGAATTTCAGACCAAAGAGGAGGCTGCAATTCTGCCATTCTGAACCAATGAAGACTTCCAGCTGGCTGATAGGGACTGACTTTAGCAGTATTCATTCTTGTTCAGACCCTGTAGCACCAACACAATATTCACAGCATCTTCATGATGATGATGATTCATGATGAAAATGATGATGATGTCCCAAGCTAGAGACTAGTGTTTCTAAACTGTCCCTCCTACTACTGTAGGTTTAATCTTCCCTGTCCATTAATAGATTTATGTGTCCTGTCCATTAATAGACCTATGTGTCCCCTTTTCCCTTGGAACCAGAGTCATGTTCCCAGGTTTACATGGAAGATAGAACCAAAACATTTATTTAAACACCAGAAAGTCAAATCCCAACACCACAAAGCTGAATTCATCATAACAACAAAGAAAACTATACACAATAACAATGCAGGGTGCACCACCATCCCTAAGCCTTCCCCCTGCTAGGGCCTTCCCACAAATGAACGCTCACAGTTCACTGCCTGCTTCCTATCTCTCCCTCAGCTCTAAATGTTGTGCCCAACTTCTTCTCAGTTCTACTCCACCTTTTCTGTTCCACCCATTTGGCAAGCCAAAGACCACCACAGACTCATGTGACTAAGGCTTCCATGTGACTCAAGTAGGTCCCATGAGCCTATTAATGGATGTGAAAGATCTTCCCATTACACAAAAATACATTAACAATACAGATCCGAACCTATGTCAGGAATTTGCATAGCTTAGACAAACAAGGAACCCACTCTTTGACTTAGATTAGACCATCTTGGGAGCACTGGCAACTTACAGGTTTCCAACCTGTCACTGAGATCCTAGAATAACATAACCCTCAATATCTGACAAGAAGGCAATATGAGCAACCCGGGCCTTCTTTCTAGAAGTACCACAGAACCCAGACCTAATATCAAGTCAAAAGTCATGAAGTAACCTGGAAGAGTAGGCAAAGCAAGAACACAAAAAGCTAATATAGTGGTAGTAATGCTTGAGACACAAACAAAGAAGAATAAAATGACTTCAAAACATCTACAAGGAAAGCCTCAGAGAAAAACACAGCTTGGGCACACACTCAATTAGAATTCCTGGAAGAGATGAAGAAAGAGATTGAGTATTTTTGGAGTTAAAAAAACTTTTTATAAATGGAATGAAAGCCCTTGATGAAAAGGATGAAAAAGAAATGAGAGCTGTGGAAGAGATAATTGGAAAGGAAAATAAGTTTAGTGCAAGAGGTACAAAACCTTGTCCAAGCAACAAACTCTCTGAAAATTAAAATGGACCAAATAGAAGCCAATACCTCCACAAGAAAGTAGGAAATATTAAAACCAAAAGACTGGAAAAAATGAAAACATATGTAAGGTATCTCATAGCAATTAATCTGAAAAGATAAAGAAAAAAATAAGTTTAAGAATAACTGAACTATCTGAATGCCAAGACTAAAATATGAGCCTAGATATCATTTTTCAAGAAATCTTAAAGAAAAACTACCTAGATCTTTTAGAACCAGAAGAAAAAGTGGAAATAGAATCAACTGGTCACTTCCTGAAAGAAACCCCAAAACAAAAACTCCAAGAAATCATAGCACAAAACCAGAGCTTTCAGATCAAAGAAAAAATATTGTACTATAAATAGTCAGAAAGAAAAAAAATGCATCTACTGAGGAGTCACAGTCAAGATCATATATGCTTTAGCAATTGCCACTATAAAGGAACAGAGAACCTGGATAATGATATTCTAGATAGCAAAGGATGCCGGCTTATAGCCATGAATAATTTACCCATCAAAACTAAGTATAATGTTACCAAGGGTGGGGGGAATGGACCTTTAATAAAAATAGAGGCCTTCCAAAAATTCCTGATGAAAAGACCAGAGCTGCAGAGAAACTTTGAAGTTCAAACACAGAAATAAAGAGAAACATAAAAAAGTAAACATGGATAAATAATGAAAAAGGACTAAGCAAGGATAAACTGCTTATACTCAGATGCAGAGAGACCTATCATCATCAGGGTTCACAGAGGGATTGGAAAAAATTCTTTCCTCCAAATAAGTTAGGTAACTCAAGTATTGAGCAGCTAGGTGGCATGGTGGATATATCAGTGGGTCTGGAGTTGGGAAGGTACATCTTTCTGAGTTCAAATCTGACCTTCAGACACTTACTTGCTCCGTGACGCTGGTCAAGTCACAGAGTCAATTAACCTCTATTCGATTCAGTTTCCTTACCTATAAAATGAGCTGGAGAGGGAAATGGCAAATCAGTTCAAGAAAACCCTAAATGGGGTCACAGAGTTGGAGATGATTGAACAGCAATAACAACACAACCTCCCTTTTACAGATGAGGTAATCTCTTGTTACTAAATATCAGAGGTGACAGAGGTCAAACCTAGGACTTGACTTCAACATCATCATCATCATTGAGGAGACAGTGTGGGACAATGTAAAGAGCACTTGCTCTGAAGCTAGAGAGTACAGATTTTAAATCCCAGTTTAGGCATTTAGTGCCTGTGTGACCCCAGGCAAGTCACTTAAATATATGAGCCTTATCTATAAAATGAGAGGAGAGGTTGTACTAGCTAGCTCCTGAGGCCCCTTAGAGCTCCAATTCTGTGATGATGACTGTAATCACATTCTACAGAGCTTTAGATTCATAGTCTGCCTCCCATATAATCATCCTATGTGGGGATAGAGTTAGCATTATAGCTCCATCCTACAGATAGGGAACTGAGACAGTTATTAAGGATTTTGCCCAAAGTTACCAATGATCTCTTAACTGCCAAGTATGATGGTCTTTTGTCAGTGCTAATTTTTTTAAACCTCTCTGCTTCGTTTCATATTGTTGACCAACCTTTCCTTCTAGATACTCCTTCCTCTATAAAGGTTTGGCAACACTAGTGTCTCCTAGGCTTACCTATCTGATTGCATCTCAACTTCCTTTGATGACTCATTAGTGTTTCCCCACAACACTGATGGTTAGTCTAATGCCTCTTCCTTTCCTCCTTCAAAAGGGATTCATTTTCTCTAAAAGGAGTCAAAACTATCCCCAGGATTTGATTTGCTTCCCTGATGCAACTCCCTGTTCACCTAAGGACATAAAAATTCCCATCCAGGTGAGGTCAAGGCCTCTCTGACATGGGGGATTTCTGAAAAACACTTTTGTTGTTGTGGTTCAGTATTCAGTCATATCCAATGGAGTTACTACATCTTTCCCTAATGACTAGATATCTCTCTATAGGGACACAAGGGGAGTTGTTTAGAAAAGGTAAGTGTCACTATATCCTTGCTACATATCCTCCACATGAGGAACCTGTGACCTTCTGGGTCCTTGGGTGCAGCCTTTTGACTGAGTCCAAGTTTTACAGAACACAGCCTTTTATTAATGAGATTTGTTCTATGAAGTTTGGATTCAGTCTAAGGACAGTACATGAGGACCTAGAGGGTTACATGTGGGTGCTCCAGGTTCCCCACCCCTATGACAAAGTAAATTCCCTTTCGTTATCTTTTCCTGACTTTTGAGTGACTAATTTTGTCCCAACATTGAACCTCAACTATGAGACTGCTAGTGTTAGAGTTGCTTCTAACTCCATCTATGGACTAGTATGGCTATCTTCCCACAGTCTTCACTTATTCCCATCTTTCGTCATCTTTATCAATTTGCTGGGTGTGAATTAAAGCCTCAAGATTGTTTGGATTTTCACTTTTCTTATTACTGGTTTGGATCCTTATTTCATGTGATTATTAATAGTTGGTGATCTTTCTTTTGAAAGCTGTTCATATCCTGTTACCATTTATCTATTGCTTTATATAAAGGTTTATTGCTAAACCTTTACAGCATCTCTAATTCACCACTTTTTGTGCTCTCACAGTCTACCACCTTGGTTCAGGTCCCAAACACCTTTCCCTTACAGTATTGGCAAGCTTCCTAACTGTCTCCAAACTGAAGTCTCTCATCGCTCCAATCCACCCACAGTGCTGCCAAAGTAATTTTCCTTAAGTACAGATATGATCTTATGATTCTTCTACTCAACCAACTCCAGTGGCTTCCTGATGCCTCTAGATTGCAATATAAACTTCCCTGCTTTTTAAAGCCCTTTACAACTTGGCCTAAAACTATCTTTCTAACTTCCCTGGACATCACTAGCCCTCTCATACTCTGTGATCTAAGTGAAATGTTTTTCTCTCTATTCCTCATTCATGATACTCCACCCCCATCTTCATATTCTTTTCACTGGCTGTTCCTCATAACTAAAATGGTCTTCCTCCTAACCTCCACCTGGTGAAAGTCTTCTTTTTCTGCAAGTACCATTTTGTACATGAAGTCTTTCTTGATACTTCCCAACTGCCAGGATCTTTCCTAATAAATGATGTTCCATTTCATGACTTTGTATCTACCTATTTACCCATTTAATCTATCACCTATTCATCCATCCATCCATTCTTCCATCTATCATCTACCTTAACTATTACTCTCTATCTGTATCTATCTATATCCATCCATTCATCTATCTATCTAGTTTCTCTACCTGTCTTTCTATCCATTCATCTATCTACTTATGTTTATATTTATTAACCTTACATTTATGCCATATATGTCCATACATTACATCACAATGTAAATTCCTTGAGATTAAGTGTTGTTTTATACCTTGTTCTTGTGTCCCAGGATCTAGTACAATGCCTGACATGGAGAAGATACTTAACAAATGCTTACTGATTGATTACCCAGAGTCACACAGCAAATAAATGTTGGATTCAAGATTTAAATTCAGGTGTTTCTTAACTCTTAGTTACCATGAAGTCATTGTAGGCTTTTGAGTAAATGATAGGATGAGACCTGTTTTGGAAGATTAAGTAAGTATTAAGAGACAGTAGGTAGTGATGTTGTAGTTCAGTCATTTCAGTTATATCTGACTTTTTGTGACCCCATTCAGAGTTTTCTTGGCAAAGATATTGGAGTTCCCCAGCTCATTTTATGGATGAAGAAACTCAGGCAAACAGGGGTAAGTGGCTTGCCTGGAGTCACACAGTTAGTATGTGTCTGAGGCCAGATTTAAACTCATGAAGATGTATATTCCTGACTTCAGGCCCATCACTCTATCTGTTGCAGCACCATCTAGCTGTCCAGTATGGTATAGCGGATAGAGAATAGCCTTTATAACCAGGAAGACCTGGGTTCAAGTGCTGACTGACACATATTACCTATATCTCTCAATTTTCTGTGCCTTAGGAAACTCTGTAAAACTATAAATTGTAGAAATGTTGCCAACTTGAAATTTCCCCAGGTAAGAGTTCCCTTCATCAGGGAAGTTACAGGCCTTGTGCCTCACCCTAATCTCATGACAGTAGTATGCAGGGTAGGTTGATAATTGGAAAGACTAGAGGTGAGGAGACTAATTAATTAGCAGGCTATTGCAATCATCCAGACAGGAGGTGATGAGGGTCTGGGCTAGAATGGTAGCAAAGAGAATGGAAAGGGACATATTTGAGAGCTGTTATGAAGCAGAGAGACAAGACTTGGTGAATAATTAAATATACAAAGTGAAAGAAAGGAAGGAGTCAGAAAGGACTTGGCAGTTTCTAGCCTGGATGGCTGGGAGAACAGTGATATCACTGGGAAGGGAGAATCTGGAAAGGCAGCCAGTTTGGCAAGAAGGGAAATATGTTCAGTTTGGGGTGTGTTGAGCTCCAGACTAACAATGAAACATCCAAGAGATGACTACTGCTGTTTGGGGAAAGAGTTCTGAATTTGCCCAAATTCTGCCCCTTGTTATCTGTGTGACTTTATACAAGTTATTTAACCTCTGTGGGCCTCAGTTTCCTTAAATGAAAAATAAAGGAACTGGACGAAGAACTCTGAGGTCCCTACTGGCTGTGAATCTATGATGCAATGGGTATGGAGGACAGTTAGGTGGTACAGTGGCTAGAATGCCAGGTCGAGAGTCAGGAAGATTCATCATCTTGAATTCAAATTGAGCCTTTAACACTTACTAGCTGTGCAACTCTAGGCAAGTCATTTAACGCTATTTGCCTCAGTTTCCTCATCTGTAAAATTAATTGGAAAAGGACATGGTAAACCACTCCAGTATCTCTGCCAAGAAAATCACAAATGGCATCATGAAGAGTCTATATGACTGAAAAGGCTCAACAACAAAAATGAGCCTGACACATTAGGAAAAAGACTTTGTTAGATGTTACCTTCCCCTCCTTCATTTTGTTATCTGGCTAACCTGGCCTTCTCTCTGTTGCTCATACATAATATTTTATTTCCTATCACTATGCCTTTGTACTGACCAACCCCATGCCTGGCTCCCTATAATCTCCAACTTAAATCTAAAATCCTCTGTTTGACCTTCAAGGTCCTTCTAACTTTCCTACTTTCTTCCACTTTATTTCTCAGTCTCTCCTTTCCCACCCCCTCCACATGCACATATGCACACATGTATGTGTACACATGAACACATGCACATACACACACGATACTGGCCTTCTTGAGATTCCTATCACTCCATCTCCCAACCCCAGGCATTTTCATTGGCCATCCCCAAGCCTGAAATGCTCTACCTCATCATTTCTATCTCCTAGTCCTCCTGGCTCCCTTTAATTCCCAGCTTGAAGAAACCTTTCTCAATTCCCTTTCATACTGGTGCATCCCTTCTACTGATCATCTTTAATTTAGTTTATATGTGTATTGTCTGTATGTCATTGTTGGCATATTGTCCCCTCCATTGAGCTGTGAGCTCCTTGAGGGCAGGGACTGTTGTTGGCCTTCCTTTGCATCCTTAGTGTTTAGTACAGTTCCTGGCTCATAGTAGGTTGAATAAATGTTTATTGACTGACGGACTGGAATGAACTCCCTGCTTACCTCCAGGTCAGACCTCTTTTCCTTCAAGCTATAATTCAGGCTTCTACAAGAAGCTTTTCTGATTTCCCACCCTTTACCCGCAACTTCTCATGCCCTTCCTAGCAGATTAACTTGTATTTAACTGCATTCTATATATTTGTATTTATTTATTTTATTTATACAAAGAATATGAGACTGAGAATATGAAGTTATTACCCATGTAACTCTAAGCAAGTCATCTTACCACCATCTCTTTGATCAAGTCATCTCTGGCCCTCCGTTTCTTCATCTAGAAAATCAACAGGTTGGCATTATTATTCTGTTTTTTCCCCTTTCCTTCTTTCTAGCTCTAAAACACTGTGCCTCTGTGAAAGGCCAGGTCATGTCAGGAGCAAGTTTCTCAGGAATGCTAATATCTAGGGGGTGAAGTAAAATCAGAAAGTTGGAGACCAGAGTTGAAATTTCAAGATTAGGAGAGTTTGTGTGGAGAATAGGAGTTTAATTTTTGTCAGAGGTCTTGGGGATATTGCAGGGCAAATATCTTTGTCTATGCTCTGTAATAGGATCATAGGGCCTTAGATCTACAGCTGGAGAGGACCTCAGAGGCCATTTAATCTAACCCCTTCATAGGGAAACTGAGGCCCAGAGAGGTGAAATTACTTACAAAGTCATACTTGTTATAAGGAGATAGGGCTAAGATTTGAAATCTTACCATCTGACTCTAAATTCAGATCCCTGCCCATTGTGCCATGACATCTAGCTCCAGGCTTTCAACTCATCGCCTTGAACTCAGATCTTTCAAGAACACTGGAGCAGTGCCTGACAAGGCCTGGTCCCTGATTTCCTCTGTCCTTGGGATCCTCATTAAGCTCCTGCCCTTCTTTATAGGAGATGAGAGGTAGGGAAGAGGAGACATGGGTTCTTTCCAGCCTAATGGGGAATATATCTTTCAGATTGCTGTGAAAAAGAGAAAAGAAGTAGGGACAGTATGCAGTATTAGTATTAGAAAATTCATCGGGCTAGAGTTTGGTCAGTCCTTTTTAGATCCTTGATGCATCAAGAGGAATTTCCTAATCGGGTTCAGTGGACTTGAACATTTATGTCAAGGGGCCCCGATTCATTGAATTAATGCTGCTGAGCAGAGATGTGTCTGTTCAACAACTCGAGTATCTGTATTTTATAGCAATGCAACTAATAAGGCTATTAATACACACTGGGCTCACTCCTGACATTTATAATGCTGTAAATCTCTCTGCCCACTGGAAGTATTTATACCATCTCAAGGGCTCTAGATGTGTTGCCCTTTATGGTCCTCTGAGACTGTGACATGGGGCTTATATTGGCAGATGGGAGAAAAGGCAGTGCCACAGCATAGGGTGGGCTGTGGCTCTCAGATCCTATGGCAGTAAAGAGCAGAGTGTTCACCTTGGAGTCAAGACCACATGCCCTGTTTTCATCACTTACAATCTGTGTGACCTTGGGCAAGTCACTTAACCTCTGCCTCAATTTTCTCATCTATAAAATGGGGATAATGATGCCTACCTCCCAGTGATACTGGGAGGATCAGATAAGATTTATAAAATGCTTAGCATAGTACCTGGCACAAGATAGGGGCTATATAAATACTACCTTTTATTAGCTATTAGTATATACTCATATATGTATCTGATATATGTATGTATTCACATACGTATATCTGATATATATGTATTCAGTCACATATATCTGATGTATATATATGTAGCTATATGTTATATATATATAAATGTTCATATAGATGATAGACAGACAGACAGACAGACAGATAGATAGACAGAGAGTTAAATAGATAGAAGATAGATAGATAATAGATAGATATCTGATGAGGCAATGGATGACCTGAGTTCAAATGCTGCCTTCTTCCTCTAACATCACTGACAAATACTACCACCGTTACATTCATATACCATTACATTCATATGAATGTAATGGAGTACTATTGCGCCATAAGAAATGATGAACAAGAAGACTTCAGGGAGGCCTGGAAAGACTTATATGATCTGATGCTGAGCGAAAGGAGCAGAACCAGGAACACTTTGTGCACAGCAACGACCACAGTGTGCAAGAGTTTTTTCTGGTAGACTTGGAACTTTGTAATAACACAAGAACTTACTGAAAAAAAAAAATCCCAATGTCAATTTTC
>CM053773.1:229572571-229588249 GCA_028658325.1 Potorous gilbertii | reverse complement strand
CCAGCTCCAACACTCTCTTGGGAGAAGGGAGCCCAACCCCAGGGCAGTAGCCTCTGGAGGCTGCAAACTTTGGCATTTGCTCGTTATTCTTGGCATAATCAGCTCAAGCAGATAAGACTTTTTTTTAATAAACTTCTAAGAGGACACAGTCTGGTGCAAGATCCGCAAATTAACCAAGACAAGCAGTGAAATGCGTTTGGGTGGAGGGCATAGTGGGGTGGGAGACAGAGGAGAAAGGATAGAAGAGCCTAATTAGCTTTGCTTGCTTATCTCCGAACGGATCTGCTCCCAGCCTGCCTCATAACTCATGACATGCTGAAAATGAAATCATTAGGAAGCTCTCAAACACAGCCCCTTATTAGAAATGTGTCCTGTGTCTACTTAATTGGGAGGAGGGGAAACAGAAGGGGGAAGGGAAGAGAGGAGGTGAATGGTGGTGCTCTGGGTTTTTCCCACCCACTACCATTCATAATGAGGTAGTTCAGATGGATTGATCATCTTCTCTGCTCTCTTCCTTTCACAATTCCTCTGCATCCCCAACATCTGCTGTCCTGCCTTACAGAAAGATGAAATATCCTTAGAACAGCTGGAGGGCTCTCTGTTCTGAGAATTACCCCTGCAATCACTAATGTTTATAGAGTACTTTGAGGTTTGCAAAGCATTTTATGCACATTATTATTCATTCAATGCACATTTGTTAAGTATTATGTGCTAGTCATGGAATGGATAGATGAATGAATGAATGAATGAATGAATGAATGAATGAAAAAGAATTAATCACTTATCGAGTACCTCTATGATATCAGACACTGTGCTAAGCCCTGATGACATACATACCAAAAATAAGGCAGTCCTTATCTCAAGAAGCTTACATTTTATGCTATCCACATCCAGAGAAAGAATTATGGAGTCTGAATGCAGATCAAAGCAGACTATTTTCTCCTTCTTTGTTGTTTTTTCTTTCTTGCAGTTTTTTCCTTTTTGTTATGATTCTTTTCACGACGTGACTAATATATTTAATACGATTGTATATGTATAACCTATATCAGATTACACGCTGTATTGGGGAGGGGGAAGGGGAAGGAGGGGGAAACCTTAGAACTCAAAATCTCATAAAAGTGAATGTTGAAAACTAAAAATAAATAAATGATTTTTTAAAAGCATGCATTTTAACAGGGAAAGACGATGCATATAAGAGAGTGGAGGCTATGGTGAGATGTTTTGGTCTAGGATGGCACAGGGATGATGAAGGGAGCCCTAAGTCAATCTTTCCCAGAATACACCTGTTGGTTTGAGTACTATTCCCAGAGCTAGAACTGGGAAGGGATTCAGGTAAGGGAAATAAAATGAAGATAGTCAAGAGGGCAGCATGGTGTGTCTAGGCCTGAGCTAAATATGAGGATGCCCCACTAAGAGACTCAAGGCAGGAGGCAGAGGCTGGAGCCAGGACCCTTGACAGGGGAATGGTCAGAGAAAGCAACATGGTGGGACTGGGGCAAAGCTAGACATGAAGACTATTTACCCAGCAAAGTTATCCAAAGACTGACCCTACAAATCCCCAAATAAAAAAAAATACCTGCCCTCAAGTTCACACTTTACTGGAGGGAAATAACATATACATGGATAAGTAAATAAAAATGTATGGGAGCCTTGTGAAAACCCTATGGATGATGTAGGTGCTCGCTACTCTATATAAAGTACTTGGCAAGGTTCAAACCACATCCTATCATTCAATATCATCATTATTCCCATTTTCAGAGAGAATCTGAAGGCTCAGAGAGATGAAGTACAATATGAATCAAAAGTAGAACCTAAACCCACCGAGAAGTATGATTACAAAAAGAATCCGCTAGCATTTACGCAGCCCTTGAAGGCTTCCAAGGTGCTTTGTATACAATCTCTCTCAGCCTTAATTTACTCATCTATAAAATAATTATAATACTGCACCTTCCTCACAGACTTCAAATAGTATCCTATATGTAAAACTCTTTGCCTTAAAGCAATATATAAATATTAGGTGATACCCTCCTTCCTGAGCTACCGCCTCGCATCACCAACTGCCAACTGGACATTTCCAACTGAGTGTCTCTTGGACCTTCCAAACACAGTATGTACAAAACTGAGCTCATTATCCCTCTTGTCATTTCTCCTTCCTCATCTCTCCGATATACCTCATCGCTTACTCAGCCATAGCCCAGAAGCTAATCACCTTTGGCTTGGACTGCTACCTTAACCTCCTAACCGGCCTCCCTGCCACCAGCCTCGCCCAGCCCAACTCATTCTCCACACAGCTACCCAAGGGATTTTCCTATATTACAGGTCTCCCCATGTCATCCTCCTGCTCAGTAACCTCTAGGGGTTCTCTGTTACCTCCATGGTAACGATGACAACTAGTATATTAAGTAATATTAAATAGCACTTCCAGTCACGCTGTGTCAAGTGCTGTACAATTATCTCATTCAATCTTTGCAACAACGCTAGCAGCTGGGGTCAAGAATTATTATTGTTAATATCATTAATTATTCAGGACCCCCCTCCTGCACATATGCAAACACATACACACATACATACACACACACATTTTACAGATGAGGAAACTGAGGCAAACAAGTTAAGTGACTTGCCCAGGATCACACAGCTGATCCGAAGCCACATTTGAACTCAAGTCTTAAATATAATTTAAATATAAATATAATTTACCATTTAGGTCCCTTCCCAGTTTGGACCCTTCTTACCTTCCCAGTCTTCTTACACATCACTGCAGTCTAAAAGTACTGGCCTCCTTGCTGTTCAGGACTCCCCTTCTCTCCTTGGCAACTCAACAATTTTCTGTTCTGTCGACGCCCCTCTTTCTGCTTCTCGCTTTGGTTGACAATACCATTACCTCTGGAAAGGACAAGTTAATGAACTGACTTTTTATTTCACAAACTGCCCCGAGTGTGTTGCTGTCCACAACAGTCTTAAAGCCACTCCTCTACTCTGTGGGCCATTTGGCCCTTTGTGTCCCAAGACATCTGGCTTCCCATATTTGTATCCTGAGCACTTAGCGGAGTGCCTGGTACCCAGTAAGCACTTAATAAATACTTTTCTCATTCATTAGCAATTCGCTACCCCCCCCTCCTATACACACACACACACACACACACACACACACACACACAGAGTGTTAATTCTTTTGCACTGGTGACCTTTCATGTCTGAAATACACTATCTGTTCACCTCCACCCATCAGAATCCCCAAGTTTCTCCAAGACTCAGATCTAGGGATACCTTCTACAGGAAGTCTTTCTTCACCCCTCCCTGCAACTGCTAGCACCCTCCCCAAACTATTCATTTTGTGCATATTATGCATGTATTTGTATAAGGACATCTAATCTCCTCCACTAGATGGTCATTTTGGGGGTAGGTATTGCTTTCCCTTATGATGTCTTTTATATCCAGCCAGAGGAGATTGCAGGTGCTTTAACTCCATCAATTAATCAAGGAACATTTATTAAGTGCCTACTATGTGCCAGGTACTGTACTAAATACTGCTTGTTGAGTGACTGATATCTGACTTCCTGATTCCAAGCCCAGTACTCTATCCATCACCCCATCTTACAGATGAGGAAACTGAGGCAGCTAGAGGTGAGGTGGCTTGTCCAAGGTTACACAGCTTGTACGTGTCTGAGGCTGGATTGAACTTCCTGGCCCAGTCATCCAGACCCAGTGTTCGGCCCACTGCCCATCATTACTTTGTGCATTTGTCTGTGTACCTATTATTTTCCTGCAATAGAAAGTTTTCATTGAAAAGGCAGGCATTATGTCATTTTTTAAACTTAGAATCTTCAGATGAGATCTAAGTTCAAAACCTCAGACCTTTATTAGCTAAGTGAGCCTGCATAAGTAATTTAGCTTCTCTCTGCCTCTGTAAAATGGGATAAAAAAGGCACCTTTGTTTGTGTGGATCAAACAAGTTAACACATGTGAAATGCCTTGCAACATACTGGATGAATGCCATTAGCTAACCAGTGATTTCATTGGTCAAGGGGATTTCCAATGATGCTTTGCATCTCTTGGTCTTTGGCAGTTATCTAGGCACTGAGAGTTGGTTACTCTGTCCAGTCATACAGACAGAATGGGGATTTCCTGCTTGAAAGCTAGGTCTTCCTCCACTTTGCTTCTCACATATGCACTAGCCCATACCAGGTGCCTCATAAACACTGGTTAGTTGATCTATTGATTGACCTCAGGGGCCAGCCGGTCCCTCCCATTCCTGAACAAGAATTCCCCTCTGCAACACACCCAGTAAGTGACCACCTGGCCTCTTCCTGAAAACATTTAGTACACAAATCCCCTACTCCCCAAAGCAGCTTATACCACTTTTGGAGGCCTGGCTGGAAAGAGGTTTTTCTTGACATAATGTCACACTTAAATCTATTTTCCTATGACTTTGACCCAATGGGCCCCATTCTGCTCAAGCACATCCAATCAGAGTCACAGAAAGGGAAGGGATTTCAGAGACCCTCTAAGCAAACCCTGTGACCTTGAGTGGGAGACAGGCCTTGGCTTCTGCTTTTCGATAATGGCCTTAAAGGGATAATGTCAAGATCAAGTAATTGTGCTGTGTGGACATTTCATCATCATTAAATTATTATTGCTAGAAAATTTGTTTTTCCTTGACTATACATATTGGTAACGAGCTTTTTTTTGTTTTGTGCTTTCTTAATGGTGAGGATGGTGGGAGGAGGAACACTTTGAGGTGAAAATAAAAGGGAATTTTAAAATTATTAATGCCATGCAGCTAGGTGGAATCATGGATAGAGTGCTGGCCTGGAGTCAGGAACACCTAAGGTCCAATTTGGCCTTACCAGCTGTATAACCCTGGGCAAGTCACTTTTTCCGCTTGCCTCAGTTTCCTCATTTGTAAAATGAACTGGAGAAGAAATGGGCAAAATCACTCCAGGATCTTTGCCAATAAAACACCAAAGTCATGAAGAGTCAGACACAACTGAAACGTCTGAAGAGCAACGGCAAACATGTCCATTCTCATCATCAGTTATCAAATAAATGGTGAAATTCCTTGGTGATAACAGCTTGGCAGAGGGGCTGAGTGGAGGGTCTTAGGGAACCTGGGTTCAAATCCCATTTCTGCCATTTTGAGTCGGGTGACCTTGAGGGAGTCATTTAAACCACAAAATAAAGGGGCTGCTCTTAGAGGTTGACTGTGAGTTCCTTGCCAGCTCCAAACCTATTACCCCAAAAATGATTGACTCAGACACGGCAAATTTATTCTTTGTTGTCATTATGGAAGATAAGGACATGTCCCAGATCCATGAATTCATCCATGCTGATGGCTTTTCCAAAGACACAGATCACCACCTCTCTCTAGCTCAACAGATAGGCTTACAGAGTGACTGTGGCTTCAAGAAATGATCTTCCCATGGAAGTCAAAAGGCCTATCCTATGCTCTGAGCTCTGTCCTCAATAGAGGGTGACTTTAAGGAAGTCACTTTGCTTTAAGGAAGTCACATTATTCTGTCAAATGAGGCTGTTGAAGTAGATGATCTGTAAGGGCCCTCCCAGCCCTGACATTCCCTGTTCTAAAGCCCTTCCTACCTCTGACATTCCCTGTTCTAAGGCCCCTCCCACCCCTGACATTTTCTGTTCTAAGTCTGTGTCTCAGCTATGACATTCTCTATTCTTAAGGAGGTAAGAATAAATCAAGTATGGAGCTTGGAGTTAAGAGAGTCAATTCAAATCCTGCCTCAAACAGCTATGTGACTCTGGACAAGTCATTTAACCTCTCTCAGCCTCAGTTTCCTTATCTATAAAACAGATAAAAATAGCACCTTACCTCCCAGGGCTGATCTGATGATTAAATGAGTTAACATAAGTAAAGTGCTTTGCAAACCTCAAAATGCCACTAACCATTAAAACCCCTTCCAGCTCCAACACTATGAATCCATCTATCTCTCCCATCTCTCCTGGGATAGACCTCAAATGGTGGACATTCAACCCTTTGTCAACCCTTCTCAGACTGGCAAGACTAGCCAGGCATCATCCTCCACTACCATCATTTTTGAAAGCCTTGAGTCACCTCCAGGTCATGAGGAGGCATGAAAGAGCCCTTCTATGGAAGCAAAATGATTTTTTTTTACTTGGAGCAAAAATAGTTGGGTGGAGTTTATGTTCATGCGCGACTCTAAAGGCCCATCCGCAGGTGCTTTTGCAGTTGGAGAGGAGCTGATTCAAATTTCATCCCATCGGGGATTCAGGGTATTATGGTGGTCCCTCTAGAGCAGTGCCATGGCAACAGGACCTTGGAGAGAGAAATAGCATTGCCAGTGTAGTAGTGTGAGTGATTAGAGCACCAGGAAGGAAGAAGGAAGTACTGGGATGTCCCAGCACCCTGGGACAAAGTCTCATTCATCAAGTACTGGTTATGGTTCCGATAATAACACTGCTATTATCGGGGCTAAAGACATGAGTAGAAACTTGCTCCATGTACTGACCACACAGGGTGGGAGCTTCTGGTCCCTCTTCCCTGTTTTCAGGCACATCTGTGTGTCTGGGATCTGAGCCACCAGGAGCAGCAGTAGATTCTTCCATGGTAAAGGATGCTGCTATAAATAGGCAGGAGAGAAAGGAAGAGAAAGCTGAGCTGGGGTTTTGTTCTGGCTTTTTTGTTCCTTTTAAATCATTTCACTCTCTGGTTTCTGTGTGAAAAGGAACTCGAGGAAGCTCTCCTAGTCTTCAGGCTGAGAGAACAATAAAGCCCAACCCACAGGACCTTGGCCTTGGGGTCAACTGGTGTGTTTTTTTTTTCTTCTCTCCACATGACTGTTTCAGCTTTTGCTGCTTGGAAATGGTGAGAAGGAAAGAAGGGGGTTGGTTAGAAATCACCAAGCCACAAAACCCACATCTTCTACTAGAGACAGATAAAAGTCAAATTCTTACGAAGAGTTCTGGGTTTGGGGTCAGAGGGCCAGGATTCAAATTCAACTCTGCTACTTCCCTAACTATAGGGAACTGAGATTGCCTCTCTGGGTTTCGTTTGTCAAACGGGAAGGTTCATGGTATCATTAGATCATAAACAGAGCTAGAAAGAATTTTGGAGTTCAACTCCTCATTTTACAGATAAGGAAACTGGGGCACAGAGAGGTCAAATGGCTAAAGGTCTACTTCTAGACGTAGAGTTCGAAGGCTACGTAGTCTAGCCCTCTCATTTTACAGATAAGGAAACTGGGGCACAGAGAAGTTCTTAATGGCTAAAGATCTCAGATCTACAGCTTGGAGGGACCATCATTCTCATTTTACAGCTAAGGAAAACGAAACTCAGAGAACCTGAAATAAACGATCTGTAAGTTTCCTCCCATCTCCACATTCTTTGCTCCTTGATATAAGAATAGCTCACATTTGCATAGTACTTTAAGGTTCACAAACTGTTTTACATACGGAAATTATATCACTGAATCTTTATAACCATCTTTCGAGGTGGTTGCTATTATGACTCTGGTTTTTACAGGTGAGGAAACTGAGGCACAGATTAGAATTCCAGATTGGGAGCCAGAAAGGACCATAGAAGCTATCTATCTAGTCCAACACTTTCATTTTATCGATGAAGAAACTGAGTGTCAGAGAGGTTCAGTGACCTGCCTACTGTCATAGGTATCTAGATCTGGAAGAAACTTCAGAAGCCATCTATTTCAAGCCTTTCATTTTACAGATAGGGAAATTGAGCCCCAAAGAGATCAGGTAAACTTCCCAGAATCATTCAGGTAGTAAATATCAGAAGCAAGATTTGAGCCCCTGGAAGATACCTCTAACCCTCCCCTTGCTGGGATTCTCTGGAAGTAGGTGACCTACTCATGGTTAGGGTGAGTTCTTAACTATAGGACATTAGAGGTGAGTATTTTCTGTATTATTTAGTGTGTAAATAAACTCTCTGGATTAAAAAAAAATTGAACTCCTGTTACCCTGGAGCCAGTGCTCTTTCTACTCTATGATATCCCTGAAATGTGATTGTTTGGTCTCCCCTCAAAGACCTCCAGAGATAGAGAAATGAGACATACTATTTCTTGAAGCAGCTGACTCTGGGATCAGAAAATCAGAGGTCAAACCTCATCTCCAATGCTCACTCTTTGTGTGACCTTGGGAAAGTCATTTCATCCCTCTAGGCCTCAGTTTCCCTATCTGTAAAAAGAAGAGGTTTGGAATAGACAACCTCTGGCTTCTCTTCCAACTCTGGATTTATGCTTCATCTGTGTTTAGGTACAGGTTGGACATTGCAAGTCTCTGAGGCCATCTAGAGGTAGAGTAGCATGACAGAAATCATGAAAGATTAGGGGTCAGAAAGGTGCGGTTCAAATTCAGGCTCTTTTCTGGATCACCTGGCTGGCTGCTGATGTTTTGTTGCACTTTCTTGTGCAATTTCCTTCCTCTGTAAAAGGAAGGGGTTGGACTAGATGACCCTTAACACGTCATCCTCCTCTGAGACTCAATGATGCTGTAGCCAGAACAGGAAGCAGAAAAACAAGGCAATTACTCTGGACCATCAGCCAGGGTATAAGGAGATCCACCAAGGGGGAGTTATGTCTCACTCCATTCTTCCCTTGTGACAGCCAGAGCTTGAATCCTCTCTGTCATTAAGAGAGAAGCAGGTCATCCTTTGCTGCTTCTTTTGCAGCCAAGTCAATTATTTCTATACCGTGCTTCCTCTCTGAGCAGATGGAGCAGAGAGGTCATCAGAAATGAGGTAGGGTCTTCTGCATCATCCTCAGCCCAGTACCCCTGGTAATATCTAATGCCTTGGCATATACAAGCTCGAATCATTTCATATGGTGTTTCCCTGGTTCTGATCACTTCACTCTGCATCAGGTCATACAAGTCTCCCCATGTTTCTCTGGATTCTCTAGGTACTTCATAGTCAACATTTCTTATGGTGATGACTTTTCACTGTTTATTTAATAACCATCTTTTTGCTAGCTGCCTTGCTGCTCATGCACTCTCCCCCTATCTGCTTTCCAATTCTGCCATCTATCTAGTGATAGATGGGGCACTTTAAAGTTTTACAAAGCACTTTATGTTCATTATCTCAGTTAATATAAGCTAGGAGACTAAGGGCAAGTTACTTGAGGGCTGATCCTGAGTTTCCTCATTTGGAAAAGGGAGCCTGTAGTAACTACCTCCAAGGGTTGTTGCAAGAAATCATCCTTGACTTTTCTCTCGCCTTTATGCTACACGGTCAATCAATTGTCCCTTTTGTACTCTATAGCACCTTTTGTATGAGTCCTTTGCTCTGCATTCGTGCAATTATGTCCCAAGTTCAGACCTTCATTGTCTCTTCCCCGAGCTATTGAAATAGGATTCCTACTAGTGTCTTCCCTTTCTGATCCATCATACAGACAGCTGCCAAAGTTATTTTCTTAAAGTTTAAGTCTATGTCAGTTGCCCAGGGTCACACATGTAGTGAGCATCAGAAACAGGATTTGAACTCAGGTTTTCTGACTGCACAGACAATACTCTTTTCATATATCATGTCTTGTCCTTAAAGGGAGAACCCAACATTTCTCAATTTCTCCTGACATCATAAGGATGCCAATGAATTGTATGGGCTGTCCATTGATCATTCCTCACTCTCACTAGCCTCTTTGCCCATCCATTTCTCTGATGTCAACCGTTAGGCTGCTTCTTTGTGATTCCTCATTTGTAAAATGTGCTGTGGGTGGTTCACACCTGCCGCCATCAATCTTTGGGATCCTTCAATTTCAATCCATTTTTGATCAGCCACAAACAGATGGCAGGTTCTGTGAATTATGTCAGCCCTCCTGCTCCTCCTTCTTCTCCTCCTCCATTCCCACCACCAACACTTATCTGGACCCCAGACAAAGGGATGTGGCGTCTCACAATACAGAGACACAGAGCATTTGGACAGCAAGGACACTGTTGGAGTACAAGACAAAGATAAATATTTTGAGTTGGCTGGTCATACGAAAAGGCAATGTTGCCTAGTAGTTAGAGTGTTGACCCTGGGAGTCAGGAATACCTGGGTTCAAACCCTCACCTCAGTTACTTATTTAGCTGTGTGTCTCTGGGCTAGTCACTTGACTGAATGTGAACCTCCATTTGCTCAGCTGTAAAATAGAGATAGTACCACCTGTAGGATCTACTTTGTTGGAATGTTGGAATGAAATAATGCAGAGGGAGGGCTTTGCAAACTTTAAAGTACCTTGCAAATGCCCACTATTGTTATCTACAAAGACAATAACTCATTTGGATATAGCACTTGAAAGTTTATAAAAATGTTTTCTTTTTCCCACTAGTCCTTGGGGTCCTACAACTATTATCATTCCTGTTTGGCAAGTAGAGAAATGGTCTCAGGTTCATTAAGTAACTTGGTTATCACTATACAAATGATAAACCATCAGAGTCAGAACTTAAATTCATGTCTCCAGACTCTTAAGATCTTTGGTCTCTCCATTATACCAAGTTGTCTCTAATAACAATTATATCTGCCATTTATAAAATACAGTCTAGCTTAGTGGCTACAAATGGATCTCAAAACCAAGAGGACCTGGATTTGGGTCCCACCTATGACACATACAGGCTGTGTAGCCCTGGGAAAATCACTGTGCCTCTTGGGTGCTCTAAGTAACTCTCTAAGACCATAAGTTACAGAGGATGCTGACTTACATTGGTAGAGGGAGTTTCCCTAACCCTTTCAGGTTTACAAAGCACATCACATACATTATATGAAAGTGTAGGTTCAGAAATACAGTATTGGAAGGAGTTATACAGATCACCCAGACTCACTCATTTTACAGATGAGGAAACTGAGTCCCAAACAGATTAAGTGATGCAGTAGAGGGAGTGCTGGGCCTGGAATCAGAAAGACCTGAGTTCAAATCCTGCCTCAGATGCTTACTATCCATAATAGTGACCCTGTGTGACTCTGGGCAAATCACTTACCTTCTCTCTGCTTCAGTTTCCTCATCTGTAAAATGGGAGTCAGAATATCACCTACCTCCCAGAGTTGTGATGATTAAATGAGAAACTATTTGTAAAGGGCACATGGTAGGTGCTGGATAAATGCTTGTCTGTTTCCTTTCTTTCCTTCCTCTCTTCATCTACAGTCACAGAGATAGCAAGTGAATGGCAGGGACAGATTTTTAACATAGGTGTTCAGATTCCAAATCCAGCGCTTTCCACAATACCACATTGGCTCCTCATTGGGTCTTGACATAAACCCTAGTAAGATAGGTTCTATGGTCATTACTGTATTACTCCAATTCTACAGATGAGGAAATTGAGGTTCATAGACATTCAGTGACATAATTAAACACTTATTAAATGTCAGACATAGAATTCAAACCCAGCTTCCTCCTGACTCCCTGTCCAGGACTATTCTCCTCTCACCTATGCTGGTTCCCTTAAATAGGATCTCTCTATGCCGTTCAATTAATGACTATAATCATTTGCACCATTTTCATACACACAGAATATCACCAATAGACATATTTTCTAAACCTAGTAATATCCTCCTGCCAAAATATCTCATGAATCTTTAAGGCTGAGTCATGGACACCTAAACATATCTGATTTTCTGATATTGCTGGCAGCTAAACCCAATCTCTCCAGCTGCTTACCATTTTTTTTTGTTATCAATAAATCTGAAACCTGCTATATGGCTTTCTTGGCTTCCTTCATCCACCCCTTACCCCACCCCTTTTGCTCTGTCAATAATATCCAGTTTATAGGCACCTCCCCTCCTGCTCCCCAACCCCCTGAGCCAGGTATAGCTGGTGAGCACTTCTGGGCTCTGATCATCTCCAAAGCTGCTGTAATGCTCTGTTATGTCAAAAATCACAGTATTTGTTTTATATTGTTGGGTGAGCCTCCTTCATTAACACAGTTGAGGAGGCAAAGTTTTGTGGAAAACTTGGGAGGAGAAAGGAAGGGGTCTCACTAAGCTGAAACAAACTCGTGGAAGTGTGAATAATGCCTGGGCACAGGCTCTGCCTCCTGCTTCTCATTTTTTTCCCTCTTCCTTCTCCTCATCAGCATCATCACAGGACCAGAGAAATAGAGCAGGAGGAGGACACAGAGTCCATTTAGTCTGATCTTCCCCCATTTACAGAGGAGGAAACTGAGGCCCACAGATGTTAAGTGACTTACTCAAGTTGACAAGGTAGTATTTGAAGATACATCCTTTCACTACAGAATCAATCCTTTTTCTCTCCACTGTACAATGTTGACTCTGTCTTTTCCTCTTCCTGTGAAGGAGTTACAGTCCTTGAATTTCAAAGGTACAGATTTCAAACTCTCAGTATTAAATTTCCATCTACTACATGTGGCTTACAACTAGGGAAAACTTCCTTTTTAGTTATAGGGAGCTACTTTCAGAACAATCTTCTTGCTTAGGAACTTAGACCCTCCCATTCCCTCCCCTTACTCTGCCTTGACTTAGACATCTCTGCTATCAGGGGCTATAATATAGGCATAACAAAGCATATAAGTACAATAGGGGTATCAAGAATGGATTCCTGGAGGAGGTGGAATCTGAAATTAATCTTAAAGCAAATTTGGAGGTGGAGGTAAAGAAAGTACGTATCTGGTGTGAGAGACTATCAGTACAAAGAAAAGGAGGTGAAGAAGGGACTGGACATATTCCATCTGGCATCAGAGGGCAGAACCAGGAGCCATGGATGGAAGGGGAAGGAAGATCAGTTTCCTCATCTGTAAAATGGGGATAATGATAGCCCAGAGTTATTGGGAAAAACATAATAACTGTAATTATTGCCACAATGCCTTCTACATGCTAAGTGCAATATAAATGGTAGGTATTCTTATTGACATTACTTAGATCAAAACTTCCTCATAATTAGAGCAGTCCAAGATTGGAATTAGCTGCCTTGAGAGACTGTGGGATTCACCTCAGTGGAGGTCTTTAAGCAGAGAGAAGCTTAATGACCACTTCTCATGTGTGTTATCATGAGAATTCCATGTGTGGGCTGGATGAGATGGTTGCCAAGGTCCCTTCCAGCTTTCAACATCTACAATTCTCTGCAGTGATTAGCTCGTGTTTTTTTTTTCTTTTTCTATTTCTCAGCTACATTCATCACAATCCTTTCCTACTGCCTTCTTGTTTGCTAGATGTTTTCTGGTGGGTAACCCTTGTGCATTAACTCATTATCCCAAACCTGACCCACCCCCCACCCCATCAACCATACTGAATTAATGTGACAGTGACAGTTTTATTAATATTTACCTAGAGTTAATATTTTATGTGAAGTTCCTCATAGGACCAGTGGAAATTAAAACAGAATTGTGCCCATAATCAGAGAAGGGCAAACAACTTAGCTCAATGAGTTGGAAGTAAGCTGGCTAAGGGATACAACACACCTATCTTGGGAGAGATGAACAGCCTGGATGGTTCGTGAGACTGACCCCATATTCCCCGGACCAAATTGCCTGGTTCAATAACTGTGTGCATCAAGATGAAATACTCTGAATTCCCCCTTTTCAATGGTTCTCCTGATTCTTTGAGATGTTAATAAACTCATTTAGCCACACTACTTTACTCTGGCCTCCTTTAGAACACCATGTGACCCTTACCTCATGTATCTTCCCATTAGAGGCAAGGAAAAGCAGAGCAAATGCACCCATTTTAAAGGTGGGGGAAATCGAGGTCCAGAGCAACCAGAAGGTATGCCACTGAAAGGTGATCCAGATGGTGAGGAGATTCAAAACATTTTAGGGTTAAGTTGAAAGGACTGGGACTATTTAACCTGGAGAAAAAAAGACTTAGGAGTGGAGGTGGGGGCAAGGGAAGAGGCATGCTATCTCTCTCCAAAGAGCTGAAAGTCTGTCATGTGGAAAGAGATTAGACTCATTCTGTTTGGAACTGGAGAGCCAGGAGCAATGAGCAGTTGTTACAGACAGACTTAAGATAGATATAAAGGGAAAATCCCTAATAGTTCCTGATAATGAAGATGTAAGGGAGTGTTTTAGCCCCCATTCCCATGGCCTCTCATCCAGTACAGATTTGGGATGATGCTACCTAAAAGCAGGAGGATAGACTAAAGGAATAGTAGGTTCACAGGCTAATAAAGCTGAAAAAAGAACTCTGTGATCATCTGACCCAACCCCATCATTGGACAGATGAGGTATCTGAAGGTCAGAATACTGAAGTGATTTGCTCAAAAATTGCACAGGGAACAACTGGCGGAATCAGCAGCCTATGGAATCTTACATTGAGAGCTGGAAAGTTTTCTAGTCCCGCCTTCTTATTTTACAGATGAGGAAACTGAAGCCCAGAAAGATTGACTTATGGAAGGGAGGGAGGGAAGGAGGGAAAAAGCCATTTCAATATAATTGGTTTTCTTTTTAATCATATGTATTTTATTTTTTATATTTAAGTACGTTATCCTGAGCTGGGTTCCATAGGCTTGCCCAGACTGCCAGAGGGGATCCAAGCCCTCACTTCACCTCACCATCTCTGCAGATTCCTAAAGAACATGAATGTCTGCTTCTGGAGAACACTGGTGCTCTTATTACTTCGAAGGCCAAGAGCAGGTTTCAGAAATGTTTGTTTCCCTCGAAACCAATGAGTAACTAGCACCGCCCTTGGAAAAGCTCCAGGGTGGGATCCATGAATCTCCATCAGCCCTGCCCCCATCCCCTTTCATGAATAGCCCCAGCTACTGAAGTTCAGACTCAGGGACAGCCCTGGGAGAGGCAAGTTCAGACCACAGAGCATCCTCATGACTGAGCATTTTTGCTGATAATACAGATGCTTGACAGACTACCTTGCTAATGATTTCATTTCCCTAGCATCCAAAGAGCCAGGGCCAGGTGTAGCAGCTGCTGTGGGAACCTGGGACTGGGTATGTCGAGGAAGTGCAGATCCTGAAAAAGCCAAAATTTCAATAAATCATAAGGGATGTGTGTGTTCATGCGTGTGTGTGTGTGTGTGTGTGTGTGTGTGTGTGTGCCTACAGCACACACAGGAAAAAGCAGAGGGAGGGAAAGCTGCAGTATACCTCAGGCTGTGCAATCCTTTTTATTCTTTATTTTTTCTTCTCGTTTCCAAGTCTCACTTACTCTTCCAATAAAGCACAGTTTAGTCTATCGGCCAATGATACCAAAGTACTTATCATCATAATTTAAGCAGCCTCATAAGGCCACATAAAAGGAACTACAAAATTCACTTAAACCTTTCCCGCTGATAAATTATGGGGAGATTTCCCCAGTTGAGGAGATAAATGAATTATGCTATCTTTCATTGCAATGTACTCTTTCTCTTTCACGTTATATATTTCTACTAGGTTATGAGAAATAAGAGCTTGACAAAAAGACCTGGCCTGAAGTGTGAGCAGTCACTTAATACAGTCAGCAGGTCCTTCATGCAGCTGTTCCTTACACTTCCTCAGGGCCTGCT
Source organism: Potorous gilbertii (assembly GCA_028658325.1). Classification (NCBI taxonomy): domain Eukaryota; kingdom Metazoa; phylum Chordata; class Mammalia; order Diprotodontia; family Potoroidae; genus Potorous; species Potorous gilbertii. Next base: position 229,572,828 of record CM053773.1, on the reverse strand, counting down.
TCAACAGGATCAAATGTGCCTTCCCACAACAAAGGAAATCCTCTCTCTTTCTACTACTCCTACCCCTCTCTTTCTATGAGATAGAGTAGAATGAGTGCTGGCTCTGAAAGGAGAAGATCTGAGTTCAAATCCAGTTTCTGATCCTGTGAAACTTAGGCAAGTTTCTCTGGGCCTCAGTTTCCTCATATGTAAAATGATGAAGTCAGACTGGATGACTTGGGGGTTGCTTCTAGATTTGTGATCTTTTCATCTCCCTG
>CM053773.1:229552430-229572071 GCA_028658325.1 Potorous gilbertii | reverse complement strand
GATATTCTAGAACCAGAGGGCAAAATAACTATTCAAGGAATCCAGCAATCACCACCTGAAAGAGATCTAAAAAGAGAAACTCCTAGGAACATTGTGGCCAAATTCCAGAGTTCCCAAGTCAAGGAGAAAATATTGCAAGCAGCTAGAAAGAATCAATTTGAGTATTGTGGAAATACAATCAGTATAACACAAGATCTATCAGCTTCTACCTTAAGAGATAGAAGGGCATGGAATATGATATTCCAGAAGTCAAAGGAATTAGGATTAAAACCAAGAATTACCTACCCAGCAAAACTGAGTATAGTACTTCAAGGGGAAAAAATGGTCTTTTAATGAAATAGAGGCCTTTGAAGCATTCCTGATGAAAAGACCAGAGCTGAAAAGAAAACTTGACTTTCAAACACAAGAATCAAGAGAAAGGTAAACAGCAAAGAGAAATCATAAGGGACTTACTGAAGTTGAACTATTTATATTCCTACATGGAAAGACAATTTTTGTGACTCTTGAAACTTTTTTCAGCATCTGAGTTGGTGGGATTATGCACACACACACACACACACACACACACACACACATACACACTCACAGAGAGAGAGAGAGAGGGGGAGGGAGGGAGGGAGGGAGAAGGAGCATGGAGTGAGTTGAATGGGAAGGGATCATATCTAAAAAATGAAATTAAGGGGGTGAGAGAGGAATATATTGGGAGGAGAAAGGAAGAAATGGGATGGGGCAAATTATCTCTCATAAAAGAGGCAAGTAAACGACTTTTCAGTGGAGGGAAAAGTGGGGAGGTGAGAGAAAAAACATGAAGTTTACTCTCATCACATTTGACTCAAGGAAGGAATAAAATACACACTCATTTTGGTATGAAAACCTATCTTCCAATACAGGAGAGTGGGGGAGAAGGGGATAAGCAGGGTGGGGGAGTTGATGGAAAGAAAGGCAATGGGAGGAGGGAGCAATTTGAAGTCAGCACTCTTGGGGAAGCACAGGGTCAAAAGAGAGAGCAGAAGCAATGGGGGGCAGGATAGGATGGAGGGAAATATAGTAGTCTTACACAACACGACTATTATGGAAGTCATTTGCAAAACTACACAGATATGGCCTATATTGAATTGCTTGCCTTCCCAAAGGAATGGGTTAGGGAGGGAGGGAGGAAGAGAAGTTGAAACTCAAAGTTTTAGGAACAACTGTTGAGTACTGTTCTTGCAACTAGTAAATAAGAAGTACAGGTAATGGGGTATAGAAAGTTATCTTGCCCTACAGGACAAAAGAGAAGATGGGGATAAGGGAAGGGAGGGATGTTAGAAGGGAGGGCATATTGGTGATAGGGATAATTAGAATGCTTGGTATTTTGGGGTGGGGGGAGGGGAGAAATGGGGAGAAAATTTTGGAACCCAAAATTTTGTGGAAATGAATGTTGAAAACCTAAATAAATAAATTAAAAGAAAAAAAAGAAAAAAGAAATGGAAATGATGTCAGATTTTATATCCTTGGACTCAAAGATCACTGTACATGATGACTGCAACCATGAAATTAAAAGACACTTGCTACTTGGAAGGAAAGTAAATCTGGTCAGCATACTGAAAAGCAGAGATATCATTTTGCCGACAAAGGTCCATATGGTCAAAGCTATGGCTTTTCCAGTAGCAATGAATGTGGCTGTGAGAGTTGGCCTATAAAGAAAGCTAAGGAGAATTGATGCTTTTGAACTGTGGCTGGAGAAGACTTTTGAACATCCCTTGGACAGCAAATCAGTCAATACTTAAAGAAATTAATTCAGGCTCCTCACTAGAAGGTCAAATACAGAAGCTAAAGATTAAATATTTTGGCCACATCATTGGAAAAAGACCCTGATGTGGAGAAAGATTGAAGTCAAAAAGAAAAGAGGACATTAGAGGATGAGATGGATAGAGATAGTGTCATGGAAATAATAAACATGAACTTAGACAGATTCTGAGAGATAGTGGAGGACACAAGTCCATGGTCACTAAGAGTTGGACATTACTGAACAACAACAAACGGTTATAATATCATCTCCATTTTGCAGTGGGGAAAACTGAGACAGACCAAGATAAAGTGAGGAAAATTTTGCCCAGCATCACACAGCTAATGTCTGAAGCTTGATTTGAACTCATGTCTTCCTGCCTCCAGGACCAGTACTTTATCCACTACATGACCAGCTGCCGCTAAAGGTGACTAAAATCAAATAAAATTTGTGTATCAGGGTCAGTGTCCACTGGAGAAGCCATGAATTTCTCTAGAATAAATCCTAAACTTTCAGAAAATAACTTTACATTAAATAAAACATTAATTTTTTCAGACTTGCTAAGCTTTAGGACATTCCTTTGGCTTTGAATGTTTATGGGCAAAAGATTCACAAACTTAGACCCAGGGATAAATAGCAGCACCCTAGAAAGGTACCAGTCTGCTGTTTGGTTTAAATCTTTTCTCTCATTTGCAATCGTCACTGAGGATTACCTTTCCCCCTGCCCAGGACAGGTTCTGCCTCAGGTGATCTGAGACACACAATAGCTAAATACAAAAGCAAGAGGGAAGGTAATGAGAGGTGAGAGAAGAGCAACTCTTTCTCAGGTAGCCCCAGTCTCAAGGAGAGCTTGTAGATTTCTGTGTTTTGGTTAGGTGGTATAGTAGTCAGCACGTGGGACCTGGAGTCAGGAAGATGTGAGTTCAAATCCAACCTCAGACACTTTGCAGCTGTGTGACCCTGGGAAAATCAACTACCTTATGTTTCCTGCAGTTTCTTCGTCTGCAGATAATAGTAGCCCCTACCTCCCAAACTTGTTGTGAAAATGAAATGAAATAATATTGTAAAGTGCTGAGCACAGGGTCTGGTACATAGTGGGAGTTTAAAAAATGTTTATTTCATTCCATTTCAGGTTAGAGATAAATGAAGACATAAGCATAAAGTCGAACATCTTTTCTACTCCTCCCATTTCCTCTCCCGTCCCAAGATTTCCTCCCATTACACTGTATGTATTTAATATGTATCTACGTATGTACATAGTTGTCTCTCCCATTAGAAATGAGCTCCGTGAGGTCGAGGACTTTTACCTCAGATTGTATCCCCAAGGTTTAGCACAGTGCCTGATACATTTTTGGTTTTGTTTCAGTCATTTTCAGTCACTTCCAACTCTTTGTGACACCATTTGGAATTTTCTTGGCAAAAATACTGCCATGGTTTGCCATTTCCTTTTCTGGCTCATGATGAGGAAACTAAAGTAAACAAGGGTAAATGGCTGCCCAGGATCTACTGCTACTATCTGAGTATCTGAGGCCTGCTTTGAATTCAAGTCTTCCTAATTCCAAATCTGTAATTGTTTTCTCTGTGCCACATCATCTGGCTGCCCCAACTGTCTGGTATATAGTAAGTGCTAGATAAATTTTTGCTGATTGATTGACTATTTCTGTTATTTTGATAATGTGACTTTGGAGTTGAGAACTTCCTTTTTGGGGGGTCTTCAGTTGCTTTGACTGTTGGGGGGAAGAAGGGAAAGAGAGGGAGAGTGTGTGTATTTGTGTGTGTGAGCTCCAGTGGCCTCTAGTGGTGAAAATAGAGGTGAACACCACTTGGTTGCTAAGCCCAGAACTCAACCCTCAAGACCCAGAGGCTTAAGGCAGTGAAAGAGTTAACTAGTGGGACCCCCCCCCCCAACCTGTGGAGACCCCAGTAAGCCTTGCAGTGACCACGAACATTGCAAAATACCATTTCCCCACAGGGAGCCTACGCGTCATCTCCCATTACATGTCATTAGCCTGCCATTGATAATGACTGGCTGTTGGAGTTATTAATTGTGGGAATAAGCTGAACTTTGCTTCCGATCCAATTAGTTCCAGGCCCCAGTGGAATGAAATCCACCAAATCCCCAGTCCGTGGGGGCCTGGTTTACCAACCTGCTTGACTCACTTGGCCTGTGATTCCTGGCTTCCTTTCCTCCTAGGTGTTTGACCGTCTGTGCTGGAGGGAGGGGACCGAGAAAGGAGTCCAGAGCTCAGCCTGCTGAGGTCTAGGGGTATTGGGACCCCAAAATTCAAGGGCAAATGATGCACAGTTCTTGCCTCGAATGAATTCGACTCAAGTATTCTTTCAGCTAGAGATAAAGTTTATTAGAACACCCGTCTGGGTGGGAGAGATTTTAAGACTCTGCCACGTTTGTGACACTTGATAAGCAGGCCAGATTTAAACTGAGCAATGGTCAGATTTTTAAGGAAGCTGAGTGTTTTAATGGGGGGCAAGATGGATCTTATATATGGAAAGACTGTGGAAAGGATCTAGGAGTGACTAGGTAGTCTGGGGTGACTGAGAGTTTACAGAGAAGGATCCAGAAGTGCTGGGTGCCCCAGGAGAACACCCGGGACCTGGGCCATGTGGGAAAAGTCAGAGGCTTTTTCCTTTTTGGGGTCCAGATCACAAAGACATGGTCTTTTCCTTTTGGGGGTTCACATCCCATTCCTATCAAGCCTTCTTACCTCATGTGGAGGGTTCAAGGAGACCTTGGTCAAGGATTGCCTCAAAAAAATGATTCATAGAAACTCAAAAGACTCATCTCTGATTTCTCCTTGATTTAGGGAAGAGGGATGAGATGGGGCAATGGAGGGCAGAATTGATTCCAGGAGCATAGATGAGGCTGGGCAGGAAGGATGTGGAGAAGGAAGCACTGAGGGTTGGGATAGGATGTGGAAAGATGAGATGACCAAAGACAGACTTTATCCTCAGCCTAAAAAAGGTTGACCTCCTCCTTCAATGGCCCAACTGCACACTCTGGCTTAAAAACCAAGTCAAACCTGCTGTGTGGAAAACAGACAAAGGAAACCGCCCAGCCATGAGAGAGTCATAAGTAGGAGTCAGAAGACAGTTTCAGTGATGCTCCCAATTTGCTCTGTAGTCTTAGATAAGACACATATCTCTGAATGTTGGTTTTCTGATCTGTACCATGAGGGGCTTGGATTGAGATGACCTCTATGGAATGGTCATTCCTGGATGTTTTTAGGAGCAGTAAAATTAAACAGAGATGGTTTGGAAATGAAGGATTCCAAAGACTTTCAAGCTATGGTCTTAAAAGACATTTTATTTGTAATATGTAGCCAAACTTAGATTAGGAAAAGACATGAGTTCCAATCCAGATGCTAAAAGTTACTGACCGGGTAACCTGATTTCTCATCTGTGGAATGTGATGGGGCTAGACTTATGAGTTCATCTGAGAAATGAATATTTCTGAATTATATTTAATAACTAATTGTTATATCAGGGCCACAGTCTTTTCCTCCTTTTCTGTTTTGTCATCCAGAAACCAACCAGTATTGGAAATTTCTCTTAGATATTTACCTAGGCCAAGATCTGATCAGACAGGAAAAGAAATTCTGAGTCTGGACTAAGGGACATATTTCTGTTCATTATGTCAGCTCCTAGGAAAATGTTGATTCTACTTATTATCAAGTCAGGTGATATGGAAATTGATGTCTCTTTGACTAAGATTTGGGTGCCCCAAGTCATATATCCCAAGATAGCCCACCTCCCATCTGATTAACCAATCAGAGGTGACTAAGCATCCCCTCAGGACCACCTCCTCTTTGGAAGTACATATAAACTGTGAGTTCACTTCCATTAGGGATCATTTTTTGGTTTAAGAATGACTGAATGACCATCCTTTTATTAGTAACCTGCAAGTTTAATTTAAAAAATCATTAAATTGCGCAGAAACTGTGTCTCTCAAACTTTTTAATTGGCATAGTAGGCTACTCACTATGAGGAAGGTCCCTCTTCCAGGCCAGGCCAGCCCCCTACTCATTGTACCACACAAATGGTTGCAATGGTTCTTATCCTGAGGAATGATTTGCCCCTTTGTCACATTTTCTCTCTAAGTTAAACCTAGATTCATATACAATAATCATCTACTAAGCCCCCAAAATGTATCACTGGAGGTACACATTAGAAAAAGATAGTTCCTGCACTCAAGAAGCTTATAATCTAATGAGAGGAGATAATATACAAAATGGCACAGTGAGGTGGTGCCATGGTACATAGAGTGTCAGGCCTGGAGTCAGGAAGACTGATTTCTCTTCATGAATTCCAATCTAGCCTCAGACACTTACTAGCTATGAGACCCTGGGCAAGTCACTAAACCTGCTTGCTTCAGTGGTCTCATCTGTAAAATGACCTGGAGGAGGAAATGGCAAACCACTCCAGTATCTTTGCCAAAAAAAACCCCAAAAAACAAATAGTCACCAAGATTCAGATATGAGACAGAAATAACAAAACAGCAATATATGAAAGGAAGCTGAAAAGGGGGGTAGGAGTGGGTGGCAGAGGTTACTTGGAGGCATGATGATATTGGAGTCAAAACCAAGGGCAGAGGTTAGCAAAAGAAGAGATGGCTAGTATTGTGAATCCTCTCTAAAGGGAGGAATGTTTAGATCCACCCTCCAATCAGAGGAGCAGAAAAAACTGTACTGGGTACTGATGATGTGTAACAAAGTTAAAGTGATCTCCACGATGGTCATTTTCCTGGTAGTGAGATTACCTGTATTCTGATGATGTTGGTTTCTGCATGTACTTGTGATAAGGATAGAAACTGGACCTGTAGACTCATTGATATAAGGAATTCCCAGGAAAGAGATCACCTCCACCGCTATAGCCCAGCACATTGTCTTCAATTTACCAGTCTTAGAGAGTTGCCTTAGTGACTTGCCTCAGGCTCTCACAGCTGGCACATGCCAAAGGCAGCATTAGAACTCATCTCTTCACGACTCCTAGGCCCCCTCTCTAGCCCTTAGAAGCCACACTCCCTCTTTCCTGTAAAGGGAAAAGGGGAAATCAGGCTCCTTGCGTGGGGATGCTCAGTTCTCCTCTCTGCCGCAGCCTTCCCCAGCCTTATTCTGCATTCTCAGCCAGGGAAAACCTCAGTGCAGGTGTGAGTGGTACAGACAAGCAGGCCAGGGTTATAATGCAGAGAAGGAGATGAGCATCGAAGATGAAAGATGTGGCTGGCTGATACTAGGAATTTGGGATTTATACCAGGCTTCCCTGGGATTGCAAGCCACCTTTCCAACACAGCCAAATCTCTCTCATCACAGCTGCCTTGTGGTATCTTGGCATGACTCCAGAAAGAGAGCAGGAACCTGGCTTTGGGGAGGAAGACACTGAGGAACAGAGGGATGGAGCCATTTAGGTAGCACAGGGGATGGAAGGTTGGGCTTGCAGTCAGGAAGACCTGAGTTTGAGTCCAGCCTCACAGATGGGGTGCCCCTGGGAAAATCACTTACCATCTCTCAGGCTCAGTTTCCCCCTCAGGAAAAATGAAGATTATAAGAATATCTACCTCACAGGACTGTTGTTAAGATTAAATTAAATGACATGGATAAGTTCTTTACAAATCTCAACTTACACAAATTTAATGATGAAGATGATGAAGATGCAGTGGGTAAGAGTTCAAGGGAACCCCACAGCCCACCCTGCTCTGCTGCAACTCACCTAGGGTCAGAGGATTATAAAATTTATCATGGAAAGAAAATATAGACCACCCCTCTCATTTTACAGAGGAGCAAACCAAGGCCTCGTGAGGTTAAGTGCTGAGCTATAGGCATCCTTTGAAGTTCAGTCATGCAAAAGAGGGCTAGCCCTGACCCCCAAGAATCAGGCGGAAACTGCAAAGAAGGGGTTTTTGGCTTGAGGTCAGGGAACACTTTCTAACAATTCAAGCCATCTCAAAGGGAGAAGTAATGAGCTCCCTGTCCTTGGAGGTCTTCAAGTAGAGGCTGGATGACCATTAACGGCTGGTTTGTTGTATAGGGATTCCTTTTTGTGTATGGATTGGATGAGATGAATACTAAGATACTTTCTACCTCTCTAGTTCTATGATTCTGAAGTCGGGGCTTTCTGACTCCAAAGTTCATGCTCTTTCCACTATCCCCACACTGCCTCCATGAAGACTTCCACTGGGAATTCCAAGAATTAAACATTTCTCAACATTATCTCACTGGAGTTATACTTGCAGATGCTTTGCAGGTAGGTACTATGGATATTACCATAAACATTTCACGATTTGAGAAAGAGTCTCGGGAAAGTTAATGACTTGCCTGTTGTCACACGGTTAGTAATCAATTGATGAAGCAAGAAGCATTTATGAAGCATTTACTTGCCAGGTACTGAGAGTACAAAGACAAAAATAAAATAAAATAAGCAAAACTTGTCCCCAAAAAGCTTACCTAGTCTCAAGGAAAGTCAACATATACAGAAAAGTATATCCAAGATAATTTTGTGGTGATGAGAAACAATTAATTTTTCCTTTCTTAGATTTTAGTCGTTAGATGCTGCAATACAAGCATTTTGGTGTGTGTGTGTGTGTGTGTGTGTGTGTGTGTGTGTGTGTGTGTGTAGCAAAGCAGTGCTTCAGGGAACTCAATGACTCCTCCAACTTGCTAATGCAGTGTTAAATGAAGCTCATGCCAGACTCTGAGTGTGACTAGTTTTCCGTAATTTCTCAGGTATGTAATTGAGCTGGAGATATCCATGTGTGAAGGAAAAAGCACAGTATTGAAGTTCCTATTCCATTTTATAACATTAACACACCTACAATCGGTTTCACGCTCATCTCATAATCCTTGTCACAGCTCCTAAGCTCTTTTAGAGATTGAAAAAAAATTACAAAGTAACTCAATGCAAGGAATATAATTTGAGTTAGTTTCAAAATTTTGAAGTTTGCAATAAATACTTAATTTAGTTTTTAGGATAGTATTATCTTGAACAAATGTTAATAAATGCATCAGGCTCTCCCCTTTGTTATCAGAGGTAGGATTTCAATGAAGGTCTTCTTGATTCCAAATCCAGCACTCTATCCACTGAACTACCTAATCTCTCTCAGCTCTGATCCCGTTACTCACCTCAGCATCCCTCACCATATGAGCATCTCTCACCTGTAGCTTGCACGTAGAAGAGACCTTGGAAAACACAGTCCAATCCCCTTGTTGTATAAAGAAGGAAACTGAGGCCCAGGATGGGAGAAGTACTTCTCACACATGTAAGGAACAGAGCCATGATTTAAACCCAGCACCTCAGATGCTGAATGAATTCCTCAAGCCCTTTTCTTGGTCTGTCTTTTCTGCCCAATTAATGTACAACTGAAGTAGCCTCATGCTTCCCCTTCTATGGTGTAATGTTTTACTCAGGGTAGATGCCTAATAAGCATCTAATGTGGCACCATAACTCACAGTGTACTAGGCCTGAAGTCAGGAAGACTCATCTTCCTGAGTTCAAATCTGCCCTCAGATACTTACTACCTATGTGGCCCTAAACAAGTCACTTAACTTTGTCTGCCTCAGTTTCTTCATGTGTAAAATGAGCTGGAGAAAGAAATGGTAAGCCATTTTAGTATCTCTGCCAAGAAAACCCCAAATGGAATCACAAAGAGTCGGACAGGATTGAAACAACTGAACAACAACAAATGCCTGATAATGCTAGAGGCAGACTGACTGGTAGGCAGATTGGGGTCATACTGACAAGAAGGAGCAATCCCTATCTCCCTGTGGCCAATATTAATGGGAGAAGGGAATGACTCTGTAGTGTGTGCAACAAAGATGATGAGAAGCCACATCATACAGTGGACACTTTAAAGGACTAGGGAGTCAAAGGGTCTTAGATCTAGAGCTGGGAGGGACTTGGGGGTCATGTAGCCCAAACTGTTCATTTTCCATATGAGGAAACTGAGAACCAGAAAAATCAAGTCACTTACCCAATGTGCTGAGCATCAGAGATCAAATCTCCCCTTTGACACGCCCTGGCTGTGTGAGGTTGGACAAACTGACCTCTCTACTGGAGGTCAGTGTCCTGGACAATTCAATGGGAATAAATATGCCTACAATGAGGGGATAAATGTGAAATGCTTAGCAAATCTAAAGCATTATATAAATTAGTGTGATGAGGATTCTTGGTCACACCCCTTTACCCCACTATCTGTAAAAATGAAAGGTCTGGTTGACTTCTGAGGTCTTTCTAGCTTTAAATGTACACCCCAGTGACCTTAACTTACTCAAAGTCGTGTACAGATGATGTGTACTGCATCATTCAGACTCTCTTGCCCATTTCTCTCCATGATCAAGGGCAAAGTCTGAAGCCACAGAACACAGTGGAGATAACTCAGAACCACTGAAACAACTCTTTTGTTGTTGTTGATTTGTATCTTTGTAGCCCCTTTGGGGATTTCTTGGCAACGGTATTGGAGTGGTTTACCATTTCCTTCTCTATCTCATTTTGCAGATGAGGAAACTGAGGCAAACAAGGTTAAGTGATTTGCCCAGAATCTCACAGTTATTAAGTGTCGAAATACAGATTTAAATTCGAGAAAATAAGTCTTCCCGACTCTAGGTCCAGGTACTCTAATCCAATGAGTTATCTAGTAACTCTGAAACAACTTTCTAATTAATTAGTTGATAGATAGAAAGATGGATAAATGAATGAATGAATGAATGAATAAATACATAAATGGATGAGTGAATCAATCAAGAAGTTTCATACAGATCTTTAAGGTTTACATACCCTTTCTCCTCACATCTCCCCTGTCAAGTAGGTGCTATTTCTATCCCATCCCATTTTACAGATTAGACAATTGAGCCTGAGGAAATGACAGAGGCCCAGGAGACAGACAGCTGGAAAGCTTCTGAGGAATGACTTAAACTCGGGTCTGCCTGATTCCAAGTTCAGCCCTACCCACTGTGTCATGCTGACCCTGTGATATTGATCTTAGCAGCCTCTCCTCTAGGCCACCAGAGAGAACAGAGAGGCATTCTCTGGAATCCTCAGACAAAGGCATGCTCTGGAGAGCTCAGGCATCCCTCAGAATCCTCAGACAGCATTGCTTAGCAGGGGATGTGGACTATCAGAACAAGGACAGAAACGAGTCAGAGGATGTGACACCACCTCTGCTGGTTACCGACTGTGTAACCTTGACCAAGTCCTTTACCATCTCTCAGCTTCAGTTTCCTCCCCTCTAAAATGAGGGGGAGGGATTGGACTAGATGAGCTTTAGTAGCCTTTGTAGCTCTAAACCCTGGGGTCCTATCATCAGGCACCAAGAAACTGAGGATCCCATTCCAAGGAAGATATTCTAAGTTATCCAGACACAATAGGTACTAGACTATTGTTTTATTAGCCTAGAGAATGCCCAGATTCAGAAACTCCATCTACCACTTCAGGCTGATATCTTGTTGACTGCTTAGGTCTCAGAGAGTTGCCTAGAGGTTAAAGGCGTACAGCCAGGGTAACCTAGGGATGGGACATGAATCTGTACCTTCCTGACTCTAAGGTCAACTATCAAATGCACCAAGCAACCTCTCTCAAAGGTAATTAATAAGAAAGAGAGATGCTGAAAAGTATCTGGTTGCTATGCAATAGAGACAAGAAAAACTATGTGAAAATGGGGGGAAGGGAATTTTCAGTGGGTAGGGAACTGCCAGGAAGACCAGGAGGAGAATTGAGTCTCTAATCTGTCGAGTACATATTTTGTTAAGAATGCATAATTTATGAAATGAAAGAAGATCCCGGGGACAGCTGAATTTCAGGGCAAAAGATCAAGTTGACATGATTTGCTTTGGGGGAAAACATGTTGGTGGGTGACTTGAATACTGCCATTGACCTACATCTTCCTTTGTTTATTCTCCAGCACTCTGGTCTGTCTCTCTGAATTTGTCTGGAAACTCGACTCTAGCAGAGACAATCATAAATGGAAGAACTCATTCCCCCATGGGCCTACTGGTGGGTACTTCTTTCTTCCAGCCAGTCAAGGCTCTGAACGGCTGGGCTTTTCTCTGCTGACTGATTCTGGTGAGAACCTTGTTTGAATGATTAAATTCTTTGCCATCATTTCATGCTCAACTCATATATAGGTTCCCTTTTCTAGAAATCTTTCCTGGTTGCCCTGGTTGATACAATCACGGATCTAGAAGGACCTGAGAGGTAATCTAACCCAACTCCATTTTAAAGAAAAAGAAACTGAGACTCAGAGAAAACAAGTCACTAACCCAAGGTCATACAAGCAGAAAGTGGTTGAGATGAGATTTAGAATCAGGGAAGATGACTTAGAGATCATCGATTCCAACCCTTTCATTTTACAGGTAAGTAAACTGAGGCAAAGAAGGTTAAGTGGTTTACCCAGGATCTCACAGTCATTAAGTATTCAAAGACAGATTTGAAAGTTTCCCTGAAATCACCTTCTAATTAATTAATTAATAGACAGAAAGAGAAATAAAAATAAATAGGTCAATGACTCATCCAAGGTCACAGAGATAATAAATCTAGTGAGGGAAGATTTAAGCCAAGGTGTTCTGACTCTTGGACCAGAGCATGTTCCACTATACCAGCTGTAAAGCTTTGTGATAACCTTCTCTCTTGATCTTACATATAATTTTTTGACTTTCTAATGCCTTTATTATATGAAACTGTATATTAGTTATCTGCACATGACTCTTTTTCCTCTCTCAGATTCTAACCTCTATCAGGGCAAGGACTATGTTTTAAATAAACTTTGTGTCTTTCCCAGTACTTGGCACAATGTTCTGTATACAGTAGGTAATTAATAAGGGTTTGGACTGCAGTTCCTCCTTCTCCAGCTTTCTCTCTAGATAGATTCACTAACGGCTCTCATTGCAGATTCTAAACTTCCATAGCTTGGGACTAGAGGCCAGGAGAGGAAGAGCAGTACAGAAAGAAGAGAATCTGAAGGAAAGTCACAGGAATCTCCAGTACTAACCCCATTTTACAGATAGGGAAAACTGAGGTTGAGAGGATAAATAACTTGCCCTAGTTCATTCAGTTGGCAAGTGTCAGAGACATTCAGATCTGTGTCTCTCAACTCCAAATCCTGTACTTGCCCCACCCCATACTGAGCTGCCTCAGGTACCCTGCCAATTAGAGGGATAACCAGCATTCACATATTGCTTCAATGTTTGCAAAATGTTTTTACCTGACTTATCTTCTTTGATTCTCATGACCATCCTATGAGGTGGGCACTATTGTTATGCCCAATTTACAGATGAGAAAACTGAAGCCCACAGAGGGTCTAGACCCATGCATCCAGCAAATGTCCAAGGCAGGACTCAAACCCAGGCTTCTCCAACCTCTCTCTAATCCACCACAGCATCTCAAGGCTGTAAGGTTGAACCAGCCCTATCTCCCAGCCCTTCCAATGCTTGCTGAATCTTACAGCATTGGAAGCTTCAGGACAGATGGGATAGTTACATGGAAAGCGTTGACCTCAGAGACAGGAGAGATTTGTGTTCAAATTTCACCTTTGATGCTTATTAATTTGGGATCACAGGTCACATCCTAACCATACCTCTCAGGGCTGAGCTGATGACAAAATGAAACAGGGTACCTTATATAGGACTTCATAAACTTTAAAGTGTTGAATATGGGCAGCTAAATGATGGAATAGATCAAGTGCCTGATCAAGAAGGCCTGAGTTCAAATGTGGCCTCAGACCCTTACTAGTTGTGTGACCCTGGACTAGTCACTTCACACTGTTTGTCTCAGTTTCCTCAACTGTAAAATGAGCTGAAGAAGGAAATGGCAAACCCCTCCAGTATCTCTGACAAGAGAACATTAGCTGTGTGACCCTGGGCAAGTCACTTCACCCTGTTTGCCTCAGTTTCCTCATCTGTAAAATGAGGTGAAGAAGGAAATGACAAACCACTCCAGTATCTTTGCCAAACAAACCCAAATGGGGTCATCAAGAGTTGGGCACAACAGAAAGGACTGAACGCAACATTAGCAGCAAGAGAATGTTAAGTATTCATGACTCATTGATAATTGTTAGAGAAACAACCTAGACTTGGAGTCAATATGACTTAGATCGATTTGGAGTCAGAAGTTCTGGGTTCAAATTCCAGCTCTGTCTCTGAATACTTGTATACTAAACAACTTTGGGCAAATCAATTAACCTCTATATAGCTCAGTTCTTCATCTGTAAACTATGAGGTTTGGACCAGATGGCCTCTAAAATACTTTTGAAGTTTATAGAAGAAGCAACGGGGTGAGGTGGGCAGAGAATTGAAATCAGAGTCAGGAAAACTTAGGCTCAAAGCCTACCTCACACACCTGCTGCACAGCTTCCCTGGGTCTCAGTTTCCACATCTGTAAAATGAGGAAATTGGGATTAGATGCTTCAGAGGATTCTTTCTAGTCTAAATCCTTATTCCTATGACTTTAGATGGCTCAAGATCCACTTCTAACACATATAAAGGACATGATCCTAGGCAAGTCAATTAACCTCTAAGTGCCCTCCCTCAACAAACTCTTTAAATTCTAGATTATATCACTTCCTTTTAGGTGGTTTTAAATTTGGGAACTGGGACTGGGAGGGTGGGACAGGAGGGTTTCTTGAAGTGGTGACCATTGGTCTAAAGAGAGAAGACCAGATGCATGGAGCATGAGATGTCAGTGGTAACAAGACACGTGATGGGGACCCCAAGAACTAGCTAGGATTGTCCTTCCTCCCCTCCTGTCCCCATCTTGCTACCTTCAGCACATCCCAGAAAAAGCAATCAATTTGTATGCATTTACTAGGTGTCTATTATGTGCCAGGAACTTGGTATAAAAGATCTCCACCCTCCAAGAACTTACATTCTATTAGAAAGAATAATATGTACCTAAAATCAGCTCTAGTTAAACAAACTATTTGTCATCCTGAAAGTGTAGACCCTACTGGATGGGACCAAGTCTCGGCGGGTCCCCCCACCTAAGACTGGAGGAGTCATTCCTTGCCCATAACCAGGACTGATTTCAGAAATCTGTTTGCAGGTTCCGGAAGTCAGGCAGAGTGCAGACTCCTGCTTCTCCCTGGCCCCTTAGCTCCCTTTGCCATGAAAGATTTATTAAAACAGAGCCTCCTGAAATGGCAAAAGAGAAAGGTCAGGTGGCTCCCAGCTAGCCTGGCTCCCTGATAGAGTCCACAGAAGAGCTGAGGGAGCAGCTGGTTCTATTAACACTATCACCACCCCAGTGTAAGGTCTGGGCCTGAAAAGTCAAAGTGGAGAAGAGGCTGACTTGTCCTGGATGGGGTAGAGCGGGGAGGAAGGGGATATTTCCTGTCACATGTAGACACTGAGCTGAATTCTGATGTGCACAGGAGGTGGGGTGCCCTTAAGCTCCAACGGCCAGGCCTTAACACTAATAATATAGGTTGAGGCGCACACGTGCTGTGATTTCGTTGGCATGGGGAAGCTTCCTTGGCCAATTTTCATCAGCTTCTGCTCTACACTTTGAAATTGGAGAGGGTTGTCTTGGAGAGTGGAGAGTTAAAGTGCCCTCGGGCAAATGAAGTCACTGCTTTGGGCTTCATTTCCCTCAAATGTAAAATGGGGTGGGGGTGATGAGAGAGGGGGAGAGGAGAAAAAAGGAAGGGAATGAGGGAAAAAGGAGGGAGGGAAGGGGGTAGGGGAAAGAAAAGAAGAGAGAGAAAGAGAGAGAGATGAGAGAGGGAAAAGAAGAGAGGAGGAGGAGAGAGATAGAGAGAGACAGAGAGAAGGAGAGAAATTGATGACATTTAGCCCTGGGGCAACCATCTCTTTGGCAGACCCTGATCCTAGACCCAGAAGGTGTAGTCTCCTGGAAGAGAAAAACTGGCAAAGAAAACTGCTAAGAGTTTTTCCAAGTTAAATCAAGACAATTCTCATTTCCTCTGCCACCTTCCAAGTCAGTCAACAAACATTTCTTCATCACTTCCTGTGTGTCAGGCACTGGGTTGTGCACTGGGAATATGAAATAATCCCAGAAGGTGGGATCTGGGCTGAGTTTTGAAGGAAATCAGTCCCACTAACAGATGAGGTAATCCCAGGAGACCCAAACCCATCTGGACAGTGTGACATTACCTGGTGGGCCAACAAGCCTGGCTTTGGAGTCGGGGGGCTTCCATTCAATACTGACCTGGCTACTTCATGGGAGGAAGAGGCAAAACAAGGTGACAAGGTGACTATGTGCAGGCTCCTGTGCCAGGTTCTGGGAGGATACAACCTTCTTATCAACTGGTTCCTTCTAGGGCCTCCCATCAAGGTGTAGGGCTGGTCAGAGTCCTCCTCCCTCTCCACACTGCCATAGAGATTTCCTTTCCCAGGCCCCAGTGCTGGGAGCTTCCCCCACTTGCCCTGATTGACTCTGTTTAATGTTATCTTCTCACATTAGAATGGAAGCTCCTCTTTCTTTTTGGTTGTACTTGTATGCCCAGACCTTAGCACAGAGCTTGACAAGAGTATTACTTAATAAGCGTCTGCTAACTGATTGGTTGATTTATATTCTAATTCGGTAAGGGGAGAAGACACATAGAAGTGAGCTGCAAAGGTGGGCCTTGGGGCAGGCACCCACATAGAACCATGGTATCAAAATCTGGAAAGATGGAAATAGAAGCAGAACAGGAAGGGAGTCAAGGTTGGTAGGCTTGAGCCCCTCCCCAAAATGGAGGAACTTACCTATAGGAGCAGGTATCTGTTAGCCCAGAATCCTGAGGTCTAAAGATTGGCAGTTGTCTGGAGCTAAGCAGGATGGGAAGGATTGCCCTAGCCCTTTGGATTCAAACAGGTTCTACCCTGGAAGCAAAGAAAAATGGGGCAACCCTCTGATGCAATTTAATTCAATTTACACTCATCTGGTCTCAGACTCTTTCTAGCTGGGTGACCCTGGGCAAGTCACTTAACCATGTGTGCCTCAGTTTCTTCATCTGTAAAATGAACTAGAGAAGGAAATAACATGCCACTCCAGTATCTTTGCCAAGAAAATCCCAAATGGGGTCAAGAAGGGTCAGGCATGACAGAAATGACTGAACAACAACAACTCTGCACCAAGCACTGGAGATCCAATAAAGACCTTTATGTTGTTGATTTGATGAAAATAGATTGGAATATATGAGAAGCAGAATTTGAACGCAGATCTTCCTGACTGAATTCGACTCTTTAATCAACTGTGCTTGCTGCTTTATCAAGGCTTTATGTAAGTTATTCCATTATATCTAGTTTGAGTGAAGTAGTAGCAGAACTATCTCTATCCCCAATTTGTAGAGCTGGACCTCCAAGATGTCAAGGGACTTTCCCAAGGTCACATGGATAGCAAACAGCAGAGGAGTTAATATACTAAATCAGGTCCTCTGCCTCCAGAACTGGCATTTTCTTTTCCATTGCAGCATACCAACTCCCCAAACTTGTGAGCCCACAGACTGCAGCTGGAGTGACAAGTACGGAGAAGCAAAGTCCTTAAGATCAAAGACTCCACATGAGAGAAGAGTCTATGCATTTGCTACTTGTATGCAGAATTTTTTCTATAGGACTAGACATCTGAATTGGAAATAGCTTCCCCAAATCTTTCCTTTTGCTCAAAAGAAGACCTAAAAAGAGTTTTCAGAATAAACCATGAGACGAGGCGATAAAAATTCAAGTAAACATACTTATTGTGAGCTAGGATAAATCTCTCTCTCTCTCTCCCTCTCTCTCTCTCTTCATATATATACATACATATATATATATACATATATATATATATATATATATATATATATATATACACACACACACATATATATATATACACACACACATATATATACACACATACACACACATATATACATACATCTTTCTACCCAATGTATATATACAATATATGTGCACACATGTAGAAAAACACATGTATACGCACATACAAACATGCCCACATATACATATGTATATATGTAAAAAAGAAACTAGGGAAGATTTTCTGGGCAAAGAAACTAACCTTTATTAAGAGAAACAAAGGTGGAATCTACAATGCACCCAATGGACTCTGAGACTCCAAGATACAAAATTCTCAGTTATTTATAGGTCTCTCGATTCATGTATGGTGCATCAAAGTCTTCTAGAAGCTGATTCATGCAAAATTGCATATTGCAGATCATTGTGTCCTAACTTGATGACATCCTAATTTTGTTTTTACCGTGATATCTCAATTAGTCCTTTACAGGACTTTCTTGCTTTATAATTTTAATATGAAGATTAACCCATAAGTGTGATTATTGAGGTCACATACTT
Organism: Potorous gilbertii; assembly: GCA_028658325.1. Taxonomy (NCBI): domain Eukaryota; kingdom Metazoa; phylum Chordata; class Mammalia; order Diprotodontia; family Potoroidae; genus Potorous; species Potorous gilbertii. The sequence goes on along the minus strand of CM053773.1, from coordinate 229,554,008 downwards.
AAGAAACACAGTTTATAATAATTTAGTAACATTTCTTAAGTTAACTAACACAGGAATTTCCCTGCGGCTGCATCATGATTTGGTTACACCCAGGTTTGTTGGGGGTTTTTTATCCATTACAATGTTTTTACTATAAATCACACAGTTATTTCTATCCTAATTATAGATGATAAAAGTTAGCAAAGCAATACAGAACAAAGCATTCAAGGCATTGATCTTTCCCTTTCATGTGTGTACACATATGTATATATATGTATTATGCATGTGTGTTTTACATGTTGCCTCTCCCATTAGTCTGTGAGATCCTTGAGGGCAGGGGCATTTATTACCTTTCTCTGTATCCCCAATACTTAGGAAAAGGCCTAGGACGTAGCGTTTGTTCAAGTTGTGTTCATGTCTGACTCTTCATGGCTTCATTTTGGGTTTTCTTGGCAGAAACACTGCAGTGGAAGACATAGTAGGAACTTTACAAATGCTTGTTGACTGACAGATTGACTTCCAAGTCAACAGTAATTGAACAATCAATCAAACCTTTCTCAAGTACCTCTTACACCAAATTAGGTTCTGAATGTTTTTGGTTGCTATGGGGATATTTGTTAAGAGAAAAAGAAGTCATGTGTTCCAACATCATTAATTCATGCATCAAGCATTTATCATACATATGCTATATACCACACACTATGCTAAGGGCTAGGGGTACAAAGACAAACAGGAATTAGTATTGTCTCTGAAGGAGCCTCTTTATTCCCTTGATAGTTTTTTTAAAAGAGATATAGATCATCAAAATTATTCCCTCAAAGCCCTTTTTAATCACAGACTTAGAGCTGGAAGTGGCATTTGGGATCATCTATTGACCTTTCTTCCCATCCTTTCCCCTTCCCCCAAGGTACATCCACAACACTTCTCGGTCAAGGGCTGCAGACCTGGGATTGGGATCCCCTTTACAACTCTCCTCTTCTGTCTCCCTCCTCCTATTCCTCAATCATTCTCCGGTTTTGTTCCTTGCTCAATGCATGACTAAGCCGGAGCTGGGCTCTGAATACCTGAACAAGTAACTGCCATGCTTCCTACCTAGCATAGTAACCATCCAGAAATCCCTTTTCTTTCTTCTTGTAGTTCTAAACCCCAGAAATAGTCTAGGATTTGAATAAAGGAATAAACTGTGTGCTTATAACAGATGCCAATGACATAAACCTGGGGGTATTAGCTAGCACACTGGATGACAGTCCAAGTTCAAGATCAATCAGCGGGTCATCATTTAGTAAGCACCCACTAGATGTCAGACTCTGTGCTAGGCATTGGGGATGTTTTTGTAATTGCTACTCAGTCATTTTCAGTCATGTCCTATGCTTTGTGACCCCATTTGGGGTTTTTGGTAAAGATTCTGGAGTGGTTCACTATTTCCTTCTCCAGCTCACTGACTAATGAAGAAACTGAGGCAGGCAGTGGTGAAGTGACTTGCCTAGGGTCCCACAGCTAGTAAGTGTCTGATGCTAGATTTGAACTCAAGAAGGTGAGTCTGCCTCTAGGCCCAGCACTCTACGCACTATGGCGCCACTCATCACTAGGAGTACAAAG
>CM053773.1:229434573-229551930 GCA_028658325.1 Potorous gilbertii | reverse complement strand
CCAGTTTAAAGCTAGGAAAACTGAGGTGGACAGAAGTTAAGTGACTTTTCTCAAGGTCACACAGCTAGTAATTATCTGAGGTGGGATTTGAATTCATGTTTTTCTGATTCAAGGTTCAAAATGTATTCACTTCGTCATCTCTCTGCCTAGGTAAGGTGAGGTCCATCTCTCTCTCTCTCTCTCTCTCTCTCTCTCTCTCTCTCTCTCTCTCGTGCATACACACACACACAGAGTTAAGAACCTTTCATATATTTTAAGTCTGACTGTATTGCTGTCCATGGTAGACAACTATTCTTGTATCACACATATCTGGTGTAATTCATGAGTCCCATCCCTCTCTTCTCTACACTGAATTAATTTCTAGACTCTAGAGTGATGTCATATTATCATCAGGATATTCAGCATGTCATACCTCTTTTAACGAAGAAAGTTTCTGGCAAATCATGTTAGATAACCTCCTACAAAACTTTCTTACCCAGGAGTTGGAGAGGAGAGCAAAAAAGAAGTAAAAGTCAGAATGAAAAAAAAATGCTTTTTACACTATTGATTTCTTTACTGATGAAAAGTCTTAAAAATCACTTTTTATCTGTGGTCTTCAGATGTGGGAGCTGTTATGCTGAGGTGGGAAAAAAATCAAACCCTCATAGAGATCAAAATCTGATATTTCACTCAATAGAACAAGAAATCATCATGCTAAAGAGCAAATTAGAAATCCAAACAGATGTGCCAGAGAACACTTACAATAAGGGGCCCACAATGGTGCAGAAATGTGATGTCCACAAGGATGCTCTTCAGATTTTCTTCCACAGCCCACCCAGGATCCCCAGCAGCACTCCACTCCTCCTTCTCCCAGGTAGGTCCAGCTCTGAGACAAAAACAATGGAAGTTTATCTTTTGTTCTAAACCACCTGGTTATTCATTCTCCTCCTTCCCAGGCTCATAATATTCCTCCCTCCACAATATTCCTTCTCAATCAGGCACCTACTCTACCCCTTAGTCTTGCTCTTGGTTAGCTGTTACTGGGTTAGGCGACATAGGTCATAGAGAACTGGACCTGAAGTCAAGAAGTCCAGTGTTCAAATATCATGTCAGACACTTACATATCATATGACCCTGGGCAAAGTATTTCATTTCTGTGTTCCTTAGTATCCTTATCTGTAAAATGGGAATAATAATAGAAAACTATCTTAAAGAGTTTTGTGAGGTTAATTTCTCAAATACTTTGTAGACATTTTTAAAGAATTATGCAATGTCAGAGATAGGAGAAACCTTCAAATATATAATGGCAGCACCAAAAGGCTCTTGGAATATAGACTGTAAAGATTAGGAGCAACCCTAGACATAAAACATCAGAACAGAGAGAATCCTTAGAGCAGAGAATGAGAGAGCTGGGTAGATCCCTATTTGGACAGAGAGGAAAGAATAGGAACAATGTGTAGCATTCCCAGAGAGTCAGACTTCAACTAAATGGAAAGAGAAAAATCCCTAGTCATTAATGTATTGTACAAAAGTAGAATGAACTGCTTTGGAAAATAAGGCGTTTTTTTCTCATGAAAGTCAAGTGGCAAGTGGATAACCATTTTCTAAGAATCCTTATTCAGACATGAGTTGGACCATTTGATCTGTAAGGTCTTGTCCAACTCTGGGATTCTATCATTTCCACTAATCCCCTCTTTTTCCAAAGGAAAGTATATTTACATATAAGTAACAGTCTTCCAAAAACAGTTTGAACCTCAAGAAATGTAGATGAAGTGAATTTGGAAGGATAGGATACTTTCTATTTCCCTCAAATAATAGCAGATAGGAAAAGAAAACTTTTGTTTAAGGGTATCAAGCAAGATGCTATGAAGTATTGTTTTAGAGATCTAGCCCCTGGTAGGGTAGATCTCGTCAGGAAGGTGATGCCATGACTTGCAAGTGAACTGGATTTAAGTGAGGCAGTGTTATGCAAAGTCACCAGCCTCAGGTTCTCCTCTTGGTCAAGCCTCATAAGGACACTGGTATCTAATGGTAGAAAGAAACAATTGGGGGTGATATAAACTTGGCATTCTTCATCACTTTTCTGGTGACCAGTCTTTGAAGCAATGATCACTTAATGGAATCAAGTTTGGTGAGCACTTTGAAGGGCCATGACCCAGTGGAAAATACAAAAATAAGAAACATAGAATTTTGTCATTGGAAATTATCTCAGATAATAATTGACATGTTTTGAGACTGATTCTGCTTATTTCACCCAAACTGGAAGTAAGTACTGGGGCCACTCTGTGCCTGACCCCACCTCTGATCATCATGGAAGCTTTAACCTGATCTATTTAAAATCAACGTGGGTTGATTTGTTCCTCTCTAGACAGCATGGTGCCCCACCTCCACTCTCGTGGGCTTACTGTATTGGGATATGTGGATGCAGATGTTAGATCAGCATTAGTCTGCTACAGTTCAATACACCCGAACTCTCGAAATCCCCCAGTCTCTGTCTAACCCAACATTATGCATTACAGGCATGCATATCAGTCAGCAAAAACTGACATATGTACATACATATACATATACACATACACATACACATACATATACATATATAAAACCTTAAAGTGTGCAAAGCATCTTAAACATCTCATTTGAACTTCTTATTAATCCTACAAGATATATGCTATAGACATTATCATCTCCATTTCTCAGTTGAAAAATTAAAACTCAGAAATGTAAGTGATTTGCCCATGGTCACACAAATAATGTCAGAAGGTAAATATGAACTCATATTACTGACTCTCAGTCTAGCATTCTACCCAGCATTGCATGTGACCTCTTCCACCTACCATATCCAGTGAACATGTACCTCAATCAATCAGTCCAATTTGTGAAGCACCTACTATATACTAGATACTGGTAGGCACTGAAGATACAAACTGTCATTGTTGTTTGCCATTCATTTTCAAGGAGCACCTATGACATCTTGGAGTGATGTCTTGACTCATTCATGAATTGGATTTAAGTGAGGCAGAGTTTCATGAAGTTGTCAGCCTCACTCTCTCTTCCATAGTCACTGAAATCCAGTGGCAAGACAAAAGTCAAAACAACTGGTGATGACCCAGGATGTAGTGGATGACCTTGGTGTCTTTAATGTCTGACCAAGCTGTAAGCACCCAACAGACCCTGCTTCAGCCACCTTCATGGCCACTGGAACAAATTATCTTCCACCCATTCCACTGAGGGAAGTTTTCACATGCTTGGAGTAGACACCCCACTAATTCACCAATGAGTTTGAGGTTCATTGGTTATGCTCAACTTGATTCAATCTATCTGTTGAGATGGTTTATGTGCTATAGCTTCTTGAAGCCACAGGTGAGAGTAGCCACCAAAGGTGAATGAACAGAGCTAATGAAATGTATAAAGAGAACAAAGTAAGCCTTCCCAGCAGAGGTGCTAGTCCTCCTTGGACATGCTACACACTCCTACAAAGGTGTACATACAAATACAAAGAAGTAAATAATACTTACTCTCAATGAGCTTACATTCAAACTGGGAGGCAACTTATAGTTCTATGAGTATATAGAATAAATACAAACATAAGATTGAGAGATGCTTAATAAATGCTTGTTGATATGATCAGGAAAAGCTTTGCATAAGTGGTAATTGAGCTGAATCTTGGGGAAGAGGGGAATTCCATGAAAGTAAAGAGAGAGTTCAAGGCCTGGGGGACAACCAGCACAAAAGAACAATGATAGAGTTCCATGTGCAATGAATAGAAGGAAGGGTGGTTTGGGTGAACTGTAGAGAAGGAGGAGAGTACTGAGCAATTAGACTGGAAAAAAAATGAGTTGGAGCAAGATACTAAAGGGCCTTAAAAGCCAAACAGAAGAGTTAATGTTTTAACTTAGAGGCAATAAAGAGCCACTGGAGTTCATGGAGTAGAGGAGAGATATGATAGATTTACACTTAAGATAAATCTTGGGTCATGGTATGGAGAATAACTTCCGATGGGGAGAGACGCTGAATTAGAGAATAGGAGGCTACTAAATTTGATGAGAGCCTAAACCAAGGTATCAGTTTTTATGAGAACTAGATTCAAAAGATGTTGTGAAGGGAGAAAATACCAGGATTTGGCAACATATTAGACATTTAGGTTAAAAGAGAGTGAGGAGTCAAGGATTACACCAAAGTTGCAAATCTAGGAAACTGGAAGAATAATAGGATCTTTAACAGAAGCAGGACATTTGGAAGAGGTAATTGGGGAGGGAGAAGAGATGAGTTCTGCTTTTGGACATGTTGAGTTTAAGATCTCTACAGAACAGACAGTCTGAGATATTCAAGAGATGGTTGATGATACAGGGCTGGGGCTCAGAAGAGAAATTAAGGGATAATATATAGATCCAGTAATAATTTGCATATAGATGATAATTATGACCATGGGAACTGCTGAGGATGCCAAGGGAGAAAATGTAGAGAAAGAAAATATGATGAGGCCTGGAAAGACTTATATGAACTGATGTTAAGTGAAAGGAGCAGAACCAGGGGAACTTTGTACACAGCATCAACCATAGTGTGCAAGGAATTTTTCTGGTAGACTTAGTCCTTCATAGCAATGCAAGGACTTAAAAAAATTCCCAATGGATTCTTGAGGCAAAACACCTTCCACATCCAGAGAAAGAACTATGGAATTGGATCACAGAATGAAGCAGACCATTTTCATTCGTATTATGTTTTGTTTTCTCTGTTTCATGGTTTCTCCCATTTGTTTTAATTCTTCTATTCAACATGACTTGGTGAAAATGTATTTAATAGGAATGTACGTGTAGAACCTGTGTAAGACTGCATACTGTCTCAGGGAGGAAGTGGGGAAAGAGGGGGAAGGAGGGGAAAAAATCTAAGATATATGGAAGTGATTGTAGAACACTGAAAATAAATAAAATAATTAAAAAAAAAAAGAAAGACAGTATGATGACCCATGACAGAGTGAACACCCATAGTTAAGGGTGTGACACAGAAAGAGGGCCAGAAAAGGAGACTCAGAGCAATTGCTCAGAAAGGAAAGAAGAAAAGAATGCAAAAGTAGAGTCACAGAAACCCGAGAGAAAAGAACATCCAGTAGAAGGTCAACACCGACGTTTCTCTCTATGCCATTCCTAACAGTGACAATCCAACTTCTTGAAGACTTCATGTGAGAGGGATCTCACTATCTCATTACCTTCTTATACAGTCTTACTTTTAGGAATTGTTTTGCTTTACATCAAGTCTGAATCAGCTTCTCTAGAATTTCTACACACTGCTCCTAGTTCTTTCTTGTAGGATAAAGAATAAAAATGCAATTACTTCAGTGCAGTTTAGTAAGTATTTATCACCTATTATGCATGGGTTAGCCACTGTTCTAGCTAAGGGCGAGGCACAGAAAAAGAAAAACAGGCCCTGCCTATCAGAAGCTTACATTTCACTTATATTCTCTTTTACGTAATAGCCACTGAAATTCTTATAATATTCTAAAATGTCTCCACTCCAGGATGTGATTCTTACTCTCAAGGAATAACCTCCTTTCAGTTGGGTCAGTTAACCCCACAAGTTGATACCTCCTTCCCTTCCTCAGTCCAGTTATAGCACATTATGCCCCAAAGGTGCTCTCTGCCTTTTCAACTCTGCAAACCAGCCAGTCGTGGGTAAGTCCTATTAATATTTCAGCTCATTTTTCAATCGCAGGGCAATGAAAGTCATTTAGCACAGACCATCTATCAGTCTACTGAGAAGCAGACCATGTGTCCCAAAGTGCCCCTTTGGTTACAGAACGAGAAGCTGTTTCAGCACCTTGGAGAGTGTCCTTCCCAAGAAAGCGTTAACTATTCCTCAGCACCTCCCATGTCCTAGCATTGATTCTGCCCACTCTGGCCCCAGAGGCAGACATCACGTCACCAGGCAGCAAAAGTCAACCACTTATGGGGTGGAATGTGTTGGATGTTTTAAGGGCTTTACCTTAGCTTACCTTACCTTACCTTAGCTTTCAGACTCACATTAGGACTAGGCAGGAGATGTCTACTTTTCAGAGTATAGTCTTAGTGCCTTTGTATTCCTGTAACACACTGCAAACAGGGAATTACAATGGAAAAGAAGAAGGCACGTTTCCATCCTACCACTACACACAAAAAAATTAGCAAAAAGAAGATAGGTTGGTCACATGGTGAGGACACAGACATAATTCAATAGACAGCTCATGTGCCCCATTGCTCCTCTCAAAGTCAAGAGACAGATTGACCTTTGTGGAATATAAAAGTTGCATAGGAAGAATAAGTGTGGTCAAGCAGCATTTTTACCTACATATATCTGACTACTGAAATATTAGACTTGGAAGAGAATGTTCTCAAAATAATTCTATTTCTCCTTTGTTGTTGTTGTTGTTTAGTCGATGAGTCATGTCTGACTCTTCATGACCCCACTTGGGGTTTTCTTGGCAGAGATACTGGAGTGGGTATGCCATTTCCTTCTCCAGCTCATTTTACAGATGAGGAAATTACAGCAAACAGGTTTAAGTGATTTAACCAGGGTCACACAGCTAATAAATGTCTGAGACCAGATTTGAACTCATATAGTCAGCACTCTAGCAGCTCCACCACCTACCTGCCCTACTATTTCTCCTACCATCATGAATCCAAGACCTTACTGGGACCATTGTTCATATAGGCTAGTGATGCCAGACTCTGTCATGGATATATCTGGTCATATCCCTTCTCTGCTCAAATATCTTCATAGCTCCTTATTGCCTACTGTTCAACCTCCTCTACCTGGTGTACAAGGCTCTCTCCACAATCTTACACCATAATCTGAGGCAGTTTATTTCTTTCCACATGCTGTACACTCCAGTCAAACTCGACTATTTAAAAATGGCTTTTCACACCTACACACCTTTTCTCAGACCATTCCCTATGACTGGAATGACTTCTCTCCCCCTCTTTGCTTATTGAATTTTTACCTATTCTACAGTCAACTGAAATGTCACTTCCTCCAAGAAGCTCCAGCAGAATCTCCTGGTTAGCGATGACTTTCCCCCATGAATCTCATGCTAGGGCCCAGACTAATTGATTGGTGACTAAGTGAATGCAGACTAACCCACTGCACTTAGTCAGCTAGCCCTAAACCTCAAACCACATTTCACCTTCACACTCTATCCAGCCATCCAGTTATCCACTCAAGCCATCTTGTCATTTCCCTGCCATTGCCCACATAATCTTTACCCCCAAATTCTGCTTTCTACCTCTTACTCAGGAAACAGTGATTAAATGAATGCTAGGATTATTACTGGGAAAGGAAGGACAATTGATTGCCCTATAACTCCATTCACCATCCCTTGTGACTCCCTCTACAAAAACTCCATCCCCTATTATATATAGCTCCATTGCCTTATTTCTATCTATTCTTATATCAGTACTCTCTTATCCTATTAGAATGTAAGGTCTTTAAGGGTAAATCCCTCTAGATAGATAGATAGATAGATAGATAGATAGATAGATAGATATTTGTATCCCAATTGCTAAGTTCGTTGTTGACTCATAAATACTTGGTCATTCATTAATGTATGAACATCTCTGTAACAGACTAATAGTGCTATATTCAGCATGACAATCACATGAGCTGATGACCCTCTACAAGATTCTAGGCTCCATAAAGCAGTTAAAGACCTTTTGCTTTACACCCAGGAGACACATGGGTTCAAATATTGCCTTGGATATCTACTAGCTTTGTGGACATGGGGATGTTCCTTAACTCCTCCAAATTTCCATTTCCTCTTCTATAAAACAGGAATGACAACACCTATAATGCCTACTTCCCAGAGCTGGCATCATCATCATTATTTATATAGTGGTTTACATTTTTCAAGCATTATCTCGTTTGACCCTTACAACAACTGGTATCATTGTCATCCCCAACTTACAGATGAAGTAACTTATGCTAAGAGCCATACAGTGACTTGCCCAGGGTCATACAGCTAATGTATATCTGAGTTGAGAGTTGAACTTAGGTCTTCCTGACTCCAGGTCTTTATAAGGATCAAATGAGATGATAATGTTAAAATATTTCATAAGCCTTAAGGGGTTAAACAAATGTCAGCTATTATGAAGGCAAGGATATGTTTTATTGAAATATGATGTTTCAATATGTTATGAATATACTAGGCATTTAATATGTTCCTTTTGAATGAATGGAAGTTGTATCTTTTGTATAGGTTTATCTATTTCTTTAATCACTCCAGAGACATCTCTTAAATACATGTCATGGCTTAGACCTTATATAAGATACTTTGGAGGAAGGGAAGAAAGGAAAAAGTTCTATGTGCTTGAGGAATTTATTATCCAGTTAATGGAGACATGATATATATGCACAAAAGTCATAGGATTTGAGGATATAGTCCATTAGAAGTCAGCTAATCCATCCCCCCAATTTGATTTTTAACATTTTGTACTTTGGAGACATTTTCACATTATTTCTACTTCCCAGTATCTTCCCCCAGAATACTCCCTTCTAACAATAAGAAAAATGTTAACCAAATAAACCAACATTTGGATCACCTTTGACAGCATGTGCAAAATTCGTCATCCATAATCCACTACCTCTTTTAAGAAGAGGGAACTATGTTTCATTAGTAATCCTTAAAGTCAAAATAAGCCATTTTATTATTTTAATCTGAGTGCTGATATCTATTATAGTTGTTTTCTTATACATTAATGTGCTCATCTTGAATGTTGTTCTCTTGGCTCATCCTGGGGTGGGGGGAGTGAAAGGAAACTCGCCCGCTATTCATAGCTGATGCTAGAGTATGTATTACATCCCATCTAACCAAACACCAGAAAACCAGGGCCTGCACAGTTCAAGCAACTCGCCATCTTATTTGCCACACTGATCTTACCCCTACCCAAATAGCATACTCCTCCCCCTTTCTACCTCTTGCTCTTTTTTTGAAAGCAATAAACCAATTGTTACTATCATTCTACGTGAAAGAGCATGACGTTCTATTGTTCTATGACTCCATTCCCAATCCTTGTGACTTCCTAGGCTAAAATTGCCTCTCCTGGCTGCCATCTTCAGATAGATAGGCAGACAATAGATAGATAGATAGATAGATAGACAGAGAGAGAGATTAGATAGATAGATATGTAGAAAGATAGATAGGTAGGTAGATAGATAGAAAGAAAAAAGATAGGTAGATAAATAGGTAGGTAGAAAGATAGGAAGATAGACAGAGAGATAGAAAGATAGATAGATACATAGATAGGTATATAGAAAGATAGGTAGATAGAAAGAAAGAAAAAAGATAGGTAGATAGATAGATGGATAGATAGACAGACAGATAGAAAGATAGATACATAGATAGATACATAGATACATAAATACATAGATACATAGATAGATACATAGATGGATGTATACATAGATAGATAGATTTCTCTCTGCCAATACAGTTTCCATGTTAATGTAGATTTTCATCATCTCATCACCTAGATTATTACAACACCTTCTTAACTGGTCTCTGCCCCAAGCATGTCTCCATTTCAGTACAGCCTATACACTGCTGCCAAAGTAATACTTAGTAACTGCAAATCTAACCATATGATTTCCCTTCTCTATTGACTCCAAAGGCTTCCTTTCGCACTTGGGATAAAATATAAACTCTTCTGTTTAGTTTTTTTGGCTCTGTACCATCTCATCCCAACCTGGCTTTCCCATCTCATTGGTCATTATTCTCTCTCCTGCATTCTTCAATCCTCCTGATTCCTCCTTCACTATACTCTATCTCCTATCCTCCATGCCTGAAAAGAAATCCTTCCTTAATACCGCCTTATAGAGTCTTTTAAGATGAGACTTGGACATGAAACCTTTTCCAATCCCCCAAATGCTAGTGCCCATACTCCCAAACTACCTTGTTTTTAACTACTTTGTATAAATTTATATTCACTAATTTTATATTTATGAGAGGGAATTTATATGTACTACTTGCATCTCACATTAGAATGTAAACAAGTAGAGGTTGTTTCTTTTTTGGTCTTCATATCCCTGGCACTCAGAACAGTGCCTGGAACATTGTAGGCACCTAATAAACGCTTGGTAGAGAAATGAATGATTGATGAACCATTTACCATATGCCAGGCTCTGTGTTAAATGCAGGAGATACAAATGAAGCAGGTAAGAAAATTTCTACCCTCAAGGAATGAATATTCTGATTTGGAAAAGGGGGTCTGGAAAGGAGGATGAAGATCCCTATGTCAGGGTGAGATGTAGCTAGAGAAGAGGGGAAGTCAGGAGAGGAGTGCTTCCTGAAAGAGTAATTAGGAAATTAGTCTCCAATGAGGAGACTAGAGCAGAGCATTTCCCAGTGTGAGATGATAGCTGATGAGGAGAAAATAAAAGCTAACATTTATATAGCACTTAATATGTTCCAGTCATTGTGCTAAGCTCTTTACAAGTATTTTGTCATCTGATCCTCACAACAACCCTGGGAAATGGAGGGAAACAGAGTTTAAGCGACTTGCCCAGGGTCACACAACTAGAAAGTGTCTGAAGCTGGATTTGATCTCAGGTCTTGCTGATTCCAGGGCCAGCACTCTATCCACTGTGCCACCTAGCTGACTTGACATATACTACCTCATTTAATTTACACATCAACACAGTGAGGTGGATGTCATTATTGTCACTGCTTTACAGAGGGAGAAAATGAGGCTGAAAGAAAAGTGACTTGCCCGGAGTTGCAAAGCTATTAAGGGTCTGAAGCAAGATTGAAAACCAGGTGTACTGGACTCCAAGCCCAACCCTCTGTTGACTGTGCCACCTAGCTGTCACTGTTCTAATTACATGCAAAACAAAACCTTCTGCAGCCAGACTGGAACAGAATGAGCACCAGGTTAGAAGTCAGAGCTCCCAAACTCTAGTCACAGCTCAGTAGATGATGAAATGTAGACCTTGGACAAAGCACTGAAATTCCTTTCAATTTCCATTTTCCCGTCTATAAGATGGAAAACCAGAGTATTTATTCTGGAAAGGACCTTGGAGATTAACCAGCCCAACCTTGTCTTTCCATTTAACAAAATAGGAAATAGGAACCAAGAGAGAATTGTTAAGTGATATACCTAAGTAGCAAGAAGGAGAGGTAGAATTGGAGCCCAGTTCTTGAATGAATGAAAAACCATTCCTTAAACACTTTCTATGTGCAGAGCACTTCAGAAGCAAATACATAAGTCCCTGCCCTCAAAGAGCATTTATATATTAATAGGGGAAAGAACACTAGGGAGAGATGGTCAAAAAGGTAGATTATTACAAATTACAGTGAATAGTCATATGGAAGAATATTGACATGTCATTTCCAGGAGCAGTGACAGTATTGATTTGATTATGGTTCCAGAACTAAAAAGCAGATGAGGGAGGAGTTATGATGGAGGGAACATAGGCAGAAGCAAGAGGTTGATGGGAAGAGACCCTGAGAAGAAAGAGAAGCATAACTGACTTTAGATATCATGGGTCAGTTAAGGTGTTTATCAAACAGGACCACAAAAAGCATAGGGACAAATTTCTGCTGGGAAAACCAAAAAATCCTCCAGAACATGTTCTCTGGTCCTAGTGAAATATACAACCTTCTAGTACTTGGCACAGTGCTTGGGCACATAGTAATCACTTAGTAAATGGATATCATATCATAGCAGTCTAATAGAATGCCAGACTTGAAATCATAAAACTAATTTGTATCACACCTTAATACCTGTGCAACTTCAGGCAGAGGTTGTTTTGCAGTTTTCTCATCTGTTAAATGACCAGGAGAGAGAAGGGGGGAAATCTGACTAGATGAATCTTAAGTTTTTTTCCAGATCTAAACCTATGAACTGGATGCTAAGTGGCTCAGTGGATAAAGCACTGGGCTTGCAATCATGAGGACACCTCTTCCTGAGTTCAAATCCAGCCTGAGACACTTATTAGCTGAGTGACCCTAGGTAAGTCACTTAACTCTCTTTGCCTCAGTTCCTCATCTGTAAAATAAGCTGCAGAAGGAAATGGCAAATCACTCCACTATTTCTGCCAAGATAACCTCACATGGGGTCATGAAGAGTCAGACATGACTGAAAATGACTGAACATCAACAAGCTCCCTTTCAGTCATGAATTTAAGCTCCTATGACTACAGAGTTAGGAATTTTTCCATCTGTACCAGTAAGCAACTCAACATACAGAGGGGGGCCTACTACCACAAGTTCTTTGATCTGCTTCTCTAAAAGGAAAGGCAACTTTTGAGGGGTTAACAGTCACTTTAATCAAGCACAGGTATCAGAGAAAATCAAATTCAAAATTTCAGAAAAATCAAAAATCAACAGACAGTGCTTCCAAACTGCCTGACAATTAACATACATACATCTTTACCAGAAAGGGAAGTACTAACAACTGGGTTTTCAAAGCCAAGAGTCTGCTTAACAGTTTCCCAGAGTCTCTCATCTGGCACACAAGTCATCTTCCAAAAGTTAAGCCCCAAAGTAAAACCTCATCCTCAGAATATTTATACACTTTTCAGAGTCAGGCGGCATAACCCTCTGACCCAGTGCCTCAATAGAAAAAACAAAATGTACTTGGGTTCTCCTACAAAACAACTCCCCTAATCAAGCTTCCCTCAGTAGGCAGGTCTAACAATGGGCGGCAAAGATCCTCCTTAATCACATTATTCATAGACATTATACTTCTTGGTATAAACAAAAACAGAAAAAGATCCTACTTTGCTTACCCTCACACCATCAGAACACAGTATTTTAAATATCAATACCTTGGCCCTACTTATGATTGAGGTTTATTGTGAGGTTATATTGGGAGTATGTGTGTGTACACACACATGCATGTCTTAGAAAAGTGCAGAATACTATATTAATAGAGTCTGGTCTGGTACTTTGAAGTTTCCAAAACAATTCCAAAGAGCTTACTCAAGCAACCAATCATTAAGTTAATCATATCTGAGGGTCTGGCAGTGTGCCAGATGGTTGGGATACAAAAGCAGAAATGAAACAATCCCTGTCCTCAAGTTGTATTCATTGTATCTATGAATCACAAGCAAATTAAATACCTTGTTTATGATTCACACAGCTCTTTAGTGTTAGAGGTGAGAATCTAAGTCAGAACTCTTCCGATTCCAGATCCTCTATACTTTCTAGTATTGCCTATTATCTCTGTTAATGCACTAAGAATTATGTGAAGGTATTATTCATGCCCAAACACTATATCCTTCTGCACTCTCCATCTCCCCCATGGATTCACCAGCCAGATCCTGAGAAGGATGAATTATTTGATGAAGGTGGAGGGAAGAGGGAAATGAGACAGTTCAAGGTACCAACATGATAGAAAACTAAAGAGGTCACCAGAATTGCCTTAGTGTTGATTATGACAGAGGATAACATGAGCTCATTTATAGGCATCTATGCTGTCCCACAGGCTGTGACAAATTCCTATGACTTCAAAACCATTAAAATTTGAGTGCAGAGTAGGAATAAGTATGTTAACTTAGGGTGAGCACCCCTGTTTTATAACTAAATAGTTTTTATGCCAGGTTTGTTTTGTATTTTTCCATAATAAGTTAAGGACTTTGATAGAATGGTTTGGCAATGATAACGACCTCCCAAGTTAGTAAATAACCATTCATGATAAGTGTCCCCCAAATATAATAACCTTAATGTTTGTGTCCCTAAAACTGGAAAACAACTGATAAATTTGCTAATGATATTAAAAAACTAAAGTTTTGATTGAGAGTTGTCCTTCATTACAAGCTTCAGCAATGATCGCCAATTCGAACTTAGATAAAACTTGTAAATATCCTCAGATTCATTAAAGCCCACCAGAGGCTCCACCCACCAGTTAGGTCTTAATTTGAGAATAAGACAGATCACATTCCCTACACTGAGAAATTTGGGCAATGCCTGTTCAGGAAAGAGGTGTGCTGATTATCAAAGACTTTCCAAAATGATATTTTGGAGAAAGACACATAGCTTCCAGCTGGGCAGAGAGGGAGCCTTGTCCAAAACATTCTTACTGAAACCTTTAGGAAACAGGTTGGAGCCTTGTTCTTAGATAGTTTGATGTTTGTATTATTGAATAAATAATAAAGTTTTATTGTACGTATTGATGACTGTAAGCCTTATTAGCATACCATCAGCTCTATGTAATGCTATGTTGTTAAATATGTACATGATGTTACATGCTTTACAGAAAGTCGTCATAGTACAGTGGGATAAAAGGGATTCTCACAGTCAAGAAAGGTCCAAGTCTTGCTTCTGACAGATCAGCTGTGTGATCCTTATTAAATTGCTTGACCTCTCATTGCCTCATTGCAGAGCAAGTGTTGATCTGCATCAGGAGAGGAAATTTCCACAACTACAAGCTCTGTGAAAGGATAAAATTGCATTTCTGAACCCCCTCTTCCAAGTAAAATAGTTTGAACATCTGATACCTTAGCTAAAATCTGAGATGCCTCGAGTATAACACTTCATTTATGAACTCTCCCAGTTCACAGGGGATTTCTTTCAGTTCCAAGTTGAAACTGATTTCTAATGTCCCTTTTAACTCTTAAATTCCATGATTCAGTCTTTGAGGAGGGCTGTCCAAGACTTCTCACTATGCTGTGTATATTAAAGGATCAGAATCTCAGAGATGAAAGGACCTTAGAGGTGTTCTAACCCAACCTCTATGCAATCAAGAATCCCCTTTGGTGGTGCAAGGGGAAAGATACTGAATTGTGAGTCAGAGGACCTGGGATCAAATCTTGATGCTGCCATTTTTTTACCTATGTGACCTTGGGCAAGTCTCTTAATATTTCTGAATTTCAGGTTCCTCATCTACGAAATGAGGCATTTGGAAGTAATGACCTTTGCATCTCATCCAGGTCTAAATTCTGATCCTATCTCATAATTCCTTGGCAAAAGCTCATCCAGGCCCTCCTGAAAGACTTCAAGATCAAGTAAGCCCACCATCTCTCGGAGCAGCCCATTCCACTGTGAGATCATCATCATCGTTAGGAAAGTTTCTTTTCCTCGACATCAAGTTTAATTTTACCTCTTTAAAGCTTTCATTCTGTTCCAGGTTCTGTCACTAAGCAGAACAAGCTTTCTGTTTCTTCATGACAGACCTCCAAATACTTGAAGACATCTACCATCTCCACCTTCCTGTCCCCTGTCCATTATGTAGTTTACTACTACACATAATAAACAGGTGATTATCATATTGTGGTATGATTACCATTTGCCGGGCTGCTCCTAATGCTTAGCAAATAACTTCCTAAAATCTCCAAACCAAACTCTCCACTATGCCTTGCTGTCCTTTAAGAGTTTAGAGAAATCAGAAGGGCAGATAGGTGGTGAAGTGGATAGAGCAGGAGTCAGGAGGACCTGAGTTCAAATTTCAGCTCAGACACTTGACTCTCACTAGCTGTGTGACCTTGGGCAAGTCACTTAACCCCAATTGTCTCATCCTAGGTCATCTCCAGTCATCCTGATGAATATCTGGTCACTGGATTCAGATGGCTATGGAGGAGAAGTGAGGCTGGTGACCTGCACAGCCCTCCCTCACTCAAAACAAAGTCAAGTCATGTCATTATTTCTCTGATGGCATGGTCTTGTTTGGCAATGAATGATGAACACACAGAGAAATCAGAAGATCTATTATGGGCTTTTGAAGGAACTTTAGATACTTTGGTTATGTCTGTAACTTGGATATGATGTTAGAGGGCTAGTTATGCTTTCCACAAGACATCTCTTCATGCCTCTACCAGAGACAATGTCATGAGAGGGATGGTCCAGGGTGCTGATACACATTGGAAATTCGGATCCATTTATACTCTTCTCTCTCATCTAATAAAAGCATAAAATTTTGTTGGACAAGCAACAGATCATAGAGAAATCATTTTTATTTGTTCTTTATTCAATAAACATTAATTAAACACCAACTATGTTCTACCTATTAAGCAAGGTATAAAAGTTGCAGAAACAAAGTAGCCTCAGCTTTTAAATACCTTAATCTAGATCACCAAGTTCTCAAAATGTGGTCCCATTGGGGTTTCTTGAGGTCAAAATTATTTTCATACTAATATTAAGACCTTATCTGCCTATTAAAATACTTTTCCCTTTTCCAACTATCTATCTGTGCAAGGTGAGATTTTCTTTATATGCTACAATCAACATGAAATATCACAATATATTAAAGATAGAAGTAGATAGCAGAACCTAGCTGTCCTCTACTAAGCCATATATTATAGAATTTGAAAAAATATGTAAAATAATGCTACTCTTCTCATAATCTTTTTTGGAAAATGTTAATAGAAATATGTTTTTATGTTAACATGTAACAGTTTTCTATTTCTTCATGACAGACCTTCAAATACTTGAAGACATCTACAATCTCCACCTCCCTGTCCCCTGTCCATTATGTAATTTACTAATACACAAAATTGCTTTAAACGAATTAATAAATACTTATAAAAATTTTAAGCTTTAAATTTTAGCATAGTAACTATCCATAGATATAGTTCCCATAAACACAAACTCTTTTTGGGGGAGGAATCTTCACTAATTTTTAAGAGTGGAAAAGGGTCCTGATACCAAAAAGTTTGAGTACCAATGCTCCAGGTCATAGGACCTAGAGTTGGGAGGAAACTTTGAGTTTATCAGGTTCAAATCCATTTTATTTATTTTATCTCTAAGATATTTTACTGATTTTGTTTATCTTTCATCAGTAATTTGAACCTTCATATCAAATCTTTTCTTGTAACAAAGAAAAATAATTAAGCAAAACATACGATGCAATAATTGAATCTAAAAATGAAAACATCTGGTCATCCTCACCTGCCCTTCACAAGGGAACAAGATGGTGTATTTCATTATCAGTTCTTTGTGAACTTTACTGGTAGGCTTCCATATTCGCCTTCAACTAACTAATCAACAGAATAAATTGAATTAAAGAATTTTCCTATAACATTACTGCAATGTGGGAACAATTCTTTCATCAATTTGAAAGGACTGTGGGACTTTGGGTCATTGGATGAAAGGCAGATGGTGTTTGGTTGTCTCTCTCCCCCTTCACTATGCTATTGGAGAAAATGATTGAACAGGAGATAACAAAATCAGCAAGGAGCAGACATATCAAGAGCAAATTGAAGGTCTCCTGAGAAAAAGAGAAGCTACAGTTCTGTTTTCCTATTTCCTATCCAGAAGATGACAAGCCTCAGAGGTAATGCCTTGAGAAAGTCAAAGGGGAGGAGATTGCCCTATTTCCCACTTGTCTATAGTATCTATTTCTTTTGTGTGTTTTTTCATTCCTAATCTTAAGTGAATGAGTTTTCTCATATGAGTTTGCCCATATGAGTTCAGGAAATCCAGAGGTCTCACCAAAAATTCAAGATAGAAACAGTGACCAATAGAGTGGTAATTTTAGATGATTGAGAAAGGAACTAAAAATGTGTGTGGAAAGACAGAGACAGCTTCAAGAAGTGAGGCCTCTCATGGGGCAAAGAAGTGTTGGCTATGGACTCAAGAAAGGCACTCACTCTCAGAGCCCATACTACACCCAAGAGGAACTTCATGAGACTTCTATCAAGAGAGAAAAAGACTTTGAGTAACCAAAATATGCTAAATATCCCGTTACTACATATCCTCTACAAGTCTGCCTCCATAGCATCATACTTTAAATTGGAGCCCATTTTCCCTAGGAATCTACATGTTCACCTTTGATCTCAGGTAGAGGGAAGAAAAATGTTTCTTACCAAATGTTTTTACTATACTTGCTTAGTAAATACCTTTTGTAAAATCTAATTGAAGTCTGGTTGATTGATATCAGAGGGAAACACATCAATGGGGGCCACTAATTGATAGTGTAATAATCCACAACCTCTCAGACAAGGAGTAGTCAGCCACCTTCTAAGGAGTCATAGTCTGTGAGTGTGTGTGCCCTGTGAGTGCGTACCCTCCACTGGCTTTTCAGTAACTCAAAATTTGACTTTCTTTTGGTATTGTTTTTCACTTACTTTGTTGTAGTCATTGTATATATTGCTCTTTGATTAATCCATTAATTTTACAGATGAAGAAACTGAGGCCCGACAATGGTAAATTACTTTTGTCATGATCATACAGGTAGCAATTAATGAAACCATAATTCACATTCTTAGACTCAAAATCCAATACTCTTTCCCCTACACCCTGCTGCCACTATTTAATTCATTCATCTCATAACTGACAGACTAAACTAAGAGAGGTAGATTGGAGAACTCATAGATTGTTGAACATTAAGTCAAGAAGTCCTTACATGAAAAACCTGGAAAGACTTAATATGAACCGAAGCTGAGCAAATTGAGAAGGACCAGGAGAACATTGTACACAGTAACAGCAACGTTGTGTGATGATCAACTTTGATAGAATTAGCTCTTTTCAATAATGCAATGATCTAAGTCTAAGACAATTCCAAAAGACTTATGATAGAAAAATGCTATCCACAACCAGAGAAAGAACTATGGAGTCTGAGTGCAGATAGAAGCAGACTATTTGCTCTTTTTTTCTTTCTCATAGTTTTCCACTTTTGTTCTGACTCCTCTTTCACATGACAAATGTGGAAATCTGTTTAATATGATTGTATATGTGTAATCTATATCATGTTGCATGCTGTCTTGTGGAGGGAGGAAGGAAGGAGGTAGGAAAAAATTTGGAACTCAACATTTTATAGAAGTGAATGTTGAAAACTATCTTTTCATATAATTAGAAAAAATAAAATGCTATTAAGTAGGAAAAAAAATTCTTTTATCTGTACAAAAAAAGGAAGTCCTATCTGATACTCAGTAGCTGCATCACCACGGGTGAGCCACTTAAATTTCTGTACTTCATACAGCACTCTAAAACTACAAGATATGGAGACGTCATGTTGTTCCTCTACAGAGTAAATTCTCATACCAGTGAAATCATAGAACCTTAAATTGCAAGGCAATATAGTGCTGAGTAAAGAGCACTCAGTCTGGAGTCAGAGGTCCTGAGTTCAAAAATACTTCTGACCCTTACTACCTGTGTGAACTTTGGCAATTTATTTAACCTCAGGGGCTTCCGTTTCCTCATCTGTAGAATGAGAGTGTTATATTCAATGGCCTCTGAGTTCATCTTTGAGCTCTGGGTTCAAGATCCTATTGACGTGCCTGACAAAAAGCGTACAGACTGATCAAGATTTCATGTTGCCTGAAAACCTTTTGGATTTGCTAACAAGGTTATTCCCTCTTTGTGAGCAGGGAAGGATTTAAAAGACATCTATATTTTGGCAAGCTTCCATAGTTGACAAACTGTCTTACTCTAGCTGCATCCACATTAACTCCTTTTTTTCTTAGAGGACAAGCACTCTCAGAAGACAGAAACTAATCCTATGAATCTAGAAGTATAGCAACTGTGGATCAGAAAGATCTAAGTTCAGATCTTGCCTGTGACATTTAATCATTGTGCGACTGTGGGAAAATAATTTAACATTTTGGAGCCTCAGTTTACTTAACTGTAAAATGGGGATACTATAGCACCTACCTCAAAAAGTGGTTGTAAGACACATATGAATGTAACTTAGTGCTTTGCAAACTTGAAAGCTCCATATTATTAGCACAGAGCCAAGATATTGGAAGTATTCATTCAATAAACATTTATTATGCTTGCTAGAAGCCAAGTCCTATTAAGAGGTTTTTTTAAAGGATTATATAAAGTCAGAAGGCTTCCTTATTTATCCTGATTACTTTCGAAAGGTGAAGTGTATAAAAGGAGAATGAGTGGAGACACATGTAAGGCCAAGGAAAAGGGGAAATGATTCCAAGAAGGCAAGACCTTTATGAACTCATTCCATTGTTGTCACTACCTACCCCTCTCTCACCGAGAATGTTCTTTCAGAGGTTACCCAGTCCCTAGATTCTAGCTAGAAGGCCTTTAATCTGAGACTGGGTAACGACATATTAGTGAGGGTGGAGAATAAGCATAACTCTAGAACAAGAAAGCATTTCAGAGATCATCTAGTTCAATTATCCCATTTAACGGAGAAGGAAACTGAGGCTCAAGTAAGGGCACTGATTTAACCACAGTCACACAGGATTTAAATATTAAAAGTAAGATTTGAACTCAGGTTTTCTGAACTCCAGGTTCAACCTTCTATCCACTGTACCACCTGCTTCTTCTCAATCCTTTAAAGCTCTTTGCAAACTTTAAAATGTTATGTAAATACCATTCAAGAGTGTAGCATAGATGTTAGAAAACTGGCCCCTAAGTCAGAGAGACTTGAGTCAAGTTGTGCCTCTGACATATACTGGTTGTGTGACTCTGGGCAAGTCCCATCAGATTCTAAATTGCAGAATGAGTGCTGATCTTTGGGAAAAGATGTTTTCTTGTGAGAATTTTCTGTATAAATGAAACAACAGGTTTGCTCCAAATAAGTGTATATGCTCTCAGAGAGAGAGAGAGAGAGAGAGAGAATCATCTCATGTACTCAGGGGAGAACTTTCACAGCAGACAGAAAATGGAAATATATCAAATCTGGCAACAGCTATGAACATCACAGTGAGTGTGACTGGATACCTACAACCATTTCTGGGGTTCCTGTTTACCAACTTGTACTCTTGTCCAATTTCTGGTACTGATTAGGAAACTCCCCCACTCAACTCTGGCATCAATAAGTAACTCATGAAATGTCCCCCACTATACATGGGTCTGATTAGGAATGCTGTCTCCCATATCTAGCCTCAATTACTTCTCCTTAACCAAGCCCATCTTTAAAGTACAAAACTCCCCCCGCTGAGACCCCACATTTTATGATGTGTATGTGTCCACCAAGATCTTCACTATGATGCATGTCTCCTTCCCCAGTAGAAGTGATCCTAGCCCCATGATGGGCTGAATCCCTGTCTTTTGAGGTTGCCATATAGTGTTTATATATTTGTATGCTTTTTTGTCTGCTTGCTATATCACATAATAACCAAAGTATATGGCAGTAATAAATACAGATAACAAATATAAATAATACTGTTGTTATAATATTAAAAGCAATATAATGATAAATATAAATAACAAAAAATAAATAGTGACGGTCATAAAGCTCACGCTTATACTAGTTTCCCTAGTACCAATTTTCTGGAAGTGTTCAAACCTGGATCTTTGTGCTAAACCAAGCCATGGATCCAAATGAAACAGGGCAATCTGAGGTCACTGAAGCATCCAAAGTGAAAGCTCCTAGCATCTCTTTCCCATGATGCCTAAAAAGCTTCTAGAAGGAAGTTAAATTATAGGATTATGAGATTGGGAGCTAGAAGAGACCACAGAGATCATCAGCTCAAGGTAAAGAGCATTTATTAGGTCTTTGCTATACAACACTGTACAAGGTACTAGGGATAGAAACTTTC
This sequence comes from Potorous gilbertii, assembly GCA_028658325.1. Taxonomy (NCBI): domain Eukaryota; kingdom Metazoa; phylum Chordata; class Mammalia; order Diprotodontia; family Potoroidae; genus Potorous; species Potorous gilbertii. The sequence goes on along the minus strand of CM053773.1, from coordinate 229,530,546 downwards.
CTCCCCTCATAGGAAACAAACACCCAAGTCCTCACCCTTAAGGTGTTTACATTCTATTTATAACTTATTGAGGAGGAGGATATTTGACACCAGAACAGTGTGGAATCCTTGTATTGGAAATGCTGGCACAAATCATCCACTCCAGCTCATACCTGGATGAAAGTCCCTTCTGAAGTCACCCAAAGAGTTGGAATCTTGCCTGTGTTTGAAGACCCCCCAATGAGGAGGAGCTAATTCCTTCTCACAGCATCTCATTCTACTTTGGTTTAGGGGCCCAGTTGTTAGGGAGGTGTCCTTTATATCACACTGAAATCTTCTTTGCAACATCCACCTATCATTTCTCCTTCTCTCTGGAGTTATGAGATTTCCCCTTCTCCATAATAGTCCATTCATTTTACACATGAGGAAACTGAGGTCCAGAGAGGGGAAATGATTTCCCCATAGTCCCATACTTAGAATGTAGCAGAGCCAAGGTTTGAACATGAAGCAGCTTGAGATCACAGAACCACAACTTTAGAGTTGGAAGGAGTCTTTGAGGGTCACCTAGTTGAACTTCCTTTTTTCAAAGGTGAAGTGATTTGCCCAAGGTCACAGAGTTAGTAAGTAAGAAATTCAAGATTTGAACTTGAGCCCTGTGACTACAAGTTCAGTCCTTGCCTAAATCCTGGCCAGAAGCACTATTCTGAATGCTTCTGCAGATAGGACAGCCTGTTCTCCCAGTAAGACCTCATGAAGATTGGGGAAACACTATAGTGAATTATAAGCTACTTAATAAGCACAATCTTCTAACTAAGAGGGCTTATCTGCCAGTGTGCCTTAATCTGCTTCCAAAGTTCAAATTCATTAAATGCTGAGGCTCTTAACTATCCTTATTGCCCCTCCACAAATCTTTCACCCACTATAAGTCAAGTTCTATTAATGGGTTCTTTTTTTTAAGGATTACATGAAGTCTAAAACCTTCTACATTCTTTCTGAAATTTTTGAAAAGTGAAAATATACAAAGGGGAAGTTACTGCAGGCAGAGGTGAGAGGGAGGAAAGGGTAAGACAGGAGGAAGTGTGTGAAGCTGAGATGGGAGAATGGGCTGAGTTAAGGAAGATCTTGGACTGCTGGAAAGCAGAAAGATTAGTAGGGACTTTCAGAGGTCATCTAGCAAAAATCTTTGTCTCCAAATAGATGTCTGAACCACTGTACACTGCAGAACATGAGTGAGCATGACATGGTGGAGAGAGTGCTTCAGTGGGTTTTAGCCCCAGTTCAACTAGTTCATTAAGTCAATTCAATTATTTTCTTCTTTCCTTTCTCTCCTCCTTCCTTCCTTTCTTTTTTATTTTTTCTTTCTTCCTTCATTTCTTTCTTTTTCTGTCTTTCTTCCTTCCTTTCTTTCCATCTTTATTTGTCCCTCTAACTTAGCATTTTATTTTTCCCAATTGCATATAAAAACAATTTTCAACATTCATTGTTAGAATTGAATTCTGAGTTCCCTCCCTCCCTCATTAAGAAGGCAAACAACTTGTTGTAGGCTATACATGTGTAATCATGCAAAATGTATTTTCAAGGCCAATTCAATTCTAAAATACAACATGCATTTATTGAGCATCTGCTATGTTCCAGGCATGGTTCTAGATACTAAGGATGCCAAATCTAAAAGAAAATCTTAGTTTCAAGGAGCTTACATTCTACAGATGGGAGCTGTGGTTGGAAAAACAATTGATAGAGTTATTTTAGTGCAAAAGCATGTCAGTGATACTTCCTTCCCTAAGCCTTAGCTCAACATCTATAAAATGAAGGGGTTGGACTTAGCACTTCTTAAACTGTGGGTCAAGATTCGCTATGGGGTCAAAAAAAATTTGGCAACAGTAAAAGTTTTCTGAATGGGCAATGACCAAAACTTAACTCAAAATCAAACATAATGAATCCAAGGTGTTTCTGGCAATTCTTGCCCTTGTTACATCAAGGAACTCCACTACAGCCTTGGTTCTGAATACAAAGCTTTCGCAGGCCATGCATTGCTAACAAATGCTGCTGAAACAAGAAAAGGGGTTACTTGGGGTTTAAGAAGCCCTTCATTTAGATGATTCCTAAGGTCCCTTCCATATGTAACATTCTAAGTGTTGGGCTCTGGCATTCTAGGTTCTAGGATGCCTTCAGCAACATTTGATGACTTAATGTCTAGGAAACAAAAGTTTACCTTCTCCCTTGGCAATTCATTTCAAGTATCCAAGTTCTCTTCTCTGTTCAACTCATGCACTGTTGAGATTCGTAGAAGTGACTGGGGCTTTTTAACCTGGACAAAGGAAGATTTGAGAGGAAGGAGTAAAGATAGGAATGGTAGCTACATTCAAGTATTTAAAACAATGGAGAAGAGAAGTGGAAGATCTCCTATCACCAAAAGTCATCAATGAAAGACACTTGTTGGAAATGACCACTGTCTGGGAATCACAGATTTCAGAACTTTAAGGGACCCCTGTGGCTCCCTAGTCCAATCCATGCCTGAAAGGGAATCCTTCTACAACATAGTACAACATAACATAGCTGTAACAAGTGGGCATCTAGCCCACTTCTGCTTAAAGACCTTCAGGAAGGAAGAGACTCACCAGATCTTGGGGAAATTTATTCCACTTTTGGAATGATTAGCTTTTTTAATTAGGATATTCTTCCTGCCATCAAGCCTAAATCTGCCATTTGCAATTTCCATCCATCGTTCCCAGACATGACCTCTGTGGTCAAGCAGCACAAGCTTTCTCCTTCTTCTGCCCAGCATCCCGTCAAATACCTAAAGACAGCTAGGGTTCCTCAATCCTCCAGTTCTTTACTCCTGCAGAATAATAGTAGCATATCCATGGCACTTTAAGGTTTGTAAAGCACTTTAGAAACATTATTTTATTTGATCCTTACAACAACTCTTGAAGGTAAGGGCTATAATTATCCCTATTTTGCAGATGAGAAAACTGAAGCAAAGTTAGGTGACTTTCACAGGACTACACAGCTATTAAACGTGTGAGGATAGATTTGACCTCAGGTCCAGCATTCTATGCATTACACCACTAAGTTGCTTCTTATAAGCATTCCCAGTTTTTTCAACCAGTCCTCATATGATATAAAGTCAAGGCACTTCACTCTCCTTTTTGCCCTCCTCTGGACTCTCTCCAACTTATCGAAGTTGCTCTTAACTCCACTGATGGAATTAATTGGATGATTTCTATATAGAATCCTTCAGTAGCTAAAGAATCCATATTCAAAAACCCTTAACAAGGGAGTGGGTTCCCCTTCACAGAAGGTCTCCAAATGAATGACCACCTATCAGCCATGCTGTAGATTGGATTCCATTTTATGTGATCTCTCATTTCCTCCCTGTCTTTGGTAAACTCCTTGGGTATAAATCAAATTAAATGATGCATGCTATACTTTATGGCTTGCAAAACACTTTACAGACATCTGAACCCCAAAACAACTCTATGAGGTAGAGACTACAGATATCATGCATCGATGAGAAGAATGAAGCAAGTAATTGACAGAGTCTGAATCTATAGGATCTTGATTCTAGAACTAGACAGGATTCAGAGACCATATAGTCCACACTCCTCACTTTCAGTTCACAGAGCCCATGAATTCCCAGGGAGTTTCAGTGACTTGTTCCAAGTCACACAGCTAGAGTCAGAGGAGGGATTTGAACCCAGGTCTTCCTGACTTTTTGTACAACACTCTATCCAACATGCCTCTTTCAGCATTCCATGAGAAACTGCATGCCACTGAGATTGCTGCTCATTGACTCAGTGAAAGGAAAGAGACCTAGCCACTGTGAGCAGCTGCCTCTGAAGGTAAGGCTCCTCCCAACTCCTCACAAAGGAAGATGATCTTTGGATGATTGCTACAGAATCCACTGCACCCCAACTCAATATGATCATCTACAAAGGCAGTTAAAGACGCACAGAGATAGTTTAAGAGCAAGAGGAGGGGAAAGGAAATCATTTGAGTTGAAAGCAAGCAAGCAAAATCCATCATGGCTAATTATTTGCTTCTAATTGTCAAAAAAATGATGAATTGATGAAAGAGGGTCTTAAGCAGAATGATACTGAAAGTATTCTTACAGCCAAGCACTGTAACTGATTTGGAAAGTAAGACTTTTCATAATCCATGGGTTGTTAATTATCTAAACACAGGTCCCTTGGAGCTGCCTGAGTGAAGATTAATTAGTTTTTGAAATAATAGCTAAATTGATGCAAAAAAGGAGTTCAGGCTCCAAAGTAATGGCTGAAAATTAGCAATCCCATTTCTTCATTTTCTTCGTGTCTTGTTCCCAGGGGACATTCCTCTTTGCTATCTTCCCAGAGAGAATTAATTAATCAAAGGGCTAGATCAGTGCTCCCCTCTGGGCACTAGGGAAGAAAGGAAAGGGCCTGCCAAAGTTCACAAGAAATGCCTTGATGTTCTCCTTGAGACCCCTTCCAAGACATACTGTTAAAAAAGCAAAGCATTAATCAGGAAGAAACTTCCCATTACCATCATTTGTACTTGGGTTAGGAGACATGCCAACTGGACCAAAAGAAAATCTGACATGTCCACAGTCCTGTTATGCAAGAAACCTGTGTGCTTAGACTTAGGGGACAGTTTGAGTCTTGTTTTGACATTAAAAAAAACATTAGGTAATTCACAGGATTGTAAAATCAGAGATTTAAATCTATAAGGGACCTTGGAGACCATCTAGTCAACCCCCCTGATTTTAAAAGTAGAAAAACTAAGGTTCAGAAAGCTGAACTCATTTGGCATGGGTCAAATAAGAAGTAAGTGGCAGGGGTGACATTTCAACCCAGGGTCTCTGACTTCAAGTCCATTGTTCTTCACACTGATCCACACTGCCTCTAATTTCATCCACATAGAGAATTCCCCAGTACAGAAAAATCCCTCTACCAACATGTATCAGCAACTTTTATGACTTATAGTCTTAAGAGTTGTTTGGGGCCCAGAGATGTTGTGATTGGCTGGGGGTCACACCTTAGTTTTTCTACTTTTAAAATCAGGGGGGTTGACTAGATGGTCTCCAAGGTCCCTTATAGATTTAAATCTCTGATTTTACAATCCTGTGAATTACCTAATGTTTTTTTTTAATGTCAAAACAAGACTCAAACTGTACCCTAAGTCAGTATGTGTCAGAGGCAAGATTTGAACTGGGGTCACTCTGAGTCAAAGGCTGGCTCTCTACCCACTAGACAGCCCTGCCTCTCATATATCTAAGAAGAGTGAAGAGCTGGAGGCATGTTCATAGCCTCTGCTCTTTTTTTTTCCAAAGCCCTTAACTTTCTCACTCCTTTCTTTTCTACATTCACCGTCTTGGATTTGACCATCTCTCTTTTTGTGCACTCAACTTAGACTACCGTACTAGAATCTGGCACCAACTTCTTAGCCAAGAAAGTCCATAAAGAGATGAGCTGCTTTAAGGGGAAATAGGCATGAGGTGCTTATGGAATAGTAAAAAGATGGTGGAGTCAGGAGAGATCTGGGTTTGGACCTTAGTTCTTGCACTGACGAGCTACGTAACTCTGAGCTGGTCACTTCAGTTCTTTGAGAGATGAAGAGCAGAATTCTCATGTATAATAATGTCAAGACTTCCAAGATTTATGATCTCACCAATGGCTGAAACTGAGATCACTTTACAACTTAGAAATTAGATGTCCTTTAAGGTTTGTTTCAGCTCTGAACTAGTGATCTCATGAACTTTCTCATTACTATAGTTTATAGCTTTTACCATAGATAAATCACCATTAGCACTTCCTTTCCCTCTCTATGTCTCTCTGTCTCTCTCTGTCTCTCTGTCTCTGTCTCTCTCTTTCCCTCCTTCCCTCTCTCCCCACCTCTCTCTCTCTCCTCTTTCTCTCTCTTCCTGCCTCTCTCTCTGTCTCTCTCTCTCTGTCTCTCTGTCTCTCTCTGTGTCTCTCTGTCTCTCTCTTTCTCTGTCTGTCTCCTACACATGTGAAAGGGTGGACAATTGAATGTTTAAGAAAAAAAAGTCTCCCTAGACATACGTAGACAGAACAGCAAAGGAAGGGCTGTGACAATAGAAAAGGGAGAAGAGAAAGAGAAAAGAAAAATAATATCAGCAAGAAAAAGGGTTAGCTAATCAATAAGGAGGAGCCTGTAATTAATGAGATCTCTGGAATGGCTGAAGTGCCACTGATCTCATTCTTTATAGCAGCCTTCAGTGAGAAAAATGGAAAAGATAAATCAGAAATCTGGAATCATTACCAGACTACACCTCTCTACTCAACACATTAATTGACCTTCAGGAGGGACTTGGAAAATCACACCATAAACACATCCAGAGATTAAGGAACTGATAATCCCGAGGGAAGGCATGATAGTCACTCATGATCCCCATACTAGTCTATGAAAAGAAATTAGGCTAGAACCACTTGAAATCAGGCTGTAGGAAAGCAAGAATTGGAATCAGAATGTAAATGACATTAGCCTTCTTCAGGATAGAAATGGAGTCCAGAACAAAGGAGGGGATAGCTCCCTGGTCAGACCATTTCTAGAGGACTATGGATTGGGAAGGACATCAGTAAGGTAAAGGACACCCAGAGGAAGTCAATGGCAGCAAGGTAACATAGGAACTAGAACCCTGGCCTTGGAGTTTTGAGTTCAAATTCAGCCCCTGACACTATCTGTGTGGTGCTGGGTAAATCACTTAATCTCTATGTGCCTCAGATTAATCATCTGTAAAATGGGGGAGGGAAGTTGAACTCTATGGCCTCTAAGGTCCCTTTCAGGTCTAAGATGAAGAGGGTAAAGGGCTTAGGTTCATGTAAGGTACTAATACAGAGGAAGTTCTCAATAATGCTTGTTGACTGACTGACTGGGAAGGTTTGGCTTGGAGAAGAGAGGATTTAGAGGAGAATATGATAGCTGTCTGTAAGTATCTGAAGTGTTGTCATGTGAGAGAGAGATTAGACTTGTTCTGTTTGATTCTCCAAAGAAAAAACTAGGAAGGAGTGATGGGTAGAAGTCACAGAGAAGCGGATTGAGGATCCATGTCAGCTAAAACTCTGCAACGAGAGTTGTCCAAGACTGGAATGGGTTGCCTTGAGAGACAATAGGTTTCCCTTTATTGCAGGTCTTCAAGTAAAGACTGGATAACCTCTTCTCTTCTTGAGAAATCTCTCTAGAACAGACCATAAAGTCAGCTGGAGGGATTTACAGAGATCCCTTCCTACACACCAAGTAAGCACCAACCTTGGACCAGGCTGGGGTTGGAATAGCAACATCCATGAAAGAGTAATGTTACCAAAATCAAACAAAAGAATCACAGATGGCAATGCCTTCTCGCCACCACCACTTAGAATGCCAGACTTTCTTCCAGGCTCAGCTCAAGAGCTATCTAATTATAAAACCCAACTGTAACTAGATGGCATCTTCCCAGCAAAATAAAAGCTCCCCAACACCTATCTTGGTGTCTTGTGTTTCAATTTAATTTAACAAGTGTTTATGAAGGCTCCCACTATGTGGCAGACATTTCTGTAGGCATAGAGCACATAATGGGGTGGGGGGGGTAATATCAAGGAGTAACATTCAACTGAAGGGTAAGGGTGGATTCAGCCAATTCACAGATTAGTAAATGCAGCATATAGGGAGCTAGTCAAGTCAACTAGTTTACATTTAGCACTTACCATGTGTCGGGCATTATGTTAAGTGCTGAGGATACAAAGAGAAACAAAAATAACCCTCAACTCAAGAAGCTCACAGTCTAGTAGAGGGAGATATCATGGAACCAACCATGGGTTTTGTTGAGTCATTTCAGTGTCTGATTTTCTGTGACCCCATTTGTGGTTTTCTTGGTAAAAAAAAATACTGGAGTGCTTTGTCATAACCTTCTCTAGCTCATGAAGGAAGCTAAGGCAAACATGGTAAAGTGATTTGCCCACCCTCACGTAGCTAGTAAGTATCTGAGGTCAGATTTGAACTCAGAAAGATGAGCCTTCTTGATTCTAAGCCCAATATTTTATCCACTATGTCACATACCTGCCTGCAACCAACTATGTACAAACAAAATATAGAGATAAATTAGAGAAAAATCTAAGAAGGAAAGCTCTGACATTAAGGACTGGGAAAGGCTTCTGACAGAACTTGAGGTTGTGTTTGAGGCTTGAAGGAATCCAGGGAAGTCAGGAGATAAGAGATAAAGAAAGAATTCCAAGCATGAGATGCAGAAAGTGAAAATGCACAAAGCCCAGAAATGAAGAGTCTTGTAAACAGAAAGGAAACTAGTGTCATTGAAACGGAGACTGCACAACCTCACCATATATGGAGATGAATAAGGTATATACCTTGTGATTTCACTGGTTTAGGGAACTCCCTCTATCAATTGAAAGGTGGGCACCTTCTCTAAAACTTGGAGACTTATTGAGTTACCCAGAATGTTCACAAGTTAAACAATTTACCCGCTTGTGGCCACTATGAGTCAGAGGCAGGAATTGAACCCATATCTTGCTGGCTTCGAGGTGTACCTGCTATCAACTGTGCAACACTACCTCTCCAACATAAGCTATATTTGAAGTAAATATAATTTTAGGGATCACTCACAACTGGGGAGAATCAAGAAAAAGGGATCTTATGGAAGTACTCTCTGATAGTGCATTATGATGGGCATTCATGCTCAGGTCGGGATTAACATAGATACTTAAAGTTAGGGGACATTCCAACTCTGATATTCTAGGATTTGATACAACTCCTTCATTTTTCCAGTGAGGAAGCTAAGGTCTGGAGGAGGAAATACCATTTACAAGTCTGGGAATTATACAGGATACAGAGCCATGGACAAGGTCAAACAGTCATGCTTGATCTAGAATTTAAATCCAAGTCTCCTGATTCGCAATCCAGAACTCTTTAATTTACACTACAGCTTTCTCTCCTTACATGAATCAACCCTCATCAAAGAGAAACCTCTTCCTATCCACCTCCAAATCTGTCTCACTTCTAGCCCTGTCTCCTTCAAGCAAGCCACTTGGGCAACGGTTAACATCTCAGTGAGGTGTCAGGCTGGAGATGATTATTGAGGGCCAATAGTACTTTGGAGTTTGCCTACAAATCAATCAATCAATAAGCCCCTCTTAAGTGCCTACTATGTGTCAGCACTATGCTAAGCCCTGGAAATAACCTTTGGGGACTGAGAATTAGACCTATAGACTAAAATTCAATAGAGTTTAGCACATAGAATGTTAGATCTGGGAAGGGCTCAGAATAAAAAATCTCAGAGTTTGGTAGGGACTTAAGAGTATGGTACACCAGAGCATAGAAAGTTCTTAAAACACAGAGTGTCAGATGGAGGAAAAACATTTTTGTTGTTGTTATTTAGTCATCTTTCACCCTTGTCTGATTCTTCTTGACCCCATCTAGGGTTTTCTTGGCAGAGATACTGGAGTGATTTGCTATTTCTTTCTCCAATTCATTTTACAGATGAGGAAACTAAGTCAAATAGGGGTAAGTGATTTATCCAGGGTCACACAGCTACTAAATGTCTGAGGCTGGATTTGAATTTAGGAAGGTAAGTCTTCCTGACTCGAGGGTAGGCACTCTATCCACTGTGCCACCTGGCTGTGCAGGAAGCATTTTTAGAAAATAGAATTTCAAAGCCAGAAATATCCTTAGAACATGAAATTCCAGAGGATCTTAGAACACAGAACATCAGAGCTGAGAAGAGCCTTAGAAGAGAGGATGTTAGCAATAGGGTGGGGAGAGAGGACTTAGAACAGACCACCTTACAGCAGAACTTCAAAGTTGAAAAGGACATTAGCAATCACATAATCTAACCTCTGCCTTTATAGATGAGGGAACAGAAACCCAGAGTGGGTCAGTGAATTACTTAAGATGACAGAGAAAGCTCAGTTGAGGAGCTCATCAATTCAGTTATAATTGAATCTGTCTGTTTTGAAAAAGGCAGAGCCAAAAAAATGGAGTGGAATTGCAAATGGGTGCCAATCTTCAAATATGGTGAACAGTATAAGGTTGGAAATCACCATCTGGTGAAGTCAACACTTCCTCCAAGATGGGACTTTTGGGGGAGAGACAAGAACACAGAGATCCAGCTACTAACAAGATCGTGAACAATCCAGCTGACAAAGAAGAAAAGCCAGGGCCAAATTCGCTTAGTAGCTTGTTTCAGTGAAAATTACAAAATTAGAAAATGCAGGCTTCATAGTGGGATATATTTGGATTTTAACAAAATTCATACACTGACTCACAGAATTTTGCTTTCCTGATGATTTCAAATTAGCTCAGATCAGAACAGGAGCTTGCGGGTTGAATATTCGCTGGAGGCATCATGAGGCAATTCAGGATTCTCAAAGGGTCCCAGAGACAGGTGGAAGATTCCGAAACCAAATTATATCCCTCCACACTTAATGTCATAATCATCTGATTATTTCCCATCCAATGCAGTCCAATCCAATAAATACTATGTATTTTTTCCGCGAATTATCTGCCTAATGATTCCAGAAAATGAACTTCTAAGAGTTGATAGCTACACCATTTGCCATATACTACCTGAGTTTTCACTACTTTTCCCCTGAAATCTGTATGTATTTGTGGGAGAATATGCCACAGATTTTTGGAGAATAATGTTTTGTACCAATTATTCTTACCATATCACCTTAGTAAATATGCCTTCCTTAAAGCTAATTTAGTCCAGCTGACTAATTGATATCAATTGATTATGAGGGTGGAGGGAGAATACCAATAAGGGCTCGTCAGTTTTAGCACTATATGACCACCTTCAATCCCTCAGGGCTACCCCTACATCCTTAAAGGGTAATGGAACGCCCACCCTCTGAGGGTTTGCGATACTAGCCCCAGGTCCTAGGGACTTAGAGTTAGAAGGAACCTCAGAAGCTACGTATTTTTCAGGTGAAGAAAGAAGACTGAGATTGAATCATTTGTGCAGTCATTCAAATAGTTAAGTGTCTGAGGTTGGATTTGAACCTGTCTTCCTGTCTACAAGTCCAGCATTGAAGCATGCCTGTCCAATTCCTTTCTCCTCTTAGCTAAACATCTCTAGTTATTTGCAAGACATAGTCTCCAGTCCCCTCCCCAATCTGTTTACCCATCTCTGAGTACTCTTCAGTGTGTCAACGAACACCCTAAAATGCAGTTCCCAGAACTGATTTATTTCTCCAGCTCCAAAACTGTAGCATATTTATAGGATAGGCATGTTTTGTGTGTCATGGATCCCTTTGGCAATCTCGTAAAGTCTACAGACCCCTTCTCAGAACAGTATGGGTTGCCTGAATATATTGGAAGGAAATGCTAAATTTCAGTGGGAGTAATTTTTTCCCCCATCTAAGTTCACAGATTCTATGAAATCTAACTAAGGACTCATAGGGAATCTATGGACGCCAGACAAGAACCCTTGTTATAGTGAAAGGCTGCCCTCTCTAGGTTTCCAGACTGTTGTTCCTTCCTTCTCAAAGTTGACTAATAACTTCAAGGGTTGCATTTCCAGGGAAACAAGTCAGGGACAGCTGGATGGGACAGAGGGTAGAATGCTGTTTTTGGAGTCAGGAAGTGCTGGTTACAAATCCAGCCTCAAACTCTTAGTAGCTCTATGACCCTGGGTAAGTCACTCTGCCTGCCTCAGTTTCCTCATTCATAAACTGGAGAAAATAATAGCACCTTTCTCACAGGGTTTTTCTGAAGATCCAATCACTTAACACTTGTAAATAGCTTTGCAAACCTTAAAGCACAATATGAATGTTAGCTGGTGTTATTTTAAGTCTTCTCTGGAAGGGCTTTGTGCAATTTCCAGCTGATAAGCTCTATCCCAAGGCCAAGGACAGGCCACTGTAGCTGAATCAAGTACAAAATGCAAGGGGGAGGGGATGAAAGAGGAGAGTGAAAATAAACAGCCTTGAACATGCAAGGAAGTCACTCTCCATCAGCTGTCATCTCAGAAAAGATACGGGCCAGGAAGCTCCATAGGGTACTCGAGGAAACATGAAAGGCACAAATGCCAAGCTGAAGGATACATTATTAATCAATTGTCAGGCGGAGGCTGAGTTTGCATGGGAGGAGTGTCTGCTCTGAGAAATATGGACTGTCAGGTGTGAAACTCTTAGGAGCCTTGCTGATGTGTGTTACCTTGAAAAATACCCATTTTATAGCAAAATAAATAACAGGAAAAAGTCTGACATCCATCCCTTAATCACTCTTCACGGCCTCCTTGGGAAGGGGAAGTTAAGGGAGGAGTCAGGGATGCCACAACTTTTGTGAGAGTCTCATTACTGTCGCATTTAAAGGGTCTCCTCTTCCCATCCACCTCCACCCCCTCCCCTTCCACTCCCACCACAGCTCTGACTCTGGGGAGATGGTGCACCCATAGCCCCAGCCGCCATGCTGAGCGACATGCCGAGAGCTCCATACCCGCTTTGGCAGCAGCCCTCTAAATGCTTAATGTCCCCAAGCTGGGTCTCTGTTTGTAAACTCAGGGTGCCTGTCAGGCAGTGGAAACAAAATCAAATGTGGCTAAAACTCCAGTAATTTAAACTGGGTGGCAAGGGGATGTTATCAGTGGCTGTGGAGGGAAGCTGGAGCTAAACCAAGGCAAAGTAGACAAATTTTCCCTCTGGTCTAATCCCACCCCCACCCCCACCCTTACCCACTGCCAAGACGCAAGGAACCTAATTTCTCCTGGGTCAACAGAGCCCTTATTCAGACACTATTCAAACAGCCTCCAAACAAAACCCTAAGCTCTAGACATTTTCTGACTGTCCACTTTCCTCACCATCGCTATCAAAACTTACCTGTCCTATTTGTCATTCCCTCCGAGCCCAGAAGTCTGATAAAGAGATAATAGTATTGTATTATAATAAATAATGATAAATGATAATTAATAAGAAGAATTGTCATTTCTACGAACTTGCAATTTATAACGCCTATTTCTCACACTAATGTGAGGCACGGAATATAAGAATCACTATTTTCATTTGCTGTTTAAATTTATTCTAAGCTTAATAACCATCAACAAACACAAACACTCAAATATACAAATAAGAATAACAAATGATTTCATATAAAACCAATAAGCTGTGTTATTTACAGGTTTCTTAATTCAAGTCAATTTGACAAACATTTATTAAGCACCTAATATAGTCAACACTGTGTGGAAAGACTTGAGATAAAAACTGATCACAAATGAAGCCTTTATCAAGCACCTGCTATGTTCAACATCCTGCATTAAATGTTTGGGATAAACATGAATTGATAATCAACAAGCATTTATTAAGCACCTATTAGATTCAACACTCTGTGCTAAGTGCTTGAGATAAAGTTCAAGATAATTAATGAGCATTTGTAAGCAACTATTTCCATCAACATCCTGTGCTAAATGTTTGGGATAGGAAATAGTGGATAACCACAAGCATTTATTAAGCATCTACTATTTCTGACACCCTATGCTAAGTGCTTGGGATAAGATGCAAGATAACAAACATTTTTTATACACCTACTATATTCAACATCCTGTGCTAAAAGGCTTAGGACAAAAAATCAATTGATAACCAACAAGCTTGTACTAAGCACCTATGATGTGCTAAGAACTATGTCAGGTACTCAGGATATCAAAGCAAAAATAAATTGAAAAATTCTCTAATCAATGCATATGCATTTATTGAGGTATTTAACCAATGATTTGTAGAACTGAATTAAACTTAACCTCTCTGAGAGGACCTCAGTTTTCTTCATCTGCAAAGTGGGAATGAAAATTATGTTCCACATACCTCATAGAGTTATTATGAAGGTAAAATAAGATATCCTATGCAAAATTGCAAAAATAAAATGGCCTGATTAGAAGAAAAAATAAGTTAGGGTTTAATTATGCCAGGATAAGGAATTGGTTGGTTCATTCATCGATAAGCAATTATTAAACACCTGCAGTGTGCTGGGAGCTGTCCTTGGGTCCTAGGTAACGGAGAGGTGAAGACAGAAATGAAACCATCCTAAACCCTAAGGAGCTTCATTCCAAGCAGGGAGAGGGAAGACACAAAACATAAAACCAAACCAAACCATGAAGGATGATTAGGATTGTGACAGGTGAGGAGAGAGGACATCCCGGGCAGGAGGGACAGCTTGGGCTAAAGAATGCAGGAGGGAAACAGAGTCTCAAATTCAGGCAATAACTGGTAGGTTAGTTGGGCTACAGTTTTAGTGATTAATTATTTCACTGAAAAAATTCTTTGAACACCTCTTCTGTTCAACATGAAAAGAAAAGACTAGGGGGTAGAGGAGAAGGGATAATGGAGAGCTAATATTGAGGTTCCTATTCAGTTTTGGACTGAATTAAACGTCCTCTGATGTCTCTTCCAATTCTGTGATCATGAACTGAGAATGGAAATGGATCAAAAACTGAGAATGGAAAAGGAAAGGAATCAAGGGGACTCATCTGTCCTAGGCCTGGGTGTGACTAAGTTTAGCCACAGCCCTCTGCAGTGATGACGTCCTCTCCCCCCTCTTTCAAGTTCCTCATCATTGAGATTTTTTTCATGCCTTTCAACAAGGAAGAAAAATGACTAGGGTCCTGCTCTCTGGCATGGTGGGCAGGTCAGGCTAGCACCTACCCAAGCAGAATCTCACTAGTTCTTGTTACCATGCAAACTTAGGGGGCTCATCTAAATCATGATGACCATTTCACATCAGTCATTCTGTGTCCTTTGCTGTCTGGGTTGGGGAGCAAGAGACCAGCTCCTTCTTCCAAACTTTCAGGTGCTTTTCCTAGCATGCAGAACATGGCTCTCACCAGAAAGAAATGAGCCTTCCAATCCTAGAGATTGGAATGAGATCTAAGCTTCAAACTTGCCTCCTCTCCCCAGAGGACTTGAGAAACACAATGAAGGTCAAGAGGCAGCAGAGTATGGAGGGAACAATATTGGCTTTGGAATTATAAGCCCTGGTTTGGGGACATGGCTCAGATATTGGCTGCACAAGTTTCACAGGCTTTTATAGGGCTAGGAGAGGCAAGAGATGCTTGAAAAAAAAACAACTCCAAAATGCTCAGACAACAATGTGACATGATGTAACAGAAAGAATGCTGGCTTTGGGATCAGATATCAGATCCTACTTCAACTGCTTACTAGCTATGTGACCTTGAGCAAATTAATTAACTTTCCTAGCCCTTTGTTTTCATATGGTTGCTTAGGCATGATTCTAGATCAGTGGAGGGAATGATGTTCATTGTCTGCCTTTGTAAGGGGCAGGATTGTCAAGGGAACCGAGGAGAGGAGACATGTTCATCTTTCCTGATTCAAGATAGTGAGAAATACAGGTGGTTCAAGACTCTCTTTGGGGAGAGAGCCATGGAAAGAGAAAAATGAATATGAGACCTGGCAAACATGTAGGGGGACCAGTGCCCCAATGCGTCCCTGATGTCTAGCCTGCCAACCTACAGACTTGGGGAAATTTCACTTTGGGTACAATTGGGGCTCCTCTCAATTCAAAATGAGATTTCATTTCCCATGAGAGACTTCATTCATCCATGTGTATTTTCAGGCATAATCTAATCTATTGAATTTCTCCAGTTTCTATTTGGTGGGAGGAAGTCAAGCCTTTACGGATAAACGTAAGTAGCCTTCCTCTGCAAAGGACAGCAATCAGGGAAGTAGTAGCTTTGTTGCTTTTAAACTTTAAAAAAACAATAGTATCTTTGGACCAGTCATATGGAGTGGGGGAGGCAGATAGATATAATTCTAGTCCAATATTCCCCCTTTCTCAGAGCACCCAGTCTCTTGGCCCTTGTACTGGACAAACTCTCCCTTGGAGAGGGGTGGGAAAAATTTCAGAGACATCTATCATGTTACTAGGGCAACACATTTTTGCAATAAAATAATAATAGCTAGTATTTATGTAGTAGCATCTAGGTGGCACAGTGGATAGCGTGCCAGGCCTAGAGTCAGGAAGACCTGTAGCTCAAATCTGGTCTCAGGCGCATACTAGCTGTGTGACCCTGGGCAAGTCATTTAACCCTGTTTGCTTCAGTTTCTTCATCTGTAAAAATGAACTGGAGAAGAAAATAGAAAATTACTCTATTTTTGTCAAGAAATGCTCCCCCCAAAATAGCAAATTTTTCTAATATTTTTGCCCCAAAACATCCTAAATGCAGTCACAGAGTTAGATATGATTGAACAACTATGAACATACAGTGCTTTAAGGTTTGCAAAGGCTTCTATGTATGTTATCTCATTTGATCTGCACAAGAGTGTTGTGAATGGTGTTACTGTCATCCACATTTTACAGATAAGGAAACTGAGGCTGAAACAGAATGCCCAGGATATACCAGCAAGTGTCTGAGACAGAATTTGAATTTAGATGTCCCTGAATCCAAGTTCAATTTTTCTTTCCTTGTACCACCTAGATGCCCAAATTTGGTCCAAGGCCAAAGGTGGGTTCATATCCCACTTACCAGCCCCTCGCCAGATATGGGACCCTGGACAAGCCACAAGCAGCTGGACACATAAATGACCTGTTCAAAGTTACACAGATGTCAGAGACAGCACCAGGACTTGAATTCAAATCCTTGGACTCCCCTTTCCAGCCACGAACTGAGATCTCCTTGGAGCATGGAGATGTCCCAAGGTAGAAGGACAGATTGTAATCATAGCCATTAATGATGGAAAACTCCCCAACCCCAAGGGGCCCACTGAACCTCTGAAACAATGGTTACCCAAGGACAAGACAGGGCTGCCAGCAGTGAGGGTTTGATGGATGGAGAAGTGTCTGTTTTAATTGTTCATTACATCAACTAATCATTCTGCGTTCATCCATCAAAGCAGCACAAAAGTGGAAAAAATTTACAGGATTCAGACTTGGAAACCTGGGGTCTGGTTCGGGATCCTTCTTTACTATGTGCCCTTACACAGATCACTTCATCTCTGATCCTCAGTTTCCTTATCTGTTTAAAAATATATATATAAATGATGACAATTAGCACAGATGTGGCACTTTAAGATCTGCAAAATAGAGGGGCAGCTAGGTGGCTCAGTGGACAGAGCACCAGCCTTGGAATCAGAAGGACCCAAGTTCAAATCTAGCCTCAGACTCTTAATACTTACTAGTTATGTGACCCTGGGTTTGTCACTTAACCCTTATTACCTTGGGGAACAAAAAGACTTGCAAAGTATTTTGCAGCCATTATCTCATTTTGTCCTCACATCTACCCTACCCATTTTACAGATGAGAACACTGAGAAAGGCAGAGGTTAAGTGACTTGCCCAGGGTTACGCAGCAAGTGTCTGAGTCTGAATTTGAACTCAGATTTTCCTGACTCCAGGCCAGGTGCACTAGGGCACCACTCTAGCTGCTTAGACGTTTGTACATAGCTGTAGAAGATGTGATTTGAGTAGAGTCTTGAAGGAAGGGAGGAGGCTGAGAATTGGGCGAGAATTCCAGGTATGAGAGACAACCAGTGAAAAGTCTCTAAGTCTGAAGATGGAGGGCCAAGTATGAGGAAGAACCAAGAAGCTGGTGTCACTATGTCATAGAGTACTTGGAGGAGAATGAAATGTAAGAAAACTAGTAAGTTAGAGAGGGATAGGCTTGTGAAAACCTTTAAAAGAATAATAGGAGAGTTTATATTTAATCCTGGAGGTAATAGGCAAATAGATGGCATGTAGGAGAAGGTACTGAACCCAGAGTCAGAACAATCTGAATTCAAGTCGCGCTTCCAGACATTGATTTGCTGTATGATTGAACAAAACTACTCAGCCTCCCTCAGCCTCAGTTTCCTTCCCTGTAAAATGGAAATAATAATAGGAAGGGTGTTGTGGGAGTATTATAAACCTCAAAGGGCTACTTAGATGTTAGATGTTATTAATAGAAAATCACTGTTGTGTATTGAATGGGGAGGGGGTGTTTAATATGCTTAAAATTTCAATTTAGAAGGATGTTTTTGGCAGCTGAGTGAAGGATGGGCTAGAGTAGGAAGTAGTCAAAAGAGTCCAGGCAGAAGATGATGGTGGTGGAGAGGAGAGGATAAATGACAGCAATATTTGGAAGGTAGCAAAAGCAGCCCTTTACAAAAGATTGGACTGTGGGGTGAGTGAAAAAGAGGAGTCCAGGCGGACTGCTTTGGTGACAGTGATGTCCTCAATGGTGAAAGGGAAGTTCAGTAGAAGGGAGGATTGAGATTTCATTTTGAGATTGCTGGGTTTGAAGTGTCTATGGATCATCACATTTGAGATGTTCAGTAGGTAAGTAGAAAGGGGAGACTTGAGATCAAGAAAGAGGTGAGGGCTGGATTAATAGATCTGAGAATCATCTTCTTAGAGATGATCATTTAAACCCTGGAAGCTGATGAGACCACCTGTCAAGTCATAGTCAAATGCTGCCTCCTTCAAGAACCCTTCCCAAATCAGTAACAACCTCCCCTGCTTAGACTTTACATAGTGCTTAGTACCTAGTAGGCACTTAATAAATGTCAACTGAATGACTATTGGGAGGCAATTGTTGTGTTCATCCTTCGTTGCCGAAGAAGACCACACTATCAGAGAAATGATGACATGAATTGCACTTGACTTTGTTTTGAGTGAGGGAGGGCTGTGCAGGTCACCAGCCTCACTTCTCCTCCAGAGACATATGAATCCAGTGACCAGATATTCCTCAGGATGCCTGAATATGACTCAGGATGCACTGGGAGACCTTGGGCCCTTTAGGCTAAGGTCTTTGTAGGCACTCACTTAGGGTGAGGCAACACCCATTCATTGAATGGGCCAAACAGACTAAGACAGAAGTGAAAGACTTTCCCCAACTCACACAAACTAGAAATACCAGAAGGGAATCCAGATCTTCTGGCTCTCCATCCAGGGTTCTTTTCCCACTTGACCTTTCCTTTTTTAAAAGCCCCTTAAGAACTTAAATATCTACCTCCACTGCCTAGCAGCATGTCAATGCATGCTGAAAGATAAATAACTGAGGACATCTCATGAATAAGTAGCATCAAATCAAAATCCAGAGATCTGTAAGATCCTTCCTCTCAGGTTATAGTGCCCACTCTTAACTATAAACCGCCCCTGATCCGAGAATGCAATATAAAAGCCTCGGGAAATTTAATATCTAGTCTTGACACCAAGCGCTATTCACCTTGTACTTGTCTGTCCTGTTGAGAACCAACAAATTTGATTAGCTAAACACACTTACCCTTCTCTCCTAATCCTCAACAGGGATATCTTACCAGGTTGAATGGGCAGACAAATACTTCGCTAGTGTCAGGATAACATATAACATTATCTTGTGACTCTGAAGTGGGGTTACCAAGGGCTAAGAAGAGACCAAAATACTAAAAAATTGGTTTGAACCATTCTTGGGGTCCCTATGCCAAATTCCTTGCCTTTGAACACTATTTTAACACAGAGATGTATTCAAGTTTGATTTTAAACCGTAAATGGATATTTCAAATATGGCTTCCTGAAAACACCAGGCATGATGTCCTTGAGTAGGAGGCCTCTGAGCATAAGCAAATTCATTCATCTTTCCAGAAAAAATACCCAACAAGTATGCAGATTTATATGCATATGAACAGAAAGCAAAAAGTATAACTACCTATACTGAAATATGACAAAAAACAATAATCACCAAAATCTTAGTACCTTTGCCAAGAAAACCCCAAATGGGGTCACAAAGAGTCAAACACAAGAGGCAATATTGCATAGAGGAAAAAGGAGTGGGTCCTGTAATATCTACCTTACAGGGAGATGAGAATTAAATGAGATCCCATCAGGAAAGAGTGCTCATGACCAGGACAGCAGGTGTAAGGTGCTTCCCTTACTCATGAAATGTACTGCGAAGAGTAAGAGCCCTAGCTAAAAAATCAAAGGTCTTTAATTTAAATTCCGTCTCTGATATTTTACTAAGTAACCCAGGTCACCTTAGTTTCCTCATCTCTAAAATGAAAGAGTTGGAAGTGATGTCCCCTGAGGTTCCTTCCTGATCTACAATCTATGATCCTGTGTTCTTTAGGACTAAGTATGATACTAGGTTCTAGGTAGAAATCATTCATTCACTGGTAAGTATTTATTACATGGGCCCTGTGCTAGGAATGGCAGAGTTTAGATCAGATGTGACTCCTGTCCTCATGGAACTTATGGTCTGGTCAAAGTTTAAAATATAAACACAAATAAAATAATATCCAATACTACACACATTATTCTTAAAAATAAGAAATTACTACATTCCATTTAAAACACAAATATAGTTCTAGAATCTGCCTAGAGGTCTTTTTCCTCCTCTGTAAAATGATGGCTGGCCTCTCAGGTCCCTTCCTGCCCTGAATCTATAATCCCATAATTCTGCATGTTTCATGCTTGAATATGGTAAGTTGGTGGTCTCAGGAGGCTGGCAGGATCTGGAGTGGGGGACGGAAAGGATAGTGTGTATATATATACGTAACCTGAGTTTCTAGATGGTTGCTCTAGTCCTAGGGAGTGAGAAAATGCCCCCAAATGTACCTACATCATTTATATCATTTCTATTTCTTCCATAAGTATTACATATAAGCATATCATGACTATGAAGAGGTTTGGGGTTGAACAAGGCCCTTCCTGCTTTTGTCTCACGGATTTCAGTCAGAGAGATCAGAAAACCTTGAAACCATCTCTTTGGGAGTAATTGAATCAAGTGTTCCTATTCCTTTTCTTTGCCCTCTCTGTCTATTCCATGAGTACTATGGAGGACAAACAGATGAGCTGTCCACCAGCTCCCCCAGCTATCTGCTCCCTGGGATGTTGGCTGCGACCAGGAGTGGGAACTATATGGGTGAGGCAGCTGGCACTGAGAAGCAACTGAAGCGACAGTAGCAATCACAGTGGAGACAAAGACCATCAGGGGCAATCAGGAGCAATCACAATGCCAGCATCTGGTCCCCAGGTCCCAGTAGGAAAGAAGTGGACCTTGAAATGGTCACAGGGGAGCCCATCAGCACATACTCACTGCACACTGCTGGATGTTTGGTGAAGTCTGCCAACCACCAAGCCCCAGACTAGAAACAGACTGACCCTCCTGAGGGATGAGATTGTTAGAGGCAGGAGGGGTAGAGCCTGAGCAGACATTGGAGCTGCCCCTCCCTTCCCAGCTGTACCCACACGGTGCCCAAATTACTACTAGGCAAGCCAGCCCCTTCTGTATTGAAAATAAAACCAACGGATGTAGTTACGAGAAACTCCAACTGGTTGGGAAGGCTTATGTTGATAAAACAACCAGCTGATGGCACTTTTCACTGTTTAATCAGTTATTCTGACTATGTGAATATGACAATTTTCTTCACTAAATTTCCAGATAGAGATCACAGTGGGAAATCCAAAACAGAACTCAACATCTTTCCCCACTCTATCCTCATCCTATCCTTCTCCTATCCTTTCTCCACATTTTCCTGTTTCCATTGAAGGTACAATTATCCTTCAGACATTTACACCTCCCAGTCCTCCTCCACCCCTTCTCTCGCCCTCACTTCCCCCCACCTCATGCAATCAGCTGCCAACCTTGAGGATTCTTCCTCCCTCTACATCTCACCCTCTCCCTACTGGTTAATATGACCCCAACCAACCTTACCAGGTAGGCAGCCATCCCTACCACTCTTTCTCTATTTGCCACCCCTCTAACTTTCCTGATCATCACTCATCTCTTGATTCACAAGCCTACCACTCTAGCTTAGGGCCTCTTATCTCTCCCCTGGGCTTTTGCAAGAGACTTGGTGTTTCCCAGGCTCCATCTTTCCCTTTCCAATCTTTTCTCCATGCTTCTTTCAAAAGCCAGTCACTGGCCTTCCCAAGAAGCTTTAGTAACTCTCTATTGCCTCTAGGATAAAATGCAAAGTCCTCCATTGTGATTTAAATATTTTCACAGTTTGATTCCTACCTTCTTTCTCAGGTAAGCAGTTATGGCAACCTATTCCCCTATTTCTTCATTCCCAAGGTAGCTAGGTAATACAGTAGATAAAGTGGCAGTCCTGGAGGCAGGAAATCTTGAGCTTAAGCCTGGCTTCAGATACTTAGCTTCATGTATGTAAGCTCTTCCAGGTCAGGGACTGTTTTTCATCTTATCTTTGCATACCCAATACCTAGTACAATGGCTTGTACATAGTTGAATTTCAGTAGTTGGAGAGAAGCCCAAAGTTAGTAGGAAGGAATATAAGTTATATGCGCCAGTCTTATACTAAACACTGTATAAATAGATTTCATTTGATCCTCTAACAACCCTGGGAAGTACATATTGTTATTATTTTCCATTAGAAGATGGAGATTAAGTGATTGCCTAGGGTCACATCGCTAGTAAGTGCCTTGGGCTGGATTTGAATTCAGGTCTTTCAGACTCCAGACCCAGTCCTTTATTCACTGTACTAACTTAGCTGCCTATGTTTTGTCAACCATTACTGAGTTTGTTCTAAGAAAGACAAAATTAGGCTGTATGTGTATGTTTATTTCTAAAAGCTGGTAGAACATGCATATTAGAGACTTGCATGGGAGATCATAGTGGAAAATGAACCCAAGGACAGATACACAAAGGGAACCTTACATTTCAGAGCAATTCTCTCTCATCCCTCCTTCCCTTCCTTGCTTAGGATGCCTGCGTCAGCCAAAATTACAGTCCCCTGTAAAAGCAAGCACCTGACACATCCAGGATGGCTGGCTATCACAGGTTCTTTGATCTACTTTTCTAAAAGAGAAGGCAACTTTTGAGGGGTCAACAATCACTTAAATCAAGCACATGTATCATTCAGGGGAAAAAGTCAGCACCCTGAACTTCCGAGAAAATACAAAGATAAAATAATCAACAGACAAGGCTTCCAACTGTCTGATTGTAAGCATAAATCAACAGAAAGATCCAACTTTTGACCATTACATAGATACATAGTTACCAGAGAGAGAAGCACCAAATATGGGCTTTCAAAACTGTGGGGCTCCTTAGTGGCTGCCCAGAGTCTCACTGTAGCCAAACAAACACTTTCAAAGAGTAAGGCCCAAAGTAAAACCTCACCTCAGAGTATTTACAGACTTTTCAGAGCCAGAGGACATCACAACCCTTGAGGACCAGTGCCTCATTAACAAAAGGTGTGGGTCTTTCTATAAATCTCCCCTAATCAAAAGCCCCTTAATGGTCAAGTCCATTAATGCGTGGGGAAGATCTTTAACCTCATTAGTATTACCTCTCCATATGTGAGATTCCATATAGTTTTCATAATATGTGAAAGCAATTTCTTAATTGGATAGATTGTAAATACAGTGAAATAAGAAAATGTCAAGGTGTCAGTTGAAATTATAGATCAAGGATGTCTATGTTTCTTTTATCATTAGCATGACTATATATGTGTATGTGTGAGTATATATGTAGACATATATATCTACATACATATAGCATAACATGTGTCCACAAAATAGTAAGATAAACAAACTCCCATTATTCAAGATAGTGTCTGGTTCAAGGTGTCCTGCCCTGGACAGTCATAAACAGAAGATTTCTCCTGATCAGCTTTACCTGACCTTGTAGCTGCTGACACAGGAAGGGGCATTTGAGGTACACTCAGAGAGCAAAGCAAAGCATGTCTGTTATTCCAGCGCACACAAAGCATTATGGTAGGTTAAGCTTAGCGTAGGCCAAAACATCTTTCTCCTGATTGGCCAATTCAGGTTTCAAGCCTTTCTCAGGTGATGAGGATTCAAAAAATGGTTTCCAGTTCTTAGGATTTGGAACTGTACAGTATAGATGGCAACCACTCTGCTTAAGAGGCCAACGTGGCCCACAACATTCCCCAATGCTGCCCCAAACCAATTAAAATGTAATTGGGAAATGTGTAACAAAATCCAATGTTTTATCAACTACGCCACAGTGAGGATAATGGATAGGTAATAGGCCATAGCTCTAAAACCAGCTCTGATGCCTTTTAGATGATCCTTGGCAAGACAATTCAGCTGTCCAAGTCTCAGTTTTTCTCATTCTTATGTACTGAGGTTGAGTTGGACTACTGGAGCCATGCAATGGAGAATGCTCTGTGCTGAATTGCAATTCTTTGTTCCAGTAAATCATATGTGACTCAGGGCTTACATTTTAAGATAACAGAGTCCTCATGTTGGTTGAGGAGCAAGGAGAGGTGTGCCTGGAACATAGTAGGTGCTTAATAAATGTTTTTGTCTATTGACTATGTGTAAAAAGAGGTAGCAAGTTTCTCCTCTCTTTTCTCCTTCTCTATCTCTTTCTCTCTCTTTCTCTCTGTCTCTGTGTCTTTCTCTCTCTCTCTCTCTTTCTCTCTCTGTCTCTTTCTCTCTCTATTCCTTTTCAGTTAGAAGTTATGTCAAGACTGCTTTGAGCTGTTTCTTGAGAGTTGTGCCTATACTAACTCTACTACCCCAACTCCAGCCTCCATGTGACCGTGGGCGCTTGACATCTAGAGCACATGACCAGTGTAGGCAAGACTAAGTGAGCCTGGGTTTGAGCTGCATCTTTTGTATTTGTTCTTTCCAAAAAAGAAGGCAAAGGAGTGCCTATCCTCAGCTAGAAGATGCTAAGTTAATTCTACCTCCTCAACTCTTCTCACGTCTATCTCTTTTTCTCCACTGACACAGCCAAATCCTAGTTCTGTCCCTCGTCACCTCTAGCCTTTTCTCTGGTCTCCCTGCCTCTACTCTGCCTCTCTCTAACTTAACTTGCACAAAGCTGCCACAGTGATTTTCCAAAACTACAGGTCTGACCATGTCATTCCACAGTCAGAGAAGCTGCAATGGCTCTACAAAAAGCCTTTTTTGATCCCCCATAATGCTGAAGCCTTTCTTCCGCTGATTTTCTCCAACTTAGCTGGTCTCTATCTTGCTTGAACAAAGCTGTTTTCATTTTATCTTCTCCATTAGACTGTAAGGTCCTTGAGGGCAGGGACTGTCTTTGTATCCCCAGAATTTACCACAATTCCTGGTATGTAGTAGATGTTTAATATATGTTTATTGACTAAGTGGTTCCCTACTTCTGTTTAGCTTTCAAAGCTGTTAACAACTTGGCTCCCAACCTCCCTCTCCAAACTTGTGGTATATTACTTTATTTTCCTGCATTCAAGGAACTCCGTTTGGCCAAAATGACTTTTCCATTCTTTACATTTCCATCTCCCATCTCCATACCTTTGCACTGGCTGTCTCGTATGCCTGAAATATGTTCCCGCCTCACCTTTACTTTGTAGCATCTCTTATTTCCTTCAAAACTCATCTCACCTACATTCTCCATAAAAACTTTCCTGATGCCCTCAGCTAATAGCACTGCCGCCTTCCAAATTTACCTTGTGTTTATTTTGTATATATTCTGTATGTGATCATATAGTCACATGTGTTGTTTATTAGAATGGAAGCTCCCTAGGGACAGAGATTGTTTATATTGTTCAGTTATGTTGGCTCAATTACCCATTGTTCCCAGCCCTGCTTATCACAGTGTTAGGGAAAGGAGACATCAAGTCTGCAATTTGGGTATCATTGGCTCTTTGTCCCATCCCCATACCTGCAAATTGTCAGCTTCTTGCTACCTTGAGGAGGAACTGAGCTTCCTCTTTGCTGAACTGGACCTATCTGGGTTATTTTCATTACCCATAAAAGCTATCCCAACTTTGAAGCCATTGCTGATCTCCAGCAATCAGCCCGTCAACGAGTTGTCACTTTAATGTGCATATAACAAAACCCTTTCTATTCCCTTTTCTGAGTTTTGTCTCATTAATCAGGGTGAGAGCCCAAATGAAGAATTTTCCTTTCAACAATATCCCTAACACCTATCTCTGGGTCTAGTAAACTTTTCATCAGTGCTCATCCATTGATTGATATAAGTAAGAGGCAAAACATGCATGAAGAGAATACAAAGTAATTTGGGATTCTAAATAAACATTTGTTAAGCAACTACTATGTGCTAGGCACTATGGAAACTCGAAGAATGGGATGACCAAGTCTGGTTAAATAAGTAAAGGATTTTGAGTCAGAGAACTTGGGTTTAAATTTCAGCATGGCAACTAGATACATGTATAACTTTGGGCAGGTCTCTGAGTCTTATTTCCTCACAATCCCCCAACCTGGGCATCATACTAAGCCTATAAAATAGTGAAGTTGGACCAGATGATCTCTAAAGATCCTTTCTGGGCTTAAGGCCTATCATTCTCAGAAATCTCTTATGTGACAACTTCCTGAACTCTGAGGTCATTTTAGAGGATGAAGGAGAGAGTTTATATAAATGTTCCACCATTCCAAGTTTCACAAACCCAAGGTATGAGCCAGAATGAGAATAGAAGGTTGTCACCTTTCCAAGGGCTGGGTTTTTTTCCATTAAGAAGGAGAAGGTAGCTGGTATTCTGATTCCTTTAGATCCTGTTTTATGATGAGACTGGGAGGCAGGGTGAGATACACCTGCAGAGAGAGAGATAAGGTTATCTGTCTTCTCAAATGTCTGGGATCTTATTAAAGAGATATGGTTGGAGAGATCCTATCAAGGAGCTGAAATATCAACTTAGCTTATCCTTGCCTGTATCTTAGACCAGGATGGGGGAGAAAAAGGAGGAAAGGTATAAAAAGGCAACCTAAGACCAATTTTAATTCCGTCACAAATCCCAAGTCAGATAGGGAGCTGGACAACCTCCCTTCATCCTTTCCAGGACACGAAATCTGGGCTGTCTGAGTGTCTGGGAATGAAGGTTACCACTTGAAGGCAGGACAGAATATCACCCCAGCTATTTTCTGGAAAAGATCAAAGGATCATCAAGCTAGATCTGGAAAGGACATCAAAGACAACCACCTTATTTTACCAATGAAAAGACTGAAATCTATGAAGGGAAAACAAGTCACTTGCCCAAGATCACCAGCATCAGAGACAAGATTGGACCACCAGGCTCTTTGATTCCAGAGATTGTATTCTTTCCATCACACTCCACTGCCTCCTAGAAGTTTTCCCATGTTGCAGGCCATTTCATAGCACTGAATTTACTAGGTCCAATATGTTTCATTGTTCTTACTTTAAGGGAGCTGAAAATCTGGCCCATAGAAGAAAAATTGTACTTAATCAGTTAGGGTGCAAAGGGTAAAAGCAGATAAATAAGTTGAATTTATAGGGCAGCAGATTTTTCATTCAAAATAAGAGGGATTTTCTGATCTTATGAAAAACAGAACAGGTTAGGAGCCAGGGAACTTATTTTCTTTTTTTTTTAATTATCTTTATTCCTTTTTATTTTACCTTCAGTTCCCATCAGAAGACCTATTTTCCTTTTATTTCTTTTTAATTTTATTTTTAATTTATAAAATTAAACAAGCATTTCCATAACATAGTACAATAAAAAAGACAACTGTACCTGAAACTGCAAATCTACTAAGCACAGCTTACTATTCTTTTCAAATATATAACAAAATTATTACGTAATTTTTTAAACTTTTTCTCCCCTCCCCCACTCCCACCCTAGAGACAGCTACCACTAGGACAAATATATGTATGTATATGTACATATATATATATATATATATATATATATATATATATACACATACATACATACAGATACGTATATACACACATATATGTATATGTAAAATTATTCTATACATCTATTTACCATTTCTTTGTCTGGATGCAGATAGTGTCTTTCTTCATATGTCCTCTATGGTTAATTTGGGTATTTATAATAGACAAAACAACTTGTTTGCTCAAAGTCTTACCTTTTCCGTATACAGTGTTTTCTTGATTCTACTCATTACATTTTTCATTATTTCATGCAAGTCTTTCCATGTTTTTCTAAAATCATTGAGTCCATCATTTCTTATAGTACAAAAGTATTCCATCACAACTATGTACCACAACTTGTTTAGCCATTCCCTGATTGATTAGCAGCCCTGCAATTTCTAATTCTTTTCCTACACAACGTTAGAACATATAGGTTCTTTTCCTGTTTCCCTAATAATTTTTGAAAATAGACCAAGTATTTGTATTACTGGGTCAAAGAGTATTTAATAATTCTTTGGGCATGATTCCAGATTGCTTTCCAAAAAGGTTAAATCATTTTACAATTCCACCAACAGTGAATCAGTATTCCAGCTTCTCCACATTCCTGTCAACATTTGTCACTTTCCCCTTCTATCATTTCAACCAGTCAGGTAAGTATAAAATATTATCTCAAGGTTGTTTTGATCTACATTTCTCTAATCAACAGTGATTTAGAGTATTTTTATATGACTATAAATTGTTTTGATTTCTTCATTGGAAAACTTCCTGTTCATTTTCTTATACTTTGACCATTTATCAATTGGGGAATGACTCATATTCTTATAGATGTGACAAAGTTCTATTTTCTATTTGTGAATTTCCCTATATCATATTCTTACTCACTATTTTCCTATTCAGTCTCTCTTTTTACCCTATCTCTTCTACCTTATCTTTTCCTCTTTCCCTTTTAATCCTTATTTTTCCCACCCCTCTAAAATTCCTCCTTATCTTCTCCCCTCACCCTCCTAATCTTATTCTATATAACTTTTTAAAAGTCCCCTTCCCACCTTATCACCCAGTTTTCTCACCTCTTCAGAATTTTCAGAAGACTTCTAAACTTCTTTAGATGTACCCTTGTTTTTCTCTTCAACTCAGAGCAAGATTTCAATATTACCAGCCCTCCAGCCCAACCTGTTTCTTTTGTATTAGTTCTTCCTTTCATGCCCCATTTTTATGAGATACTTGCTCTTTTTTGCCTTTTCCTACCCAATTTTAAAATGATCCAGTCATACACTACTCAGCCACAATCTTTTTTCAGACTACCTGAGTAATGATAACAGTTTTAAAAACACTGACAACATGTTCATATATCGTAAGTAAGCAGTTTAGCCTTTATCAGTGTCTTATAATTAGTTTTTTAAAAGTTTCCTATATTTCTTTGGAATCTTTTATACAGACTTTTCCATTGATTTTCCACTACATTCTAAGTTCTGGTCTTTTTGTTACAAATAACTGATTCCCATTCAGGATTATACTCAACTTTGTTGGATAAATTTTCTTTGCATGCAACCTCAGCTCCTTGGCTCTTC
The DNA here is from genome assembly GCA_028658325.1 of Potorous gilbertii. Taxonomy (NCBI): domain Eukaryota; kingdom Metazoa; phylum Chordata; class Mammalia; order Diprotodontia; family Potoroidae; genus Potorous; species Potorous gilbertii. The sequence goes on along the minus strand of CM053773.1, from coordinate 229,501,510 downwards.
AAAATATAATGTTCCAAAATCTACAGTCTTTTAGTGTAGAAGCTTAGCAGAAGATCTATTTTCAAACTCAGTTTTGCTGTTTACTACAAGAATGATCTTAGGCAATTTACTTAATTTCTCTGTGCTTCCTTTTCTTCATTTCTAAAATGAAAGGATTAGACAGAGATGTCAAACTCATGGTAGGGGCACAAGGGTTACAGAACTTCTGACCTGCAAAATTTCCAAATACTGGACATGAACCAGATTAAAACATAATTTGGAAATGATTAACAAAATAAATAAAAATATAATATAACATAGATAATGTTTATTCATGATTGTCTAAGTCAATATGCAGTCCCTGCAGATCCATTTCTATTTGAGTTTGATACCCTCTAAAGTCCTTTCCTGTTCAAAATCTATGGTTCTAAGAATCTACAATCCAAAGTGAGATGGTCTGTATAAGGAGGTAGTGAGTTTCTCATCACTGGACAACATCAAGTGGAGATTAGATTACCACTATTTCTAGAGAGAAGATTTGAACAGATCCAATTGGAAGAGCATTGGAGTGAAGACCTAGGGACTATTCGCTTACTGTGTGGCCAGAGGTAAATCATTTTGCCTCTCTTTGTTTCTTCTTCTATTAAAATGAGGTAGAAAGAGGAATAATGCTACCAAAAGCAGGAGAAAAAGTCATCCCAAAACCCTACTCAGATGCCTCATCAATAAACATGATTCTACCCCCGACCACCAACACTCAGCACCATCTCCTCCTTTGAGATTCATACTATACTATACAAAATTATCTCCCAGTTCAGATTTTGGTAACCATTATCTAATGGCCTCTTTCTCTTTTCTATAAGGTCAGTGCCTATCTCACAGTTTTCCACTATACTTCAACTCCTCGACAGCTAGGTGGCACAGTGGATAAAGCTTTGGACGTGGAATCAGAAAGACTTGAATTCAAATCCAACACCACATACTTACTAGCTGTATGACTCTGAGCAAGTCACTTAACATGTATGACTCACCTCCTTACCTCATCTATAAAATGACATAATATAGCACCTACCTCCCTGGATTGTTGTGTTATGGCTTGTCCTTAGCTCTTGAAGAAGATCATGACATCAGGAGATGCTGTCATGGATCAAAAGAAGATACTGTTTAAGTGCTACATTTTGCTGATCAGTTGTGTCCAACCCATTTGGGGTTTTCTTAGGAAGTATATTGGAATGGTTTGCCACTTCTTTTCCAGCTCATTTTATAGATAAGAAAACTGAGGCAAACAAGGTTAAGTGACTTCCCAGGGTCATACAGCTAGTGAATGTCTGAAACTGGATTTAAACTCAGGTCTTCCTGACTCGAAGTCCTGTGCTCTATCCACTGTACCATCTAGCTGCCCTTAGAATCTACATAAATGCTAGTTATTATTCTAATATCCCAACTCTACTTGCCTCAATCTACTCAGCTTTCACGATCTACTCCACTCCACACCCGCAACACACAGGGACAGGTAATCTTACCATCACCACCAAGTGTTCTACCACTACATTTAAGGGCTCTCCTGTGCTGTAGTCCTCCTAAACCTACTTCTCATTAATATATGTAAAGTGTTTCATGGACCTCAAAGCACCGTGTGAGTGCTAATTATTAGTTATATTTCTCATCCTTACCATGACCTCCAACCCCTATATCCCTTAGTACAATTCCAGGTCCTCTGTTTCCACTGGCTATACTATTTTCTCTTCTTAATCAATCAATAAATATTGATTAGGCATCTTCTATGTTCCAGGCACTGTGCTAGGTGCTGCAGACACACATGTAAAAAACAAAATAACCTATACTCTAGAGTAGCTTACTTTCCATAAGGAAAGACAACATGCACATACATAAGGATAAACTGAGTAACTATGTAAAGTATAAATACAAGGTTGTTTGGAAGGGAGGGCAGCTAGGTGGCACCGTGGATAGAGAACTAACCCTGGAGTCAGGAAGACATCTTTCTGAGTTCAGACCTGAGACTTCCTAGCTGTGTTACCTGGGTAGATCACTTAACCTGTTTTACCTCTGTTTCTTCATCTGTAAAATGAGCTAGAGAAGGAAATGAAAACTGCTCTAGTATCTTTGCCAAGGAAACCCCACATGGGGTCACAGAGAGTCAGACACAACTGAAAAATGACTAAACAGCCAAGTAGAGAGGGAGGGTCCTAGATGTTGGAGGTGGGGGAGAGACAGGAAAATAGGAAATACTAAATGTAGGAGATGGTACTGGAGTTTCCCTTGGTGAAATGGTTCAACTCTACACTTTCCTCCATTATCAACCCAGGGAGGTGGGGGCTATTGTCCCCATTTTTACAGTTGAGGCCAATAAGAAGACAAAGGTTAAGTGACTTGTTCAGGTTCCCATAGCTAGAAAGCATTTTACTATTCTCTCTCTCATTGGGAGGGCGGTGATAAATATTGAAGCTGAAGCTGGATTTGAACTCAGGATTTCCTGAATTGAGGTTCAACTCCACTGTGGCACCCCCTAGAGGCCATTCTGCTCATAGGAGTTCACAACCTTATGTTCAGATACCCTAAATACCAATGTTAAGGATTTTCTTCTAGACCTATGAGTTGGGTCAGAGCTATTCTTTTCCTCTCCTCTCCCTCACTTGAACATTCTCTCTTTCTCTCAGGGCTCATGGATGTCATAATATCTCTTGCTGGGGTTCAGGTGCTCACACACCAGATTCCTGGTCCCTGCTGTAAGGGAGGAAGTTTTGAGCTCAGATTGTGAATCCCAGCCATACTTGCTTATCCCTGCCTTCCCCATCTGCACTCACTCCCAGGGAAGCCATCACTGCTGTCTCCTTCTCTATGCAAAGACTGTCTCCAGCACATCTGTCAGAGCCCTCCCAGACTGGCATCGAGCTTTTGATCAATACTGGGGTTTGCCACTTTCCATCTGGAGGGCAGCAGGAGGGTGAGCTTTCAGTCAAGCAACTGGGATGCAAAAAGGACCAGCAGTCATCACCGCTGCCCCCAAGGGGAGCAGGTCAGCAGAGCATAATCAAGGACATAGTCCTCTGTGAATTGAATCAAACACACAGGGCCATCCATAGAGATTACAGATTCAGGACAAAGCTCCCCACTCCATTGACTGCCTGAACATTAATCTAATCCAAACCCCCTTCCCCCCATCTTCCCTCTCCCTCCCTCTGTCCCTTCCTCCTCCTTTCTTCCATCTTCTCTTTCTCCTCCTCCTCCTCCTTCTTCTTTTTCTTGTCCTCCTTCTCCTTTAGCTTCTGCTGCTTCTCCACCTTCTTATTCTTGTCTCTCTCTCTCTCTCTCTCTCTCTCTCTCTCTCACACACACACACACACACACACACACACACACACATTTTACTGATGAGGAAATCAGAAGCATTTGGTGAAGTAGATAGAGTGCCAGACTCAGTCAGAAAGACCTGGGTTCAAATTCTGCCTCAGACACCTACTAGCCTTGAGATCTTGAACAAGTCTCTGACTCACTAGACTTTACTTTTCTTATCCCTACAATGATGCAGTGAGACTTGATGATCTCTAAGTTCATTCCCATCTCTAAAACTACTATCCTATGAAGTGATTTGCCCCAGTTCACATAGGAAGGAAAGGAAATGTGAACCCAGTTCCTCTGACTCCAGGAACAGTGTGAATCAGAAAACAAGGTTTTTAATTCCAACTCTGTCAGTTAGCATATGACATTGGTTTAGTCACCTTACCTCTGGGTCTCAGCATCCTCATTTGTAAAACCAGGGACTTCTACACTACCTTCCAGCTCTAAATCTATGTGCCAAGTGTTTTCATCACCTATTTCATAGGGTTGCTGAAAGGGAAACACTTTGTAAAACCTAAAGTCCCACATCCAAGTTAGTTTTCATTATTATCTAAATGAAATTCAGTTAGAGGCAGTGTGGTCCAAGGAGAAAAGAATTAACTTTGGAACGACAAGAGCTGGGTTCAAATGCTGCCTCAAAACTTTACCAATTGTAAGACCTTGGATAGATCCATTTCTTCTCTAGGCTTCCACATTTTCGTCTATTAAGTGAACTAGTTGACCCCTAACGTCCTGTCCTTACTAGATAATCCCCAGAATCCCTATGCTAAAGTGTACATCAGGGCAGCCTTGAAAGACAAAGGAAGTTACAAAGGGGGCAGCCTACAGCTTGGATAGGGATCCATAGAAAGAGAAATAGACTGTGTGATTCTCCCCAGAGCTCAGTCTTCCCCTCCCATCCTTCATCCCCAAGGGACCATGACATTGCAAAACTCAATTGAAGGAACTAGTGATGTTTAGCCTGAGATGTTTGGAAATAAAGACTCAGGGGGGATTTAACTATCATTAAATATGCAATGATAATATTAACAGCAACATTTATGTAACATTTTAAGGTTTGCAAAGTGCTTTATATATAATATTTCCTCTGATCCTCATAACAACTCTATAAGGTAGGTAATACTATCACTATTTTACAACTGAGGAAATTGAGGTTGAGAAAAGTTAAGTGACTTGCTCAGAATCATACATGTGAGTGTCTGAGGCAGGATTCTAATTCAGGTCTTCCTGAGTCCAAGGCCAATTGTCTATCCACTATGACACCCAGATGAGGTGCTATCATGTACAAGAGGTATTAACTGTGGTCTGCCTGGCCCCAGGCAGGGAAGAACAAGGAGCAATGAGTGGAGTGGGTGAAGAGGAAGATTTAGGTTTGACATTAGGAAAAATATGCTCTAACAATGAGAGCTGTCCATAAGTGGAGTGGGCTGTCTCAGGAGGTGATGGGTGTCCATTCAATGAAGGTCTTCAAACTATGTCAAGATGACCACTTTTCAGGCATATTGTACACAGGTTTTAGGTATGAGTTGAATTTGATGGCTCCTGCTTTTCTGACTCCAACATCCTACAATTCTGGGATCCAAAACCTAATGTGGTGTTTTGAACACTCAATGAATACTGTTGATTCTTTAATTTATTCATTGGGAGACAAAATGCTGCAGTGGACAAAATAATAAACTTACAGTCACTATACCTGAGTTCCAGTTTTGATTTGGTCACTCATACTTGTGTATCCTTGAATGAACATCTCTCCTCCTTGGTTTCCTTATCTGTAAAATGAGTGTTGAACCAGATGACTCTTCCGGCTCTAATATGAATGAGTCTCTGACTGATAAGGTGTCTTCATTTTCTTGTTTCATGACTCAGGACTCTTGCTCCATGACTCATAATAGAATGCATGCTCCTTGAGAACAAAAACTGTCTTTTCTTTGGACTTTGTATTTTCAGTGTTTAGCACAGTGCTTTGTACATAGATGGCAAAGAATCTGAACTGAATAAGAACTGAATAAAAGTGAACTGAATTCACCTGTTGATCCTATTTCCCATGCTACCTCATCATGAATTCTCTTATAGAATGATTGCTTCTTAGGTACAACTTAGGTTGGATTCATTAGTTATTGGGTGCTTGTTAGTGAGAATTCACAGGGTCACTTGGTGCCACTTCTTGGCAATAATAGCAAGTCAACAGATGGTCAAGCATTCCATTGTGAAAACTATGGCCTTTACTTTTGTCCTGAGAACCATTTGGTGGGTCAACCCTGTCACATACCATCTGTTTCATATCAGAATCATAGGATATCACCTGGAAGGGACTTCAGATAGCATAATTCTGGAGTCAAAGAACATGGGTTCAAATGCTTCCTCTGTGGCTACCTACCTATGCAATATTTCTTGTCTCTGAACTTCAGTTTCCTCATTTATCAAATGAGAGAGGAGGGATAGGTGATGGGTTCTGAGGTCGTTTTCAGCCCTAGATTTAATTCCCATCATCTTATCCTTATTTTAAAGATGGGCAAACGGAGCTCTAGAGAGGTAAGAACTGTCTTCAGTATTTTGAAGAGATGCCACATGGAAGAAAGTAGATTGATGGAAAGTATGGCTTGTATGGACCTCAAAGAAGGTTACTGAGTGAGGAACAAGAGGGAGGGCTGACTTGGTAGAAATAACAGTGCACTTGGAATCAGAGGTCCTGTTCCTTACTACCCATGTGACCTTATGACCTGTGTGACCTTTGTCCTCTAGATCTATGATCTTGTAACTAAATTATATCTTAGGCATCTTTCACAACTGAATTCTTTAAATTGCCATGAAATAGTGTGTGACAATGGAAAGAAAGTTGGGTATAGACAGGAAAAAATGGAAGTAAGAGGGTAGCCAGGACAGTTTGAGAACAGCTCTGTGGAAATCACTTGAAGGAATTAGAGATGTTTAGCTGAGGGGGTAGAGGGTAAGCATGAGAGCCATCTTCAATATTTAAAAGGCTGTTACTTAGTGAAAAGGCTAGAATATTTTGCTTGACTGAAAAGGACAGAACTAGAAGCAGTGACTAGTATGATGCCTGGCAAATAGTATGCTTTTGATAAGTGTTTATTGATTAATTGATTGGAAGTTGCAGAGAATAAGATGTAAGTGTCTTGTCAGGAAAAATCTTTCTAACAATAAGAGCTGTCCTAAAAAGGAATGGGCTTCCTCAAGAGGTAGGGGGTTTCCCATTAATCTAGGTCTTCAAGTAGAGGCTGGATGACCATTTATTAGGATGGCATAGAGGGGATTCTTGGTCAGGTACTAGTGGAGCTAAATGAATGCTGAGGTCCCTTCCAATTGTGAGATTGTATAGAAGAGCAGATGACCTTTAACACTTTTCTACCTGTGGGATCCTATCATTCAATAAGCAAATGTGTGCTGGTCAATGTTTAACAACCAACTAGGGCAAGGGGTGTGCCCTCAACACACTTTTTATTTTAATCAGCATTATTAATATATTTTCCCCCTACTTTCTTAAGTCTAAACAATCAACCAAACAATAAATAAAACCTCATTTATAGCATTTGTCAGTTTCCAAGGTGTAAGTGCTCACAATGAACATTTAATCATCAACTCTTAAGAGTCAGTAGAAGCTGACTCTTACTCACGTTTGTCTATAAATGATTTGTTCAAAGTTACAAAAGTGTAGAATCAAGACTGTAGTCTATGTTTCTTCAGACTCTGTATTCAAACTCTTTGCTTCTCGGGATAGACCCAATCATTCTGAATAAATGCCTACCTTTCCAGAGCTTTAAGGTTTACAATGTTATCTCCATTGTTTTATTGTATCCTCACATGATCCTTTAGCAGGGGCTACAGGTTTTGATACATTTTACTAATGAGTAAATTGAATCTTACATAGGCTAGATTTGAACTCAAACCTCTATTTGTTCCAAGACCAGCAGTTGTTCATCTACTCAATGTTGTCTCTATCAGATGAGGAAGAATGACTTCTAAGTGGAGGTAGAAGTGAAAGGGAGCAACATTAAGGAAGATTTTCCAGAAGAGTTGAAGGAAGGTAACCATGAATCACGAACCATTAGACCTATGCTCAGTTGACTGGCTCTGGTTTGTAGGTCACCAATAGGCTCTTCTCAACCATCATGACAGTGACCTCCACTAGTATCTGGAGACCACTACCACCATTATTGTCACGCCTCTGCCCAATGGGAGGCTTACAGAAGTCCTTGCCTTGGTCACCACCAGGAAATGAAAATTCATTTTGCCCCTGGGAGTCTTTTGTATGTGTGCTAAGTTCTGGCTCATCAGCCAAACAAAGAGGCCCTTTCTTTGCCGAAGGGTAAATGAAGGAAGTAGTCATGGGATATTCTCAAGTGGAGAGCTGGGTCTCTTCAATCCACAGCATCAGGCATTTCTAAAAGCAGATTCAACCAATGCACATGCTCTCAGGAATAATCACTTGAACTCATTCCCCAAAGATTAACATAACCCCACTCAGTCATATTCTCCCCAGCACAATGACTCTGAACCCCTGAATGTCGTTATTCAAACCCTATTTTCCATCCCCCACTGTCCACTCCCTTATTCCTATCCCTTTTAAGCTAATTCAGCTCCCACTCTAAAGCTACACACCCTTTCCTCTGTGCTCCCTAGAATGTTTGATCCACAGGTAACAAACTTCCTTGCATCTTAAATCTTTTCCTTTCCCACTCCTTCCATCTTCTGGCTCTCACTGAGACCTGGCCCTCCCTCTCCTATCATTGCTCAGTCATCTCTCCTTTGAGGCCCATATGATCTATATCTTTCATCCAATCAACATTCTGGTAGCTGTTCCTATAGAAATGCTATTATTATAATTAAGATTATTAAGTGATGATACATGACATAGAGGATAAAGGGTCAGCAACTCCAGGAAACTTGGAATTGAGTAAGTCTTGTCTCTGACACACACTAGCTATATGATAATGGACAAATTACAGGTAACTTCTCACTGTCGCCTTTCCTCTCACCCCATCCCCCCAAATTCTACATACATTACAAGAGATATACTGATCTGTGTTATTGCCTTACAACAATGGTTGGAAGAAGTTTCTACTCAGGGAGTTTTCCATAGCATGAAATTATACATATATAGACATATATGCATGTGTATGTATTTATACACATGCATATATGTATGTATATGGAATGAAGGAAACTGAAAATCAAAACTACAGGCAGAAATAATCTTCAAAATATCATTGATATACAATCAAGCATAGCATTTAGCTCTTTATTAACTTACTGTTTATTTAAATGGATCTTTTCTCCTTTAGCCTTGATCACATTGTCACATGGTTGATTGAAAAAAAAAAAACAGACTTCTTTCTCTGCCCTTTTACTGAAAAAGCAGCATTGATGGGAAGACTGTCCAATAGAGAACAGTTCTTCCTGGAGTCAGTATTCACAGATGGTGATTTCTCTTCCCTTCCTTCAGCTCATGTTTTTCTTGACATCCAACTAACTCAGCTCTCTTGACATTTCTACCCTCTTTGTAAATAACCTCCCCAGCTACCTCCTCTTAGTCATTGATCAACCTCTCCCAGTGGTCCCCTTTTCCTTTCTCTTCTCTGGTTGTCACCAGGACAGCCCATCTCAGAGTTTCTGGAGAACTGATTTTGCAGAATGGAGCACAGAACTGTAGATAAATTTAGTTCAACTCTATTCTGTTCAACAAGTATTTATTAAGCAACTACAGTCATTGTCCTGGGTGCTGGTAATTCAGAGAAAAAGAAATGAAAAAATCCCCACCCTCAAAGAGCACTGCTCTGAGGCCACCATTCCAACTCCCATTGATATTAATAAATTGAGTCCCCCCAAGGGCAGCTATTACAGTTTGGGTTCTTGAGTTAACTCTGAGAAGCTATTGGTAGTTTTCAGTTTTTTTAATCAATGGGATTTGAGACTTTATTTATAACTGCAAATCTTGGGATCAATCCTGGTGCTTCCCAGTCTCCTCAAATTCCTTTTTCTTTATTATATTCAGAAATGGAGCTACTTAAGTGTTATGAGTAGCATCCCATGTATTTCAATCTTGTTTTGTGATTGTCCTCTTTTCCCCTCAATCCAGTGGCTCTGTCTCAGTCCTAATCCTTTCTTTCCCATATTCAACAAAATTTAACTCTCATGAAACTTACTGGTAGTTTTCTAATGCTATCTCTCAGGAGCCCCCACTAGTGTGTTTCTTTCTCACTCTTATGGTTATTCTTAATTAACAATTAATCAGTCAGGCATAATCAGCTTTTAGAAAGGAGAATTTACTAAGATGATATAGTAGAAGTTGGTATAAAACAACCCCACACATATAAACACACACACACACAAGACACATACACACATACATACACAAAGTCAGAGAATTTACTCACCCACTAGTACACATAGAATTTAGTGAAAAGTGAGCACAAGTTTAAAGATCTCATGTGACAAAGGACCTTCTGATGGAGTCTTCAAGATGTCCCTCTTAGGTATAGCCTAGATTTCCACTAGACTTCTTGTAGAGTCTCGAGTCTGTCCTTAGCTCCATCAGGTATTAGGATGCTGATAGGATGCTCAGGAAAAATCTTAACTCCTCCATGTCTTTTGAGGTCCCAAGGTCCTCCTATGGCCTAAGTGAGAGAAGTAATCTAGGAGACCTAGGACAAGGCTAAGACTTTGAATGGATTCTTCCCTTAACCCTTCCACAATATATTCAATAGCAGGACCTTGACTGGAAGACTTGCATCTGGTTCATCATTTAATAGAATCCCCAGATTCTGAAGTGATCACACTGGATATGACCAGGTCCCTCCATCAATCTGAGTAGACGCTTTGGACCTTAGGTGGAATGACTTTTGATTGACTGATTTGTGTCCAGGTTTTGCAAGTGCCTAATTCAAACCTCTGAATTATTCAAGAGGACATGTTCTACTTGGTAAATGGATTAGGACAAAGTGGAGTGGTACGATTCAGAGCCCCAACCATTACACTTATTATTTTACTGAAGGGAAAATATAGGTACACATTTAATTAGAGACAGAATATGGCATATCTAGAAGACAAAGTGTTGGACCTATGGTCGGGAACAACTGGGTCCGAACGCAGCTTAGATGCTTATTAGTTGTGTGACTCTGAGATCATTTAGCCTCCCTGTGTCTTGGTTTCCTCATCTGAAAAATGGCAGGGGTTGGGGGGAACTCAATGGAAGGTAAGGTCTTTTCTAGCTCTAAGGGTATGATCCTTTGGTCCTATAAATTAAATATAAAGGTTGAGAGACAAGTACTACTAGCAAGAGGGTTCAGCAAAAGACCAAGGTAGGAATTAACACTTGAGTCAAGCCTGGTTGTTCTTCATCCTTTGTTTTTGAAGAGGCCAATGGTATCAGAAGGCTGGTATTTTGACTTGTGCACAAAATGGATTTAAGTGAGGAAGAGCTGAGCAAGTCACTGGCTTCACTCTTTCCTCCAGAGTTATCAAAGTCCAGTGGCAAGGGCACTAGGAAGAAGGGAGCAATGAGAACCTTCCAGGCATGGGGGATAGCCTGCCCAAAGACATGGAGGTGGGAGAGGTGTCCCATAAGGGGAATCTCAAAAAGGTCAGTTTAAAGGAGAGTTTCTGCTTGTTTCCCTCACATCTCCCTCTCTATGGAGCTTCCTCTCTATCACCTTTGTTTCCCATCTTCTTGAGCTATGGTCACTTGTTGGCTATACTCATACCCCTGGAGATTGAAGGACTCGTAGAGTCCTGGAATGGTAGATGTTAAAAGAGGATTTTATTCATCATCTAGCCCAACTCCCTCATTTTATCACTAAGGCTCAGAGAATTGATGTGACTGTCCCAAGACCATACAGTCAGTAAGAATAACTGGCACTTAGATAAATTTTAAAATTTGTCACAGGCTTTACAAATGGACCCAGGGTTTCTGTGTCACTTCATTATTTCCTTTGGGTTCCCAGGATTCAAGAAGTTTTCAGAGAGAGATGGGTGGAGCAGAATTTATGAGTCACACAGATCTCCCCTGGGTCAGAGAAAAGAGAGAGAAAGAATTCTTTTCCCAAGCACAATCTGGGACAAGAATTTCTGTGATAGGAGGTCTTCCTTCTGTTAAACTTGAGATGTGGACTTCTAAACTTCCATAAGAAGAGGAGTAACTGGGGCTACAGTTATGGTGATTGATGCTACCAGAAATTCATGGTCTAACCACTTGGACCATGTAGGAAACAGCAAAGATTATGAAGAGTACGTTCCTGAAACCATGGCAATGTGACAGCAAGATTCCTTGATGTCTTTGCTATTAGGGACCTCCTGAACCTAGAACAGAGATAGATACAAGGACAGAAGGTACTAAGATAGTCAATTATCACAGATACTGATTCTTATAAGCTGAGAAATGATTCCTTCCATGACTATCTTTCCCACTTCCTCTCATTTCCAGTATATGATCCTGAGCAAGGGTAAGGAACCTGTGACCTCAAAGCCACACATGGCCCCCTAGATCCTTGAGTGCAGCCCTTTGATTGAATCCAACATTCACAGAACAAATCTCTAGGATTTCAGGGACTGAAGGCAGGTAGCCAGATAGCCAGAAGCCAGTCTAGGACTAGAAGCCAAGTGACTGGACTCAGTCCTAGGCTCATTTCAATATTCATGCTTCCTTGTTATCAAAAGTCCCAGCCCTCCAATTGCCTGGCTCTGTAACATTGGCTGACTCAATTTCTCCTCTCTGGACCTACATACATTTCCTGTAAAAAATGAGCTATCTCCAAAATCCTATCGATCCACACCCTGTCGGCAACTATGTCAATAAAACCATAATCACAGCTACCAAAACTTGATAAATACCCACATAGAAGACTCAGCAGGAGTTATGGGAATAAACAGCACTATTCTCTTACAATCTCATTCAAGTGACTATAAACATGCATTTCTTTGTGTTCTTAACACTATAAATAACAAAAGTTCATGGGCACATAAATGATCATTTACAATCACATTTTTCTCCTTTTATATTTTGCTTGTTTGCTTTTTTTAGATTTCTTTAGATCTTCTGTTTTTATACAAGGATTTGAATACTGGTACTTTTCCATGGAAGACAAAATAAAATTTATTATTAAACACACACACAATCCACACAATGCAGGAGACCTTCAACTATTCGCAGTCTTTGTTCATTGATTCTAGGTCCCTTTCAACTTTTTCCAATTGCTTATCTCCCCTCTCTTCTCCAGGAGCTGCTAGGAGTAATCTTGCTCTGATAATCTACTAGTAGTGCAGGTTTGCTAAAAGGAATTCAGAAGGAAGGGAAATGTAAGTTATTTGAAAGCCCTCGGAAGGCAGAGATCATTTAGGTTTTTTCATCTTTTTTTTTGGTCTTTGCATCCATCCCTTGTGCCTTTTACAGAGTCTAACACACAGTAGGTGCTTAATAAATTCTTGTTGACTTGAACTGGAAATGGAAGACTTGACAGATTCCAAGACTTTTTTCCTGGTAGAGTGAGGCAGAGAAGATTAATTCCCAGAAGAGAATATTTGTTGAAGAAAATGAATGAACTAAAGAATTAATTCCTCAGACTCTGAACATTGAGTACTTCCTGTTCAGTAACATGGAACTGGCAATTACATATTCCTATTTAATGTAATTACCAATCTACTGCGCTGGGCACTTAATCTAGTCTAACTCTAATTTCAAGGCAATATCATATAGCAGAGGGTGGGCCAGCATTGGAATCCAAAAGACCTGGATTCAAGTCTAGCCTGTATCACTTACTAGCTCTGTGACCATGGGCAAGTCATTTAACCAACTAGTGTCCCCAGACAACTGCTTAGTATATTAAGTTCCCTATGGATAACTATCTGTATTGTGGGAGGTACTCCACCATGGAATGTTGCCTGTATCTGTGATTCCTTTTGAAACTGTTATAATTGGATAGTCTTATAGTAGCATGAGATCATAGATTTGAGGCTATGGAGGAAGTTACATTTGACTGGTCGGAGTCATTTATTCAGTTAACATTTATGAAGTGTCTACTATGTGCCACATAATATGCTAAATGCTGGGGATATTTCTTCTTTTTCTACTACTACTACTATTACTACTGCTACTGCTTTTTGTCCCATCATTTCACTCATGTCCAACTCTTTATGTACCGATTTGGGGTTTTCTTGGCAAAGATACTAAAGCAGTTTGCCATTTCCTTCTCCAGCTCGTTTTACAGATAAGGAAGCAAATAGGATGAAACGACTTGCCCAAGGTCACACAGCTAATAAGTGACTGAGGCTAGATTTGAACTCGGGAAGATAGGTCTTCCTGGCTCCAAGCCTGGCACTCTACCCACTGCGCCACCTAGCTGCCCAACGACAACTACAACTAACAACCACAAACAATAAACAATATGTATAGAGTGCTTATTGCTAAGCACTTTGCTAAGTGCCTGGGATACAAAGAAAGTAAAAAAGATAGTCCCTGTACTCAAGATTCCCGTAGGTTAATGGGGGAGACAAGATGCAAACAACTATGCACAAATAAGAAATATATGGGATGAATAGGGAAGGGGTGGCAATCTCAGAGGGAAGGTACTAGGAGGAATGAGAAAGGAATTGCTGTTCATGAGAACAAACCCCAAAATCTGAAACAGTTTTAGAAAGAAATTTATTAGGTCATTTGGTAGAGAAAGAGAGCTGCAAAGAAGGGGTGGCTCCCTCCCCGAGACTTTATAAGGTTACATCACACAGAGTTCAGATAAGGGCATGAGGACATAAGCAGTAGAGAGTCTCCCAGAGAAGGGCAGTTTGAAAGGTTTATCAGCAGGTAAACCAATCTATTTTGAGGAACCACTTTGTGGACCCAAAAGAAGCATGCGGTGGGGTCTAAGCATTTTTAACAACCTAGAATATCTCTGAGGACAGCCTGACCTCTACAGTCATCTCTTTGGGCTGGACATTTTTCTAGTCATTTAAAGCTAGGTTTAAATAGTACTAATAAATGATAAATAATAATCCAAAGAATCTTGTAGAAGGTAAGATCTGAGCTAGCCAGAGTAGACAAGAGACAGAGAGGAAGAGCTGGTGGCTTTTGAGGTCCTTTCATAGTGTCTATGCTGCAAGTCATATCAGATCTCTAAGGATCATCTGGTTCAACTCTCATTTTACAGATGAAGAAGCTGAGACCCAGAGAAGAGACTTGCCCAGCATCATACAGGTTATAAAAAAGCATAGATTGAAATCCAGGTCCTCTGATTCAAGATTCAATGTACTGTCCACTTCACACACACATACACACACACACATATTCAAGAAAATGTCACATAGTAATCCTAATAAGAAGGTATTATAAGTGCCATCAGCCTTATTTTACAAATGAGGAAACTGGGGCTCATAAAGGGGAGAGTGCTTTGCTACGTAGACTGGGATCAGTGGTCTGAACTATGCCGCCACCTCCAGGACTCTTGGTTTTACCTTCCGCATCATTGGCAGATGATGAGCAGCTGGTACTGTCAGTAGTAAGGAACACTTACTCCACACTGATTGCCCCACTCAATGATGACTATGAGACTTGTGAGAAATGAATGTTTCTCTCTTGTTTTTAATAACTGATTATTGTAGTAGGACCAAGGCTTTTCCTCTTTTCTACTTCTTTGTCCAGAAACCAATCGGTGTGAGAAATTTCTCTTAGAGATTTACCCAGACCAAGAGCTAATCAGACAAAAGAAATTCTAAGTTTGGGCTAATAGAGGTATTTCTGCTCATCGTGTTTGCTCAGACAGATCTGAGAAAATGTTGATTCTCCCTCTTATCAAGATAGATGACATAGAAATTGATGTCTCTTTGACCAAGATTTGAGTGAACTAAATCACATACCCTAAAATAGCTCACTTCCCATTATGTTAAACAATCAGAGTTGCCTAGCACCCCTTGTGAATACCTACTCTTTGAGTATAAACTGTGAGCCCACTGCCATGAAGGATCTTTGGTCTAAGAGAGACAGCCAACTGACCGTCTTTTTTATTAATAATGGGCTGGCCTTATTAATAAAATGATTAAATTACCCAGAAACTATGTCTCTCAGAATATTTTTAATCGTCACAGACTCAGGCTATAAATAGGGTCAGTGGCCTAGATGGGGCATAGATATTCCTAAGGATCTTGTGTTCAGGGTCCTAGATCTTCTCCATCAGAATCTGAGGTAAAGCAATTTGACTTATCTGACACATGCCACCTCCTTGCTTCTCTCTCTAGTACCTTGCTGCTTCAGCCATCTCAGCTCACCTGTCAAGTAGGTTCATACATTAAAACAAAAAAAATCCAGAGTTAATCAATCAACAAGCATTCATTTAGTACTTCTCTGTGACTCAGTTTTCATGATCTCGTTGTTGTTCCATCATTTCAGTCATGTCTGACTCTTCCTGACTCCACTGGGGGTTTGCTTGGCAGAGATACTGAAGTGGTTTGCCATTTTCTTCTTCAGCTCATTTTACAGCAAAAAGGGTGAAGTGACTTGCCCAGGGTCACATGACTATGAAATGTCTAAGGCATGATTTGAAATTGGATCTTCCTGCTTCCAGGCCTGGCATTCTATCCACCGAGTTGCCTCCCTTTACCCAGAGATAAGTAATAGGCATTTGGAGATGTAAAACTATAATACTGGTCATCATCTCTCCAAGAATCAAGGAAGTCATCTTCAAATAGCATCCTCCCATGCTCCTCTATTGGGGAATGGCTGAAAAAGCTATGGTCTATGAATGTGATGGAATGCTCTTGTTCCATAAGAAATCATGAGCAGGCAGACTTCAGAAAAACCTGGAAAGACTTTCATGAACTGATGCTAAGTGAAGTGAGCTGAACCAGGAAACCAGAAGTACACAGTAAAAGTCACATTATGCAATGACCAACTTTGATAGACTTATCTCTTCTCTGTGATGAGATGATCTGAGAGAGCTCCAAAAAACTCAGGATGGAAAAAGCTGTCTACATCCAGAGAAAGAATTATGGGTCTGAATGCAGATTGAAGCATACTATTTTCTCATTTTGTTTTGGTTTTTCTTCCTCATGGTTTTTCCCTTTTGTTCTAATCTTTCACAACATGACTAATATGTTTAATATGATTGCGCATATATATATATATATATAGATAGATATAGATATAGATATAGATATAGCCTATATCATATTGCAAGCTGTCTTGGGAGGGGGGAAGGAAAGGAGGGGGAAAACTTAGAATTTAAAATCTTATAAAAATGAATGTTGAAAACTAAAAATAAATTAATTTTAAAAATAGCATCCTCCCCCATCCCATCCCTTCGCAACAAACCCAAAGCCCCTTAGCCAAAGAAGAGAGGCCAGGTTAGATAGGAAAGCCTCAGGCAACTCAAAACAAGGACCTCCGTTCTGTCAAATCTACTCAGAGTCTTGTCTAGTTTTAAATAACTTTTGATCTCCTATACCCGAGAAGTCTCATCAGACAGGAAAAAACTGAAGTGGTGACAGCCTGGTTCCTTCAGTCTATTTTCAGACCCAGAATTCTGTTCTTCCTGTCGCACTGAGATATGCTTCAATTCCTGGTTCCTTTGCTCCTTCTCAAATGTTCCCAGAGAGGACCCTTGCTCCCCAAGGGAGTACATTATTGCAATTAGGGTTGCCCTTGGGGTGCTTTGAAATCCTAGAGGGTGAGGTTGGAGAAGGGAAATGACAATCACTCATATTTTCTCTAGGACTTTGCTGCTTTTCATTAGGTTCTGTCTGATTCTTTGTGACCCTATTTGGGGTTTTCTTGGCAGAGATACTGGAGTGGTTTGCCATTTCTTTCTCCAGCTCATTTTACAGATGAGCAAACTGAGGCAAGCAAGATGAAGTGACTTTCCCAGAGTCATACAGCTAGTAAGTGTCTAAGACTGGATTTGAACTCATGTCTCCTCAACTCTAGTTCTGGTGCACTATCCATTGTGCCTCTTAGCAGTCCCTCTATAGTACTTTATAATTCACAAAATGCTTTCCATTCAACAATTCTGAGGCAGCTATATAGCAAGTATCATTTCTTTGCTATGTCCCTTTTCCCCTCTTTCTCCCCACCTATTTGCAGGACATTCTATCCTATCTCCATGCTTTTCATGGGTTGTTTCTTGATTTGTGAAATGGTCTCATTCATTACCTCAGCATTGGCTTTGGGCAAAAACAGTTCCTTCTCTGAGACCTTTCCTGATATATCCTCTCTGTCACAAAGTTCATAAGATATAAGATCTAACTGTGATGATTAAAAAGGTTTGAGGGACATAGTTTCTGGGTAATTTTATCCTTTTATTAATATGGCCAGAAAGTTATTAATAAAAGAATAGCCATTTGACTATCTTCTCTTAGACCAAAGACAATCGTGGAAGTAGGTATGTATCCTTTAAAGAATGGGTGTTCCTGAGGGGTGGCAATCAACTCTGATTGGTCAATAAGAGAATAAATGTTGTCATGAGAGGTGGGCTATATATTAAAATAAGAGTCTTGGTATGTGACTAAGGTCATCCAAATCTTGACTGAAGGAGAACTTATCAATTTCTATATCACCTATTCTGAGAAAAGAGAGAATCAATACTTCTCAGACCTGTCTGAGCAAACACAATAAGCAGCAATGCACCTATCAGCCTAATATTAGAATTTCTTTTGCTGTCTTTTTAGATCTTGACCTGGGTAAAACCTTTAAATGAGATTTCCCACACTGGTTGGTTTCTGGAGGAGGAAGTGGAAAACAGGAAGAACTTTGGTCTTGATTCAATAATTAGTTATTAAATATAAAAAAGAAACAGTTAATTTCTCATGTAAAGTTGGAAGGAATTTTAGAAACCATGATATACCTACCTACAAGGAAGAGCTTCAAAAGAAGAGAAAGAAGGAAGGAAGGAAGGAGGGGGGAGTGAGGATGAAGGGGAGGGAGAAAGAAGGAAAGAATCTCTATTTTACCAATGACAAAAGTGAGACTCAGAAAAATGAAATGACCTACATTTTCTGACTCATGGTTGAGCTCACTTCCGCTGCCTTTTCTGAAGCTTTAGCCTAAGACTAAACTCCATTCCTACATTAACACAAACACATATACATACCCAGTTGGTGAATGAGGAATGATTTTTCCTCGCTGGAGACAGCTCACAGGGTAGAGAGGCCAATGTTAAATTTCCAATGTGATCATGTATACCTCAGAAATTGGCAAATGCTACAAATTAGGGCTTGATTTATTAATTTGTTGATTGTCTAGACCTAAGACAGTGACAATGTAGTGTTAATAATGTAGATAAAACTTAAAAGTGGGGCAAGCATGCATTGGTTTTTTTCCACCCTAAAAGAGCTGATGGTTAAACATTTACCATCATAGCACTGCTTATTCTTCTCCCTATTCAGCACACTCTATCTATCACTGAACATAGAACCTACCTAAATCAAGTCTGCCTTTAACTCTCACTCACCATCTCTGCATATGAGAATCCTACCTTCATATGGGAAATACAGGGATGCCAGGCAGAACTGGCCACCTGTATTTTATGGTCTAAAGGAAACATAAGGTCCTTCCTGATGCCAGTTAATTCCACCAGCCTGCCCTCCTCCTACCTGGGCTCAGATTCTCACCCTTAGAGATCCTTATGTTTGGAAATAAACATGGTCATTAAAACTGAACACGTTGTCTCCAGACCTCTCCCGTTAGCATTTCTCGTCAAGGATTAATTAGTGGATAAGATTAGTTAATTGATATCTCAGAAGGTACAAAGAACTCAAAGGCAAGAAAAAGTCATGAAAAAGTACATACTCTTTCAATAGGCAACAAAATATAGTGGAAAAGCCGGAGGCAGGAAGTCTGGGTTCGAATCCCACCTCTACAAGCTATCTGATAATGGCCATTAACTTCTCTCAATCTCAGTTTCCTCAACTGTAAAATAAAACGAATAATATCTGCAGGTCATACTTCACTGGGTTTGGTGAAGTATCAGTGAAAACAATGTATAGAAACTTGAAAGTATCATATACATGTTAGCAACAGCTAAATCAGCATTCACTGCCTTCCTTGGTCAGTTCTCATCCCACCTCTCTAGCCCTATTTCCCTTACAGAAAACCTCTGCCCCTAACTTATTAATTATTGGTTCCCAAAACACATCCTTATTCTGTTTGAAGTCAAGTCTCAGAACCAATGGGCTATCCAAAATGCAATCAGAATGATCTCTGAATGTCCTTCTCATCACAGACTCAGTCCTTGCTGACACACTGACCCATCCGTCTATGAAGATGCAAGGATAATGGCTTCCTCACTGTCCCTCAAATTATTTACATTTATTCCTTTCTCTCTTCCTTTTCTCATACTCTTCCTTCAAACTGAAATGCTTTCCCCTCTCCTCTAGAACTATTGAAATCCTATCCATGGGCTTTGGAGCTGGTCTCCCAACCCCAACTCATACTGACTGCCTTAGCATCCCCAGCTTCCTTGAACAATCAGCTCAGATGCCAACTTGCCCTTCTACAGCAGGTGTAGCCTGATCAACATCTCTAGAGTTGCCCCAAAAAATCACTCTATATTTGTTTAAATGCATATTTAAATTGATTAATATATTTAAGTAAATCCCAAAGTGATTGGAGATTTTTGTGGGGGGGCGCCTCTAGAAACTTTGGTAGATAGATAGATAGATAGATGGATGGATGGATGGATGGATGGAAAGACCAATAGACACACAGATAGATAGACAGACAGAGACAGAGACACAGAGACAGCTAAATGGACAGAGAGATAGAGATACAGCTATATATACATACATATGTATCAGTGTGTGAGAGATGGATGACAAAGGGTCATTGTACAGCTAGAAGAGGTGAAATATGAACCCAAACTTTCCTGCCACCATCTTTGTCCACTGTATTATGCTGCCCTTTTAATGAGTATGTACTTTATCTATCCAGGACTATCTCCAGTCATCCTTATCTTTATGTCACCACTGGACTAAGACAACTCAAGAGGAAAAAGTGAGGCTGGTGACCTTGCACAACTCTCCTTCACTTAAATTCAATTCATGTGCAAGCCCTGACTTCACCTTCCTGATGTCATGGTTCTCTACAACAATGAAGGATAAACAACATCTCTATCTATCGATCTATAATGTATGGGAATATACATGGTTCTTCGGCAACAAAGGACGAACACACACACATATTTGTGTGTATTTACATATTTAGTAAACCCTCTGGGAATACTTCCCAGCTCCTATTCACAATGGTGGTCAGATCACCAGAGAACAGTCAATTATTCTTCCACTTAAGAGTCCCCACTGGTGTACTCTTCATTGATTTTCCAGTTGGTACCAATTAGCCAGTCAGTTATAATTAGCTTTTAATTAAGACTATTTTCTAAGATTGTATAGTAAAGACAGTTGGTGTAAAACATTCCTCCCCAAAGTCTGAGAACACACACTTCTACAAGTACATACAGGGTCCCGGGAAAAGCACAGAGAGCATCAGAGACTTTATAAGTCTGGGATCAAATTCAGAGAGCATACGAAGTAAAGGGATGATTCATAACTCTTTGCTGGATGAAAGTCCTTCTGAAATTTCCCTGTATTAGCTCTCTGCTGGGTCCCAAGGGTCAAGGACTTGTAGAATCTTGAAGGTGAACATCTCTCCATCCCGTGAAGAATGTCTCTGGTTTGTCTTCTCACCACAACGTTTGTTACTGGTCCAGCCTCTCCAATGACAAGATCAATGTCAGGGTTTGGGGGGCAGGGAGGAAAGGGGCAGTGCAAAATTCCTTCTGAGTTCATTCCTTCTCTTCACCCCCTTGCTGTAGTTACAAGCATGAGGATCTGACTTAACAAAGCATTGCCAAAACTTGACTGAAAAAAAGTTGCTGGAATTTTCTTTCTAGAATCTCCATTTCTGATATACATAACTGAGTCCAGAGGTGTGTCTAATTCTTTCCATCAATCTTAACACGTTTCATCATCCAATTTCCTCCAATGGCTAGAAGCATTTCACCACTTCCTGATCTGATTAACTAGGTCATTCAAACCTAGTTTATGCTTCTGAATGATTTATGTATCCAATAGAGATGTCTAGGAAAATTGTTCACACCTATTTTAAATCTCTCATTATGTCACTAGATTAAAGAGGCATTATCACCTGATTAGGGTATGTGGCCTAAAAAATCTTGCTAATTACACTAATTGAAATTGGGGTATAGTATATCCCTTTTACATGTATATACATAACTATATGTGTACATGTTGTCTCTCCCTGTAGAATATTCAGTCCTTGAAGGAAGGGACTGTTTTACCTATATATTTGTATCCTTAACACCTAACACAGTAGCTGACATATAGTAGGTAGCTGATAAATACTGTTAAATCATCAATTGATTGATGGAGGTAGGGACTTTTGTTTGATTTCATATTTATATGATCAGCACCTAGTCCAGTGCCTTATATCTCAGTTGGTGTTTAATAAATGTTCATTGTTATTGCTGGTGTTTTTACTGTCTAGTTTTCTCTAGAAAATGTTAGCTCAGTGAATGATGACAAATAGACATGAAGAGCTCTCTGATGATATGGCAGAAGAACAAAAGTCAGGTTTATTCCTGGCAACAGACTGTGTTAGGTGGCACAGTATATAGAGTGAACTTTGAGTTGGAAAAACTGGAGTTCAAATCCAGCCTTGGACACTTACTAGCTGTATGATGCTGGGCAAGTCACTTAACCTCTATCTGACTCAGTAAAATGGGTGGCGGGATGATAGCAGCACTTACTTAGGGTTGTTGTGAGGATTAATGGAGGTAAATATGTAAACTAATTGAGATAACTTATGTAAACCTAAACATATACTCACTATTGTGGTTGCTGTCTGAGCATGGACCCACTTAAGTATAAAGGAGTTCTTGACTAAAAGGTTAGTCATAGGGTAATGATTTCATTGGCCATGGAGAAGGAAGGAAGGGAGGAAGGAAGGAAGGAAGGAAGGAAGGAAGGAAGGAAGGAAGGAAGGAGGGAAGGAAGGAAGGAAGGAAGGAAGGAAGGAAGGAAGGAAGGAAGGAAGGAGGGAAGGAAGGAAAGAAGGAAGGATGGAAGGAAGGAAAGAAGGAAGGAAGGAGGGAGGGAGGGAGGGAGGGAGGAAGAAGGAGAGGAGAGAGAGAGAGAAAGATGCCTAACATCACTATTCATCTACCTTGTGTTTCTATCGTGATTGTGGTAGATTAGGAGAAAGGGAGGCAGAAACTTAGAATGTAGACATCCTATAAACATTAGTGCAGTTATTGGCACTCTAGATGTTGTATGTAGCATTTTATCCAATGACTACTGAAAGAACTAAGCTTCCCAATATTTCCCAGCCCTGTCTAGACCATGCAGCTACCACTCTAGGCACCTTCCTCAAACCCATCGTAAGGGACCATCGGAACCCTAAGTCCACGGCACTGATGGACAAGCTTTTACCTTAGCTTGTTGGCATCCAGGCCTCCCCATCATCTCCAGTCCTGGCTGCCACATCCCTTCCCCCAGTTTTAGCCGTTATGACTTGACTCCCCCCTTTAGAGTGTGAGCTCCTAGGAGAAGGAATCGTCTTGCTTGTTTGAATTTCTATCCTCCGTACTTAACACAGTGCCTGGGACATAGTAAGAGGACAGTAGTTATTATAACAGTATATTGTAATACTTTACTAATAATAAATTGTCCGTAATATATAATAAAGCTATTTGCAAACTTCAAAGAGCTATACAAATGCTGGCTTATAATAGTCATAGGCATTATAGGTGCCATAACAACGACATCCTATGTTGTAATATGTATTCTAATATGATCTATAATCTAATTATTATTGTGATATAACATATTATATAGTGGGCAGCCAGGTGGCACAGTGGATAGAGCACCAGGCCTAGAGTCGGGAAGAGTCACCTTCCTGAATTCAAATCTGGCCTCAGACACTTACTAGCTGTGGGACCCTGGGCAAGTCACTTCACCCTGTTTGCCTTAGGTTCCTCTTCTGCAAAATGTACTGGAGAAAGAAAGGGCAAATCACTCAAATATCTCTGCCAAGAAAGCCCCAAGTGGGGTCACAAAGAGTCAGACAGGACTGAACAGTGACTGAAAAACAATAAATATTATATAGTATATTATTAATATAATGTAATTAAACTATAATGAAGACTATAATGTCGTGATATGGCATTTAAGGCAAACTATATTATAGCATATTATTAATATAATAAATATACAATATAAGAACATGGGCTAAATTATTTGTATAAAATTGTTATTAGAATATAGAACAAATGTTGTTATTGGGCCCATGGTACTTATTATTATAAATACTATAAAACTAGTATTTATATATCTCTTTGAGGTTTCCTAAGTGCTTTACATACATCATCTCATTTGCTCCTCATAACTCTGAGAGGTAGGTGCTATTTTATACATAAGAAAACAGAGGCTGAGAAAATTTAAGAAACTTGACCAGGTTCATACAACTAATAAGTATCTGAGTCAAGTTTTGAACTCAGGTCTTCTGGATGCTAAGCCTAGCACTCTCCACTGTGCCACCTAGCTGCTTCGATAAGCGTTTTATCATTTATCATTCCACAGTAAGAGTTTTTTGATGGCTGACGCTTGTAGTCAAGGACCACAGGGAAAAAATTGTCCCTAGAGAGACACTTGGTCATGGTGCCTTGTAGCTCAACACAGTTCCAGAATCTCAAAGGTAAAATTGACCTCAGAGAGCAGTCCTTTAACAAGGATCTCCAGCATATCATGTCCAACCAGTGGTCATCTAGCCTCTGCTTGAGGATCTTCTCCAGTGAGGGGGAACCCACTAATGGAAGGCAGCCCACCCAATTTTTGAATGTTGCCAATTATTAGGAAGGCCTTTTTTTTTCTTACATCAAGTCTAAATCTGTGTCTCTACAATTTCCAACCATCACTCCTAGTTCTGTCCTCTGGGGCCCAGAAGAAAAAGTCTATTCCCACTTCTTTAATACTACTCTTTCAAACTAAAGATACCTTTGACCATTCTTCCCCATCTAAGTCTCCCTTTCTAAACTAACTACCCCAGGTCCTTCATATGCCTTCCTCTCCATCCTAGTTGCCCTTCCTGGATACTTCTCACCGTATCAATGCCCTGACCATGGTAGAGAAGCAAGGATGAAACACTTCAATCCATTGTCCTGGACACTATGCATCCTACCATTGTAGGAGCTTTCTAGCCTCCATGTGTACTATTGACTCACATTCCAAAAGATTGGAATAGAAAGAAAGAGAAGGGACGTTAATAGCTGAGTAGCAGAAACAGTGAAGAGTCAATGTCCCCCAACCTGGTCAGGGCTTAAGGAGCTAGCCTGTGAAACACAGGGACAAGAAATGAAAAGAGAAACATGGAGGAGATGCTAAGAGGAAATGAAAGGAGAGCAGAGAAGGGAGGGATCAAGAAGGGTTACTGGGTCCCTTGGGACATCTCAGAGGAAAAGATTCAGACTGAAACTATTGTTTATATTCACCACTTCAAGAACTGAGAGACATTTTCCAAATAGTGAGATAGATGAAGGAATGAGTAGGTGGATGAATCCCTAGGGGAATGAATGAATAAATGAATGCCTCCTCTTTCTCCAACTTTTTCTCCTGTCTAATAACAGACACTGTAATATACGCCAGTTGTTTCTGTTACTTAGACACTTCTTGCATCCTGATTTTTTTCTTCCAACATGAAGAATTCAGGAGTTAGTTAAAGATAATAAAAAAAATTTAAATTAGGGCAGAGACTCAGCTCTCGGCCCAAATGTTAGGGATTTTCCTAACTGGGGGCTCTGATTGTACTACAAATTTTCATCTAATATATAAGAGCAGAGGGGCTCATGTAGACCTGAGGGTCATTATATTTCCTCTATTTTGGAATAGGGTATGACTGATTAAATCTACAAAGAGAAAAAAAGAGAACTGGAGAGGGGAAGGATTCAGTCCTGCCTCTATCCAGTCAGGAGGAGGGAGCCTAAAAGATTGAGTACCAGCCAGCCAACTCTACGCTGCCCATGATTACACTGTCAAAAAAAGAAATGAGGTTAGTTTGGCTGTGCTTGTATTGATAAAGCCATCCTTGTACTTGGTGATCACGAGATTTTTTCATTCTTTCCTTTTCTTTCTTTCTTCTTTCTTTCTTGCTTTCTTTCTCTCTTTCCTATTTCTCCTTCTTTCTTTTATCTCTGTTTCCCTTCCTTCCTTCCTTTCTTCCTTTCCTTCTTTCTTTCTTTGGAGTGGGTCTCCCTATTTCACCCAGACTGAAAGCTCAGTGGCCATTCACCGGTCCGATACACTACTGCCCAGTATGTGAGAGCTTTGACCTGCTCTATTTCCAGACCTGGGGCTAGTTCATTCCTCCTCAGGCAGTCTGGTTCCCCTACCACCACTTCTGTTCCTGTGGACTCATCATATTGGCACCTTGATCTCATCAGCAAATAAAAAGAAGTTTCAGGTTTCGAGTCCATAATCACTTGCAAAATATTCCTGTCGAGGTTGGAGAAAGATTTGGCAATATCATCTCTCATATTATGAAAATCAATGGTAGGAAAACCAAGTCCAAAGGAATCTTGGCTAGAGACTCAACTCAATGAGGTTGAATACTCAAAGCATTTAGAGAGAAAACTAATGGACAACATATAGGGGTGAAATGGAAGAAACTAGCTAGTATCTCTCCAATCATCCATTTTTGTCATCAATGACAGCAGAATCTCTACATGTGGACCCTTCCACCTCACTGTCTGATAGACTATATAAAGAAATTGTGATACAGTGAAAATAGTCCTAGATTCTGAGTCTGAGGATCGAAGTTAGAATCAACTCCACCATTTACTAACTATGTGACTTTAAATTGCAAGGGCTTCAATTTTCCAGTCTGTAATATTAGGAGATTGAACTAGAAACATCTAAGGTTCTTTTCATCTTAAATCTATGAGCCCAAGAGGAAATGGAAATTGGCAAGAAAATGAAATCCAGAAAAGCAGCTAGATTTGATCAATCAACCAGTCAATAAAAATGTATAAATCATTGCAACATGCCAAACTCTATGCTAAGAGCTGAGGATAAAAAGACAAAACAAGATAGGCCCTTTCCTAAATGAGCTTATGTTCTATCATATATAAATATCCATATAGGTATATATGTGTGTATATATGATATGTATATCATATATATGTGTATATATGTATATATACATATCATATATACACACATATATACCTATATAGATATATATACACACAAATAATTGTATGTATATATACACACAAATACCTATATGTTTATATACTTATATTTGTATGTTTGTGTATATATACAGAATATAAATAAATAAGCAACAAATCCACACTGGAGAAAATCCCATTCTAAAGATCCAGTGGGATAAGTTTTCAAAATTTCGAGGAGAAGATCTCAAAAGATTGGGCAAAAGTTATGGACAACATGAATACAAAAATCAAGGCAAATGAGAAGCTATGAGTAACTAATGATTCATGGGCCTAATTTCTCATCTCTTAAAAAAAATCTTTCAAGAATGATATACGCACAAATGAAAGTGATGTAGGTAGAATACTTCACAATCTCTTAAACGCCATGAAAATACTCATTGTTGTGATGTTGCTGTTAACTCATTCTCAACTTTTTGGGAAGTTCAGATAGAGACTAGGACAAGTTGCTTTCCAGCTATATTATTCTAACATTAATATTTATATTATTTTTATACTAATAATTATTATTTATATGGACCATGCTCTCGTGCCTTCTCAGTCACTAATGGAGTGAAACAGGGCTGTATTCTTGCTCCCATGCTTTCCGCATGATGTTTTCCGCCATGTTGTTGAAAGCTTTCAATGAGGATGAACACGGCATCCAGGTCAACTACAATATTGATGGTAAATTTTTCAATTTGAAAAGGTTACAAGCCAAGGCCAAAGTGGAGGGAGTGTTGGTGCATGATGTTCTGTTTGCAGTTGATTGTGCACTCAGTGCAGCCCCTGAAGCTGAGATGCAACAAAGTATGGATCAATTCTCTGCTGTCTATACTAATTTTGGCCTAATAATTAACACCAAGAAAACACAGGTGCTCCATCAGCCACCATCACACAATCCATATATGGAGCCATCAATTACAAGTGGAAAAGTTTTGAATGCTGTGGATAAGTTCACTTACCTTGGTAGTGTACTTTCAAGGGATGTACACATTGACAATGAAGTTGATGCACGCATTGCTAGCCCAGCATTTGGGAGGCTCCGAAGAAAGGTTTGGGAGAGAAGAGGTATTAGACTAACTACCAAACTGAAGGTCTACAGAACTATCGTGCTGACCTCATTGTGAAACACGGACAGTCTACCAGAGCCATGCCCGGAAACTGAATTGTTTCCATTTGAACTGTTTTAGGAAGATTCTGAGAATTCCCTGGCAGGATAAGGTACCAGACACTGAAGTCCTTGCTCAAGCTGAACTGCCAAGCATTCAAACTATGCTTTAGACAGCGTAATTCCAAAGGGCTGACCACACTGTTCGAATGCAAAATATACGCTTGCCAAAGCATATTTTATGGAGAACTCACATGGGGCAGGCGATCACATGGTAGTCAGAAGAAGTGATACAAGGACACGCTCAAGAACTTTGGATTTGACTGTGCAACATGGAAGCCATTGGCACAGGACCACTCAGCATGGTGTGCCCACATAAGAAAAGGTGCTATGCTCTTTGAGCAAAGCAGAATTAAGAGAGCACAAAGTAAATATAGGATGCACAGATTTGGAGTATCCACCCCAAAAATTCATACGGACTATCTGTGTCCAACCTGTGGTAGAGCATTCCAAGTTTGTATTGGTCTGATTGGCCACAGTCGGACGCACTGAAACTTCACTTTATCATGGTGATGTCATTTTGGTCCTCTTTGAAAACAAAGGACAACCAACCAATATTATTTATATGACACTATAAAGGGAAAGATGATTGTTTTTATAGGTGAATTACATTATGAGAGTACAAAGGTCATCTTCTGCAGACTCGGTAAAAGGATTCTTGGGATGTCTCCAATGGCAGCAGCAGACAGGAGGATGAGGATGATTTGTACCACATCCTGCTCTTATATGCTTTTGATGTCTTCTACCCGTTGAAAGTTTTTCATTTTATGTAGTCTGGAAATTAAGATTATGGAACAGAGTGGCATCTGTTGTAAACATGCTTACATTTTTATGGATAGATGTTCTGTCTGGGTGATTATGATAGTTTGGTCTATGATAGCAATGGCCTGGTTTCGGTAGTTTGTTGAAATGTCTAGTACATCTTCAGGTCTGTGTTTGTCGTGTGGAGAATCACCATCTGTCAATCCATGAAAGATAGTGAGCTTCAGCTGTGAAATTTGAGCCACCAGATCATGCCATACTGGGTATTTTGGAGGTGCCAAATTTTTACAACCAAGAGTCAAGTGTTGTCTGTTTCCTACTGTTCTCTTGCACAATCTGCATTGATGACTCAGTCCAAATTTCTTATTTTTTCGTAGCAATGACTTGATCCTGAATTGTCATAATAGACTTAGGGTCAGAAGGGGCCTTAGAGTTCTCCTAGTTCAACTCCCTCACTTTGCAGATAAGGCAACTCAAGTCCAAGACTTGCCAAAGTTCACACAGGCAGTGAGCGTAGAGCTAGTATTTGAATTTAGATTCACTTACTGTAGGTTCAATACCTTTGTCTACTGCACCACTCTCCAAACAGAAATCCACATGACTCAGCCATTTGTTTGAGGTTTATTTGACTGAATCAACATTGATGGTGCCCATGGAGTAGGATGTTATTTATTGGGAAATGGATTAAACTTGGAATTTTACTGATACAGAGTTTAGGATAAGAAAATTTGGCCAAGGCAGGCAAGCACCCCCTCACCTTACTTTTCTCATCTATAAAATGAGGGGATTTGAGCTTGAGGGTCCTTCGAGGTCTCTTCCTACTCCAGATCTAGAATCTTACCTGCATGACCTTGGGTAAATCATTTCCCCAAATCTGGGCACCAATTTTATCATTTACAGATTGAGTTGGAATCTTGAGCAAATCCCTTGACCTCTTTTGACCCATTTCCTCATCTTTAAAATGAGAAAATGGGCAAGTTCCTTTCTATAATCTTTCTATAATATGTAATCCATTTCTATAATCCCAATAATATTTCCAAGAATTCCAAACTCGGGATACCAGACTTACTGATGCCAAAGCCCTAGGTTGGGGGATGAGAGGAGAGGAAATAGTGGAGGCTGAGAGCAATGAAGAAGGGAAAAGAAGGGTAAGAAAGACCAAAGGGGAAAGAGACCTAACTCAACAGAACTCTTTTTTGATTGTCTGCAGCCAGCTCTGATGCCAGAGGAACTCTGGCAGCTCAGCAAGACTCCTCCCAGCGGAGACAAAATCAAGCCTCTGCCAGCAGAGCTGAGCCCTGTGCAAGCACCCTGACAGGCAGTCTGGGCTGGACCCAGTGACTGAACCCTGATTCCCCGAATGAATAAATCATTAGGACGGAGCATTATGCAACCCAGCAGCATCCATAAGGATCTGAATTATATATAACAAGGCACCAAAAGCAATTTATCCCAGGCATGTGGAAGTCATAAAATGGGAGTTCTTCAGAGCCCAAGACAATTTTCAGATATTGCAGTTTTTATCAAAGCAATAAAATCCACCTAAGGAGTACCCCAGCTTGGAAATGCTGCAACGCCTTAATCGGGTTTATTTATTATCATATGAGGTGCAGTCAAACGAGAGTAAAGAAATCCAACACCTCCACTGTGGAAGGCCCTTCCTTCCTCTTCCTCTCGATCCTTCCTTTGGATTGCCACAGGACTGAGGTGGAGAGGGGAGAGACATGCAGCCTTGCTTCTTGGGACAGGGAGCCTGATCAACATACAGATGAGGAATGGGTTTGGAGTCAAAAGTCTGAGTTCAAATCTCAACTCAGTTACTTCACTGGTAAAGCGACCTTGGCCAAGTCACTTACTTCATCTTAGTCTCAGCTCATCTTTAAAGCTGGGGTAATAGTAACTCCCTGGCTTGTAAGGCAGGGGCTATGAGTATGAAACACAGCATTGAATGTGCAGCTTTCTTGATACCTAGACTGCTGTGGCTTCTTTTTCCTTCTTTGTTATAGGTGTGGCTCTGAATATGGAGGAAAACATATTGAGCAAATGGAGGTGGTTTTAAAACATGGGCAGCAGGTGACACAGTGGATAGAGGACTGGACTTGGAGTCAGGAAGACTCCTCTTCCTGAGTTCAGATCTGGTCCCAGACACTTCCTAGCTGTGTGACCCTGGGCAAGTCACTTTACCTCTTTGTCAGTTTCCTCATCTATAAAGTGAGTTGGACAAAGAAATAAAAAACCACATCAGTATCTGTACCAAGAAAACCCCAAATGGGATCCCAAAGAATTGGACATGATTGAAAAATGACTGAACAGCAGCATAAAACAAAAACTTCAACATTTTATTTGAAAGAAGATACGTGATGCCCAATACTGAGCGCCCTACTCCAGATGAGGTCTGATAAGTGTGGAGGACAGTGGAATGGTCCTTTCCTTGTTCACTGAAACTATCCCTCTCTTAGTCCAGTCCGAGAGCAAATTAATTATTTAATAGTCTTTATTTATTTATTATTAATTAAATTAAATAATAATTTATTAATAATAAATTAATAACAAAATAACTAGAGACCATAACAACTGCTGAATCCTACTGAGCTTGCAGTCCACTAACATCCCCAGATCTTTTTTGGAACAATTTCTGCCCACCAACCATGCTGTCCTTATCTTGCACTTGTGGGTTTTCTGACTTGGAATCTAGTGAGACTTCAGAAGACCATGTCTTATGTCATCTTCCTAATCAGATTAGAAACACCTTAGAGAAAGAAAGACAAAGTTATACTTTCTCATTATGCCATATATTACTGAGCATGATTCTTTAAACAAATTTTCTTTTTTTTAAATAAATTTATTTATTTAACTTTTTACATTCATTTTCACAAGATTTGGGGTTCCAAAATTTTCTCCCCTTTTGTCCCCTCCCCCTCCCCAATACACTGAACATTCTAATTACCCATATCACCAATCTGCCCTCTCTTATATCATCCCTCCCTTCCCTTACCCCATTTTCTATTTTGTCTTGTAGGACCAGATAACTTTCTATTCCCCATTACCTGTATTTCTTATTTTCTAGTAGCAAGAACAATACTCAACAGTTGGTCCTAAAGCTTTGAGTTCCAACTTCTCCCCATCCCTCCCTCCTCAGGCATTCCCTTTGGGAATTTCAATAAGCAATTATCGAAGAATGAATGATTGATGGCTAAATGAATGAATGAATGAATGAATAGACCCACCTACTAAATAGCAGAAAACACTTGGAGAAGGAGAAAGGTTTTATTTGTGTTCTTGTTTGCTTGATTTTCCTAGGGAGATAGTTAGTCAAGCAGCATTTATGAAATACCTGCCATGTTCCAGGCACTATGCTAGAAGAAAATGAATCATTTCTTTTCCTTCTTATCATCACCATGTGCATCATGGAATCATCTCCCTGACGTCACAGTCCTCTTCGAGAATGAAGGACAAGCAACAGTCATCACCCTCAAGACGAGCTGGTGCTAGAAAGATCTCTAAACAATGAGACATGAGCTCTGGCCACTAGTCCTGGCTCTTAATTGAGTGGACTCTATAAGTCACTTTCTCTGTTTTCTCATCTGTAAAATGAGTAAGAATGTTGTCTTCTACTTTTCTGAAGTGATTCAGAGGGAAGTGACAGAACCAGGAGAACAAGAACAACGGGGCTTTAAGGACAAAATTTTAAAAGACTTTAGAATTCTCATCAATTCAAAGACCAATTATGATTTCCAAGGACCAATGATGAAACATGTTATTCACCTCCTGACAGAAAGGTGATGGAGGAAGGCAGTGGGGGACAGAGAGAGAGAAAGAGAAAGAGAGAGAGACAGAGACAGAGACAGAGAGAGAAGAAGAAGAGAGGAGAGGAGAGAGGAGGGGAGGGGAGGAGAGGAGAGGAGAGGAGAGGAGAAGAGAGAGATCAAATTTTTGTTTATTAAAAAGGTAAAAGAAGAGAAAAGAAAAACTATAATATTATGTGCCACAAATATTTGCTGATAAATTGATTGAGTTTTGGACACTATATTTTAGGAAGGATATTAATAAGGTGAAAAGCATTCAGAGAAG
This sequence comes from Potorous gilbertii, assembly GCA_028658325.1. Classification (NCBI taxonomy): domain Eukaryota; kingdom Metazoa; phylum Chordata; class Mammalia; order Diprotodontia; family Potoroidae; genus Potorous; species Potorous gilbertii. The sequence continues at coordinate 229,468,957 of CM053773.1, read as the reverse complement.
GACAACCAAGATGATGAAGGGCTTCAAGTTTTTATGAAAATTGGCAGTAGAAAACGGGAATATTTAGCCTGGAAATTAAAAAAAGTTCGGGGAATATTATTGCCATTATTCCTGTTAGCATTATTATATATAATAATGTAATGTTATTAATATGTTATGATAGTATTAATATTAATAATGTAATTATAATTATATATTTATAATATATTATAAATATATTGTATTTCTCCTTAAGATTCTCAGAGCACTTTACACATTATCTTGCTTGGTCCTCACAACAATTGTATGAGGTAAGTGCAATTATTATACTGTTTTTACAGATGAGGAAACTGAGGTTCAGAGAGTGAGTGATTTACACAGAGTCACAGCTGATTCGTGTTGTCTTTCATTCTCAAAGAGCACCAAAATGACATCAGTATGCTGGAGTCAAGATACACTGTTTCCAACTGTGACTGATCAGACCAATATGAGCTTGGAAGGTTCTACCATAGGTTGGGTCCAAATAGATCACATGAATATTTGGAGTGGAGATGTCTCCAAATTTGCATATCTCATGTATCTTTTGAGATACTGAGATCCTGTTTTACTCAGAGAGCATAGCACCTTCTTGGATGCAAGCATACCATGCTCTGAAGTCCTGTGTCAGCATCTCCCATGTCTCAGATCAATTCCCAAGTTCTTCAAAGAGACCTTAAGAATGTCCTTGTATTGCTTCTTCTTACCTCTGTGTGAATGCCTGCCTTGTATGAGTTCTCTAGTCTTTTAGGCAAACGTACAATTGGCATTGGAACAACATGACCCATCCAACAGATTTATGCTCTCTGCAGCAGAATTTGAATGCTTGGTAGTTCAGCTTGAGAAAGGACCTCATTTTCTGGTACCTCATCCTGCCAGGTGATGTTTAGAATCTTCCTCAAACCATTCAAATGTAAGTGGTTCAGTTTCTACCATGGCACTGGTAGACTGTCCATGTTTTACAGCCATACAACAATAAGGTCAACACAACAGCTCTGTAGACCTTCAGTTTGGTAGTCAGTCTAATACCTTTTCTTTCCAACACTTTCCTTTGGAGCCTCCCAAACACTGAGCAAGTTCTGAAAATATGTGCATCAATTTCATTATCTATGTGGACATCCCTGGAAAGTACACTGCCAAGGTAAGTGGACTTATCCACAGCATTCAAAGTTTCTCCATTTTCAATAACTTATAGTTTCACATATGGATGGTGTAGTAGATGATGGAGCACCTCTATTTCCTTGATGTTGATTGTTTGGCCAAAATTAGCACAAGCAGCAGAGATTTGATCCACGCTCTTGCATCTCAGCCTCAGAGACTGCATTGAGTGCACAATCATCTGTGAATAAAAAAAGTCATGAACCAACTCTCCCTCCACTTTAGTCTTGGCTTATAACCTTTACAAGTTAAATAATTTACCATCAGTGCAGTAGCTAACCTTCATGTCGTTTTTGTCCTCACTGAAGGCATCCAACAACATTGCCAAAAACATCATGCAAAAAAGCATGAGAGCAAGCACACAACCTTTATTCACTCCACTGGTGACTGGGAAAGCATGAAATCTTCAACCATTATTCAAAGCCCATGCAAGCATGCCATTATGCGACTGTTGTCCAATACTGATGAACTTCTCCAGGCAACCATATTTTTACCATGACCTCTTCACAGCTAACAACATCAAAGATCTTGGTTAGATCAACAGACATTGTGTACAGACCTCTGTTCTGCTCCTGGCATTTCTCCTGGAGTTGTTGGGCAGCAAACACCATATTGCAATTCCTCTGCCCTTTCTGAAGCCACACTGGTTCTCAGGTAGATGACCATCTTCCAAGTGAAGGATCAACTAGTTGAGGAGGACTCTGGAGAGAATCTTGCTAGCAATATCTAAGAAAGAAATCCACACACACACACCTCCACCATGATTGCCATAAGACAATCTATGTCCTATTTCCTGAGGATTGAGAGAAGTCAATTAACGAGATCATTAGTAACTTTGGAGAGAGTAGTAACAGTGGAATGATAAAGTCAGAAGTTGAGTTCTTAAGAAGAGAGTGAGAAGAGAGAAAGTGAAGTCACCTATTACAGACAGCACTTTTGAGGAGTTCAGATACAAAAGACAGAAGAGATATAAGACAATAGTCTTAGATCTTATCTGATATAGAGGGATCAAGCAAGGGTTTGTTTCAGAATAGGAGAGCCATGGGCAAGTTTGTAGGCAGTAGGAGATGAACCAGTAGAGAAAAAGAGTTTGAAAAGTGAAAGATTGGGAAGCAGAGGGGACAATCAGCTGGAGGAGATGAGATAAGAAGGGGACCACTTGGGAGGGGTTAGCCTTGGTAAGGAATAATGCCACCTCATTACAGGGGTGAAGATATCTATCTGATCCCTTACTACTTAGATCTCACATCCTAAGACTCGATAAGGACCCAAGGCAGAGGACAAAGAAGTAGATATCTGTGTAGGTTTCTCTCCACTCACATGCCACCACCCAAGTTCAAGTCCTCAACAGCTTTTACCTAGACTACTTCAATAGCTTTCTAATTTGTCTCCCTGAATCCAATCTCTTCCCCATCTAAATGCACTGTCTACACCAGAGGTATCAAAAACTGGGTCACAGCTGGTTCACAACACTCCCTGATGCCACCTGAACCAGATTAAAATATAATGGGAAATTATTTATGAAAATAAATGTAAGTATGATAAAACATAGGTAATATTACATTTTAAAGCTAAGTCGATATGTATTCTTATGTCTAGTTTAGTGGTCCCCATTTATGTTTAAGGTTGACATTACTGTCTACACAGTGGCCAAAGTGATATTCCTAAAGTACAGGTCTAACTACATCATTACTATGTCGTTAACTACTGTTCAAGAGGCTCCAGTGACTCCCTATTACCTTAGGGATAAAATTAAAACTCCTGTATTCAACATTTAATGACTTCCATGATTTGGTGTCCAGTGATATTCCTGGATAGTTTTCAAATTATTCCCTTTGATCACTCTACATTCAGTCAGTAAACACCCATTATATTTTAAGTTAGAAGGAGCTAGGAGAGCAAAAACAGAGAAAGAAAACTTTAAACCAATTTCCCTAATGAATATTGATGTGAAAATTTTAAATAAAATACTAGCAAGGAGATTACAGCAATATATGACAAAGATATATCCCATGACCAGGTGGGATTTATTCTAGGAATGCAGGGCTAGTTCAATGTTAGGAAAACTATCATTGTAATTGATCACATCAGTAACAAAAACAACAGAAATCATATGATTATCTCAATAGAGGCAGAAAAACTCTTTGACAAAGGGGAACATTCATCCCTATTAAAAACATTACAGAGCATAGGAATCAGTGGAATTTTAAGATAAGTAGTATCTATCTAAAAGCATCATTAAACATCATCTGTAATAGGATAAGCTAGAAACTTTCCCAGTAATATCAAGATTGAAGCAAGGGTGCCCGATATCACTGCTATTATCTAATATTGTACTAGAAATGTTAGCTATAGCTATAAGAGAAGAAAAAGTCATTGAAGGTATTAGAATAGGCAATGAGGAAACTAAACTATCTTTCTGTGCTGATGATATGATGATATACTTAGAGAATCCTAGAGAATCAATTAAAAACTAGTTGAAATAATTAACAACTTCAGCAAAGTTGCAGGATAGAAATTAAACTCACATAAGCCATCAGCATTTCTATATATTACCAACGAAGTCCCCATAGGAAGAGATAAGGAAATTCCATTTAAAATCATTGTAGACAATATAAAATACTTGGGAGTCCACCTGCCAAGACAAACACAGGAACTATATGAATGCAATTACAAAACACTTCCTACACAAATAAAGTGAGATCTAATCAATTGGAGAAATAGTAATTGCTCATGGTTAGGTTGAGCTAATTAATAAAAACGACTGTTCTACCCAGATTAATTTATTTATTCAGTGCCATAACAATCAAATTCCATACACATAGATACACACACACACAGCTAGAAAAAAAATAATAACAAAATTAAACTGGAAAAACAAAAGATCAAAAATATTAATAGAATCGATGGAAAAAAATGTGAAGGAAGATGGCTTAGTAATACCAGATTTCAAACTACATTACAAAGTGTTAGTCATTAAAATAATCTGGTACTGGTTAGGAAATAGAGTGGTGTATCAGCATGATATATTAGGTACATAGTACACAGTAGTAAGGGCAATTAAATGACTCTGCAGTTAGAGCACTGGATACAGAATAAGGAAAAAATGAGTTCAAATCTGAGTTCAGATATTTATTAGCTGTGTGACCTTGGGCATGTTGTTTAGCCTCTGTTTGCCTTAATCTACTGGAAAAGAAAATGGCAAGCTACTTTAGCATTTTGCCAAGAAAATCCTATGGACAGTATGTCCCATGAAGAATCAGACATGACTGAACAACTCAACAAACGCAGTAGTAAATAACCCTAGTAATCTAGCATTTGACAAACCTAAAGATCCAAGATTTGAAGACAAGAAATCACGATTTGACAAAAATTGTTGAGAAAATTGAAAAGCAGTTTGGCAGAAACTAGGTATAGAGCAACATCTCACACCACCAAGGTAAGTTCAGAATGGACAAATGGTTTTACTTGTCAGATTTATGGATGAGGTAAGAATTTATGACCAAACAAAAGATAGCATTATGAGATATAAAATGAATAATTTTGATTACATTCAATTAAAAAGGTTTTATACAAGCAAAACCAGTGCAGTCAAGATTAGAAGGAAAGCAGAAAACTAGGGGGGAAATTTTTACAGCAAGTTTCTCTGATAAAGGGCTTATTTCTCAAATATATAGGAAACAGTTATATTTATAAGAATATAAGTAAATCCTCAGTTGATAAATGGTGAAAAGACATGAACAGGTAGTTTTCAGAAGAAGAAATCTAAGCTACCCATAGTCATATGAACAATGCTCTAATTTACTGTTGATTAAAAAATGCAAATTAAAACAACTCTGAGATATCACCTCACACCTTTTAGATTAGTTAATATTAGTTATTATGCCATAATAGATTAGTTAATATGACATTCACTCATATTAGATTAGTTAATATGGCACCAAAAAAAGAAAAGAAAAATGACAAATGTTGCTAATTGTTGCTGAAGTTGTGAACTGATCTAACCGTTCTGGAGTAGATTTTGGAATTATGCCCAAAGGGGCTATAAAGTTATGCATATCCTTTGATCCAACAATATGTCTCCTAGGTCTGTATCTCATAGAAATCAAAGAAAAATGAAAAGGATTTATATGTACAAAAATATTTATACCAGCTCTTTTTGTAGTGAAAAAGAATTGGAAGTTGGGAGTTGCCCATCATTTGGAGAATGACTTGAACAATTTATGGTATATGATTGTGATGAAATACTATTGTGCTATAAGAAATGACAAGCAAGATGCTTTCAGAAAAATGTGGCAAGACTTATTCAGTCAAACCAGGAGAACATTGTGCACAATAGCAGTGATATTGTGTGATGGTCAACTGTGAACGACTTAGCTATTCTCAGCAATACAATGGTCCAAGACAGTTTCAAAGGGTGCAGGATGAAAAATGCTCTCCATACCTAGAGGAAGAACTGATAGAGTCTGAATACAGATTGATGCATACTTTCCTTTCACTTTATCATTCTTGGGTTGGGTTATGTTTTGTTATTTTTAGTGAGGGAGGGGGGCCCTAGTGGGGGAGGGGGGAGCTGGTATATGTTTTCTTTTACAACTTGGCTAATATGGAAATGTTTTCCATGACTTAACATTTATAATCTATATCATATTTTTATATGACATTTTTAATCTACATCAAATTGTTTTCTTAAGGAAGAGAGAGTGAAAGGAGGGAAGGAAAGAATTTGAAACTAAAATTTTTTAAAAATTTAAACATAATAGAGAAAAAAATTAAAATTAAATGGAAAATAAATAAACAAAAGCAGGTAGGTGGGACAGTGAATAGAATAGTGGGCCTGGAGTCAGAACACCTGAATTCAGATCCAGGCTCAGTCACTTACCAGCTGTGTGACCCTAGGTAAGTCACAGCTTTTGTGTGCCTCGATTCGTTCATCTGTAGGATGAGGAAAATAACAGCACTTACCTCACAGGGTTGTTGTGAGGATCAAAAGTGCTTTAACACAATGCCTGGGACATAGTACATATTTAATAAATGCTTATTCCCTTCTAATTAAATGTGTGCTAGATATTGTACTGAATGTTCAAGATTTAAATAGAGACAAAATCATGTTCTCTGTTCTCAATGGTCTACAATTATTTCCCCCTCCTCCAGCTGCTGTGCCCCATTCTCCAATTACCTTATTTTGTTCCTCACTAATTATATAGTATTATGGCATTTTATTTCTTTCTCTACCACCACCCCCCCATCAGCTGTGACTTGCTGTGCAGCTACTCATCCAGTAGGAAAGATTATACCCAGCAAGTAGCAAGGACATAATCACAGAAAGTCAACCATTCAAAGCAGGAAGCATCTTCAAAGGGCATGACCCTCAGCAACAGAGAAGAGAGTCAAATGTGGATTTAAGACAGAATTAGTTCTGATTTGGGGGAGTTGTCCTATGGAGAAAAGCAGACCCATGGAGCTCAGTTGAGTGTCCAACAGCAACACTATAGCCAAGGTTGAGGGTAAAGGGAGAAGAAGCATCATGAGAACTCCACAGGAAGAAAAAACACACTAGTTCATTGCAATATTGGAGATCTAAGTTTCCTTGACTGCATGTGTTGCATTTGCATACTCTAAAGTAGTCTTGTCACAGACACTTTATAAATTTGCAGCAAAATTCACTTCAATTTTATTGGGGGAGAAGGGAAGGAAAAGATGTTTTGTAACTACTATTTTTATTTTGCATTTTAGTAAATCCTTGTTTTTGAGTAGAATATGTCTGCTAACTGACTGTTAAAAGTAGTCTTACCAATGGGGGCTTATGAGCTATATAGTTTTAGGACTAATAGCCCCTAAACCATTGGAACTTTTGAGAATAGTCAACTTGCTAGGAACCCAACCTACAAATCTGTGAATGCCAAATTGGGTAGGTAGCTCCAGATGGGGTGCTGTAGTAGGATCAAAAATTTAAAGTTAAAAGGAATTTTGGAGGTCATCTAAACTGACCTTTCATTTTATCGATGAGAAAGTGACATCCCAGTAATGAGTGGAAGATCCAGGATTTGAGACCCGGACTCTTTCCTGTGAGATCCCTTTCCAAATCTCCCAATACTATGCTACCATATAACCAAACTCTCCTGTTTCCTCCCGGATTGTAACTCAGTTATCTGTCTTCCCTTTGCACAATGACTCAGCATAGGGCTCCTTTACTCAGTTTATTAAATTCGTTATATAAAGTATTAGATTTAAAAGAATTGAATTTATACATTTTTCTATGAAAGACCTTCCCTCAATCCCTGCTGCATGACTGTGGGAGGGGAGGAGGATTCTTTAGCAGAATATATATTAGTCTGGCTTCTACATAGCTGGTAGGGCTTTCAGGATAAGAGTGATGTCCACTGATCACTTTCAGATCAATCATCATGAAACCAATAAGACACCTTCTCCCAACACTACCGGATAACCAGTGAGTGAGCCAACTCATTGCATGAGGCTTTCATCATTTTAACAAAACTATAAATACAAGCTCATCTTTCCATGGGACACAAAAGTACAAGACTCAATCCTTTAGGTTAAAAATGTTCATCAAGCCAGTTTGGAATTGATACATTTATGAAAATAAGTGTCAGATCAATAATACTTGCAAACTGTATGATTGAAAGGGCAAATAGCAAGGCAAGAAACTGCCCTGGAGCCTGATTCTTGCTTAGTAACAGTCAAACTCCTGGACATGTCAAGACTTTCATTCTACTCAATTTGATGACTACCTATCCATATTGCTCTTGCTCTATTGTTTTAGACTCAGTGACCAGTGACCCCCATTTGGGGTTTTCTTGGCAAAGATACTGGAATGGTCTGCCATTTTCTTCTCCAGATCACTTTGTAGATAAGGAAACTGAGACAAAGCGGGATTAAGTGACTTGCCCAGGATCACCTTTATCTAAGGCCAAATTTGAACTCAGGTTTTCCTGATTCCAGGTCTGGTGCTCTATCCACTGTGACACCTAGTTTCCCAGGAGAAAAATTTAAAAAATGAAATTGACATTGCCCTATAGGAAGGAAAAAATACTCCCCTAGGAGTGAGGTATGCTGGGGAAAACATGGAATTTGAAGTCAGAAGGCTGCCAGGGCATACCCCTATGCGGGCAACTGGTTCTGCAGAGTTCAGAGCAAGCAGAGCTGCAGATGGAAACTTCACATTGAGCTACGAAGTCCAGGTCAAGCCCTCTATAAAGAAAGACTAGAGTGGAATTGAGTGTTCTGCCTTCCAGCCCTCCAATTAGAGGGAAGAGGAGGCTGGGGGAGCCTGGAGGTGCTGAGTATCCAAAACTGAGTTAAATATCATGTAAGAGAAAAATGAAAACAAAGAGGTGGCCGTGATTTACCCGAGGTCATGCCAGTAATGCATGATTTGATACTCCTTTTACCACCAGGCTGGCATGAGAAAAGACAGTCATCAACTGATGATCATTGACCATGTGATTTGGAATTGACAAAGACCTTAGAGATGGTCTGATCCAAACCTTTTGTTTGACAACTGAGTGAAGGAGAGTTCAGAGAAGAGAAACCATTTATTAGGTCACATAGATAGTAAGTTACAAAGCCCAGACGGAAACCCACATCACTGAATTTTGGATACAATGTTCTTCCCATTAGACTCTCCCACTCCTCCAAGAAGGCTTCATCCTCTCACTACCTTTTCTTGGAACCCCTAGCTTACCTTTAGTCCCAACTAAAATCCCATTTTCCCCAGGAAGCCTGCCCTAACTGCTCTTAATTGCAGTGCTTTCTGAATGCTAATTATTTCTTATTTATCCTGTGTATAGCTTTGCTTTGTGAGGAGAAGACAATGAGGCTGGTGACCTTGCACAGCCCTCAGAACAGAGTCAAGTGCAGGTCATGTCATTTCTCTGATGTCATGGTCGTCTTCAAAAATGGACAAACACAACCTGGGAGTAGACTGAGCTGCCTGAATGACTCAGCTAGCTAGGGAACTCAACTCATTCTCTCCTGTCGGTTTCACCCTCCCTTTACTTCTCCTCTGCAAAGGAAAGTAATTTTGGATGGCCAGATATGCCCACTTAACTTGAGGATTACTGGCCTGCTTTGTTTCTCTTTGCTTTCCTCTACTGTCCTCTCCTGTCCTGCCTTCTCCTGCCCTGCCCTCTCCTATCCTCTCCTTCCCTGCCCTCTCCTGTCCTGCCCTCTCCTGCCCTCTCCTTCCCTGCCCTCTCCTGTCCTGCCCTCTACTGTTCTGCCCTCTTCTGTCCACTCCTTTGCTGTCCTTTCCCCTCCAGACCTTAAACCTTAAACCTACTGCACTCTGAAATTCATAGACTGGGACCCTAACCAGACTCCACTTAAGGCCTGTTTCCTGGACCCATTCTAACCAATGAGTAAATCAAATGTGTTTCCTGACACTTCCAGCTTGATTTATTTATTTTTCTTTTGCTCATTAAAGGGACCACTCCCTGACTACTTCTTAAACAGGTCCATTCACTGTATGGGACTTACCTCACCCTAAGTGAATACCTAAATAGGCCCAAGGCCAAAGACACCACGGTCTCCCATTGCATCCTGGGCCATCTCCAGTCATTCTGATGAATATCTGGTCACTAGATCCAGATGGCTCAGGAAGAGAAAGTGAGGCTGGTGACCTGCACAGGCCTCCCTCACTCAAAACAAAGTCAAGTGCAAGTCTTTCCATCATATCTCCGCTGTCATGGTCCTCTTCAAAAATGGACAAACACAACGGCAGCTTCACCTTGTGTACATTTGCTTGCACGTTGTCTCCTCCATCAGACTGCGAGCTCCTTGAGGACAGGGAGTATCTTTTGTCTCTTTTTATATCTCCAGTATTTAGCACAGTGCCAGGCACATAGTAAACACTACATAAATGCTAGCCATTATCACTGCTGTTATTATTTAAATCTACCTTAGATACTTCTAGATGTGTGACTCTGGGAAAGTCACTTAAAAAAATCTCTGTTTGCCTCAGTTTCCTCATCCATAAAAGAGGATAGTAACAGCATCTGCCTCTCAGAGTTGTTATGCGGATCAAATGAGATAATATTTGTAAAGTGCTTAGCCCAGTGCCTGGCACATAGGTAGGTGCTATATAAACATTAACAGTTCTTATTATTACCCTGGCTTGAATTATTTCATGAGGCAGCTGGGACCTCACAGTCAGCTTCACTCCTCATTCCGGACTTTTTTGCCTCCTTTTCAATAGCCTTACCCAGCTCAAGTACCCTCCCCTACATATACTCTGTGGCTCTCCTTTATTTTCTGCCTTCCTCACATTAGAATGTGAACTCCTTGAAAGCAGGGATTTCTTTCTTTTTTTTTTTTTGCTTATATTTGTATCCCTAGCACTTGGCACAGTGCCTAACATACAGTAAGCACTTAATAAATTCTTTATCTATCTATCTACATGATCTATATAAAGGTCCACAGTACAAGAGTTAAATAACAATGAATAACACCTAAGAGATGCTTATTGAATAATGGACAATGAATTATAGGAGTTGGAAAGGGGAGAGATCATGAGGGTTGAAATGAGCAAGGAAGCCTTCATGGAAAGGGAATAATTGAGGGGGGTCTTGAAGGGTGAGTTTGGGTCAAAGTGACCAGTCCAAATCCTACAGGATTCAATTAGCTTTTCTCCCATTTCTCTATCACAGACAGAACACCCAACAGTGGCCAGGCTCTGGAAAAAAATGTGGCATCAGTTCACAAGGATGACTGGGGGACAGAAGTATGGTTACCTCAAGAAAGAATTGTGTCTACTACTAGAAAATCCATTTCCTCCTGGTGATGAGTCATCCACCTCAGCGCTATATTCAAAGGCTAGAGCATCTGCTACCTGAGTGCTTTCTGGAGGGAAGCCAGGCTGGTAAAAACAATTTTATGAGCCAGTAAATATTTCCTACTTATTTGTAAACTTGACCCACCATATATTCATGCATAGCAGACACCATCACAGTCAGGTCATATCCCATTTCAAAGCAACAAGGTGAAAAAGAAACCCTCAGCCCTTAGACTTTTATCTTTTCATGGGCATTGGATATTTCTGGAGAAAGGGATAGGCACAGACTCACAGAAGTTGAGAATCTCAGGGATGGAAGGAATATCAGGCCCTCTAGAATACCCCCAACGAGTAGACATCCAGTCTTGATATGAAGCTCTCCACTGAAGTAGAAGGCATGTTGGACTCAAGAAAGCCTATTAAACTTCCTACCTATTAGTAAATTCACCTGTGCATAGAGTCAAAATCTAAATCCTTGAAACTTCCACCAAAAGTGGGCAGCTAGGTGGCGCTGTATTGTACAGAGTGCAGGACCTTGAGTCAGGAAGACTCATCTTTCTGAGTTCAAATCTGAGCTCAGGAATTTACTAACTGGGTGACCCTGGGCAAGTCCCTTCTCCCTGTTTGCCTCAGTTTCCTCATCTGTAAAATGAACTAGAGAAGGAAATGGCAAACCACCCCAGTATCTTTGCCAAGAAAATCCCAAATGTGGTCCTGAAGAGTCAGACACAACTGAAATGATTGAATGACACAAATCTACCCAGTGTTCCTGGTTGTGACCTCTGGGACCACACTGAACATGACTTTAAGTAAGTCACTTCCTTTCTCGGACATTCAGTTCCTCACTTGTAAAATGACCAAGTTGGGCCAAATAGCTCTTGAGGCAGCTTTAAATCTATCAGTCAATGAAATCTAACTTTTCTTCCAAATGCCAGCTCTTCAAATACTTGAAGGTAACTCTCTTGCTCTGCCTACACCCAAGCCTCCTTGCCTCCAGGTCAAAAGTCCCTGGTTCCTTCAAGCCATGGTAAGTGGCATAGTGGATGGAGCCAGGAGGTCCTGAGTTTAAATTCTACCTTAGACAATTAATAGCTTTGTGACCTTGAGCAAGTCACTCAGTTTCCTCAACAGGACGTCATGGGAGACAGGTACATTTGAGTTTAAATCCAGCCTCAGACACTTCCTGGCGGTGTGACTCTGGACAAGTCGCTTAATCTTGTTTGCCTCAGTTTCCCCAACTATAAAATGGGAATAATAGTACCTGCCTCCCAGGGTTTTTGTGAGAATCAAATAAGACAATATTTGCAAAGCACTTAGCACAGTGCCCGGAACAAAAATAGCAGCTACCTCTCAGAGTTATTGTGAAGATCTAGTGAGGTAATATACCAAAGGCACTTTGCAAACCTTAAAGCACATTTATTTGTCAGCTGTTCTTAGATGGCCTGGATTCAAGACCATTCTCTGTTCTGGTAGCCCTTCTCTGGACAGGTTATCAATGCCTGTCCTAAACTGGGGTTAGTTCCCAGAACTGAATATAATCAATCAGATATGATCTGCCCAGGACGTGGGTGAAATGAGGTTGCTGGCTAGACTTGATTATGACCTCTAAGGTCCCTTCCAGCTCCAAAATTGTATGTCTATGCGCCTTTGATTACCCTAGTTGTTAATGCTTTCACGTTCTGGAGTTTTGGAGATGCCCATATTGAAAGTTTAGGAGACCCATCACCTCAGTCCCTAGCATCTTGACATTTAACAAAAGTTAAACATATTTAAATGTTTATTTAACATTTAACATATTTATTAAAACATGTTTAGGGAGACAGAGCTGGGAAAATGTATTTTGCAGCTAAAAATCTTCAGCACTTTCCGTTTTGAATTCATGTTTTTTAAGAAGCTACTGTTTATTAGGTTGTGCCTAGGCTCTTGGGGTACAGAGATATCCCAGTCATAAAGCTGACCTTTAGCAATTTAAATGAGGGGAGAGAAAAAAAAGTACACAAACAATTGGTACAAAAGAAATAAAGAGATAAGTTCCCTTAGAGAGGTCCAGGGAAAGTACTTGGGAAAATTTGAGGAGGGGACAATTCATTTCAATCAAAAGTGATCAGGGTGTATTTCATTACAATAGTGTTGGACCTTGAGGGAAGGGAGAAACTTCCACTGATGTCAACCAATCAATAAACATTGATTAAGTGCCTCCTGTGTGCCAAGCACTGTGCCAAGTTCTAGGGATACAAAAAGAAGCAAAAGACAATCCCTTGAGGAGCTTCCAATCTAATGGGGAAGAAAACATGCAAACAAATAAGCAAAGCAACCTATATACAGGATAAATAAGAAATAATGGATAGAAGAAAGGCACTAGAATTTAAAGATTGGGAAAGACTTCCTGTACAAGGTGGGATTTTAGTTGGAATCTTTTTAAAAAGTCAGGGAACGGAGTAAGCAGAGAGGTGAAGAGGGAGATCATTCCAGGCATTCCAGGCCTGCCAAAAATGATGTCAGGAACTTAGAGATGGACTGTCTTGTTTGTGGAACAGCCAGGAGACCAGTGTCACTGAATCAGAGTATGTGTTGGGAAGTAAGGTGAAAGAAGACTGGAAAGATAGGACCGGGTAGGTTACGAAAGGCTTTGAATGCCAGAGGATTTTGTATTTAGTCCTGGAAGTGTTAGGAGTTTATTATTTTTCTTATAGGAGCCACTGGAGTTTATTGAGCAGGAGGGTGACCTGGTTGAATCTTCACTTAAGGAAAATCACTATGGTGGCTGAGTGAAGGATAGGTTGGAATAGGGAGAGACTTGAAACAGGCAGACCCACCAACAGGCTACAGTGACACAGGAGGCACCAGAGTTCTGGAGAGAGGGAAAGGGGTATATTCAAGAGCTACTGAAAAGGTGAAATCTACAGGACTTGACAAAAGTTTGCATATGGGAGGTGAGAGAGAGTGAGGAATCCAGGGTGACTCCAAGGTGGGAAGCCTGAAAGAATAGGAGGATGGTGATGCCATCTACAATAATAAGGAAGGGGGGAGGGAGAAGGCTTTGGAGGAGGAAATAATGAGTTCAGTTTTGGATATATTGAGTTTAAATTGTCTCCCAGAGATCCAATTCAACATGTCTGAAAGGCAATTGGAGATGTAATTTTGGAGGTCAGCAGAAAATTTGGGGCATGATAGGTAGATTTCAGAATTATCGGCAGAGAGATAATTAAATCCATGGGAGCTGATGAGATTGCCAAATGAAGTAGCATAGAGGGAGAAGAGAAGAGGACCCAGGACAGAACTCTGGGGGAATCACGATTCACATTCTTACTGGGTTTTAAAGCTTACATCTTTCTTTAAAATTCTATGCTAATGCCTCACCGAGGGGCATCAGGATAGTCAGAAAGGCGTTGGATCTGGGGTCAGAGGAGCTGGGTTTGAATCCCACCCTGTCCCTTATTCCCTATGTGACTTTAAAACAAGTTGTTTAACCTCCAAGAGCCTCAGTTGCCCAACCTGTAAAATGAGGATGTTAGACCCTTACAGCTATTAGACCTACAATCCTTAGTCTCAACTTCTCTGAGCCCCAGTTTCCTCATTTGTAGTGAAAGGGTTAAATTATATGGCCCCCTGAAGTTGTTTTGAGCTCCCAAATTCTGTAATTCATATTGTCCATAAAGTAAATAGAACTCCTCAAACATAGCCATGCCCCCAGTCCCAGTTCCCCATCACCCATGCCCGGGCAACTCTAAATTATCAAGTGTACTCTGATCCCCCAAATGGTACCGAAATCACCAACATATGCAGAATTCAAAACTATAGGACATCAAATCCAATCACTGGAATTCTCTTTATTTCAGAGTCCATTAATCCAGATAGAGAAGATGCAATTCACTTTCCCTCCTCAACTGCTAGGCACAAAGTAGGGGGAAAACATAAATAAATAAATAATGAGTGTTTATTGAATTGAACTGAATTAAAATAAAAACAATCACCAGTAGTCACTGCCAGACCTCTCTCCCAGACTTCCATTCATTTTAGCAGAGCTAGCCTTCCCCCATGCAAATACAACTTTAATGAAAAATGACTGTCACTTCATTCTCTGCCGGACTGTTTAATCAGGTCATAGACTTTTTTTTATTGTCAGTAAAGTCAGTCATGACTTTTTCATTGGCTGCATTGTCCAGGAGACAGAGACTTCATTCCACACACCTGGCCAGGAGTCAGAATGCCCTTAACTGGTTAATCCCCCATCAGCCAAGAAGTTTTTATTGAGTTCTGATCGCTTGTCCAGCCCTGCTCAGGTCCTGTTGGGGAAAGAAGGATGGTATATCACTGCCTTCCAGCAGCTTAGACCCATGGGAAAGGCTTTATAAAGCCTTGAAGACCCTCCCAGGTCTGCTCTTAATTTTTTGAATTTTGCCTCAGCTACTGTCTTAGCCTGGAGTTTCCCTCAGCCCCTGGAGCCTCCTCACCCTGGGAGCCCTGTGGGTTTCTCACTCTGGAACATCTCGTACCATTGGGGAGATCCTCTAGCAGCCTCCTTTTTTGAGAGTGGCCCAGATTAACCAACCTTCATTTCCCTCCCCCCTCCCCAAATTTCTAGATTATTTCTGTGGTCTCCCCTACAATAGCAGAAAGTCTTTGAGGACAGAGAAGAGGACAGTTTTTTTTTCTTATATTTATATCCCCCATTCCTGCACACATTCCTGCATTACTAATGCTTGTTTGGCCAAAGAGGTCATGCACCTTGAACTTGTCTTTTCTCAGGTGTCTAAGGTGTCTGCCTCAGTTTCTGGCTGCATGCCAGTCTCTTTGATAAGACAGTTAATGGGGGGTAGGTAGGAAAGAAGGAATATGCTATTCCCTCTAAACTCACTCTCACTTCCAATTTCCGTCGTCTGGTTACCAGATGCTGGTGTCTACCTACTCAAAGTACTCCCCAAAACTAATTCTCCCCACAGATGCTGGAATGGTCCCTATGGAATTCCTTCTCTGAGATACCAAGCCCCAAAAAGGTGTCTAACTCTTTCCACCAATCCCAATGAATTTCCTCATCTAATTTGTTCAATCACTCAGGTCCTTTGTTCATCTCAATTTAATTAGCTAGGCTGTTTCCATCTAGTTTAGGCCTTGATTGATAGGTTAATTCTTTAACTCCATCAAAGAGACATTTTCACCTGATTGAAATATCAGGGCTTAGAACATCATGGTAGCTACATTAATTGAGATTGGGATGAGAAGATTGGAATGCTTCTTATATGTACTTTATGGGTAAACTAAGAAATTTTCAGGAGTCAAGTTTTGAGCAAGTAATTTTTTTTTTTACATGATCAACAGAAGCCTTCAGGTTAATGTTTAGCAACCAGCTTTCCCAAAATTGTATGTACAACTAACTTTTAAGTTTAATCTACATTATAAACATTTTCTCTGGTTTTTTTCTTAAGTCTAAACAATTAATCAAGCCCTATTTTGTAGTCTTAGCCTATTTGGGCTACAGGGATGAAAGCTCCCATGGAAAATTTAATTAAAGTTTCTTTTAATCCAATTCTAGCTGTCTCCAGCACATCTCTGACTTTAGAACCTAACCTCCACATAAAATATGGCTACCCTAGGAATTCTCTGACATCATCAAGCTAATATTCTTTGTTATAAGAGCTGCTCCAGCTGTGACACATGTTTGACATCCTATGTCCCTCCCAGCTCTGACGTAACATTCTCTGTTCTAAGGCCCCTCTCAGCCCTCTTCATAGGCTATGGTATGAGTCCTACAGAGACACAGAGAGAAGGAAAAAGGGACAGAGAGAGGAGAGACAGAGAAAGAGAGACAGAGACAGAGAGAGAGACAGAGACAGAGACAGAGAGAGAGAGAGAAAGAGGCAGTTACGATAGAAGTTACAAGCAGATCATCTGGGCAAAATGAAAATGGAATGCCTCCAGCAGGGAAGGGGAAGGGTTTGTTTTGGCACCAATCAAAATGAAGATCATAATTAACCAGGGCTTAATTACCTCTAAACGAGGTGCTGCCATGTTCATGTTTCACCCAACATGTCTAAAAAGGCTTCTGTCATTGGTAAAGGAGGCAATAAGCAGAGCGGACAGTAAATTATTAATAACAAAGACTTGGTATTGCTGAAACACCTCTCGTCTCTGACTTCTGAGGTGCTTTATAAACATTAGTTAATTAAGCCTCTCAACACCCCTGCAAGGTACATGTTACTACCTCTATTCTTCAGATGGCTGAAAACTCTCTTATTTTTAAGACAATAAACCCATTATCTCTGAACCAGCCACAACAAATCTCACATTATAAATGTTCTCCTCCACTGGGGAGGCAGAGCTCTGAAATCTTAGAACTTTAGAGTAAGGAGAGGCTTCAGAGCACATTTGAATGGTTCTTTTGTTTTACAACTGCAAGTTATCCATCTACATCACAGTGGGTTAAGGAGATGGTGCCCCCAACTGGAAAATCCTCCCCCAAATTTTTAGGACCTCCCTTTGTACCAAAGAAAAAACTCTGATTTTTTTAATCAGATGTGTATAGTGTCTAATTGTAAAATTGGGGCATATTTATGGTATTAAAAGAAAATACGTTGATATTATATAATGTTAAATTTTATGCATTTCTGAGTTTCTAAACTATTTTCTGTGTGGCCTGCCGACCTTCATGTTTCATTTGCAGTTTCTGTAAAAACTCCCAAAACATTCTCATTTAATTTCTTATGTTGACTCATGATATATCAAAGCCACAAGGGGGAAAGACACGATGTAGAAGGCATAGCTATACATTGAGAGAGCCCGGAGAAGTCAGTTCACATCTTGAGCCAAATTCTTACTAGCTATATAAACTCCGATTGTTCTTTTAACCTCTCTGAACCATAGCTTCTTCATTTGTAAGCTAGGGAGGGTGGTACCTGATGTCCCCTAAGGTTCCTTCCAACTCTAAGTCTATGAGACAACTTCTCAGTTTCCTCATCTGGAAAAGAGTGATAATAGGACCTGTCTCAAATTGTCAATAGGATCATTCTCAAAGGTATGAGAATGAAATGAGAGCGCATATGAAAAGGGAAGGAAAGAGAAAGGTTGTTGTTCAGTCATATCTTGCCATATAACCTGGAAAATTTCAGTCAGCTTTTGTATGAGCACTGGTCCCCAACCTTATAAATCTCAGCTGGAATACAATCAGCACCAGGTGCTTTGCCACATGAAAGGAGCCTTAAAACCTCTTCTTCAGTTGGAAGTTCAGCTAAGGAGGAATTGACTTCAACCTGAAGTAAATGGTCAATGGCCTCCACATTGATTGATGATGGTCTGCTGAGAACACTATGGAAGCGTTAAGCCCATCTCTCTAGGATCATGTCCTTATCACTAATCAATGTGGCTCCATCGGCACTGAGTAGTTGTGATGCCCCATGGGGTTTTAGTCCATAAATGGCTTTCAGAGAATCATAAAAGCACTTTAGATTGTTACCATCAACATAAAACTGAATTTCATCTGCCTTCTTAATGAGTCAGGAATCCTGCATCTCTCTAAAATTTGCTTATACTTTGCTTTTGATGGAATTAAATGCTGCCTTCTTAGAGGTGGATGAACTATTCTGCTGGTATATCCTGTGGAGTTCTTGTTTTTTGCTTAGCAGCTTCTGAATTTCCCCATCAATTTCATCAAACCAGTGTTGGTGTTTGCAAGTGTTCTGACCCAGATGAGCAAATGCAGTGCTGTACACCACATCTCTGAGACCTGCCCAATCCTTTTCTGCTCCACTGTTGCCAACTGTGTGTTGGCTCAACTTTCCCTCCAAGTTAGCAACAAACTGTTCAAGCTCAGAGAAGAGCTCTCATTTGTTGACATTAATTCTTCTAGTAGTCATTTTGCCTTGGGAGAATCTTCATGACCCCCTTTGGAGCTTTCTGGTCAAAGAATGGTTTGTCATTTCCTTCTCCAGGTCATTTTACAGATAAAGTGACTTGCCCAGAGTCATTTACTAAATAGCTGAGGTTGGATTTGAACTCAGGATGATGAGTCTTCCTCACTCCAGGTCTGGTGCTCTGTGCACTATAGGGCTACCTAATTGTCCTGAAGGGAAAGGAATAAATACTTATTAAACATAGTGTGCCAGGCACTGTGTTAAGGACTTTGTAAATATCATCCCATTTGTTCTTTACAATAATCCTACAAGTGATGTTTTATTCTCCCCATTTTATAGTTGAGGAAACTGAGGCAGAATAGAGTAAATTACTTCCATAGGGTCATATAACTAGTAAGTGGCTGAGGCTGGATCTGAGTTCTCTCTACTGTATCACCTTGGTTGTTTTCTGTTTTCAAATTGTTGGTCCTAGAGTTGGAGTCAAGGTGCAATGGATCCAGATGTGGCTGATTAGACATCAACCCAAGTTTGGAAGGCTCTACAACAGGTTGGGCACAAATAGTTCATATGAACCTTTGGGTGGATTCTCTAAATCTGTGCATCTCATGATTCTTTGGGGCTACAACAATTTGGCTTTGCTCATACAGAACAGCACCTTCTCTGATGTGGGCATGCCATGCTGGATACTCCTGTGCCAGTGTCTTCCAAGTCTCACAACTGATTCCCAATTTCTTCAGAGAGACCTGGAGAGTATCCTTGTATCACTTCTTCTGACTACATTTGTGAATGCTTGCCCTGTGTGAGTTCTCCATAAAATAATCTTTTAGGCAAGTATACATTTGACATTCAACCAACATAGCCAGCCCACCACAGTTGTGTGTGTAGTAGAGTGTGAATGGTTGGCAGATTAGCTCAAGAAAGGACTTCACCTAGATTCCCTATGAAAAGCATTTTGCAAACTTTAAAGTGCCTTGATAAATAAAATAAATGCTAACAGCTATTGCTATTCTAATCTTCTTTTAGAGATGAATAAAGCATGTTATCCTCATGTTGTAGAAGGGAAAACTGAGGCTGGGAAGGATTAAGCAGCTTTTTAGTCCTTATCTTTTCCACCTCCAATTTCCACATTTTGCACTACAACTAGTGTAGTACAAAAAAAATGTTTTCAGAGCCAGAGAATCTGTATTCAAATCCCAGCTCTTCCACTTAGGACCTGAGTGACTATGGAAAAGTCTTAGTTTCTCTCACTAATGGAATGGGGAAATAGGATGTTACTTGTATTAACCCCCACAGTAGGACTAATATGTACCTCTTGAAGAGTTTTCTAAGTGAGTTCATCTTCTCCTGCGACAACTTCCATACCTAAGCCACTTTTAACTCAAATATTCTCCCATTTTATCCACAAAACAACCTTTCATGGTAAGATGGGTGCCTGTATTCCTAGACCCATTTTACGGTTGTGGAAACTGAGGAGTAGACAGGCAATGATTTACCCAAGGCCCGTCCATGACAGTAACAAATCTGATCCAAGATAGAACCTAGATCTTCTTGAGTTAAGAACAGAGCCTTTCCAATAGACATCAATTATAGAATGTACCTGGTTCTGTTCTGTTTTCTCCCTAGCTTTTCACCAAACTACCCAACCCTGTTTTCTTAATCTTTCAACCTTCTCTGCTGCAACTAAACCTGTATAACTAAGACCATGTAAACGCCAAAGAAAGATTACCCTTCTGAACCTCAGTTTCCCCAGAGTTGGATTAGATGATCTCCAAAGTCCCTCCCAGCTCTGACATTTTATGTGCCAAGGTCCCTCTTCACTCTTACATTCTGCATCAGTAATTCTTAACCTGTGGTTCATAGACATTTTTTCAAAAAACATTTGATAATTGTATATCAATATAATTGATTTTTAGGACAGCTAGGTGGTGCCATACTTGCAAAGAACACTGGTTCCTGGAGCCAGGAAAACTCATCCTCCTGTGTTCAAATCTGGTTTTAGACACTTACTAGCTGTGTGACCCTAGACAAGTCCCTTAACCCTTTTGGCCTCCGTTTTCTCATCTGTAAAAATGAACTAGAAAAGGAAATGGCAAACCACTCCAGTATCTCTGCCAAGAAAATTCCAAATGGGGTCACATAGTCAGGCATTACTGAAACAACCCAACAACGACAACAAATAATTGGTTTCTTTTATGATCTTATATGTTCTATTATACATTTTATTTTTTTAGTTTGACATTAATTACATATTTTAAAATGTTATTTTGAGAACAGATGCCTGATTTCGGCAGACTGCCAAAGGGTTCCATGACATAAAATTCTCTATACTCAATTCTGACATTCCCTGTTCTAAAGCTCCTTCCAGTTCTGACATTCTCTGTTCCAAGGTCCTCTCAGTTTTAAATCCTTTATATTATCATAAAGAGAATAGCAAGTGAAAGTTGGGGGTATCTTTTGGGTAATATACTCCAAAGGGGACTAGCCAGGAATCCTATCAATTTTTTCTGGTTATCTCAGGGAAACACTTTAGTCATTTACATATCAGAAGAAATGACCACATGACTCCATGCACCCCCAACTCCATGCAACCATAGTGGCCAAAACCTCCTATTTTTCCTTTGGGCCAGGGAGCAGTATCTTTTAAGAAAGCTGACACTGTTTCTTCCATAAAAGAACTCGAATAGTAGATGCAAAGTTTAATTTGATTTCTCACTCGAGTAAACAAGACATTTCACTCTCTGCTTCCCTTTAGATATGGTCCTGGCATCGTATTCACAGAGCCATTTTGAAGACTCCATCTCTCTTTGAATTGCCTTGCACACAAAGACCAGACTTAAAAGCTTAAAAAAGTTCCTCTCTTCTCCCCAGACTCTCTCAGGTCAGACCCATCACTAATCCAAGGCTGAACTCTGTCCTGGCAAAGCTATCAAGGAACAGGGTGACTGGTCCATAATCTCACACCTATTATAAGGAGAAACAGCTCATAATCCTTCCATTGCCATGGACAGGAGATGTATTTGTAACTAAACAAGAAATAGAGTCAGTTATAAAAGATAAAATAGACAATGAAAGTGAAACTGGAAAAGCCTCTGCACAAACAAAATCAGTGCATCTAGGACGAGAAGAAAGGCAGTTGAATAGGGAAAAATGTATCAAATTTATCAGATAAGGGTTAGGTATCCAAGATGTTTCTACATCTAACAGATATACTGTATATGACTGAAATCCATTCCCCAACAGATGAGTCCTCTGGAGAAGAGGTTGCTTATTGTACTTACTGATCAGGGTTCTTTAGTCTTCCAAAGTTGTTTGCCTTTACAATGCTGCTGTCATTGTATAAACTGTCCTGGTCAGGTTCTCTTCACTATGTATCCCTTCATACATGCCAGGATTTTCTGAAGTCATCTTTCATCATTTTATGGCATAAGAACATTTCATTACATTCACATATCACAACTGGTTATTTCTCAGATGATGAGTACCCTCCCTTTAGTTTCTAGATCTTTTCTTTTTTTTCCCATTTTTAATCTTCTCTTGGGACTATTCCCTTCTTAATATTATCTCATCTCTTAACACCTCCCCCCAGCCCCCATCTCCACCTGTATATGTGTGTGGTGCATATACAAACATGTGTTCAATATATGTACGCATATGCATACGTATATCTAATTGTATATCTAGACAAATAATCATGTGCATATCTATATTTATATGACTCACTGTGTGTATGGCTATATATGCATATATATGTCTATATATATGCATATATATAGATATATGCATATATATACACAAGTGTATATCTCTATGTATAGATATAGTTAGATATGCATGCACAATACATCAATATGTATATACATTTGAATGAATATATGTATTGTGCATATATACACATGTGTGCATGTATACTTCCATGCACATATGTGTGTGTGTCTTTATATAAAGATATGTACACATGTATGTTTATATTTATCTCTCTATATAGAGATATATATCTCTATATATACATATAGAGACCCATATAGAGATATACACACATATGTGCGCATGTATGTATGCATGTATATAGATATGTATCTATACCTATCTAGATATCTATACCTATATAATTGATATCCATATCTATCTACCTACCTATCTATCTAGGTATATATATATATATGTATGTATCTATATCTATCTAGATATCTATGTCTATATAGATTATATAATCTATATCCACATCTCTCTACATATTTATTTATCTATCTACCTATCTATCTAGGTATATGTGTGTGTATCTATATATATCTAGATATCTTATATCGATTATATAACCTATATCCACATCTATCTATCTACCTATTGTCTGCCTCTGTAAGAAAAGCATTGGCAAAATGCGACAGATATGACCATTATTGCTGCTGCAAGGATTTTACAGAGTTGTTGATTCAGGCAGAAGATGGTACAATACAGCCTGTCAGTGATGTGCGGATTTTGAGAAATAACCCTGTGGACTAAGGAAGCTTCATAGATCAGGTTATAGGACCAGGCAAGAAGGACAGAGTATGGTTTGGAAACAAGTTGCACAGAGACTGCCCTGGATGCAATGTCCCTGTCTGGGGTCATGTGTGGACCGAGGCTTCCCTGGGTAGATGGCACTGGGTCAGTAATAAGAACTCATACTGGCCTCCTGCTGATTCCAGGAATCCCAGACAGCACTCTCTTGCCCTCAGGGACTTTGCCCAAAACTCAGCTTCTCAAACTGTCTGGGTGCAGCAGGCACACTGCTCCACCTACCTCTTCATGAAAAATGCAATTGCCAAAGGGCAGCCGAGGGTTCCTAGACATGTCAATGAAAGATTAAAAACATTGAATAAAAGATTAAAAACATGGTCAGGAGCTAAAAAATAAAAATAGTCATCCTAAGTCAATCTGTTTGCTCTCCTGCGTGGCTGGCATTTTGAGTAGGTGAAAACCTCCAGGAGAAACACAGGCGGGGAAAAAAAGGACTGACTCTGGATTCAGAGGCTGTTTTAGTGATTTTTCATTCCTGTCCGACTCTTCATGACCCCATTTGGGGTTTTCTTGGCAAAGATCCTGGAGTAGTGTGCTATTTTCTTCTCCAGCTCACTTTATAGATGAATAACTAAGGCAAACAGGGTGAAGTGACTTGCCCAGACTCACAAAGCTAGTAAGTGTCTGGGGTCAGATTGAACTCAGGTAGATGAGTCTTCCTGACTCCAGGCTGGACACCTTATGCACTGTGGTGTCACCTAGCTGTCCATGGAATCAGAGGACTCTGGTTCAAATTTTGCCTTTAATCCTTACTGTCTGTTACCCTGGGCAAAATATTTAGCCTGCTTGGGCCTCAGTTTCCTTATCTGTAAAATGAGAGAGTTGAACTAGCTGGTACCCGAGGTCTGTTACGGCTCCAGGTTGATGATCCTATGACCGCCTTCTCAAAGCTGGCCATTGGCTACAAAGCTAATATAGTCATTTACTGGACTTCCCAGGAGTAACCATGACTGAACTTGGCTGGACATAAATGCTATGTTAATGTCATTATTTTTATGTATTATCACAACAACAACTATCTGAGCTTGATGGTATATCACAAGATGCTAGTTTTTTGAGAACAGGGGCTATTCATTCTTACCTTCATATCCCCAATGCAGGTATACAGTTTTGCTTTATCGGGGTTTGGGGGGGGGTTTAATCAGATATATGATTTCGGTTCTGTAAGGGGTTTCCTATGAGGAAACTCCCTCCACCAATGCAGGGTGGCACTCCTTTTCTGCAGTTTACAGTCTTGGAGAGTCCCTGGGGACACTGAAAAGTTAAGTGACTTGCCCATGGTCACACAGTCAGTACGGGACAGGGGCAGCCCTTGAATCCAGGTTTTCCTGCTTCAGTCTAGTTCTCTATCCACTATGCCACAGAACATGGAACTTCACATATAATAGGAATTTAATAAATAGTTATGCGATGAACAAATAAATGAGTAAGGAAGTGAATGAATGACATACTGAGTGAATGAATGAAGTAGACAGTAATGAATGAATGAGGTAGTGAGTGCATGAAATTAATGAAATACATACATGAATGAGGAAATGAGTGAGTCAATAAATAAACAAGAAGTAAATGAATGAACTAGTGATGAGTGAATAAGATAGTAAGCGAATGAATGAATGAATGAAATTCAAATAAGTTCAACAAGTTGCCCAAAATCACACAGTTGGAGTCAGAGCCAGGAAAGGGAGTTAGATCTCCTGCCTTGGGGTCAAACTCTCTTTCTACTACATCATGGCAGTGTCTTATCTTCAATGAAGTGGTAAGGTGCCCTGCTTTCTCCATTTTTGTCCACGCCCCTTGCATGACAGACCTGTGCCATCTGCAGACAACACTCTCAGAGGAGCCAGCAGACTAGTTGGCTCCTCAAAAGGAGAGACCAAGCTGACTCTGCAGAGTACTTGACCTAACTCAAAGTTTATTCTACGGAAAATCCCCTCAGCAGATGGCACTGGGGGTGCAGCAAAGGATGGTACAGAGGACTAAACAAGGCTGCCAATGCCCCAGGTGGAAGGAAAAGCCATTCAAGTGAGAGGAGATTGGCAAAGAGAAGGAGGCTGTAGCCCGCTGAACTCCTAGGAGACCTGACACCCAAGCCAAGAGAGAAGTTAACTGGGCTGAGCACAGGGAGCTTGGGAATCTGCTGAAAGACAGGTAGGGAACGGGACCTGTTCCAGAGGGGCAGCACCAGGCTCTTCAACCGGGACTTGGGCCTCACTTGGTCATACTTTCAGCTGACCCTGTTCCAACCTCCTCCCCTCCCCTTGCATTAAAAAAGGGAGCTTAAGTTTAGGCCAGAAGGCAAAAACGGCTGACCAAACACCCTTCTCCTTTTGTCATGACATATATTCAGTCTTTTGACTGGCACGACTCTTATAGTTCATACCATGAAGAAACAGATATTATTAACAGGGATATGAGAAGGGAGGCAGTATCCTCTGCTCTTCTATTGGGTGGTTTGAATTTGACTCTCCCATTTCCAGTGAGTAAAATCTCCCAGGACAACCTTGATACCTTCCTTGTGTACCTTTTCTTTTCTTCCATTACCTAAAGGTAATGGAGGGGAGAGGAGGAGAGGAGAAGGGGAGGAGAGAGGAAGGAGAGGAGAGGAGGGGACCGAGGAGAGGGAGGAAGAAAGGAAGAAAGGAAGGGAGGGAGGGAAGAAGGGAGAGGAAAAAAGAAAACAAGCATTTATTACATCTTCCATATTCCAAGTACCATGTTAAGCAACTACAAAAATCTCATTTTATCCTCATAACTCTGGGATGTAGGTGTTATTCTGGAGGAAAGCAAGGTAGACAAAGGTTAAGTGACTTCTCCAGGGTCACAAAAGCTAGTAAGTATCTTAGACCAAATGTGAATTCGGGTTTTCCTGACTCCAGGCCCACTATACTACCCATCTGAAAAGAAGTAAAGTTAGGCTTGACATAAATACAAGCGTCCTGATAATTAGATCTGTCCTGAAGTGAACTTGGCTGCCTCAGAAGGTAGCAGGTTCTGAATCACAAAAGGTCTTTGAACGATGGCTTTAGAGGGAATTCTTTTTCGAGCACAAGTTGGACTAGCTGATGGCTGAGGTCTTTCCATTACTGAGATTCAGTGATGCTGAGTCTATGTTCTATCCGCTTTGTTCCTCTTAGAAGAAAGGGGCTGCGTGAAACCTCAAGTGTTATTATTAGAAATTAAAATCAGCGAGCAGGAGAGCGCACACACACGCACACACATACACACACACACACACACACACACACACACACACACACACACACATCTCCTCCCATCAAACTGACATTGAGTTTTTTACAAGGAATTGAACACTATGTTCCAGTCCAAAAGGCTAAAATTGGAAAGCCAGGAAAAAAAGAGCAGCTGGGGGAAAAGTGGGACTTCTGACATTCGGCACCTCCTGTGGGCACTGGTAATAGAGCCGACGTCAGCCACTCAGGCTTCAGCTGCTGAACTCCCCCTGTTCTGGTGGTACAAAGCGGCCGCCCCTGCACCTGCCAGAGACCCCCCAAAGAGTACAGTGAACCTTCCTCCCACTACAAGGATGTGGAAACTGCTAAGTCAGTGGAATGAACCTACACAGAATAACTCTCTCTACATTTTGCATCCTGTTTTTTGGTCCAAAAGTGGGCAGAGGAGAAAAGGGCCCCTTTTATGACAATGTGGAGAGTTCATAGAAGAGACTGAGCTGATTCAGAATTTCACTTCCCTTCCTAAGCAAAACCAGAGAACGAGGCAAGGTTCCCCAGTATCCCTACCCTTCCAATTCTTGCCTCTTAGCCTTTGCTTATATTAAAGCAGAAGCTTTGGATCCTAGATCTGGAAGGGCCAGACAGTCTAACCCTTTCTTTTTACAGGATGGGAAACTGAGGCCCAAGAATGAGACATGACTTGCTCAAGGTCACTCAAGTAAGTGTCAGAAATGGAATTTTGAACCAAGATCCTATGATTCTGGAAGAGTTTTCCCATTATCTTGCCTCTAAATTTAGAATCTAAAAGACCTTTAAGGTTCCTCTGGTCCATCCACTTCAATTAAGTTCAATTTTTTAAAATTATTAAGCACTCACTATATGAAAAATCATACTGGATATATAAAGACAAGTAAAACAGAACACTTACTTCCCTTCTCTGCCTCCCCCTGCTCCCAATACTACCATTAAGTTAGAAGATGAGCATTTCTTCTTAACCCTTCCAAGAATCCTGTACCTACTTTCCATCTCTACCTCATGGGCCATGGCATCCAGCCCCTATTTTGGCTTTCCAGAGGCCAAGAAATGCCTGATCTTTCTCTTGCCAGATGTCCAAGCCTGGGACCTACCAATACATCTGGGTCTGGGGCATTCCAGGGCTAACAGATAAGTAGGCAATACCCCACTCCCTGGGGTGGCTAAAATAGTTTCTGCCTCAAAGGACATCAAGCATCTTGGTGAGGGAACCCTTGCTGAGCAGAAAGCATGTTGATCGCTTGCAAAGGAAAGCTGGCCAACACAGTAAGCTTCTGATAAATTAAAGGAGATCAGGAGACCCTGTAGAATTTGACATTTTTAAGAAAGCTTTCTGTTTTATATTCCAAAAATCGTTTTACAACTCAATTGCCCAAATATTCATGAGTTTCGACTATGGTGCCAGGCTCTGCAGAGATACTAAGAGAAGTAAGGAATTGCCCCTGACATCCCTGAGTTTATTTAGCCATCTGAAGTTCTCAGCGGAGAAAACTCCTACAGGAAGGAAAGAAATAAGTCTTTATTAAATGTGTACTATGTGCCAGGCACCGTGCTAAATGCTTTTACAAAACTATTTCATGTCATTCTCATAACAACCCTGAGGCAGATGCTGTTGTCATCCTCATTTTACAGTGGAGCAAACTGAGAGAGACAGAGGTAAAATGACTTGCCTAGAGTCACATAGCTAGTATCTGAAGTCAGATTTGAACTCAGGTCTTTCTGACGCCAGGTGCAGTGACCTACTATTAGAATAGAAATAATTTGCTCCTCCCCTCAGCCCTCAAAGTACTTCATGGCATTTCATGTCCTCCCTTGATCCTCCATTATCTCCAACAAGCACCTTATCACTTGGATTTTTTGCAGTCTCTGACCATAACCATAACATGCTGTTCCTAAATGGTTTAAAAGAAAAGTAAAAATTATGAACGTAGAATGTATGTCCTGCACAGCGAAAAGAATGAGCAAAAAAAAAAATAGAAGAGAAGAAAACAGAAGGTGCAATGGAAAGCTCCACCAAAAGAGAGTAAAGTAGACTGTGAATGTAAATATACAGAAGTGAAGGACAATCCAGAAAAAGGGTAAGCAAAAAAAAATTGAAAATATTAAAAGAAAGTATGTTTACTATGCAAGATTCTAAGCTCCTTGAGGGAAAGGGCTATCTTTTGCCCCATGCAGTTCTCTGTAAAATAGTCTTTTTGGCAAGTATACATTTTGCATTTGAACAACGTGACCAGCCCATAGGAGCTATACTCTTTAAAGCATGGTTTCAATGAATGACAGCTCAGCTCAAGCAAGGACTTCAGTGTCTGGTGCGTTTTCCTGCCGGGTGATTCTCAGAATCTTTCTCAGACAGTTCAAATGGAAGCAATTCAGTTTCAGGGCATGGCGCTGGTAGGCTGTCCATGTTTCATAAGCATGTCAGCACAACAGCTCTGTAGACCTTCAGTTTGGTAGTCAGTCTAATACCTTCTCTTCCATACTTTTCTTTGGAGCCTCCCAAACATTGAGCTAACTCTGGCAATGTGTGCATCAACCTCATTGTCAATGTGTACATCCCTGGAAAGTACACTACCAAGGTAAGTGATTTATCCACAGCATTCAAAACTTCTCCATTTGTTGTATTCAATGGTTCCACATATGGATGGTATAGTAGTGGCTGATGGAAAACCTTTGTTTTCTTAGTGTTAATTATTAGGCCAAAATTAGCCCAGACAGCAGAGAATTGATCCACACTTTGTTGCATCTCAACTTCAGAGGCTGCATTGAACACACAATCATCTGCAGACAGAAAATCCTGCACCAACATTTCCTCCACTTTGGTCTTGGCTTGAAGCCTTTTCAAATTGAAGAACTTACCGTCAGTATGGTAGTTGACCTTGATGCCATGTTCATCCATGCTGAAGGCATTTGACACAGTAGCCTAGAAAGCTAGTGTGACCTTAGGCTACATTAAAAGAGAAGTAGATTCCAGGAATAAGGAAATAATGGTATCACTCTACTCTGCCTTGGTTTGGTGACCATACCTGGAACCATAGACTGACAAGCTCTGCAGTGGAGCATTGCAATGGGACTTAGGCCATTAGTAGTGGACAACAGTGAGATACCACTTTTACTGTAATGTATCATGTTCATTTCTGGACCCCACGATTTTGCAATTATACCGGAAAACTGCAGATCTCCCAAAAGAAGGCAACCAGAAGAGTTAAGAGGTCATAGAATTGAAAGTTCAGAGATAGTCATAGATTCAGTAGAGCTAGGAAGGGTCTTAAGTACACTGAGTATAGCATTTTTATAAGGGAAGAAAGAGACTAGAAATCTTCAGTTAATCAGCTAATAAACATTTATAATTCAGGAAGCCCATCAGGAAACCAAATTCATCTTCCTGAGTTCAAATCTGGCTTCAAATACTAGTTCTGTGAACCTAGACAAGTCACTTTAACCCTATTTGCCTCAGTTTCCTCATCTGTAAAATGAACTGGAAAAAGAAGTGACAAAAACACTCCAGTGTGTTTTCCAAAATGAGGTCACAAAGAGTAGGGTGGGACTTAAACGACTTGACAACAACAACAAAGTACCTCTTATGACTCGATCACTGCAAAGTGCTAAGGATACAAAGAGAGACAAAAGATAGCTGCTGCCCTCAAGAAGCTTACCATCTAATGGGAAAGAAAACATGCAGACAAATATGCACAAAGAAGCTACCGAAGGGATAAAAGAAAAAGGATTAACAGAGAGAAGGCACTAGAATTAAGAAGGGTTGGGGAAAGCTTCTTGTAAAAGATATGATTTTGTGTTTCTGTTGAGATATTTCAGGTCCGTCTGACTCTCCATCACCCCATTTGGGGTTGACAAACAGCAGCAGTCATGGACAAGTCACTCAAATTCTCTTAAGTTTCAGTTCTCTCGTAATCAAACAGGAATATATAATGCCAAGGGATGTTGTGAGTCTCAAATGTGAGGTAATGAAACTTAAAGTGCTATATACATATAATCAATTGATAAATATTTATTGAACACCTGCTGTGTGCCAGGTACTATACTAAGTGCTAGGGATACAAAAAAGAAGCAAAGACAATTCTTACCCTCAAGGAGCTAATAGGGGATACTTGTTAATACCAGATATCTTTATTACACCAAAATTCTTTGAGAGCAGACAAGAAATGAATACTTTTAGCTCAGAGAAAAGAAGATGGGGGAGGAAAGGAAATAACCACCGAATTCAAGTCTTTGAAGAATCCATTGCCAGATCTTTCCATTTCTATCTTTACAACGTCTCCTTCCTCTGACACTTTTTCTCCACGAGGAGAGCTGCCACGTTGGCATGGTTCTCTCATCACCTCTAAGGTGTCCTGGAACCAATCTGAAAGAGCTCCTTAGATAAGACTGGTAAATTTTCACTGTGAGCATTTATACCTGGAAATTGGCAAATGCTACAAATCTGAATTTGATTTGTTGATTGTCTGTGCTTAAGAAAGGGAGGAAGACAATATTAATAATGCAAAATAAACTTAAAAATATATACTAAAAAAGAGAGAAAAACTCCCAGAGAACCAGTCTTCAAGTATTTACAATAAATCCCTACCTCTTACCTAAATTATTGCAAAAGCCTTCTAATTGGTTTCCCTGCCTGAAATTTCTCCCTGCTGAAGTCCATGCTCCACACAATTGCCAAAGTCATTTCCTTAAGCCCAGGTCTGCCTGGGTGGCTCCCCTATTCAACTACTTCTGGTGACTTTCCTTTGCCTCTGTGAGAAAATGTAAACTGTTATGTCTAGCTTTTAAAGTCATACACAATCTAGCCCCAATTTACTTTTCCATCCTCACTGGTCATTACTCCCTGTATTGTACAATACAATTCAGACAAATTGTCTTCTCTACTCCACACATGTGACATTCTGTGTCTTCTGCCTTCGCATTATACCTGTTACCCATGCCTGGGCTGTGTGCTCCTCTCACCTCCATATCACAGAATTCTTCTCTTCTTTTAAGATGCAATTCAGAAATCATCTTCATAATTTTTTTTTGTCCCAACTGCTCTATATTTAAATATTATATAGCTGTGTTTATTAACTTCATATTAATGCTCTATACACATACACACATACACATATGTGTTTTAGATAGATATGGGATAGGTAGATCAATTGATAGATAGGGGTGGAAAGATATAGGGATTGACAGAAAGACAGATAGATGATAGACAGACAGACAGACGGGTGGGTGGATAGATAGAGAGATCGATAGGTAGGTAGATAGATCGATAGGTAGGTAGGTAGGGAGAGAGAGAGAGAGAGACAGAGAGAGAGAGATGAGAGACAGAAAGAGAGAGAGAGAGGTAGGTAGGTAGGTAGGTAGATGGATGGATATAGGGAAAAACAGGTGGATGGATGGATAGATAGATATAGTGATAGAGGGATATATAAATAGATAGGCAGACAGATAGATGGATAGACAGACAGATAATAGATAAATAGATGGATAGATAGACAGATAGATAATAGTAGTTTCCTCCCCAATCAGAACCTATACTCTCTTTTAGCAGTTGTATCCTCTGTACTCAGCATAATCTCTGGCACAGTGGGAATTTAATAAATGTTTGCTGTTAGAAGAGGAATCAGATCTGTTTTACTAGGCCCCAAATGGTGAAACTAGGAGAAATGGGTAGAAATGAAAGATACATAGATTTAGGCTACCCTTGTGATTATACTTAAAATAGATAGATCATACTTGAAGATTTGCAAAACTCATCACATATTAATCTACTGGATCCTCACAGCAATTCTATAAAATAGATGGTATTATTAGGCTAATTTTATAGATGAGAAATTTGAGGCAGACAGAGGTTAAGTAACTTGCTCAGGATCACAGAGCTTATAAAGGTCATGATTTGAATTCAAGTCTTCCTGACTCTAGACCTAGTACTCTACCCACTACACCAGCTGTTTGATATTTTCCCCTCCTGTAACTATCCATTTGCCAAATCCTATTAACTCTGCCAGTGCTATATTTCTCCATTCAGTCCTTTGTCTCTCCTCCTACTACAGGCTTTCATAATCAACCATCTGGACTCTTGAGATCACCTCCTAAGAAACTTTCTTGCCTCCATTCTCTCCCTCCAACATATCCTCAATGACAAGTCCAGAATAATCTTCTTCCCCACATGGATCTGATATTCCTCTGATCAAAAATCTTTTGTGGTTTCCCATTTCCTCTGAAATAAAGTACAAACCACTCTATTTGGCATTCAAGACTGCTCCATGATTTTGGGCTACCCTGCCTTCCCCAGCCTTTTCTCATAGTGCCCTGTTGGTGTACTCCATGGTCCCCTCCCCCAAATGAATTAATTCCTGTCCTCCACACACTGATTTTATTGATTTAGAGCTAGGAATGTATCTCAAGGTCACCTTGTTCAACCCTTCATTTTACAGATGAGGAAACTGAGGTCCAGGTTGGTGAAGTAATAGTGTGATGGATACATTATTCCAAGTGCTGGACATAGATTTAGGAAAACCTGAATTCAAATCCTGCCTCACATCCTTGCTAGCTGTGTACCTTGGGCAAGGACAACCTCTCTGAACCACAGCTTCCTTTTCTTTAAAATGGGCTTCACAATAGCATCTCCCACAGAAAGCTGCATTAGGATCAAATAATACATACAAAGTGCTTATCAAACCTTGTCTCCCCAGGGTGCAATTTAAAACCATACTGCCTTTAGTGAGACTCTGTATTAATCTAAGCTATCAGCTAGTACCTCACAGTACCTCAGCACAGTGTGTGAGTCAGCTCTAGGCATCATAGCTTTAAAAGAACTGATGAGCTGAAAATGTTCAGAAGAGGACAACCGAGACAGTGAAGGGCTTGTTAGGATTTGTTGAAAGGATTGCAGATGTTTAACCTGAAGCAGAGACTCCTTAGGGAGTACACAACAACTGTCTTTAGTATATGAAGGGTTGAGGGGATGTGGAAAATTAGGACATTAATATATTGTTGGTTGAACTGTCAACTGATCCAATCGTTTTGGAGAACAATCTGGAATTGTGCCCAAAGAGCTATAAAACTGTAAACCAACAATCTCGCTATTAGGTTAGGCTTCCAGCGTGATCAGGAAAAAGGGAAAAGAACCTCTATGTTCTAAAATACTTAGAGCAGTTTTCTTTGTGGTGTCCAAGAACTGGAAATTGATAGGATGCCCATGCATTGGGGAACAGCTTAACAAGTTGTGGTATATGAATGTAATGGAATACTATTGTGCTGTAAGAAATGATGAGTAAGAAAAACATGGAAAGACTTTCAAGAGTGAAATGAGCACAACCAAGACAATGTTGTGTACAGTAACAGCAATATTGTTCAGACAATAACTGAGAATGACTAAGTCATTCTGAATATCATAGATACTCAAATCAACTACAAAGAACTTATGAAGGAAGATGCTATCCACCTCCAGAGAAAGAATTGATAAATAGAAATATGCAGAGTATGGTCTTACATGTAAATGCATATATGTGTGTATATATATGTATTATATGTTGTTGTTGTGTTCATCCTTCGTTGCTGAAGAAGACCATGCCATCAGAGAAATAATGACATGACTTGCACTTGACTTTATTTTCAGTGAGGGAGGGCTGTGCAGGTCACCAGCCTCACTTCTCCTCCAGAGTCATCTGAATCCAGTGACCAGATATTCATCAGGATGACTGGAGATGGCCCAGGATGCAATGGGATTATATATGCGTATATATATATATATATATATATATATATATATATATATATATGTATATATGTATACG
>CM053773.1:229363461-229434473 GCA_028658325.1 Potorous gilbertii | reverse complement strand
GTTGGGCAACAAGAACATTTGCTACCAAGGACAGCAGTCCCAGAGTGGAATGGGCTGTTTCCTGAGTTCTCCACCATCTATCTTCAGAAAACTACTTGTCAGGGATGCTGAAGAGAGGGTTCTTGGTCAGATCCTGGATAATCTTAATGGCCTCTGAGGTCCCATTCTACTCTGAGCTTCTGGGAATTCCTTCTGCTTTCCCTGGTGCAGCTTTCCACACCTTAATGGAGGCTACTGATGTGGGCAATAACTACAGAAAAAGCAAAGACCCCACCAATCTGAATCCTGGCACCAGACAGGTGAGAACCCTCCCCCTCACTGACTGCACCATGGAGTTGCTTGAAAATCTAGGCACGTATGCTCTGAAAGGCTGTGAAGTTAAACAGGAGTTTACATTGGCTCAGGAAAATACATGCATTTCACAGCTTTTTCTAGGTTTTTAGGATTTTTTCCCTTTTCTCTAGCATCAAAAAGCACACCAAAACCATCCAGAAAAAAGCCATTTCAAACTAGTAAATAAATCTGTTTCATCCAGTACGCTCATCTGACCTAGGATCTCTTCATAATTAAGATAAT
Source organism: Potorous gilbertii (assembly GCA_028658325.1). Lineage (NCBI taxonomy): Eukaryota > Metazoa > Chordata > Mammalia > Diprotodontia > Potoroidae > Potorous > Potorous gilbertii. The sequence continues at coordinate 229,433,897 of CM053773.1, read as the reverse complement.
ACAGAGAGATGAAGACAGAAACAGAGAGACAGAGACTCAAAGAAACTGATAGGTATATACAGAGATACCTAGATATGTATGTATTTTATGTGTGTGTGTGTGTGTAGACATACAGAGAGAAAGAAAGAAGGGAGGAAAGATGGAAGGAAAGAAAGAAGGGAAGGAAGGAAGGAAGGAAGCAGTATGGTAGAATAGATAACTGACTTTGGAATCAGATGGACCTGGGCTCAAGGCTTGCCTCTGATCTATACTGGCTATGTGATCCTGAACAAGTCTCTTAACCTTCAAGTAACATGGACAAGGCGATGACCTGCACTGGCAAAGGGGCTTCCTCACTGAGAGTTCCTTAAACAAAAGAAATAAGTCCCTCTTCTTCTCCTACCCGCCCCCCCAACCACACACACACAAAAGCATAGAAAAGGTTGTCCCAGACCTCACTGGAAGATAAGATATCATGCCTAGTATAGAAAGCCTTACTGAGCATCCAATGAACAACTTTTCCTCATTCTAGTCATTCCTTGAAGACAATTCATTTCTCAGATTTCAGACTCCAAAGTTCTGGTGCCTTCCTGCTGAATAGCGCTTGGCTCTGCCTTGGCCCCTCTGCCTCATCAGTTTCCAATAGCCTCAACCCAATAATTCTAACCATGTGACTCAGGGTTCTGACCCACTATTCACAACCACCTGCTTGGGCCACTGCCACGATACATCTGCCATGTCCAAGAGCAGCAGCCAACATGAGACTCTAAATGAATTTATAGCCCTAGATGGCAAGGTCACAGCTCAGTGGGGCATTTAGAAGCATGAGGTTGGCAAGGAGGGAAGAGGGAAGTCAGAAGAGAGTCAGAAAGAGGTCAATGCAATCCAATCTGACAAGCGCTTGTTAAGTTCCTGCTGCGTGCATTGGGGATACAAGAACAAAATAAAATAAAAACTAGACAATCTGATATTTTCAAGTAATGCCCTCTACAAAAGTTAACTTGATCCACTAGTGCCCTCTGCCTAGTCTTCCAAATTACTTTGTATTTACTTTGCATATATATTCTATTTTCTATCTATATATAAGCTGTTTTCCCTAATAGAATGGAAGTTACTGGACGGCAGGAAGTGTTTTGTATTATTTGTATCCCTAGAGACTATATGCTTGTTGAAACAATGAAGGAATGAAATGAACGTGGAATATATGAGCAAGCAAAGATTAGAGGCAGAAGAGACCTTAGAGTCATCCAGTTCAACCCTCTCACTTAATAGATGAGGAAATTGAGGCTCAGGGTATTTAAGGCATCTGCCCAAAGTCACACAGGTAGAGAGTGGCAAAGCTTCTACTCCAACCCACTTCTCCAGGTCTCTTGACTCCCAAATTGAGAGTTCTTTCTACTAGAAAACATTGCCTCACCCTTAGGTCTTCCTGATATCAAGTCCAGCACTCTGGTACTCACTACACCTCCTAGCTGCCTAGAAAAGACCTTGGATGTCACGTTGTCCACTTTTTTACAGGAAAGAAAACTGGCCCAGAGGGGCAAAGGGACTGGCTCAATGTCACACAGATAGTAAGTGGCATTTCTGGGAATGACACTTGAGATCCTCTGACTTTAAAATCTTTAAGGTCACATTGACCATGAGGATTCGACATTTTGCTAGTATGTTTGTCCTTTGCCCAGCCTTCCAGGTCATGCAGTCCCCTCTCTTGGTCCCCCCTACCCCACACACACACGCACACACCAGTAGGTTCTCTCTCTGCCAGAATCAGAAACAAGGAAAGGCTGAGATATCCATAATTCAGATGTATTCTATATTGTAGGATCTGCTCATGCAATCTCTTAGCATTGTTCACCCTATACTGACATGTCCCAAAGAGGTATTAGCAAACTTTCTTTCCCCTATATCAAGATAGATAGGCTAGATCGATAGATAGACAGACAGACAGATAGATAGATAGACAGATGATAGATAGACAGATTTTTAGATAGATAGAAAATGATAGATAGGCAAGATAAATAGAAAGATACATGCATGTATATACATATATATATATATATACACATACCTACATGCATGCATGCTACCATACATAGACACATACATAAATAGATATATAAAGAGATAGGTACATACATACATCATACTGGAATATGTAGATACACAAACAAAAGATACATAGATACATGCATGCATACGTACTAGGATACATAAATATCATACATAAATAGATGCATACAGACAGATATATACATACCTCATACTAGGATATGTAGATACATACATAAAAAGATACATAGATAGGGAGATACATATATAGTAGGATACATGATAGATAGATGTAGATAGATTGTCAGACAAAGTATTTGTAGATAAGTACTACAAATACAGAGAGAAAGAAAAATGGCCCCTGCCTTTGAAGAGTTTCCATTCCAATAGGGGAAGGAATCTGCAAAGTTGGAGAAAAGGGGAACAGTTCTGGGAGAATAGTGAAGGAGTGAGTTTGAGGAGCAGGTCCAATGGAGGTCCTAAGGAGACCCTCACTAATTAGAGGAGGGCCCCAAGGGCAGAGCCATCTTCCAGGATGAGAAGTTTGCTACGGAAATGGTGGCGAAGTCTTCACTAAGAGTCCAAAGTGAGTGAGGAGTGAAAGATGGAGATTATGTTCTCACTCTGCCACTCTCACAGCATTCCCAAGATGCAGTGCAGATGCTCAAGCTTTCAACCACTCTTGGATCTCAAGCCTTTGCTCTCCTGCCAAGTCACTAAAGCATTGCCCTGGCTCCCAACCTCCAGACTTGGTTGCTCATCAACATCATTGACGCGAGCACTCACTGTACATCTCTGTTCCAATATAAAGACACACAGCCAGAGTTCATACAATGGCTGACTCTCCTTCCATAATCCCAAATACTATTCACAACCCTCAGGCTGTTCTCCCAAATCACTAGCTGACATAGGCCTGCCCTCCCCTTTCTCAAAATCTTGGGTGGAAACAAAGCCCTATGACTCCCATCACACCTTTCCCTTGTCTTCGGACTCTTTCACCCCAAAGAGAGAAGGCAAGGAGGAAAATCTTCCATGTTTGGGGAAGGGCAGTATGCCTAGCTCTCTCTTTTCCCCTCATCCTACAGCAAAACAAGCCATTAACATTGACAGTGTGAATATTGCTTCACCAACTAAATTATAAGCTTCCTGAGAATGATTAAATCCTTTTTTATTTGCCCCTCCTTGAAATGAATACAAAAAGCAGCTACCGTTAAATCGGATCTTCACTTCTGCCAAGCATTATCTTTTCACAGAATTTTTTCAAGAAATTTTTAATCAGTCCCTGAATAGTGGGTTTCACTATTCATCATCTTCATCAGAAGCCCTTACTTTTCTGCTACTTTCTTTCCTGTTTGCTGGCTCATTCTTTCCAAACTTCTGTCAATCCTTGGTCTGATTTTCCCACACAGTTATTCAAATCTGTCCATCTGGATAAGGGAGCTTTCTATTGCTTTACTTTTTTCTGGGTTTCTAGCATGGCCTTAACTGACACAGGAATGTCACTTAAATGAATGATAAAACACTTATTAAACTTTTACTGTTTTCCTCTTGGTGCTGTGTTTAAAGCTGGGGGTACAGACACAAGGGAGAAAGATAATCCTTGACCTCAAGGAGTTTACATTCTGCCTAAAGGGAAAGTAGAAAAAGAGGAGGAAAAAGGTAGAAGTGACTTAATTTGGAAATAGCTGAGAAGTTACAGGCCTGATCTGGGGAGGAGAAGAGACAGAAAAAAAGAGAGAGAAAGAGAAGAGAAGGGCGAGGAGGAAGGAAGAAGGGGAAGAGAGAGATATAAAGAGAGAAGGGATCAGAGAAGGGAGATGGGGAGGAAAACATAAAAAGGGAGAAAAAGTGAAAGAGAGAAGGGATCAGAGAAGGGAGATGGGGAGAGAAACATAAACGGAGAAAAAGTGAAAGAGAGGCAGAAAGGAGGAGAGAAAAAGAGAGAAGAGAGGGGGAAGAAGGAGGAGGTAGATGGAGACAGAGGAAAGGTAGAGGAGAGACAGAAGGGAGGGGAAAGAGAGAAGAGAGGGAGAGAGGAAGATAGAAAGAGGGGGAGAGGAGAGACAGAGAGAAAGAGAGGAGAGCAAGAGAGAGAGAAGAGAGGAGGGAGAGAAAGAGAGAGGAGAGAGGGGAGAGTGGAGGGAGACGGGGGGGGGGAGAGAGGAAGGAGAGAGGAAGGAGAGAGAGAGAATTATGTTTTATCCTAATTTATTCATGAGAGGAGGAGGTATGGGATAGTTGAAGAAGCCCCAGATCTAGGGTCAGGAGACACTTGAATTTAGTTCGAGTCACCAATAATAACTGGTTTAAGATTTAATCTCTCAGAGCTCCAATGTTAACATTTGTAAAGTGAAGAATATATATATTTTTCATTAATATATTAAAATACTATAATTATACTACTATCATTATTAATTAATTTGGTTAATTAATGGTTTATATATTACATACGTATATATACACACCTGTATGTGTGGGTGTGTGTATATATATGTGTGTGTGTATGTATATGTATGTGTATGTATGTATGTATATATACACCCTTCCTTGAAAGTTATTTATAGGGTGTAGATTAAGAGTTGCATGAAACCCTAGAGGTCATTCAATTTAACCTTCTCATTTTACAGTGGAGAAAGTGGAAAGTGGGCATCCAGGTATTGGGGAACAGAGCTGAGCTTTGAACTCAGGTCCTCCACTTCTGAATCTGGTCTTTCCACTGCACCAGACTTCAGATCTAACCCAGAAGGCAAAGTTGTAAGAGGCAGGTTAAGGCTGCATACAAAGGAACGCTTCTCAACACTTGACATGGTATGGGCTACCTCAGGAGGTTCTAAGTTCCTCCTCAATGGAGAACTTCAAGAAAAGATTGCGTGAGCATTTGTAACAGATGTTGTACAGGGATTCTTGTACAGGGAAGGGTTAGACCAGCTAGCATCTGAGCTTCTTTCCAGCTCAGAGATTTGGGGATCCTGTAATCTGTTTCCCTGCTGAAAAATATCCTCTTCAGCAACAGAGGATTGGCAGCATGACCACTGCCTTACTACCTACATAGACTCCTCACCATGATGGACTAGAAGACATGAGCATCCTTGACACTCAATTTGATTTGTCCGAAAAAATTCCCAAAGTTCACTGTGGGAGCATCAGTCCTGGGAGAGAGTTTGGAAGTTCCTTCCTGTTTTTGTTGCAAGTATCTTCATTCTGTCATCCACACAAACACAGAGTGAGGATCCCATTGGGGAAAAAACACATTCAGAGGTGCCTCTTAATAAGGTAAGCACATACCCATGCCAACAGTTATAACAACGTACACCCCAGTTTTTTCATCTGAAGATCTTCAATTAATAGGGAATCTTTCCTTCTATCAAGTCTAAATCTTCCTCTTTGTAGCTTTCCGCCTCTTGTTCTTGGTTTTGTTCCTTGACCTCAGTTTTCCCATACATAAGTGAGGGTGTTGGGCTAGTTTATTTCTAAAATTCTTTCTAATTCTGAAATCTATTGGGCTCATCTCAAAGAGTTGAGATATGACCCTTGCCTTTCCAATTATCTACCCCCCCAAACATCCCCATCAAGTGGGCATCTGGTCTTTGATTGAATATCCTCTAGTATAGGAGTGTTTACTGCCTTCCGAAACATCACATTTTACTTTGGGACAGCAGTCAATTCTTAGGAAGTTGCCCTTTTTTATACCAACACTAACAGTTTTATACCAACACTAACAATTACTAAAGAGTAATTTCTACTCTTTGCTCCCAGGGTCAAGTAGGAAGGATATCACCAATCCCTCATCCATTTGACCACCTTTTACATGCTTAAAGGCAACCTTCCTGTATCCTCTAACCTTTATTCTGTTTTCCAGGACCCAGAACAGACTCACCACTTTAAACTGTTTCTTCCACATTCATTTCATTCCTTCATTCATTTTACAGATAAGGAAATTGAGATCCAAAGACATTTAGAGTGGTTTGCCTAAGATCCTTCAGAAAGCAAACATCACCCTCCTCTTTTCCATAATCCTTTCCAGTGAGAAGTCACCAGTAACAAATACTGGCCTTTAGATCCCCTTTCTAGGGACAAATATGAGCCTATAAGACAATAGGATTTTATATATACATACATATGAATATATGTGCATGTGTGTAACAAGGGTGTGCTGGTAATTGTTTAACAACCAGCTTTCAGGGTGGGGAAGGATATATATGCATAATACAATTTTAAGATTCAACATTTTCTTCATGATTTACTTAAGTCTGGACAATCAACAAAATGATAAATCCAGCCCTGATCTGCCAATTTCCAAGGTGCAGACACTCACACTGGAAAACTAATAATCAGTTCTCTCAAGCTGGTATGAGCTGGCTCCAGCACAGCCTCTGAAAATATAGATGGTTTCAATGTACCAGGATGGCAGAAGTGAGCTTCCACAGAATGTTGCCTCTGACAATTCTGATCGCTATCAGTGCCACATTCTCCAAAGAGCACAGATGGCAAATGTAGGAATTCTCTCTTTGCCTTTCTCCCACTGTCCCAGGACTTGCTCTCACATGCCTTGAGAGCATCCCTGACTAAGAGGCCAATAGGAGGAACCAGTAGAAGCTAAGGGTGGTGAAATAGAAGAGGCAGAGGGAGGTTTGGCAGTGGGATCAGATAACCAGGCAGTTGCAGGCGTGAGCATCCTTTACAACCCAATGATTTAGAACAAGTAGTGTATGCCTGTGTATGTGGGGTGTGTGTGTGTGTGTGTGTGTGTGTATTTGTAGGAGACAAGGCAGGAAATTAGATAACTGGATGGATAAGGACAAAAAAATATATATCCCTATTTCCTGGTGTGAGAGGACCTTCAGAAACTCAGTATGAGTCAACTGGGCGGCAAACTTAGAACACAGAAGACAGAATATTAGAAATGAAAAGTTTCTTAGAGTATAGAACACAAAATCTGAGAGATAGAAGGGACCTTAGAAGATAGAATATCAGAGCTCTATAGCACATTAGAATATAGAACTCAGATTAGAACTTGAAGGCACTTTAGAACATAGAACAGGGTATGTCAGAGCTAGAAGGGGCCTTAGAACAGGGGATGTCATAGTTGGGAGGGGCCTTAAAACAGAGAATGTCATAGCTGGAAGGGGCCTTAGAACAGGGGATGTCAGAGCCTTGGGATATCTTTGAAATATAAAACACAAAGCTGAGAGAAACTTAGGAACCATAATCTAATCCAACCCCTTCATTTTATGGATAAAGAAACGGAGGCCCAGAAAGAGAAAGTAATTTTCAAAGTATTAAGAACAGTAGCTTACTTTTCTGTAGTGTTTTGAAGTTTGCAAAGAGCTTTACATACGTTAACTCATTTGAAAGAATATCGGTGGCACCATCAGCTATTAGCAGAAGCAGCTTGAAAAGCCATTTCTCTCAGGAAATGGCAGATAATTATATTTACAGAGTACTTTAAAACACAGACCATCTCATTAGAGCCTTGAAACAACCGAGGTATGGACTATGGGTATCATTATCCCTGTCTAACATATGAGGAAACTGAGGCATGGGGGGAAGCGACTTGACCAGAGTCAGACAGCTAGTAGATGTCACTGGTTGGATTTTAGCCCAGGTCTTCGTGACTCTGAGTCCCATTCTCTGGCCTTAAAGCCTCATTATCTTTTCCTTTCTCTTTAGTATAACAGAAAATATGAAGATCGTGAAGTCGGGAGATGTAGGCTCATATCTAAACTCCAGTATTTACTCCCTGTGTGGCCTCAGCTAAGTCAGATTTCCTTTATGAGCCTCGGTGACTCATATATTCAGACACTTAGTTGTGTGACCTTGGACAAGTTACTTCATCTCTGTCTGCCTCAGTTTCCTTGAGTATAAAATGGAGATAATAAAGGCATCTATCTCCCAAGGTGGTAGGGGCAGATCAAATGAGGTAACAATTATAAAGCCCTTAGCACAGGATCTCGTATATGATACGTGCAATATAAATATTAGCTATCATTCATTCCAACTATGCAGTTGACCAACCTATCCATGCCTGTCCATCCTGTTCCATTCTTGTCCATGGCTTGCCATAAAATCAGCACAAGGAGGTGTGCTTGTAAATGTTTAACAACTGATCTTCCCCCAAAAAATGCATGCCTGACCCACTTTTAAATTTAGTCTGCATATGAGCATTTTCTCCATCCATTTCTCAAGTCTGAACAATCATTAAAACAACAAATCCAGGCCTGACTTGTAGCCTTTCCTGATTTCTGAGGTTTACATACTCACTGAAAATTTAACAATTAACTCACACAAGCTAGTCTGAGATGGCTCCAGCATACCCCTGTAAATACGGATGACTTCATGTGCCAGGACAGCAGAGTTACATTTCCACATTTCACTGCCACATTCTCTGTAGTGCACAGATGGCAAGTCTAGTAAGCATATCTTGCCCTCACCCTCACAGCCTGGACCATAGCCCTGACTAAGAGGTCAGCAAGAGGAACTAGAAGAAATGAACTTCACTGAGTAGGAGAAACAGGGAGAGGCTTGGCAGTGGCAACAGACAGCACTTACCTCCGGGACCTTGAACACTGCAGCTGGTTGTTTAGGTAGATAGAGAAAGCATTAGCCTTGGGAGCCAGGAATTCAAATTCAAATACAGCTTTAGACACCTGGCTGCATGACATTGGGCAAATAACCTCTGTTTGCCTCAGTTTCCTCATCTGAAAAACTGGAACGATAATAGCACCTACCTATAATAGCAAGTTTGTTGTGAATCTCAAATAAAGTGTAAAGCACTTAGCACAGGACCTGGCACAGAGTAAGCAATATATAAATGTCAGCTATTAGTAGTCGTAATATATACTTAATAAATGCTTACTAACTCACTGATGTCAATTAGTTGACCCATTACATAGAGTGTTGGACCTGGAGCCAAGAAGACCCGAGTTCAAATCTAACCTCAGGTCTTTACTAGCTGAGTGACCCTAAACAAGTCACTTAACTTCTGCCTGCCTCAGTTTCCTTAAATGTAAATGTACCTACCTCATAAGTTTGTTGTGAGGGTTAAAGGACATTATAATTGTAAAGTCCTTTTTTCAAACTTTAAAGATGCCAGCTGCATAGTTCTGCCCCTTTGGTCATGCACAGTCCCTGTGACGGCATAGACCAAAGCTTTATCCCCTGGCCGCCACCCGCCAATGTGTGTTACATCCCCCATGATATGAAATCTTCACCTTTTTGGTGTCCCTTTGTCAGGTAGCTAAAGCATTCTCAGAAAGAATATTTATTGCCTACATTCATAATGGAAGGAAACACTAAATTTCAGTTAGTTTGATGAAAATAAAGATGATTATTTTTTTCCTATACAAGGTCATGGATCTCCTGAAGTCAGTCCATGGACCCCAGGCTAAAACTCCTTCTCTGGTAGAATGTAAGACCCTTGAGGGCAGGGATTTTACTTTTTTATATTTTATATTTTTATGTATTTTATTTATTTAAATATTTTATATTGTTTATATTTGTAACTCCTACATTTGACATATTGCCTGGCACATAATTGATGCTTAAGAAATGGGCATTGCTTGATTGATTAATCCATGAATTTGTTAACATGGGTCCTCCTTCCATTGACTGAAGCCATTCTAGGCTTTAGTAGTTTTTTGTACACATGTGCCTGCATGCTGTCTCCCCCATTAGATGATGGGCTCTTTGAAAGCAAGGATTTTGTCTTTTTTTTTGTAGCTCCAGCACTGTGTGCTGGCACACAGTAGGCACTTAATAAGTATGAGTTTTACAGAATTGTTCCACTGAAATAATCCATTCCCTTCTGGGTGGCCAGGTGATGAATCTCCTAGAACTGTCCTTGAATGACAGATGCATAATAGACCCATCCTCAGAGCCACTGAAACTCCTTGGTGGCTGCCAGAGCTCTCATTCAGTTGGTACAGCTTTTGAGAACCCAGAATCACTTTCATTCCCTTCTGAATAAAAGAAGTTAAAAAAAAAAAACAAACAACCATGAATTCAAGGACCTGCTCCTAATGGAAGCCAGCTTTCAAATCAAGCAGAAATTGGTTTCCTGATCTCTTTGTGTTTAATAAGTTTGCAATTCTAGAGCTGAGTGACCCACATTGCCAGAAAACTGCTGCTACATTTCAGCAAATTTCTTTACCCAGAGAAGAAGCTAGGGGGAAAAAAACCAAGACCAAAGCAAAAACACACAGCCAGGCAAGGAGAGCTGTATTAAACTGGTCAGAAACTTGACCAGTCAATCCTACGCCCATAGATGTAGAACTGGAACAAGTATTTACTAAACATCTCCTATGTGTCAGTCACTGTGCTAAGCACTTTACAAATATGCTCATTTGACCCTCACAACAACCCTGAGAGGTGAGGGCAATTATTATTCCCATTTCACAGGCAGAGGTTAAGTGATTTAACCAAGGTCACATAGCTAGTAAGTATTTGTGGTCAAATCTGAGCTCAGAAATTCCTGATCCCAGACCCAGCAATCTCTTCTCTTTACCTCCTCCCTTTTCTCTCCTGCTTTTATAAGGTTATATAATTCTCCCACCCACTTTTGCCTCTTCCCTTTCTCTTCTTTAACTAGTCCTGTTCATTAGTTGTTTAAAAATTCTTTTTTCCCCTTTCTAAAAAAATATTTCACTCTCATCATTACAAAAGCTCTCTTTCTGTCTAGCAGTCTAGAAGGGACCTCACAACCCATTTAATCCAAATCCTGCATTTCACAGGTAATAAAACTGAGGTCCAGGGAGGTCATATGATCACAGACCTAGAGTGAGGAGATCCTCAAGAATCACTGAGTTCAAGTCCCTTATTTTATAAATATGGAAACTGAGACCCAAAATAGCCACACATTCATAGATCTACAACCGAAAAGGGATGTCACTGACATTCTACTTCAACTCTCTCATTTTACAGAGGAATAAACCAAGGTCCATGGTGTGACTGAAGTGATTTCCCCAAGATCACGCAAGGTTGTAAGAAATAGAACTGGGATTCAAACTCAAGTTGAGAACCTCCAAGCTCAATCTATTTTTCCACTATACCATGGTGATTTGGGCCTCATCTCTAACATGAAAGGGTTAGAGTAGATGGTCTCTTAAGGCCCTTTCCAGATATAAAATCTGTGCTCCTATGACATATTTAGTCTTGATAAGAATCACAGTGGTGCTGAAAGGGGGAGATGGGGAAGGAGGGAGAGAGAAGGTGAAAGGAAGAAGGGAGGAGAGGGAAGGGAAGAAGAAGAAGAAGAAGAAGAAGAAGAAGAAGACAGAAAGAAGGAGGAGGAGAAGGAGGAGGAGAAGGAAAAGAAGATGAGGAAGAGGAGGAGAAAGAGAGAAGAGAGAGGAAAGAAGAAAAGAAGGGGAGAGAGACTGAGAGAGATGCAAGGAGTTTGGATCATGTTTAAGGGATAAGACCTCAACAACTTTCCCCAGACTCTCAGAGTCAAACTAACATTTTGTTACTCCAGAAATTAAGACATGAAAAATTCATCTAGTTTATTCAATATTCTCTTCAGGTTGGCAGACTAGGAACATTCCCATCAATTTCTGAGGGCCAGGCCAAGTTCTTGTAGGGCTCTTTAACTGCTGCCAGTGATATGATTAGAGTAAGTAGCCCAGAGCTTAGCCCTAGAGGCATAGAAATGGAGAGGATGGATATAGAAGTTATAGTCAGTCTCTCAGCAAATAGAAGTAACTGAGCTTAACATCTAGAAGTCAGGAATAATTAACTAATAATTATAACTGATTAGAGGCAGCTGAATGGCTTCTATAAATCTATAATCTTAATGCTTTACAGTTGGGTTGAAAAAATCATTTTTGTAGATTCAAGGTGGAGCAAGCACCACTGTGCCTGGAAAACAGTTAGTCTAGGGGAGATCTGGGGTGTTGTGAGCTGGAGTAGTGGGATGTGGTAACCAAAAAAAAGGCTGATGGGATCTTGGGCTTCCTTAAGAGAAGCATACCTTCCAGGAACAGGGAGGTGATTGCATTCTATTCTCATCAGGACAGTTTGGGTTCAAAGCATCCAGAGGAGGATGACCAGCATGATCCATATCATGCCCTATGAAGACCATTTGGAGAAAATGAGCATGTTTATATCATTAAGAGGAGACTTGGTGTTGGGGGGAAGGGGTGTGGATAGACAAGGAAGATCTGATCATTAGAGCTCTCTCCAAGTAGTTGTTTGAAGGGCTATCAATTGGAAAAGGGATTAGATTTGCTCTGTTTTGTCTCAGAAAGGAAGAACTAGGACTATTGGGAAGGATGCAAAGAGGAAGATTTAGAGTCAGGCTAGTAAGAAACTTCCTAAGAGCTCTCACTGTCCAAAAATGTAATGGGCTGTCTTGGGAGATCTCCATCCCTGGAGGACCTCCAGGAAAGCTTGAATGGTCATTTACCCTGGATTCGATAGAGGGGATTTGCTGCATCATCATCACCACCTGTGTTAGTATTATTCATAGCAAGGACAGGTAGACTTTATATTGTATTCTTAGTCATGTGAAGTGCTCCCCAATATTATATAACTCGAGCCTCACAACAACTCCAGGAGATACATGCTATTATCCACATTTTACAGATGAGGAAACTGAGGTAAAGTGACTTGCCCAGGGTCGTATAGCTCGTAAGAATTTAAGAAAGGATTTGAACCCAGGCATTTCTGATTTCAAGTCTAGCACTCTATCTACTGTGACATCTAACTGTCTGGCTGGTTTAAACTAGAGTGACTGAGAATCCAGAAACCAGGCTGACCTGCTTCTTTCTTGATTTTCAGAACAGCCTGAAATAATCCTACTCCTGGGGAGAACTTCTCTTCATGCTTTCCCTTTGAAGCTAGTGCATTTTCTATAAGGGGAAGAACCCTCAGCCTTCATTTTGATCTAATCCTGTCTCCTCATTTTCCCCACAGAGGACTTTCTCCACTTGAGCTTTTGAGGTGCCCTTTGGAATTGGAAGCCTAGGGAGCTGTCCAGCTCCAGCTGTTTCCAATCAGCCTCCTCTGCCTGCTGTTGGGAGAAGAATCAGCCACTTGCCTTTATAAAGGGCAATGCTATTTAGAATCATAGCTAACTCTGGTTCAATATAGTTAAGCCACAATTTCAAGGTAAATAGACTTTCTTTTCAATCCCATTGTGCAATTGGAAGAAAAGTAAGAATGTGGGGAGAATTTATGTAGGGAGTTCCCTGAGTTGGAAGATGGCAATGAGGAGTGAGATATCTCTGGCACAGGAAAGGACTTTAGACACCTTTGGGACCAACTTCCCATGTGCCATAATGAATAAGGTGCTTAGGTGAGGAAAATCTGGGTTCAGATCTTACGCTTATTGCCTGTGTGATCATTTTACATATGCCTTTGAAACTCAATTTCCCCCTCTGTAAAATAGAGATAAAAATATCTGTAGGAGCCACTTCACAGATTTATTATGATACTCAAGACAGATAAGGTATGAAAAGTGTTTGAGAGCCTTGAAGCGCCATATAAATGCTACTTATTGATAGAACAATGTACTGGAAATAGTCCTGTTTCAAGAGTCAGAGGACCTGTGTTCAAATTCTTCCTCTGATGGGACCTTGGGCAAATCCCAACCTCTCTAGCCTTCCATTTCTGCCTTTGTAAAACAAGGGGATTGGACTGTTTGGCCTCTGAGGTTCCTTCCAACTCTATATCTAAAAACTTTTTTAAGACATCCATTTTTTTGCAATTTTTATTTATTTTTTTCCACTTAATAGTATTTTATTTTTTCCAATTATATGTAAAGATAATTTTCAACATTCACTTTTGTAAGATTGTGAGTTCCAAATTATTTTCTCCTTCCCTTCACCCCTGCCCCCTCCACAAGATGGTAAGCAATAGGCTATACATGTACAATCATATTAAACATATTTCCACATTAGTCATGTTGTGAAAGAAGAATGAGAACAAAAGGGAAAACCATGAGAAAGAAACAAAGAGCCAGAATGCAGTATGCTTTGATCTTCATTCAGACTCCATAATTCTTTCTCTGAATGTGGATAGCATTTTCCATCATGAGTCTTGGAATTGTGTTAAATTCTTGCATTGCTGAAAAGAGCTAAGTCTATCAAAGTTGATTATAAGATGTCAATTTGATGAGAGATATCTGTTTAATCACAATTTAACGATAATGTCATAATAAAAACAACAAATATATTTTAAAAGCACTTACTGAATTTTTTCTTTTAATTCTCCCACAACACACACACACACACACACACACACACACACACACCCCAGATGTTTGTTAGTAAGATAAAGGTGCTAATATCACGTGAGTATACCTATAAACTTATGACAGTTTCTAGTCATATGAATGGAGCAGCCAGGTGGCACATGAATAGAGTGCTGTGCCTGGAGTCAGGAAGACTTATCTTTGTGAGTTCGAATCTGACCTCAGACACCTACTAGCTATATGACACTGGGCAAGTTACTTCACCCTGTTTGACTCATCTGTAAAATGAGCTGAAAAAGGAAATGGACAATCACTACAGTATCTTTGTCAAGAAAACCCCACTGGGGTCACAAAGAGTTGGACACAACTAAAATGACTGAACAATGTAAGTTATATGAATGGTAAGTTGCTTAAACTTCAGGTCTTCAGCTTCCTCACATATAAAATGAGGATGATAATGTCCATATATCTACCTCATAAGAGACTAACGGGGAATAATGCATGTAAAGAGCTTTAAAATTTTTACAGCTGAGAGTACCCATTTTTATAGAAGAAGAGATAGTTAGTGTAGGATAGTATCTGAGGTGGAAGTGACAATGATGTCTTGAGTTATCATAAGCACAGAGTAGCATCATAGAACAAACTGTGGAATTGGAATCAAAGGACCAGGGTTCAAATCCCAGGCTAGCTACTTATAAGCCATTTGACCTTGGCCAAGTGGCTATCCCTTTATAAGTCTCAGTTTTCTCATCTGTAATGTGGGAGTGTTGGGCTACTAGGACATTCAGTCAGTCAATAAGTATTTATTAAGCAGCTACTGTGAGCCAGGTACTGTCCCTTCCAGTTCTAAGATCCTCTATGGTTAATATCCCTACTCAATAAACTCCAGTGGCTCCCTATTACCTCTAGGATTAAATTTAAGCTTTTCTGTTTGGCATTATGAAGCTCTTGACAACTTGTTACCTCCCTTTATAGTCTATTCATTCATTACTCTTATTCAGAAGAGTCTATTTCTTTAGAAGCTGATACTCATACACATGACATTTAATCTCCCATCTCTTTACCTTTGCACTGGTTGTGCCTCATGAAGTCCAAGTACCATCTTCTGTATGAACTCTATGCTAATTCCTCCTGATGTGAATATGATTCCATGCAAAACTAAATTGCATTCATCTTGTATATATTCTGTATCTGTCCCTGTATGAGTATGTTACCCATTAGAATGTAAGCTCACTGGACAGCAGGAACTGTTCTTTGTATCCTTAGTGCATAGGACAGCACCTGGCACATAATAAGCACTTAATAAATTTTCATTAACTGGTGGACCAATATAAAGATTAATCCTGTGATTTTAAGATCATGAAATCTAGCCGAAGGATATGAACAAGCAGGTTTCAGAAGAATAAATCAAAGCTCTCATTAATCACGTGAAAAAAATGCTCTAAATCACTGCTTGTTAGTGAAATGCAAATTAAAACAATTCTGAGATATCACCTCACATCTATCAGGCTGGCTAACATGACAGAAAAGGAAAGTGACAAATGTAGGAGGGGATGTAGGAAAATTGGGACACTAATGTATTGTTGGTAGAATTGTGAACTGATCCAACCATTCTGGAGAGCAATTTGGAATTATACCCTATAAGGGCTATAAAACTGCATATTCTTTAACTCAACAATAAAACTACTAGGTCTGTATTCCAAAGAAATCAAAGGAAAAGGTAAAGGGTCTATGTGTACACATATTTATAGCAGCTCTTTTTGTGATGGCAAAAAATAAGAAATTTAGGGGATGCCCATCAATTGAGGAATGGATGAACACGTTGTAATATATGATTGTGATGGAATACTATTGTGCTATAAGAAATGGTGAGCAGGATGTTTTCATAAAAAACAGAGAAGACTTATATGAACTGATGTAAAGTGAAATGAGCAGAACTAGAAGAACATCATACACAGTAATAGCAATACCATATGATGATCACCCCTGGAAGATTTAGCTACTCTGATCAAGACAGTTCCAAAGACCACATGATGGAAGATGCTATCCACCTCCAGAGGGAGAACTAATGAACTCTGAGTGCAGATCTTTTTATATTTTCTTTATTTCTATCCTTTTATTTTGTTTGTGCTTTCTTTTGCAACATGTTATTCAGTCATATTTGGCACACAGTAGGCATTTAACCTATATCTGTTGACTTGACTTGACTTGAAAAAAGAGTTCTCAAGGCAGAGTCAAGAGCCTAGACATCATCTTTCAAGAAATTATAAAGGAAAACTGCCCTGATATTCTAGAACCAGAGGGTAAAATAGAAATGGAAAGAATCCACCAATCACCTCCTGAAATAGATCCCAAAAAGGAAAATTCCAAGAAATATTGTATCCAAATTCCAGAGTTCCCGGGTCATATTAGAAGTAGCCAGAAAGAACCAATGCAAGTCTTGTGGAAAGACAATCAGGATAACACAGGACTTAGCAGTTTCTACACTAAGGGATCTGAGGGCTTAGAATATAATATTCCAGAGGACAGAGGAGATAGGATTTTCCCCAGCAAAACTGAGTATAATACTTCAGGGGGAAAATGGAACTTCAATGAAATAGAGGACTTCCAAGAATTCTTGTTGAAAAGATCAGAGCTGAATAGAAAATGTGACTTTCAAATACAAGAATCAAGAGAAGTATGAAAAGGTAAACAGAAAAGAGAAGTCATAAGGGAATTATTAAAATTGAACTGTTTACATTCCTACATGGAAAGATGATATTTGTAACTAATAAGACCTATCTTAGTATTAGGATACTTGGAGGGGATATATATATGCATGTGTGTGGAGGTAGGTGGATGTGGGTGTGTGTGTATATGTATGTATGTGTATATATGTGTGTATGTATGCATATATACCGTACTTTGTGATGTATATATGTATGTACATATATGTATATGTATGTATGTATGGAGAGAGAGAAAGAGAGGGCACAGGGTGAGCTGAATATGAAGGAATGATATCTAAAAAAGAAAAGGGTTGAGAGGAATGTACTAGGAGAAAGAGAAAGCGAGAGGTAGAATATAGTAAATCACGTCACATAAAAGAGGCAAGAAAAAACTTTTACAATAGAGGGGAATAAGGGAAAGGGGAGAGGGAATACATGAGCCTTCCTTTCTTCAGATTTGGTATGGAAGTTCATCTTATCTTTCCCTACAGGAAAGCAGGGGAGAAGGGGGATAATAGAAGGGATGGCAGATTGGGGAAAGGGGTAATCAGAAGCTAACAAGTTAGTAAAGGGACAAGTCAAAGGAGAGAATTGACTAAATGGAGGGTGAGACAGAACAGAGGGAAATATAGTTAGTTTTTCACAATATCACTTTTATGGAGGTGTTTTGCATGACCTTAATCAAATTGCTTGCCTTTTCAATGAGGGTAGGTAGGGAGAGTTGATGAGAGAGAATGTGGAACTCAAAGCTTTAAAAATTAATATTAGAATTTGTTTTTATATGCAACTAGGAAATAAGATATATAAGCAAAGGGGAATATAAACCTATAAATAGAAACAAATAGAATAATAATAGCAATATTAATATAAATAAATAAATAGGAGAGAAGGGGATGAGGGGGTGATAGAAGGGAGGGCAGTTGGAGGAAAGGGCAATCAGAATACATGCTTTCCTGCAGTGGGGGGTGGGGGGAGATGGGGAGAAAATTTGAAATTCAAATTTTGTAGAAGCAAATATTGAAAACTGAAAATAAATTATTTGAAATATAAAAAGAAAAATGATTTTGGTGCAAAAGAAAATAGCAAAAAAAGAGTTCTCTAAATACCACATTATTATTATTCCAGAAAGAATCTTCTCAAAGAACTTAACTCCACTAGTTGCATCATCTAAGCTAAGGAATGAATAATCAAATAACAGTAAAGTCGGATAACTTCCTTGGGAGTCATACAACAGACAGATAGCAGAGTCCCATATGCTAAATATTCTGTTCCCAGTTGTAATGTTAATCATGTTCATGAGAATTAAAGATCTTCCCAGTCACCAATGGGCCTGCCAATTAAGGGAAGCTTGACTGGGGAGATTTGTTTTTATAGGACGACCCATACCTTTTGTTAATTTCCAATGAGGCTGTGATGCCCTCTGGCTCTGAAAGGTGTGTATATACTCTGAGATGAGGTTTGGTTTTGGGGCTTAACCATTGGAAGTCTTTGTTTCACCAGGTGAGACTCTAGGTAGCCACTAAGGAGGCCCCCTAATTTTGAAAACCCAGATGTTGGTGCTTCTCTCTCTGGTAATTGTGTATGTATGTAATAGTCAGACAGTTGGATCTGCCTGTTGATGTGTGATGTATGCATTGCTCATGGTCAGGCAACTGACAGCCCTATCTGTTGATTAGTATTTCTTTGTATTTTCTCTGAAGTTCAGGGTGTTGTTGACCCCTCAAAAGTTGCTTTCCTTTTAGAAAAGCAGATCTAAGAACCTGTACATCAGGCCCTCCTATGTATGTTGGGGTCCTTGCTGTTACTTGTTGGGTCCCTTGTTGAGACCCCAAGGGAGCTCCCTTGGATCTGAATTATCTGTCAGGAAATCAATGTCTGGAATTGTACCAAATCGTACCAAAGTAATGATGGTGATGATCAATGAAATACAAGGAGATATAGGGGAATGTCCACTTTTATTCAACAAGCACTTATTAAGCTCCTATTATGTGCTAGGCACTGTGGGAGGTGCTGGGGTCAGAAAAACAAAAAGAAAACAATTCCTGAGGTTTTTAGTCTGAAGATGGTAAATAATGTATAAACAGATACAAAATTTAAGTACTTTTTAGGCAGCTAGGTGACAAAGTGAGCAGGGTGCTGGCCTCTGAGTCAGAGAGATTTGAGGTCAAACCCTGCCACAGATACTATGTGACCTTCAGGAAAAAAAATTCTCTGGAACTTGATTTTCTCGTAAAATTATAGGATTGCACTTAACCACTTTTGAGATCCTTTTCAGCTCTAAATCTATGATCCTGTGAATAAGATGACCTTAATCAATCAATAAGCAGGCATTTATTAAGGGTGTATCTATGTAACAAGCACTGGGATGTGCAACATCGATACAAAGAAAAAGTAAAAACAGATCTTGCCCTCAAGAAGCTTACATTCTAAGGATACAGCAGATACATTAAGAGGCACACGTGAGATATTTATAGAGAAAATGCATGGTAACCTTACAGGGGAAGGCACTCACAGCTGAGAGGATTAGCAAAGGCATCTTGTGGGAGACAGCACCTGAGCTGAATCTTGAAGGAGGTTGGGAAGGAGAGGTGAGGGTGGTAAGCATTCAAGGTATGGGGGAGAGTCTCTACAAAGGCATGGAGTAGGCAATGGAATGTCCAACACTTTGGGTGTACACCATCATGTTGAGCAGTAGGAGAACTCCACTACAGAATATGAACACAAGAAACAAAAGAGAGGAAATGTGTAAATGGATTTCTATGTGCAATACCCAGACTGATAAGATTACATTCCTACTGAATCATTAAAGGGAGTCAATGTGTAATCTGGCTTTGGGGTCAAAGGACCTGGATTTAAATCCCATATGAGTTATTCATTCTCTGTGTGACCATGGGCAAGTCATTTGCTTTAGCTTTTTCCTCAGTGAAATGAAGGAGTTGCCCCATGAGTTCTCTAAAGTCCCTTCCAACTATGAACCCAATGATATTTGTGCTTCATGGCTTACGAGATTATTTACCATGCATTGCCTCGTTGGATCTAGGCTTGGGCCATGTCAGAACAATAACACTCATGATGTAATGGAAAAGAATGATGGATTTGGGGGCATAAAACCCAGCCTCATGTCCTAAACTCCAACACTGAAAGAACATAAGAACTACAAGGCATCACAACTTCCTTAAGAGTGATTTAGAAGATGGAGTGTGAAACATGGAGCTGGGAGGACCTGGCCAAAATGCTTTGCAAATTCTAAAGCATCATGTCAATGTCAGGAAGTATTGCTTCACTGTAATTATTATTGCACTTCCTTAGATACTTACTAGTTGTGATCCTGGACAAGTCACTTTCTCAAAGTCTGCTTCCCCATCTATAAAATGGGGCTCCTAATACCTGTAGCAACCATACTCACTTTTCTCTTTTGTCTAACCCTGCTTCACAAGGTGCCACATTGCACCCTGGTCTAGGCAAGGCCTCCACTCTGAGATCAACTCAGTGATGGGTAAGTGCCCACTTAGAGATACTGTATCATGAGATGACCCAACCACACTTGTCATTCTTTCATTCCAGCTCACCCTACTCTACTTGCACCTGCATGGGTTCCTCAGTCTCACTCTTTCCTCCAGAGTCATCATAGTCCAGTGGCAGGACAGAGTTAAGACAACTGGCGATGGCTCAGGATGCGGTGAATGACCTTGGCGTCTTTGGTGTCTAACCAAGCTCTGAGTGCTCCACATCGCCTGCTTCATCTGCCTTCATGGCCTTAGGAACAAATTGTTCTCATCTGCCCATTCCACCATATGAAGTCTTCACATGCTTGGAGCAGACAGCCCCCTAACTCACCAATGGGTTTGAGAACCCTTGGTTAACCTCAACCTGGTTGGGCCCATCTGCCAAAACAGTTTACCAGAGTGTGGCCGCTGCTCATGCTGCAGCTTCTTGGAGCCACAGGTGAGAGTTAGTTGGAATAGGTGGACATCAAGGGTGGAAGAGCCCTGAAAAGGACTCAGCAGCCATCACACCAAAGGTACTGGTACTGGTACTGGTCCTGCCTGAACACACCCTACACTCCCTGAAACATAGTAAGTACTTCAACTAATTTCTCTGTGCCTCAGTTTTCCTATATGTAAAATGGGCATAATGATAAAGACTATTGTCAGTATCAAATGAGTAAACATAGATAAAGGGTTTTGTAAACTTAAATGCATTTTTTTCTATTTATTTTTAGTTTTCAACATTCACTCCCATAGGTTTTAAATTTTCTCCCCCTCCCTCTCCAAGACCACATGCAATCTTCTATGGGCTCTACATGTACATTCCTATTAAACACATATTCACATTAGTCATGTTGCACAGAAAAATGTAAAAAATGAGAGAAACCATGAGAAACAAAACAAAACAAAACAAAACAAAACAAAAACAAAAAAGAAAACAGCGTGCTTTACTCTACATTCCAGCTCCATAGCTCTTTCTCTGTATATGGTTGGCACTTAAATACATTATGAAAATACAATTATTATTCACATCATCCTAGTCGTTATCTACCTCACAGGGTTGGGGTGAAGTATCAATGAAATCATGAATATGAAGCACTTTACAAAAATTAGAACACAAGAGATCGGATTATCATTTTTTTATTCTTTCATCATTTATTTCTGTGCTTATTTATTTATTACCTATCGCTATCATCCTCACCTCGCATGTACTCTCTGGGTATTGACAAATCACTTTCCCTCTATAACATTACTATTATGTCCTTTTCCTCTTCTTCAAATCACAAATTATGATGGTGACCACCATTCAATCACTGGTCTAGAACCAGAAGGAACCTCAGCAGACACCTAGTCCAATCCTCTGAGTTAAGAGAGATGAACTTGACTTACTCCAGGATTTGAACCTG
Organism: Potorous gilbertii; assembly: GCA_028658325.1. Taxonomy (NCBI): domain Eukaryota; kingdom Metazoa; phylum Chordata; class Mammalia; order Diprotodontia; family Potoroidae; genus Potorous; species Potorous gilbertii. The sequence continues at coordinate 229,412,077 of CM053773.1, read as the reverse complement.
GACCCTCTGACTCCCTTGCCAGTGTATTGTGGTTATCGTTATGGTGATCATTTTTCCTGGGCCCCTACATGCCAACTGTGCCTCTTGCCCACATGCTAACCATACTCACCCACCTTTCAGGAGGACTCAGCCATAAATCAGGCCTCCAAGTGGCATCTCCCTGAATTGTTTTCCCATATAAAGCCTCCCATAGCCTAACTTGATTAAGCAGCACCCAGAATGATCTCATTGTCAGTGAAAGAGATTCACTCTGACATCCTGTAGCTGCTGGTAATATGGGCTGCTCTTCTGGAGCTTTTAAAAGTCTCCCAAGATGGCCTGAAAACATGATTTTTATCTACTCAACTTCAGACAGACATCCGGCCATAAATAATTCTGCTGCCTCTGATTTGATCATTCTCTATTAAGGAGGCCACATGGGTATAGAGAGGATAAGCCAGAGATGCATGAAAAGATGTCTTTCCTAAGAGTAGGAAACTAAAGAGGAAGGGGAAAAAAGGACTATAGGGCCAGTGCTATTATTCTACAAATAAGGAAACTGAGGCCCAGGAAATATAAGCGATTTAGACATGTTCGAATCATACAGAGAGTTTTTATCCCAGGGGAGTGAAGCCAAGAAGGTAGAGTAGAAGTAGAAAATCAGCTTTGCTCTCCCAACATTACCCTCCAAACAACTCTAAAATAGCATATCAAATCAAATTCTGGAGCGATATAGCCAACAAAAATTTGGAGTGAGATATTTTTCTATCCCACAACAACTTAGGTTGGAAGAAGAGATCTGAGACACTGGGATTGAGGGTGGGCACAGAGAGCCATGGCAACTACAACAGCTGTAGCAGCCACAGAAGCAGCTTCAGAAGTTCTCTCTCAGCCCAGAAATGGTAAGGGGGCTGGAAAACTGGTCAGAAGGAGATTCCAGAGAATGAAAGATACAGTCAAGTTGATGGAGTAAAGGCAGGGACTCATTAGAGGTCTCCTAAATTCCCTTCTAAAAATGTAAAATAACGCCTCAAAATGAATCTTGGAGTGGCAGAACCAACAAAAGAATAGGATGAAACAATTTTCTAGCCTAAGACAAATTAGAAGTTCAGCAAGAAAGGCCTATCTCACTAGGGTGAGAATGGAGTGCAGTCCAGTACAGACTAAGGCAGCACAGACCACAACAAGCCATCAGCAGGTCTTGGGCAACTAAATGTAGAGGGGCAACTAAATCAGTGGTAACATCTGGAGCTTTCATCCCACAGAGAGTAAGGGGATCCAACAACCTGTCAGAAGGTGATTACAGCAAACCCTTTGGCTGGCACTGAGTGCAGGACTGTGTTACATTGCCCATATGTAGTTCCAGGTCTCAGTCCCAAGGTTAGTAGGAACATTAACACACTAGAGTGTGTGACCAAAGAAGTACAAAGACCCTGGTCACAGGTTTCAGGGCAGAGAAGAGTACTTATGGTCATTCACAAACCAGAGGACAGGCCAAGAGACCAATGGCCATACCTCTCCTTAGAGCATACTACCTTGGAAGAACTGAAAACTTTACTTACCCACGATATAATCTTAAAGAATGAGTGGATCAAAGAACAAATCATAGAAACAATCAATAATTTCACTGAAGAGAATGAGAGCAATGTACCAACATACCACAATTTATGGGATGCAGACAAAGCAATGCTTAGGGGAAATTTTATATCTCTCAATGCTTATACCAATAAAAATATAGAAAAAGCAGATCAATGAATTAGGCATACAATAAAGTAAAAACTAGAAAAATAACAAATTAAAAATCCCCACTTAAAAACCAAATTGGAAATCCTGAAAATCAAAGAAGAAATAAAACTGAAAATAAGAAAACTATCACACTAATAAATAAAAACTACCTGCAAATTTTATGGGAGGGGGGAATACAATAATATGGATAAACCATTGGTTAATTAGGTTTTTTTAAAAAAGAAGAAAACCAAATTACCAGTGTCAAAAATGAAAAAAGTGAATTCACCACCAATGAAGATTAAATTGAAGCAATTGTTAGGAACTATTTTGCCCAATTATATGCCAATAAATCTAACATTATCAGAGAAATGGATATTTATAAAAACATAAATTGCCATAATTAACAGAAAAAACTTAGAAATACTTAACCCAAACTGAGAAAAAGAAATTGAACATGCCATAAATGGGCTCCCTAAGAAAAAAATCACAAGTACTGGAAAGATTCACCAGTGAATTCTACCAAACATTGAAAGAATAATTAATGCCAATACTATACAAACTATTTGGGGAAAGAAGCAAAGCAGAAGTCCTACCAAATTCCTTTTATGACACAAATATGGGGCTTATACCTAAAACTACAAAGGGCAAAAACAGAGAAAAGAACTATAGACCAATTTCCCTAACGAATATTGGGGGAAAAAATTAAATATAAGAGTAGCAAGGAGTAAGGTTATACACTATGAACAAATGGAATTTATACCAGGGATGCAGGGCTGCTGGTTCAATATTAGGAAAACTATGAGGATAATTGACTATACCAATAACAAAACTACCAGAAATTGTATGATTATCTCAACAGATGCAGAAAAAGCTTTTGATAAAACGCAACATTCAGTCTTATTTTTAAAAAACCACTAGAAAACATAAGAATAAATGGAGCTTTCCCTAAAATGATAAGACTAAACAAGAACACCTAAAACCATCAGCAAACATTATCTGTAATGGGGTAAGCTAGAAGCCTTCCCAGTAGGACCAGGGGTGAAAAAAGGATGTCCATTATCATCACTATTATTCAATATTGTACTAGAAATGTTAGATATAGCAATAAAAGAAGAAAAAGAAATTGAAGGAATCACAATAGGCAATGAGGAAAGAAAACTATCACTCTTTGCATATGATATGATTGATATGATGGTATACTTGGAGAATCAACAAAAAAAACTAGTTGCAGACCTATAAAGGAAATCCATAAAAATGATAGCATTTCTATATATTTACCAACAAAGCCCAGCAGCGGGAGATAGAAAGAAAAATTCCATTTAAAATAACTGTAGATAATATAAAAAAAACTTGGGAGTTGATCAGCCAAGATAAACTCAGGAACTATATAAACACAATTACAAAACACTTTTCACACAAATAAAGTCAGACCTAAGCAATTGAAAAATATTAATTATTCATAGCTAGGCTGAGCCAATATAATAAAAATAACAATTCCACCTAAATTGATTTACTAATTCAGTGCCATACAAATCAAACTATCAAAAAATAATTTTATAGAGCTAGAAAAATAATAACAAAATTTATCTGGAAGAACAAAAGTTTCAAGAATAGTAAGAATTAGTGGGGGTAGACTAGCTGTACCAGATCTCAAATTATATTACAAAGCATTAATCATCAAAACAATCTGGTACTGGCTGAGAAATAAAAGTGTTCACTCAATGGAATAGATTATTTTCACTATACATAGTAGTAAATGACACAGTAATCTAGTGTTTGATAAACCCAAAGCTTGCTTTGAGGATAAGAACTTACCATTTGACAAAAACTGCTAAAAAAAAAAAAAACTGGAAAAAAGTTTGGCAGAAACTAGGTATAGACCAACATCTCACACTATATAATTGTCAAAATAGTATCAAAATAGGTTCATGATTTAGACTTAAAAGATTCTATCATGAACAAGTTAGAGAAGCATGGAAAATTTGTCAGATGTCAAATCTATGGATAAGGGAAGAGTTTATGACCACAAAAGAGTTAAAGAGCTTCGTAGGAAGTAAAATGGATGCTTTTGATTGCATGAAAATAAAAAGAATTTGCACAAACAAAACAAATGCAGACAAGATTAGAAAAAAGTAGGACATGGCAGGGGTGGGGGGGGAAATTTATAGTCAATTTTCCCAATAAAGGTCTCATTTCTCAAATGTATAGATAACAAACAAACACAGACAAGATTAGAAGAAAAATAGGACACTGAGGAGATAATTTACAGCTAGTTTCCCCAATAAAGGTCTCATTTCTCAAATGTATAGATAACCAAGTCAAAATTTTAAAATAAGAATCATTCTCCAATGGATAAATGGTCAAAGGATATGAACAATCAGTTTTCAGAAGAAGAAATCAAAACTTTCTGTGGTTATGTGAAAAAAATTCTCTACATCACCATTGATTAGAGAAATGCAAATGAAAACAACTCTGAGGTGTCACCTCATATCTATCAGATGGACTTACTTGGGAGAAAAGGAAAACAATAAAGTCTGGGGGAGACGTGGAAAATAAGGATAGTAGTGCATTGTTGGTGGGGTAGTGAACTGCTCCAACCATTCTGAACTATGTCCAAAGGATTATAAAACTGTATACCCTTTGACCTAGCAATATCACTCCTAGATTTGTATCCCAAAGAGATCAAAGAAAGAGGAAAAATCTGTATATGAGCAAAAACATTTAGAGTAGCTTTTTGTGGTGGCAAAGAATTGGAAACTGAAGCGATACCCATCAGCTGGGAAATAGCTGAACAAGTTGTCGTATGTGATGGTGATGGAATATTATTGTGCTATAAGAAATGATGAGCGGGATGCTTTCAGATAAACCTGGGAAGATTTAAACGATGTGATGGAAAATGAATTGAGCAGAACCAGGAGAATACTGTACACAGTCACGGAAATATTGTACCAACGATCAAGTATAAAAAGACTGAGCTATTATGTTCAAGTCAGTGATCAAAGGTGATGATTAAAAAAATGCCAACCACCTGCACAACGAGAACTGATGAACTCTGCAAACCAAATTGTTTTTTCACTTTTCTAGGGTTTTTTTTGCAATATGGTCAATATAGAAATATGTTTTGCATGATTTCACACGTATAATTAACATATTACTTGCATTCTCAATGGACAGAAGAGGGGCTCGAGGGACAGAGAGTATTTGAAACTCAAATTTTGAACGAATGTTAAAAATAAATAAAAATAATAATATTTAAAAGAATTTCATCCCAAGTCCCTTGACTTCAGAGTCAATTTTTTTTCTCTGCCACATATTCTCCCCTCTCCTCCATTCTACCAGAAAAGAACCAGTTTATTCTTTTATCCCCCAACCCCATATCGAATTCCAAAGCTACCTTAGCCTGCTGTTTGAATATACATGCAATAAGCACACACTTAAGCACTTAGCAGATACCGTAGCTCACATTTACATAGTGCTTTAAGGTTTGCAAAGAACTTTACAAGTATTTCATTTAATCTTAACAACAACCCTGGGGAGGTAGATGTCATTATTTTTCCAATTTTACAGATGATGAAATTGAGGCAGATGGGGGTAAGTGACTTACTCTGGGTGACAGAGATAGGAAGTGTCTGAGGCAAGATTTGAACTCTGGTCTTTATGACTGAACAATTGCTCTATCCACTGTGCCACCTAACTATCCACAATACTTATTAATTTCACACACACACACACACACACACACACACACACATTATTCAGACATGCCATTAAATGAGATCTGATGATCCAGTTATTCTCAACTCCTCATTCTCCCTCTTCCTCGATGTCCAATCAATTGCTACATCTTGTCAATTTTCCTTCTACAACATTTCTCACATGCTCTTTTCTTGCCTCACACACCTACTTCAGACCTAAACCAAGAAGATAGATAGTATCTTAGCTTTAGAACTCTGGAAGAAACCACAGAAGTCTAGTCCACAATCCTCATTTTACAGATGAGGAAACTGAGGTCTCAGTGACATGCAAGATGCAGGATTTAAATCCAGGCTTGTTGGATTCCAAAACCAGTGCCCTTCCCACTATACCACACTGCCTCAATTAAAAGCATCCCCTCTCCAACCCATTCTCCACATAGCAACCATAGTCATCTTCCTAAAGTGCAAGTTTGTCCATATGAGTGTTCTGCCCAAGATGCTTCTGTAGCTCCCCATTGCCAGTAAAAATAAAATCTAAACTCCCCACTGGGTATTTAAAGATCCTCGCTATATGACCCTAAGCTATTATTCCTAACAGATCATAGAATTTGCATTTGCTACACTTTGATCCTCCCAGGATAAGCTCCTCTCCTCTAAACTCACTAACATGTTACTAACTTGACGATGCCGCCTCTCCCCTCTTTTTATTGGGCTGGAGAGCAGAGTAGTGAATTCCTCCCAGGGCATTCCTTTTCAGAGGGCAGAACCTGGACTTTCTCGGCTCACCCCGCTTGGTATCTGCTGCCTTTCCTTGTTTCAAATGCATAGATCAAGATGCTCCCATGCAGGGTAGTCCCTGGTGTCCTGTCTCTCTTCTTCCCACCCCCACTTTCCTGTTTCCTTTTGTGTATTGTCTTTACCCATTAGATTGTAAGCTTCTTGAGAACAGGGACAGTCTTTTTATGAATTATATCCATAGCATTTAGCACAGTGCCTGTCAAATAGTAGGCACTTCATTAATGTTTATTAGTTCGGTAAGTCATTTACATCTCTGAGCCCCAGTTTTCTCATCTGTAAAATGACTATGATAATACATCTGATATCTACTTAATTTACACAGACATGTGGGGATAGAATGAGATGAGGCATGTAATCTACTTTGTAAACTTTCGAGTGTGAGATCAACATTCATTTTAGGGAGGTCAGAGATAGGATCTCAGCTTTGTTACTTTGTTACTATCTGTGTAATACTGCATGAGTCACTTCCCCTGCCCTGAATCTCAATTTCCTCTTCTTCAAAATAAGAGACTACATGACTGTCTAACTTTCCTTCCAGCTCTAAATCCTAATCTACCATGTGTCAATAGAGTGCCAAAAGTTGTTTTTAGTGAACAATAAAGCAGAAAAGGAGACCTCTTTCTCCTTAGTCACTCGGCTGACTGAGCTATCAAGGGAGAATGCAGTGACAGTTTCATTGTTTCACCAAATTACATTTGATTAACAAAATGACAACTCATATACAGCTTTTCTAGACTAAAGTGAGACATAACCACAATAGGATGTCTACTCTCCTACCTTCAGATCTAGTGCTCAATTTCCACAATTTATCACCTACACTGAGGAAGGTATCTAATGATAATGTAGCAATGTAATTCCAAAACCTCATCATTCAGTCATCAAAAGGACATCCTCAAATTCTAACTCATTAGGTGGCCACTTCTAAGACCACCTTTGGTTATCAATCCTGGCTAAAGGATGGGGAACTTTATAGACCTTAAAGAAAGACTATTACTAGCAAACAGTGACCAAGCCTTCTTGCCAGGGTATCCATTTCAGAGGACATTTGCAGGGCTTTTACAGAACAGCAACAGTGCAGCTTAGCAGGAATAATCATTTAAAGCAGGAAGCTACCAAACAGTGGACAGGGATAATGTCCTCTATGCTCCAGCCCACTTGCTGCCCCATGGGGACCTCCTTCAGTTGCCCTCATATTGGTGTCCCTGGGTTTCTCCCTCCTCTAGAGGGTGGCTTCTCATGACCCTAGACCAGCGCTGGGGAACCTGTGACCTCGAAGCCACATATGGCTCTTTGACTGAAACTTCAAAATTTGAATTCAGTCAAAGGGACACACTTGAAGATTTAGAGGGCCCCATGTGGCCTCGAGGCTGCAGGTTCCCTACCCTTGGTCTAGACCTTCAAATAGGGGTACAATTGACACTACTTGTCTTGGAAACTATTTGTAGTACTCACCATAGGGGCACACACACACACACACACACACACACACACACACACGGTACAGTTCTGTTTAGAATCATCTAATGCATATACACACAAGAAGGCTTTATTTTAAAGATGGAAAGACTGAAGTTGAGAGGTGAACTGATTTCTACAACCTTCTTTTAGAGTTTCCAATGTTCCCCAACTGCTCCCAGAATTTCAAACTCCTAGAATGTCAGAGTTGAAAGAGACTTCAGCAATCATCTGGTTCATCCTGTACCTGAACCAGAATCTTTTCTAGGGTATCTGAGACAAGAAGTGATGAGCCTTTGCGATCCTTGAAGACCCTTGGTGAAGGTGAAGCTACTATGGACTCAAGGATCCCATTCCATTTTAGACAGCTCTTCAAGAGGAAGTTTGGTGTGGGAGGTTTTCAAACCTAAATCTGTCTCTTTGCTATTTCTACCCATTTCTCTTCATTCTGTCCTTTGTATCAAGCAAGACAAATCTAATCCTTCTTCCATGTAATAACCCTTTAGGGACTTGAAGACAGTTAGGATATCTCCCACCCCAGTCTTCTCTTCTTCCAAGTGAGCATCCCCAAGTATTCCTTCAAGCCATCCTCTTGTAGTATGAATTTGAGGTCCTTCCCCACTCTGATCACCTTCCCCTTAGTGTTCCCCAGCTCACTCATATCCTTCCGAAAATGTGATACCCAGAACTGAATCCCATCCTCCAGATGTGGAATACCCAGGGTGAGGTATAGAAAAATTATCATCTTAGTCCTGGACACTGGGCCTCTCTCACTGTCCTGATTTAAATTAGCCTTCTTTACTACCATATCACATGGTTGACTCATACTATATGCAATCCACTAAGATCCCTGGATCTTTTTCAGATAGTCTAACTATACTGCTTTCCTCTTGCACTAAGAAAGCTGATAAACAGCAAGGATTGTTGACAGTAACTCTGGGCCTGTGATTTCATTCCTGTAAGGAACTCCCTCTATGGATGCCAACAGTCAACTACTCTTTGACTTAAAGTCTCTATGAGTTTCCTGGGGGTCCTGAACACTTAAATGATTTGCCCGGGATCACTGAACCAGTCAATAGCTGAAGGAAGATTTGAAACTCTTGTTTTCCTGTCTCTAGGCCAGCTCTCCATCCACAACTCCACAGTGCCTCTCCAGTGGTTTCTACAAGTACAGTTTGACAAAGTGGTTTTTTTGCAATATATAGATTAACTTATTTGATCCTCCCAATAACCCTGAGAAGGAAGTACTATGGGTGCTATTTTTACCCTTTATAGATGAGGAAACCAACTCGGGGAGGTTCAGTGGTTTACCCAGGGTCACAGATGGAGTCAAAGATGAGATTTGAACCGAGTTTTCTCATAACTTCCAGGCCCAGTGCTTTTTCTACTATGTTTCATCATGTTCCTGCAAATTCCTTGTTTTATAGACTGAAAATATTCCGTTAATGACCCCATAAATAAGCCAAAGGACTTATTTATTATTTGCATTTAACTTATTATTTAGCACATTATATTGGCAGTGACCCATTAATCTTTACAATAATTCACAAGTTAATAAATTGGTAATTATAATCCACAGCCAGAAAACCTAAGAGTTGATGTTTCCATGGCACCCGAGCTTTGGTTTAGAGAAGGGGACACATTTGTTATATACCTACTAACAGAATATATAATCTCTCAGTCAGAAAGTCCAAAGATTATTGTACAATGACTAGACACCCAAGGATTAAGGCAGGTCAAGTCAAGTGGGGAGTTTACAGGATCTCAAAAAGAATCGCTATAAAATGACAAGACTTGGAGGGATTGATAACTAGACCTTCAGAGGCAATACCTACTCAGAGGACATCATAGAGCCATTGAAGTAGTGAAATAATATGTATAGATATCATGATCCTTCAAGTGAGGAAACTGAAATAGGGACAGGCCAAGTGACCTCCTCACTGGCCACAATAAGTCTGCTGCAGAACCAGGGCTGTGGAGTCTTTCGAGAGTTGGTAGAGCAGAGTTCTGGTCCCAGCTTTGGGAATTAGCTAGCTATGTGACCATAATTAAGTCATCTATTTAATTTAGTACCTACTATGTACCACGCACTGTCTTGCATACTAGTGATACAAAGATAAAAACAGCCACTAGCTTTGAGAAGTTTACATTCTGCTGGAGGAAACCCAATGTATACAGACAAGTGAATTAAAACATAAATATAGAAAAATATAGAAAATGTTTAATCCATATAAAAAATATAAATATATAAATTAAAATTATATGTAGATGCAAATGACTTGTTAATATATGCATATATGTATGACAAAAAGCAATTAAATCCAAGTGGGTGCTATCGTATTAAGAGAAGCAGAGTATGGAGGATTGGGCAAGTATTAGTTCCATTGATCTCTGCCTCATTGAGACTAAATGTGTAGAACTGTGGTCAGTTCCAGGTGCCCCATTTTAGGACACCTCGTAGGATCTTGGCTTTAGAGTCGAAGGAAGCCGAGAATCCATCCAATCATTTTACGTTTAACAAAGCTGAAGCTCAGAGGGTCATTTGCCCGAGGTGACACGTGTTTGAGTTAGAAATTCAGGATTTGATTAAGTATAGAACTCCCAGCAGAGTAACCAGGATAGTAAAGTACTTTGAGAATGTGCCATAAATGAACTGGTAATATTGATCTTAGAAAAGAGAAGATATTTAAGGAGGGGGAAGAAGGAAAATGAGAGATTTCTTCAAGAACTTGAAGAATTTTCATGAAGAAGAATGAAACTAGTTTTGATTAGTTTGGGAAAACAGAATTAGGAGCAGTGGTTCACATATGCCAAGAGACCAGACAATGCACATGTAGGGGTGATAGAACCTACTTGCAGACTAGGTGGTGTAGCCGACCCTCTCTTTAACTGCTATATATTAATTTCTTTATTTCTCGTCCTGGCTTCAAAAGCAGTCAAGGCATATATGTCAACATTTTATCATAAATTAATAAAAATATTTTATTAAATAACAGAGATAATATCTTGTTTATAAAACAAACCATCTTTTTCCATTATAATTGTCTCTGTGCATTTCTGTCTCTATTTCTGTCTTTGTTACTGTCTGTCTATCTCTGTACTCTGTCCCTGTTTCTTCTCAAAAGGTTTAAATAAATGTCAACATTACATGTCATACAATTAATTAACAGTATAACAATACAAAGCCATATTTAAATATTTCAACAATGTATCCCAGTGAAAAAAATCACAGCCAAAGCCAACTGCCTATCGATTGCAATTGCTAGTGACAAAATGATTAATACAATGACAGAAATTAATATCAAATGTACTACGAATTGATCCTCCTTTATATGTTTCTTGTAATGTCAGATTTTCAGTAACATCCTTGTATTCCTACTCTTAAGATATTTACTCTTGATTAGGTTGAGTTGAACCATACCCGAGGTCTCCTACTCCTGAGATCTTGCCTTATGGAGGGACCTAGCTCAAGCTGAATCTAGACCTTTGATGTCTTTGCCCCTTTCCACTGGGATTCATGGCACAAAGGGCAAAACAGTCAGAATGAAGTGATTTTCCTTGCCCAGACTGCGAAAGGACAGTGGGATCTCATGACCAGGTCTTGTTACTTCATGCTGTCTCCTCCCCCTCTCCTTCTAAAACTATAAAATCTTTTTATGGATCTCTTTGGTTGCAAAATTCACTGGACATCCCATTCCTCAGGGTGGCAGGTTTGCTATCTTGTTATCTCAATTAAAGACACTTTATTTTTCAATTCATGGTTTTGATTTATTTTAGACTTGACATTGACTTCTTAGCTCTGTAAATATGGTCCTATATTCAGCTATCTCAAGAATTCTCTTTAAGATATATTCTTCACAAGATGAGTTAAACTCAGTTCTGTTAGTAAATGTTCCATTAGTCTTTTTCAAATATGACAGTTATATCTCTCAGTCTCTCAGGAAAGTTCTAGCCATCTTTTTTCTCTGTGTTTCCCATAACCTCTCTCCAGCAATCACAATGAATAGTCTCCAGAATTACAGTTCAACTTCTATCCTCGCAAGATTCAAATCTATCTTATAGAGTCCCTGTAGGAGGGACTATTGAAGCTTCTATTACATGAGTAAAAACTTCCTACCAATCAGAACTATGCCAAAATGGAATGGGACGCTCATTAGACAGAGTGGGTCCCCCCTAATTTGAAGTCTATAAACAAAGTCTGAATGATTATTTATCATGTATTTTTTAGAATGGAATTCCTTTTCACTTACAGATTGGATTCAATGGCCAACAACTAACTCTAATCTCTCTGAAAATATTTCATCCCCAATAAAATGATGGAGTTGATTAAAAAGTCTTAGAAAATCTTAGAAAATCCAACCCATCTTCTTTTTTTTATGATCATAGTTTGCCCTCTGGTATAGAAGATCACTAAAAGCCAGTCTAGCACTAACAATCTATGATCCTAAGTCAGGAAATCTCTTGCCCATTCTTTGGATGAGAAGAAATTTCTTGCTCCAAGTGTCAGGTGATGAGATTTTCAGTCCTTCATTTCTCCTTTCTTTCTACAAACTCTATACTTTCCTTTACTCCCTTTTTACATATCTGTCCCCACAAAGGAGATCAGTTATAACTGGCATTTTCTTGAGAAATAGAGAGAAAAAAGTCAGAATGGAAAAATTGATTTATAGGAAGAGAAGCAACCTAATCTAAATTTAAATTTGAATTCTTGGTTGACAAAGACAGGTTTTAGGGGTTTTTTTTCCAACTAAAGGCAATATTGCTTTCAACATAGTAGGCACCAGATAAATATTTGTTGAGTAAAGGAATTAATCTTTGTGTGTACTTGTCTGTAAGCCTATAGATAGAATTGTCACTAAATAAAACTATGCACTGGCAATCATTTAACTCAATTAAATTCAAGAAATATTTTAACACAGATGTGCAATATGCATAGGGCATCAACAGAGGTCAAAAATTGACAAAGATAAAAATGGAAGAGTCCCTGCTTTTAGAACAAGGCAAGAAAATAAGTAGTATGTAGCATTTCCTATGTACAAGGCACTGTGTTGAGTATAGAGGACACAAAATCAAGACATTCTCTGGCTTCAAGGAGCTTACATTCTAACAGTGGGAGAAAACACACAAAGGATAACTCCCCAAAATGAAGACCCCAGGAAGAACTCACCAATGGGAAATGGGGCCCTCTCATGGAAGAGAGTTATTCCAAAGTGAGAAAGTCAGAGGTATTGGAGAGAGATCCAGCTGAGGCATGGTGGCAAAGTACAGAAAGTCAGAAATAGAGCTAGGAGGAGAATGAAATTTAGTCAACGTAGACCTTTAGAAATAAACATGCCTTCTACATATTCATAAATAAATGAAAATAAAATAAGTGGGAAAGGGAGAACATTAATAAATGTGGGATATGGGGTAGGAGTACGGAAGGCTTCAGGGAAGAAAAAACATGTACTGAACCTTGAAATAAAACAAAGATTCTGAAAGGTAGCCAGAAGGAAGTGGTTAATTCCAGGCCTTGGGGACAATCTATAGAAAATGCACAGAGGTGAGAGAATGCTGAACTTGGGGAACAACTAATTAGGCTGACACAGAGTATGATAGAAAGTAATGAGAAAGACCTGGCAAGATAGGTTAGATCGGTCTTTTGTTAGAGGGGTGGTGGATCACAGGTAAGGAATGAGGCATACATAATCAGCTATGATCAATATGCTGGCTTGGTTTTGTTTGGTTTTTTTTTTCTCAATTATATTTGGTGTTACAAGAGAAAGTTGTATAAAAGGGAATGGGGGGTCAATAAGAAGTGAAGATTGTATAGTGAAAATCAATCAATAAGCATTTATTAATTAAATACCAACCATGAATAGCATAAATAGGAAGGAAGGAAGGAAGGAAGGGGAAAGAGGGAGGGAAGTCAGTTGAATTCAGATTGTGATGTGTTTTAAATACCAACCTAGGGATTTTGCATTTTATCCTAGAGGCAATAAAATCTCCAAAGTCCTATAAAATAGACATAAATTAGTGTACACATTGATTATAAAAGAGCCCCAATGGACTATAAAACATACACATAGCATATAAAATGCAATTCAAATGCACCATAAATTTAATATAAAATTAATATGTAAATACTAAACATTAAATATACATGTAGATGCATCCTAGGCAGTCTTCACCTTTTCCCACTTCAAATAGCTTCAAAGACATCACCATGGCCATTTATTTTAACTGCCCAACTGAAAAATGAACTTCAATTCTCCATTAAGTTATTATTCAAAATAGATATATGACAGCAAATGTAGTCAGGACACCTATGTGACCTTGAATGAGTCTTAACCTCCCTATGTCTCAGTTTCCTCATCTGTAAAATGGCTTAGACTAAAAGAACTCTAAGCCACCTTCCAATGCTGATTCTGCAGTCCTATGATCCCAATACCTTATGTTTGCCTGAGCAATGACAAGAAAAAATGATTTGAAGATTACTTTTAAAGATCCCTACCAGCATTGGAATTATTTTTATGATTTTCCAACTCAAGTAGCAGCTGCTCTGAAGTGTCACCTAGTTTCCATGAAGCCTTTATTTGACCAGATGCTGGGCAGAGAGTTTGAGTCAAACAAGTTTTTTTAAAAATGCCTACTAGGGGGTAGACACCAAGTGAAGGAAGGAAGGGAGGAAGGAAGGAAGGAAGGAAGGAAGGAAGAAAGGAAGGAGAAAGAAAGAAAGAGAGAAAGAAAGAAAAAGAAAGAAAGAAAGAAAGAAAGAAAGAAAGAAAGAAAGAGAAGATAACAGGGAGTTAATGGATTTTATTGGGTAGGGCAGGGTGATGAACAGATTTGTGCATTGGGAAAATGAGTTTAGGAACTGTGTAAAGGATGAATTGGCATGGAGAGTGAGTTGAGGCAGCAGTTCAGGTAAGAGATGTTAAGGGCATGAACTAGGGTGGTGGTTGTGTGAGTGTAGAGGAGATTGAGATGAGTGATGTTGTGGAGGTAGACATGATAAGATTTAGTGACTGATGAGTTACATGGGATAGGTATAAATGAAGGGTCAAGGAGAATACTGATGTGAACTTGGGCAACTGGGAGGATGGTGATGCCATCAACAGAAATTGGAGGGATTGGGAAGTGGAGATGATTGAAAGGAAAGAGAGTTAGCTAAAGGAGAATAAGTTAAAATCCCCATCAGTATTCTTTGAGAAAATAATTAAGGAAAGAGAAAAGAAAAAATTCCTATGTAGTTATCAAATCACATGTCAAGAGTTAAAAAGGGCTTCACCCAAGTCAACCCCTAAGTGAGTGAGAATACCTCTGTAACCGGACCACCAAGTGTTCATTCAGCCTTGGATTAAGAACCTTCAGTAAGGGGGAGCCCCATATTAGCCCCTTCCCCTTTGGGGGAGATATTTTTGGAAATTTTCCAGTATATGAAGTCTTCTTTTTCTACCTTCTTGGGTCAAGCATAACAAATGTAACTCCTCTCCCACTTGACAATGTTTCAGATACATGAAGATTGCTACCACGTCCCCCCAAGGATCCTCTTCTGCAGGCCAAACATTCCCAGGTCATTCAAGAGAACCTCATGTAGCATGAAAGCAAGATGGGAGAGCCATGGTCAAAAGCACACTATTAAGTGAGTCAGAGCAAGGCATCAGTTCTGGGACATAGGAGTGGGGAAACGGGAGGATGGTGCCAGGAATGAGGTTCAATATGATTCAGCAGTGTAATATGACAATCAAAAAGAAAAAAGCTAATGTAACCTTGGGCTGCATTAAGAGAAGAATAACTTCAAGAAAAAAGGAAGTGATACTCCCATTGTCCTCTGCTCTTAGAACACATCTATAGTATTGAGTCTAGTTCTGAGTATCACATTAGGAAGGGCATCACAAAGCTAAGAGGTCCTAGAAAAGGGTAGCCAGAATGGGGAAGGCCTTCAAGTTCCTGTGCTAGGAGGAATGGTCAAAAGAACTGGGGATATTTAGCTTAGAAAAGGGAAGACTGAGGAGGAGGATATGAGATTTAGCAGCTAGGCAGCACAGTGGACAGAGCTGACCTTCAAGTCAGGAGGACCTGAGCTCAAATCCAGCCTCAGATACTTCCTAGCTATGTGACCCTGGGCAAGTCACATCACCCTGTTTGCCTCAGTTTCCCCATATGTAAAATGAGCTGGAGAAGGAAATGGCAAACCACTCCAGTATCTCTGCCAAGAAAACCCCAAAAGGGGTCACCAAGGGTTAGTTATGACAACATCAACACAACGGACATCATTAACTTGTTGGGGGCTTTTGTCCCACTCCATGATTTAGTCCACATGATGAACTTCAGATGTGGAAACTATATCTACCAATGCAGATGGTCAACTTTTCTATAATTTAATAGTAATGGCTACAATTTAGAAAATATTCAAGGCCTGTAAAGTGCTTTGTACATATTATCTCATTTTATCCTCACAACAACCCTAGGATTAGGTACAATTATTAAACTGATTCTTACAGAAGAAGAAACTGAAGATAAGAAAGAATCACACTATTAATAGGCTATCTGAGTCTGCATTTGAGTCTTCCTGACCTGACACATGAATCCAAGTATGGTCTAAGAATCTATCCAGAGAACCATCTAGCTGCCTCTAAGTTTTGGCACCTTGGAGAGCTACTGGAGCCTCTGAGAAGGTAAAGGATCTGCTTGTCTCACATATAACTAATAGGTGTCAGAAGCAGGATTTGAACCCAAATCTTCTTCACTCTAGGGTCTCCTGAGAGAGTACAATATTGACACCCAGTTAATTAGTGAAAGTGCAATTTTTCTTTCATTTCAACTATTTGGAAAGAACAAAAGTGAAAAGAGATATGAACTATTAGTCACAATCTAACTTGGTTTTTTGTAAATTTGGGAGATCTTGGGAAAGGCAGGGCATAACTATTTTTTGGGGGGAGGGGGGACATGTTGCTGCTGTTGAGTAAGAGCCAACTCTTCATGACTCCATGGGTCCATAGAGTTTTCTTGGCAAAGATATTAGGGGGGGTTGTCATTCCCTACTCCAGTTCATTTTACAAGTGAGGAAACTGAGGCAAGCAAGGTTAAGTGATTCACCCAGAGTTACACAGCTAGTAATTGTCTGAGACCAGATTTGAACTCAGGTCTTCCTGACTCCAGACCCAGTGCTCTATTCACTGAGCCACCTAGAAGTTACCTTCTAAATCATAAAAAACAATTATAGTTTTATTTGATCATGGCAAATTATTAAAACTTATTTCAACATTTTTGGAAGGTTCTAGGAAAGACATGAATCATCTAAATCACCCCTCCCTTCAAGCTAATACTTGTAAATTTTCAAATGAATAAAATTATAGTTAGATAAATGCTAGCCATTTACTATAGCTTGAATATTAATTTTATAATAAAATTTACAATAAAATTTTATTTTATAAACTATATATGCACTTTCCCATGAATTGGGACCCTATTAGAATTATTATGTACTTTACATTTAGGTCTATTTTATAGAACTCAGAGCATAATTTTACCTTATAAATACCTGCAGGCTCAGAGTTGTTGTATTTTTTTTTTTGCAATTTGGGAGTCACAGAAATAACATACAATTGCTAAATCTTCCTGTGATGCTCCCACAGTAGCAGGGAAACAATGAAGAAGAGACAAGCCTGTGCCAGCAGGACACAAACTCTGCCAGATTCTGCCAAGTTGTATGGGTAGAGGGCTGTGTAAAGACTGTGTCATGCGTGTCAACATCACTTTAGGCATTTGCTAGGTCCCCCTGAAGGGAAGGAGACCAGTAGAAATACACAGGACTGGAGTCTCTGGCCTCATGATGGACTACAGCTATTGCCAAAGGATGCTGATTGTCAGGTTAGTAGCAGGTTACTACCTGTAGATTTCAAAAAAACATCTACTTCAGATGTGTCAAGCACATAGCCCACAAAACTCAAGCAAACTGAACCAGCTTAAAATGCAACTGGGAAATACTTAACAAAATGAACAAAAATACTATAGAACACAATGTTAACGTGTTGTTCTAAGCAATATGCATCCTCAGGGATTCAGTGGTCCTTGTTTCTTTTTTCAATTATTATCAATTTTAAGGCAATCAGAGTTAAGTGACTTGCCCAGGAACATACAACTAGTAAATACCTCAGACCAGTTTTGAACTCCAGTCATCCTACCTTGACACCACCACCACTCCTCCCCTCCCCCTCCACGACACTCATTTTCATTTGAGTTTGATATCGTTATACTCCATCATAGAAGAATAGTGATGACCCAGGCAGCAGGAAGGATGGTCAGCACCAACGAAAATTGCGAGTTTTTGAAGTGCTGAATTAAATAAAACTCCAGTCTCCAAACTTGTTAAAATTATATGTCAACTAAGAGCTAATGGGTCATGAGTATGGCACTGAGTAGTTTTCCTTTAAGTAAAGTAGGTCATCATTAAGGCCACTGACTTTGTTACATATATCGTCAGTTGACTCCATGGCATATTTTAATTTGAAAAATGGTAGCCCTTCTACAAAAATGTGCATACCCTTTAACCCAACAATACCACTTCCACGTCTGTATCCCAAAGATATCATTCAAATAGGAAAAAAAGACATATATTCACAAAAATATTTATAGCAGTTCTGTTTTGTGGTGGCAAAGAACTGGATATTGAGGGGATGCTCTTCAGTAGGGGAATGGCTGAACAAGTTGTGGTTTATGAATGTAATAGAATACTATTATTCTATGAGAAATGATGAACAGGTAGACTTCAGAAAAACCTGGAAAAACTTATATGAGCTGATGCTGAGTGAAGTGAGAGGACCAGGAGAACACTGTACACAGTAACAACCACATTGCACAATGACTGACTTTGATAGACTTATCTCTTAGCAATGCAAAGATCTAATATAACTCCAGAATCTCATGATGGAAAATGCTGTCCACATCCAGAAAAAGAACTGAGTCTGAATATAGATTGAAGCATATTATTTGTTCTCTCTCTCTTTTTTTGTTTTTTCTTTGTCATGGTTTCTCCCATTGGTTCTAATTCTTTTTTACATATTACATGCCATCTTAGGGTAGGGGGAGGGGAGAGATGAGAAGAAAATTTGGAACTCAAAATCTTATGGAAGTGAATGTTAAAAACTAAAAATTTTTTAAACAAAGAAGATAAAGAAAGAAAAATATTAGCACTCTTCTGGTTGACTAAGACTGACACTTAAATTTTAGATAAGTGAGGTATTTCTCTATGTAATGATGTGTATAAGTATATATGTGAGCATATACATATGCATTCTAATCTATATAGATGTGACTATATTTATCTGTATAGGTATTGAGCAGTCAGGTAGCACTGCAGTGGATAGAACACTGGATTTGGAATCAGGAAGATCATGAATTCAAATTCAGCCTCAAATACTTACTAGCTGTGTAAGTGTTACCTGGGCAAGTCACTTTAACCTGTTTGCCTCAGTTTCCTCATATGTCAAATGAGATGGAGAAGGAAATGGCAAACCACTCCAGTATCTGCCAAGAAAGTTCCAAAATGGGGTCACAAAGAGTCAAATATGACTGCAAAAACAAACAATAACGTATAGGTATTCATATAGATGCAGTTATGGAAATATATATGGTTTCAATATAGATATGGTTGTTACCATTGGCAATACCAATATCGACACGTACACACATATATGTATGTAGTTTTTTACTTATAGCCTGTCGTAATCTAGCTCCAACCCATCTTTCCAAGGTAACTGTACATTACTCCCACTTAAAGGCACTCTGGATTCTAGACAAACAGACCTAGTGCTTGTGCTCTCCCTCTGTTGATTATCTCCAATTTATCCTGTATATATCTTGCTTGTATGTAGTTCTTTGTGTATATTCTCCTCCAATCAACTGTGAGCTTAGACCAATACCTGGCACATAGTACTTACTTAATAAAAGCTTGTGAACTGAATTAAAGTGTGTCTGCTTGTGTATTGGGGTATAGGGCACATTCAGTGAAGACTAGTACCTCTGGTATGAGGGCTGCTTTCCAGCTTTGGTGTCCATCTGATTCACCTAACTCTTACCTGTGGTGCCAAGAAGCTGTAGTATGCACAGCAGCCACACCCCAGAAATTCAGTTTGATAGATGGGCCAAACCAGGGTTCAGGGTAACCAATGGGTCTCAAACCCTTTGGTGAGTTAGGAGGGTGTCCACCCCAAGCATGTAAAGATTTCTTTTGGTGGAATAAGTGGATGAGAACAATTTGTTCCAATGGCCCTGAAGGCAGCTGAAGCAGGTGCTGTGAAGCACTTGGAGCTTAGTTAGGCATAGAAGACACCAAGTTCACCCACTGCAATTTGAGTCATCACCAGTATTCTTGACTATGTCTTGCCACTGGATTATGATAACTCTGGAAGAGACAGTAAGGCCAATGACTTCATGCAACTATGCCTCACTTAAATCCAATTTATGCATGAATCAAAAGACATCATCCCTACCATTTTTTCCATTTTTACCTATCTCCAAGTCCTGTGGCAACAGGCAAGTGACAAAGCAGCAGGTGTGGATACACTGGGTGCTGGGCCACACAAGTGGCCCAAGTCATAAGGTCCTCTTCTCACTGGAAGTAGCAGTGGGATTTGGCAGCCCCCTGGGCATCTGAGTCACCTTTTAAGGGTCATTCTGCTCACCTCCTGGTATGAAGAAGGAGCTAGGAAAGGTTCCCTAAAAATTGTCTGCTTACTCATTTGTCTGCCTGTTTATCATGGCAGGCAGGGTTCCCACCCTGGGGTCAAAACACACACCAAAAAAATGTACAAAAACTTCAGCAAATAGGACTTCACTCACCATCAATACATACAATGTGCAATGTGACATGGAAGACATTGGCACAGGACTGCCCAGCATGGTGTGCCCATATCAGAGAAGGTGCTAAGCTCTATGAGCAAAGCAGAATTGAAGTAGTTCAAAAGAAACATGAGATAAGCAAATTTAGAGAATTCACCCCCAATGTTCACATGGACTACTTGTGCCCAACCTGTGGTAGAACATTCCGAGCTTGTATTGGTCTGATCAGACACATTCAGACACACTGTAATCATTCTACCACAGTGATGTCATTTTGGTCCTCTTCAAAAATGGAGGACAACAACCGACTGACCACTTTGTATTAGGCCAGGCCAGGGATTTCTTTAATGTTTGTATCTTCCAGTATAAAAACTCTCTCCAGCAATCCAGATAATAATTGGTCTATAACTTAGAGCCTTAGAAGGTGGCCTGGGGCAGTGAGCTGTGAAGTAATTGACCTAGCACTTGTATGTATCAGAGACAGGACTTGAACCCTCCCAGGTCTTCCTGGTCCAAGGTTGGTTTTCTATCATCCATGATAAATAAATAAAAGGAGATGGAGGGAAGGAGGTGGAAGTGAGGAGGAGGAGAGAGAGAGAGAGAGAGAAAATGGAGACTCACAACCTGGCATTGTAATATTTTCCATCATCAACCCTGCCTAATTTCAAATCCATGAGCCCTCACCCCTGTGGCCTCTACCTACCCTTCTTTTCAGTTTCCTTTGTGTGCTTTTCCACCCTTTAGATTATGAGCTCCTAGACAGCAGGGACCATCTTTCTTTTTCTTCTTTGTCTCCCCAGCACTTAGCACGATGGCTGACTCATAGTAGATAATTAATAAATGTTCATTGAATTGAATTGAAATCCAGATGAAAGGTGATGGATTCCTGAACTGAGGTGGCAATTATGAATGAAGAAAGCAGACATATATAAAAGATGGTGTGAAGGTAAAAATAACAATATTTGGCAATGGACTGGATATCTGAGCTGAGTGAGATTGAGGAATTGAGGAGATGCTGAGGTTGGCAGTTTGAATGAAAAATGGGGATGGGGGAAATCTATTTCTGCTCTCAAATAGCTCACATTCTCATGGGAGAGTCAACATGCAAACTACATGCGGATAAGATGTAAATAGAATGAATTGGACATTATCAACAGAGAGAAGGCACTAGCCACAAGATGCATTGGGGAAGGATTCATGTAGAAGGCTGGATTTTAGATGTGATTTGAAAGATGCCAGGAAGACCAGGAGGCAGAGATAAGAAGGGAGAGCACTTCAGGCATGGGAGACAGCCAGTGAAAATGTACAGTGCAGAGACTTGCTGAGGATTACGCAGCCACGAAGTGTTTAAGGCAGGATTTAAATACATATCTTCCTGCTTTTACGTCTAACTCTCCCTCCACTACACCGTGTCTCAAGAAAAAATTGAGTGACCAGTTGTTGATAATGTCATAGGAGAGATCCTTGTTTAGATCCAGGTTATGCTACATGGTGTCTGGGGTTCCTATCAACTTGGAGAGTCTCTGATAATACAAATAATACTGTAACATAATAAAATATGACAAATTTAAAGAAAAATTTCAGTGACATTACTGACGATAGTACTGAGGATCCAAATCCAGAAAGCTCTGCAGAGGCCGTCTAGCCTGATCTCCTCATTTTTCAGATGAGGAAACTGAGGTCCAAAGAGGTTAGACTATTTTCCTAAGACCAGAAGTTACATGTCAGAAGCAGGATGTGAACTCATGTCCTCTTGACTCTAGAGCTAGCATTCTTTACCCTTTACCCTGCTATAGGAAAGACCACCTTTAATGGGGATGATCTTGACTTCAAGGAGGAGATTATAATGAAAGTTACCTTTAAAGATAGGTTGAATTTCAACAGGTAAAAACAGTGGAGTAAAAAGTGGCACAGGTTCAAATAGCTTTTGGTACGTTGTCCTAAGGATACAGAGAAAACCTAAAGAGCTAACAGTTCTCAATGTGGATCTGTAGTTTGGAGACACAAAAAAGGAGTGGGAAAGGAAAGGTGGGCCTCCATTCCCTTTCATCTTTCTCTCCATTAGATGTTGCATCAAAGTAAGGGAGGAGATAAGGTGGTTAAGAGGAGAGTGCTTCTCTGCTCCCACAAGAGTTCAAGGGATCACAGTTTAGCAATGACTCTGGGATTCCTCTTCCAGAATTAAGCTACTGCATCTCCCCCTCAGGGTTCTAGAAAAGATCCTACTGGCTCAAGTTCCTATTCTAGGGTGCTCATCACCTGTGAGTAGAGTCCCAGTTCCATTTAACCAATTAGCTTTTACAAAAGGATATTTACTTCAAAGGTATAGCAAAGATAGAAATTAAGAACATTTCCCATCAATGCCTTGAGGTATACTCTCTCCTATACCATTTCATTCCCTAGGAACAGGGGGTTCAGACCTAATGTGGTTTCTATATAGCATTGCTCCCATCAATTCCACTTTCAAATGTAACCTGACCAATGGACGGCTGGATTTGAATCACTGTTTCTGCTGAACAGGACAGGACAGGTTTCTAGGTACTTTACTCCGTCCAGTAAATCTCAAGCTATGGTTCACAATTCCAACCTTCTAAAGTGTATGAGATTGTGGCTAACCTTAGTTACTTTAACCCCAAAATAGGAAGAGATACCCACTGAGATAAAAGCAAGAAGAGACATATGGGACATATTATAGTGGCCCTAGGGATGAGGGAGGGAGGTGGGGTGTTAAAGACTACAGGCCTTCCAGACCACCAAGGGCTTTCAGCAGGTCCTCCCCATTCACTGAACACACCCAGGAAGAAATGAGAAGGAGCCAAGAATCAGGGCAAGGGCTCATGTTATCTGGTCAGATACAATTCCAGATGTGGCTCAACAGTCATCAAAAAGTCTCTTCTGGGCAGTGCAGTTGTGAGTGCTACAATGGGAGTCAGGAAGACCTGAGTTCAAGTGTAGCCTCAGACACTAACTAGATATGCGTCCCTGGGCAAGTCACTTAACTTTGATTTGCTCAATTTTTTCATCTGTAAAATGGGGAGAATAACTACACCTATCCCCTCAGGGTTATAAGGAGAATCAAGTTAGATATTTTTAAAGGGTCAATGCGATGCTTGGCACATAGTAGGTGCTTAATAAAGAGCTTGTTTCCCTCTTTTCCTTTCTCTTTGTCAAAAGCAGATCAGAAACAAAATCTGCACATGCTCAAACTCATGTGGTCATTTTATCAGCAGAGCAAACTGGGCATGCTCATAACAACTGGGCTCATTGGATAGTGCCATCCACTGGAAGAGGCCTTAGAAATAAACAGCCAACCCCCTTACCTTAAAAATGAGGAAAGTGAGGCTAAAAGTGATGTTAAGTGATTTGCCTCAGGAAGTGACGAAGGCAGGATTTGAATTGTGGTATTTGACTCCAAACCCTGTAATCTGGCCACTGCAACATCTACCTGACTCTAGTGGAAAAATCTCCAAGTCAGACTCACTAACAAACATGTTAGCAATGTCCATACAGGCTCTTAGGGCTTGGCCATGTTGTCATTGGGAAGTTAGGTGGCATCAGGTAGGCTCATCTTCCTGAGTTCAAATACAGCCTCAGGTGTTTCCTAGCTGTATGACCCTAGGCAAGTCATTTAACCCTGTTTGCCTCAGTTTCCTCATTTGTAAAATGAGATGGAAAAGAAATGGCAAACCACTCCAGCATCTTTGCCAAAAAAAACCCAGATGGGGTTACAAAGAGTCTGACATGACTGAAAAGACTGAACAACAAAACCTTGACACTGGGAAGTAGTGAGTTGAATGGCAAATAGCTCAGCCTGGGATGTATGACCTTAGTACAAGGACCCCTATTTGGACAAAGCCCTTTTCCAGTCTTTGCCATTGTCCATGAAGACAAGAGATGCTAAATAAATGTTGTTGCTATATTATGATTAGGGCCCTTCCCACAGACATATTACTTTGTATTTATTTTATGTATTTTTTATTCGTGCATCTGCCTCTTAGTCATACTTCTCTTCAAAATAAATATGGAAGTTGCTTGAGGACATATACTATCCTTTATCAGACATCCCCAGCTATGGTATCTTCACCTCCAGAACTACCTTCCACTTCTGCATGTATCTCTCCTGCACTGATTTATGTCCACATTGTTTCCCTCATTGGAGTATAAGCTCCTTGAGGGCAAAGATTGGTTTTCTTTGTATGCCTAATACTTAACATGGTACAAGGCACATAGCAGGCTCTTAATAATTGTTGATTGATCACAGAGAGCCTTGTATACAGTATTTAATGTTATTGCTGTTCAGTCATTTCAGTCACATCAGACTCTTCATGATCCCATTTTGGGATTTTCTTGGCAAAGCTACTGAAGTGGTTTGCCATTTCCTTCTCCATCTCATTTTACAGATGAGGAAACTGAGGTAGACAAGGTTAAGTGACTTGCCCAGAGTCATGCAGCTAGTATGTGTCTGAGGTCAGATTTAAACTCAGGGAAATGAGTCTTCCTGACTCCAAGCCCAGCATTCTATCCGCTACACCACCTAGTTGCCCCCATAGTACTTAACACATGGCTTTTTATCAATGAATAAACTTCAATGCTATATAATGAAAGCATTTGGTATGGCCTTACCTCTCACAGAATCATAACTTTAGAGCTGGAAGGGCTGAGAAAGAGGCATGATTGAATTACTAAACAACAGAAAGCTGGGGCTAAGAGAGGTTAAGTGATTGGCCCAGGGGCTGGAAAGTCATGGAGGTAGGATTCGAACTCAAGTCTTCCCAATACCAGGCACTATGCTCCCTCTTCCACTGTAGAAGTGGCCCTGTAAATGTTCTGAGACCAAGTGCACTTTTTTGATAGCTATGGGAAATATTTAAAAATATGAAATGTTACCCATAATCAAATTAGTGCAGTTATCCCTTCTTCCATATCACAACTTTCCCCATTGAAGTTTCAATATATCATGAGTCGGCATAAGAAATTAAATGGAAATTGGCAGGGTGGGAGTTTTGTGGAAGCTGAAGGCAGCACTAAAAGGTAGGAAGACAATACAGAGCCTATGACCAAATACTTAACCCAAATTTTATAATAAAAATAGATATATTTATAATAAAAATATTCATAAAAGGAAAAGAAAAATTTAGACTTCTCTGGTATGAAGGGAAGGCCAAATGATTTTATGGAATTTTCCAGATGGTGGGGTGCCACACACCAACCCTCACAATGTGAAAAGGATAAATGTATTGCCACTGTTACTGGAAATAACACATCTGTCAAATCTGCTTTGGCCTCACCCACCATCTCTGTGACTTCCCAGGTCCCACCTCTCACCCAACGGAACTCCCTTATATATGTTGTTTCCCTCTTTTATAATAAAAGCACAAAGACAGCAGCGATTATCTTTTGTATTTGTACCCTCAGTGCTTAGCTCATTGCTTTACACATGGTAAGCCTTTAATAATTTTTTTCCTTATTTCATTCATTAATTTGCCAGGAAGCTGAGGCCAAGGGAGCTTCAATGACTTCCCGGTGGCCACACAGCTAATAAGTAGAAGAGCTCCTTAATGAATGGGTCTTCTGTCTCTGGGTCCAGTGCTTTTTCCACAAACACACATATATGAACACACAAATAAACCCTTGGAGTACTTCTATCCTAATCACTTCATTTAGCACTGCAGATCCAAAACAGAATAAATTAACATTTTCCCGGCAGCTTGGTAGAGGCATGTTTTGTCTGGAGATTACACAGATTAAATCATCAAGTGCCATAATCCCTACCAGTAAAGCAGCAGGCTAGACATGAAAATATAGATACAGCCTCCAAAGCCCCAGCAGGAAAGTGAAGTTTTATCTCTCAGCAGTAACATCCTGGCTCCCTGGAAAAACCCCAAGTGAGTTTGCCCACTCTCCCCCTTCCTTGCATTTTCCCTTCTGGGAGAGAAGCTGCTCTCATCTAATTGACTTCCTGCCAGGAGAAAACATATCATCAATGAAATCTTTCTTTAAAACACACACACACACCAGCAAGCATCTAAAGGACCATAGGAGTTCTAAAATGATGGTCATCCTCATCATCACCATCATCACCATGTCTGCTGCTGGAGCTGAACCAAAGACACTTTCAGCAAGCCTACAGAACAAGAGCTTACATTCTAATACATTGATTCAATTGCAAGGGAAAAAAAGAAAGAATAGAAAAAGTTATTTTTATCTACCTCTGCAAGAGTCTGAGGAATATTAAACATAGAAGAAAATAGTAGGTTAGAGATTTATCCCAGCATGTTTGTATCTGAATTCAATCCAAAAAAAGAGAGGATTGAAAGGTGTAACTACAGTGTCAGCATTGTTATTACTGGCTTATATTTATGTGAAGTTTTGAATATTTGCTGAATTAAATCAGTTTTTCTTATTCTGGATTGGAGACGCAGAAGGTTTTAGAGATCAGGGTCATATCAGAATATGAGGGGCTTTAGGACACAGAATGGCAGAGATGGGAAGAAGCTTAGAACAGAGAATGCAAAAACTGGGAGAGGTCTTGGAAATCATCTATCCCTCCCCCTTATTTTCTAGAGAAGAAAATTGTGGATGAAAGAAGACAGATTACTTGCCAAAAGTAGCAGAGTTGGGATTAGAGCTCTGGAACTAAAACAAGGAGAATTCTATTGTGAGAACTCTCTCCTTTCTATCATACTGCTCTCTGGCATTCTCTGTCCTAAGACCCCTCCCAGCTCTGACATGCTCTCTTCTACACTCTCCCCCATACATTTTCAATTTCACTTTTGCAATATTATTAACAATAATGTTATTATAATTAACAACAGCTAACATCTATATAATTCTTTCAGATTTGTAAAGTACTCCACATATATAAATATGTATGATCCTCATTTTACTGATGAGAAAACCAAGGTTAATATGCTAGCATGTTCTAAGGCCCCTCTTAGCCCTTAACACTCTCATTTCTAAGGACCTACTAAACTTGGATATACAATATCCTTTCTCTTCCATGATGTCTAAAGTTCATTTCAACTACAGGCAGCCCCAGAAAAGAAGTCAAATTGGAAAGTAAGGTTTAAGCATCCCTTTTAATTAGATAGCTTGAATTTCTAGAGTCAGTGAGGAGGAGGGGCACATCTACACATAAGGTAACTGAATCCATGACATTGCTTTCCACCAGGTTCCTAGCTCCAGCCTAAAAAAGCCACTTCTGAAACACATATAAAGGCTTTTTGAGAGAGACAGAGAGATTAAGTTGTTCATGGCCTTCAAGAAAATGTCTATTGGTATCACTTTTGGGGACCAAAACCAGAATGAGCCACTGGTCTCATTCTTACATTCTTCACAATTTTTTTTAGAATTCTCTTTATATAGAGAATTTCTACAGAATTCTGTGGTCCAAAACGAAAAATATTGCCACAGTTGAAAGATGTTGCTGTCCAAGGTGCTGATCATCCAACAGTCCCCACAGGTGGAGTTTTATGGAATTTAAGAGATATACGATTCCTTTTCTATTTTAAGGAGGATTTGTCATAAACTGATTAACACACATAATAGTCTACACCGCTGCATGTGAATAAGTTGAAACCAATTTGAAACTGTTTAAATTTTCTGCTTTTTTATGGACAATAGAGTTCATTTAATTATAGAAAATTGCAGAGTATTTGTCCCAGGGGAAAAAAGGAAATCATCTGGTTCATTCCCTCATTTTAAGATGAAATAATAATAAAGATATTATTATTAGAAGTTACTATGCGCTAAGCACTTTATAATTACTATCTCATTTGATCCCTATAACAACCCTTGGAGGTAGGTGCCATTATTTTTCCGATTTTACAGATGAGCAAATTGAAGAAAACAGGTGTTAAGGGACTTGCCTAGGGTCGCACAGTTTTTAGCCATTTTTCAGCTGTGTTCAATACTCTGTGACCTTATTTGGAGTTTTCTTGGCAAAGATACAGGAATGGTTTGCCATTTCCTTCTCCAGCTAATTTTACAGATAAGGAACTGAGGCAAACAAGGTTAAGCAATTGCCCAGGATCACACAGCTAGTAAGTGTCTGAGTCCAGATTTGAACTCAGGTCTTCCTGACTCAAGGGTTGTTACTCAATCCATTGCACCATCTAGCTATATGCTGAATATGTCTATATGCCAAATACTTGTTTTCTTTCCATACCTGTTATTTCAGTGGTGTAGAGAACTTCCCATGATGCAACTTCCTCCACCAACATATCCCAGGCAGCTGTTCTTCCCTTAATAGTCCTAGAAAGATGCCTGGGATACTGAGAGATTAAGTATCTTACCCAAGGTCACAGAGGTAGTAAACTAGGATTTGAACTCAGGTCCTCTGATTCCAAATCCAGCATACTTTCTACTGCATATGCTGCCTCTGTCCAAAGGCTGACTACATTACTCCCCTTATTTAAAGCCTTCAGCAGCTTCCTATTGCCTATAAGATAAAATTCAGACTCCACAAGCTGTTTCCCACATATCTTTTCAACCTCAGTTTTCATAATACTATTATTAAAAATGTTATTATAATCAATAACAGCTAACATTTATACAGCCTTTTAAGACTGGCAAAGCACTTTACAACTACCATCTCATTTGATCCCCACAAGAATCCTGGGATGTGGGTGCTACTATCATCCCCATTTTACAGATGAGAAAACCAAGGCAAAGAGAGGTTAAATGACTTGCCTTTTACTCCTTTTGGCTCACTTTACAAACCACGTCCAATGCCTGGAATATTCTCCTCATCTCTTCCTCTTGAAACTTTTATCTCTTGGAGGCTCAGCTCCTGTCCCTATCCTTATTTCCAATTATTAGCACCCTCTCTCAAAGTGCTTAATTACTTCATATTTATTTTGCAGACATATAAATTGGGGATTTTGTTCCAGTCTCTCACCATGGTGAATCTTCTCCAAGGCTATTGGGCAAAATCTCAATAATAAGTGATTAGAACTTTACAATGGTATATTTACTAAGAAGACAAAGCTATAAGAACTGTCCACATATTTTCCCCCAACACCTTGGGGCCCATTCTCCCCTAGTTCTTAGGGAAAGTAAGCTCAAACTTAATACAATACAAATAAGCATTTGCCTTACCATATTCACTCCTCAATTCATCATAACTGATGGACAGAGTAACTGACTAATTTGCAGGACCTAGCATCTTGGCTGTGGGATCTATTCACTGCTAGGTTTTCTGTTTAGTCATTTTAGTTATGTCTGACTCTCCATGATGCCATTTGGGGGTTTTCTTGGCAGAGGTACTAAAGTGACTTGCCATTTCCTTTTACAGCTCATTTTACTGAAGAGAAAACTGAGGCAAGCAGGATTTGCCTAGGGCCACATAGCTAGTAAGTATCTGAGGTGGGGTTTGAATTCACAAGAAGATAATTCTGAACCTTGAGATGTATCCGCTGAGCCACCTAGTTGCAGGGTTGGGTTCTAGTTATTCCCTGGAGATATGCTGTTGGACCATAAACTCTGGCCTGGAGGCCACCTCTGGCAATTCACTCTTCCAACCTTCCAAAATTTACAGGAATTCAGCCAAGTGCATGCCACCTCCAACACTCTTTGACCTAAGGCAAGAAAGAAGAGACAAAACAGGGACAAAAACAACAGATCCATGTACTCATGAACCATACAGTGATGGAACAGGTGGGAAGATAAAAGCCTGAGAGGAATAGAGAAGTCTGTCTCCTCACTGGAATACAGCCAGGCAGGAAAGGAGATGATGACTTGGCCAATTAGTGCCTTTAAAGCTTTCTCAGTTCTTGCTCAGAAACCAAATCAAAAAGCCCTCTATTTCAATAAACATTTATTAAGAGCCTACTATGCGCCAGGCACTGTGCCAAGGGATACAAATAAGAAAAATATAGTCCTTGCCCTCAAGGAGCTTCTAATCTAATAAGAAGACAATACCTAAAAGGAAAGTGGGAAGGGGTAGGAGGGAGGGGCATGGAGTTTGTGTAGTTGAAACCAATCACTGATGAAAAATGGAGAGTTACCTAGAAAGTTCTGACCCCTCTATAAAGGGAGGTTTGGGGAGGAGTGCAGTACTCCACCCTCCAATTAGAGATAGCTAAGAATGTATTGAATATTAAAATCTGAGTTAATCTACATGGGGATGAGATTCCATATCCTATGAAAGGCATGATAATGTTCTTGGAGTTGAAAACTGAACAGAGGGGATGATGGAAAATGAAGAGTTCCTTTCCTTCACATAGTAAGCAGGCCAGCCATAACACCTGCACACACCATGAAGATCATGTGGGAATTACATCAGCACAGCACACTGCACCTGCTCATAAAGAGTGGGCTTATTGGCCAATATTCCTCTCTTCCACCACATTACACATATAGTTTACATTTAAGAAGCAGTACAACATAGTGGACAAAAGACCTAGGCTCAGAGCCAGGGAGACCTGAGTTCAAGTCCCATTTCTAGCACCTGCTAATAGTGTGACCCTGGGCAAGTCACTTAACATCTTAGTGGTCTGGACAACTAACACTCTAAATTGTAAAATTGGTACTATGTTGCATCGGAACTCAACTGGTGTTCCTTCAAACGATGAAGTCATAAGTAGAGATAAAGATTTCTTTTTAAAACTTATCTGTAGTTTTCCTCTTAGTATATACAGAATGAAAGCTCTTTGAAGAAAGAAATTATTTCATTTTTGTGGTAATGTGGATAGAGTTCTGGCCTTGGAGTCAGGAAGATCTGAGTTTAAATCCTACTTCAAGCACTTACTAGTTGGGTTACCTTGGACAAGTTTGCTTAATCTTTCTCAGTTTTAGTTTTCCTAACTGTAAAAAGGGGGAAATAATAACACCTCCCTTCCAGGATTTTTGTTGGGATCAAAAGAGATAACCTATGTCAGCACACTTTCATTGTTGTGGTTCAGTCATTTCCGTTATGTGCAACTTTTCCTGATCCCATTTTATAGGTCTTCTTGGCAAAGATACTGCAATGATTTGCCATTAGCAAATGAGGATGAGGAAATGAGGCAAATAGGATCAAAGGACTCGCCCAGGGTCATACAGATGGTAAGTGTGTGAGGCCAGATTTGAACTCAGGGAGAAGAGTTTTCCTGATTCCAAGTCCAATGTTCCATCCACCGTGCCACTGCACTGCCCACTTAGCAAACATTAAAGCATGACATATTCATTAGAATTAATAGCAATATTTCTAGCATCTATTAAAGTATATGGCATATAGTAAGCACTTAATAAATGCCTGTTGAATGAAATTGAATGTTGCATCCTCCCTTATCTCCCAGAATGCAACTTTTTTCAGGCAAGGACTTTTTTGTTAATTCTTCAAGCACCTAGTGAAATGCCTGGAACATGGTAGGTATTTAATGAAGAGGTTTATTGATTGATTCATGTTTGAGCCACATGATTAAGGTGGTGTCATCTAAATTTGTATCTAATTAGGGACAATTCATATACATGACAATGCACTTAGATTCTAGGACTAGTATTTCAATGGATCCACTATCCATTCAATTAAATTAAATTTGAAAAGATAGGCTTTTTTTAACACATTGGGATCTGTGAAAAACCTGGAAATTTCCCTAATGTGATCTAATATGACCCTATGAACCTTCTTTTCAATTCTAGAATCAGTTCATTGATCTTCAATAACATCTGTCCAAAACAGAGAGTCTTCACTGATTGACTCAGTGAGTTGTCTATCCAACTGTTCATTCTGGTCTACATAATATATGTTCTTCTTCACTGACACTGCTGTTTGTGTGTTGTCTTTCCTATTAAATTATGAGCTCCTTGAGACCACAGAACCATGTTTTTGAGGTTTCTTTGAATTCCCAGCACTTAATACAGCTCTAGGTATATAGAAAATAATAAATATTTGTTGATTTACTGTTTGACTTTGTCTTACTGGGAGGAGGGCTAAGACAATCACTTTAGAATCCATGGATTTCATCAAGAAGGTCCTGGAATGTTCCAGGACTGTGCACAACATCATCCAAGGTATCAAGAAATAGGAAATTTCTCTCCTTCTTGGACATAGTGTATGGTATATTACATGATCCCAGTAGGCACCTTTTGCGCATTTATCCATGTCTCCCTCTCCAGTGTTTAACTTGATGTTGGATCCAGTAGATCCCCAAACAAAGCTACCTCTGTGGTTGCAACTGTCAGGGAGTCTTGCCTGATCTTAACATGTGCGTGGGAGATACTTTGTTGGAAGACAGTTTTTAAGGGTGCATTTTGCTCTATAGAGTCTAATGTATTTTTATAATCAACAAACATTAGACACAGCAGGATCTTATACTCTCTACACCTCTCAATCAACTCTGTGACTACAAGGATGTGTTCTACCAGATAATTGTCTTTGAAAGCCTGCCAGAACTCATCTTGTGTTTTCATGAATGATATCCTCAATACTTGTTCACATAGACTATTCTTACAAAGATTTTATAGAGATAAGACACATGGTTTGGAAACTGCTGGTTTCTTTTCATTTTCCTTTAGATTTTTTGATGATAACATAATCCTTTCTTTTTGGAATCTCCAACATTTTAAGATATCTTGAAAATCAACTCCTGACTTTTTAAAATATTGTTGCCACCAGCACAAATTTCTCCCATATGTCTTTAGTTGGATCCAATCACTCTTCTTGACATTATTTTCTTATGTAGTATTGTTACTTTATTACACATCCAAATGAAACGATTCCACTATTATCAATGATGGAAATAGATCAACACAGAAAGAGCAGCAAATCTGTGCCATTTCACATTTATTTACTGCCTTTCCTTCCCATTTCATCTGCAAATGTTCTTAGAGATCTCTGCCTTAGTTGAATATTAGGTCAAGTTCTTTGAAGGCTCATTCGCTTCTTAGTTGCTTTTCCCTATTTTACAAACTTATACAGTTCAATCAATGTATTTTGCAAAGCAACCTTTATTTTAAACTGGTTTTGTCTTTGTTGGTAATATCTCTCTACTTCAAAAAGAGACAAAATGTTTGCTGGGCTCCTTTGGCCTCCTTGTTGTGGTAACTGTTTTGCATCAGTTTGATTTCTATAAGAGATTATAATAGTTAAAGTAAATAACTGTTTTTCTTTTTCTCTTCCCCACTGTTAGTGTCAACAACTTTTTAAGATATATAATCATGTTGTATTTGCTAATGTCACCTTTTAATTTTCATCCTTTTTTCTAATATGGTACTTTCTTGTCACTAACGAGTGGATGGTCAGGCTGCACATAGGAAGTTGATGGCGAAATGTTTTTCACTTTGGTCACTAGCAGTTTTCTATTGTGACATCAATTTTTTGCATGTGTGTTTGTGTGTGTGTGTATTTAGCATGTTCATTACTCTTCAGATCTAGTAACTTTAAATTATTTTATAGAAGGGAAAATTCATGATATACAGGCATGAGGCCACTAAGTAACTGCCTATAGATCATTCTGATCCCAAACCATATGTTGTTCTTCTGTAATTAAATTCCAGGAACAGGTTTCTTGCAGATAAATAAATCCCTTTTGAGACTAAACCCCCAAAAAAGGATGGGCTAAAAATGTCATAGGAAAGGCAAGTTATACACACCTGTGTCCACCCAGGTGTTTCTCCCAGCACCATCCTCAGTTCCAGTTCCAGAGAGCCTCAGTCCAATCAAGAAATGTGCACATATCCTTAAAATAGCTCCAAGAAAAGTAGCTTGATGTTCAAATAAGAAATAACCCCTTGCATACATACTAGAATATGCCATTTTTAGTCACATTAATAATAAAGGGAGAAATTTTATTTTCCAGATAATATCAGCTGCACTGAGCTGTTGCCTTGATTCCATTTTTGGTGAATTTCTAATTGGTTAGATTTTACAAGGAAATGCCTACACCTTCCTTTTTATCTGCATGAGGACTTGTGGTGTTAGTGTCCACATAATACCAAGGAAGCATATATTACTGAAGTGACTGAACTACTCAGCTTCATTTTTCTCACCTGTAAAATGGGGGTCATAATACTGTCAGTACCTCTTTCACAGGAATGTTAAGAGGCTCATATAATATTGCAGATTATATGGCAAAAGGACATGATCCCCCAGGACCTCAAGGAGGCCTCCATTGTCAATCGCTATAAGGAAAAGAACATTTTCCTGTGACAATCACAGGAGGATATCTCTCTCTCTCTCTCTCTCTCTCTCTCTCTCTCTCTCTCTCTCTCTCTCTCTCTCTCTCTCTCTGTCACTGCTGGTAAGATCCTTGCCAGAGTCCTCCTTAACCAGATGATCTTTTATCTGGAAGATGGTCATGTGCCCGAGAGTCAGTGTGGCTTCAGAAAGGGTTAAGGAATGCATGTTATGGTGCTTGTTACCCAACAGCTTCAGAAGAAATGCCAGAGGTCTGTATACAACATTCATTGACCTAACCCAGGCCTTTGACACTGTCAGTCTTGAGAGTTTATGGAAAATCCTGGTGAAACTTGATTGCCCAGGGAAGTTCATCAGTATTGTATGTGAGTTCCATGATAGCATGTTTGCACAGGTTCTGGATGAAAGACAATGCTCTCACACCTTCCCAGTCAACAACAGAGTGAAGTAGAGATGTGTGCTTGCTCCCACGCTTTTTAACATAATGTTTTCTGGGATGTTGCCAGATAACTTCAACAAGGATGAAAACAGCATCAAAGTAGGCTACCACACTGATGGTAAACTATTAAACTTGAAAAAACTATAAGCCAAAACTAAAATGGAGGGAGAGTTGGTGTATGACTTTTTGTTTGTAGATGATTGTGTACTCAATGAAGCCTCTGAGACCAAAATGCAATGGAATATGAATCAATTCTCTGCTGTTTGGGTCAATTCTCTGTTACTTGTGCTAATTTTGCCTGACAATCAACACCAAGATAACAGAGATTCTCCATTAGTCACCACCACACCATCCATATGTGGAACCATTAGTCACAGTAAATGGAGAAACTTTGAATGCTGTGGATAAGTTCATCTACTTTGTTAGTATACTTTCCAGGAATGTACACGTAGATAATGAAGTTG
The DNA here is from genome assembly GCA_028658325.1 of Potorous gilbertii. Classification (NCBI taxonomy): domain Eukaryota; kingdom Metazoa; phylum Chordata; class Mammalia; order Diprotodontia; family Potoroidae; genus Potorous; species Potorous gilbertii. The sequence goes on along the minus strand of CM053773.1, from coordinate 229,376,575 downwards.
CCAGAGTTAGCTCAATATTTTGGAGGCTTGAAAGGAAAATGTGAGAAAGAAAAGATATTAGCCTACCTACCAAACTGAAGGTCTTGTAATGACTTCATTGCTGTATGCCTGTGAAACCTGGATAGTCTACCAGCATCATGTCAGAAAACAGAACCTTTTCCATTTGAATTGCCTTGGGAAGATTCTGAAGGTCACCTGGCAAGATAATGTACCAGACACTGAGGTTCTTTCTCAAGCTTAACTTCCAAGCCTTCAAATTGTACTGCAGAAGGTGCCTCTCCAATGGGCTGACCATGTTGCTCAAATGTCAAATGTATATTTGCCTAACAAGTATCTTATGGAGAGCTCACACGAGGCAGGAAAGGGCTCACATGGAGTTCAGAAATAGTATAAGGACACTCTCAAGGTCTCTCTGAAGAACTTTAGCATTGATTGTGAGAGATGAAAGATACTGGCACAGAATCACCCAGCATGGTGTACCTGCATCAAAGAAGACCTTGTCCTTTATGAGCAAAGGAGAATCACAGTCACACAAAGGAAATGTGAACTGTACAAATCCAGAGACATCTCCACTCCAAATGTTCACATGGACTGTTTGTGCCTGACCTGTGGTAAAGTGTTCCAAGCTCCTACTGGGCTGATCAGTAGATTAAACATACTTTACCCCAACCCCAACGTCATGACATCATTGACCCTTTCTGAAAATGAAGGACAAACTAGATAATGCATGAGAAAATGTATACTAAGTGCTTTGCAAACTTCAAAAAAGCATATACATGTCAGGTATTACTACTAGCCCCTCCATATCTTGGGAGAAGTTTTCATGAATTGCTGTGGCTGAATAAATTCAATCCCTGGCAATCAACCCTCTACTGACAGTCATTCCATAACCCCCTCGACCTAAAATCCTACCTACTTTTTATCACCAAACAGGACTTTGGATCTAGAGCTGAAAAAAAACTCCAAGGTCATCAACACCAACCCTGATCACTTTATGCATGAAAAAACTGAGGCCAAGAGAATGGCAGTGACTTGTCCAAGGTCACAGAGTTATCAGGTTTATAGGACTGTTAAAGATCTGGAAAGGGTCTCAAAGGTCATCTCGTCCAATGCTCTCATTTTGTTATTGCTGGGTTGTTTTCAGTTTTGTCCAACTCTTCGTGATCCCATTTGGAGTTCTCTTAGCAGAGATACTGGAGTAGTTTGCCATTTCCTTCTTCAGATCATTTTACAGATGAGGAAACTGAGGTAAACAGGGTGAAGTGACTTGCACAAGGTCATACACCTAGTAAGTATCCAAGGCTGTATTTGAACCCCAGGTCTTCTTGATTCTAGTCCCATCTGTGGCATCTGGCTGTGCCACCGAGCTTCCTCTCATTTCACAGAGGAGGAAACTGAGGCCTAAGGAAATTAAGGCCTCATATGCATATATCAGAGAAAGTATTGGAACCCAGGTTCTACACCTCCAAATCTTGTGTTCTTCCTTCTGTGTCCTATTATGGATGCTCTTTTCTAGCCTCTCTAGCTTGGTAGAACCTGGCAACTTTGTGCTCTATAAGAGGAGCTGTGAAGAACCCCAGAGTACCCCTAGAACACAATGAAGCAACAGAGGAGGATGTGAGTGGAAGATATTTCATTATTTTAGGCATCTGAAATTTCACCAGCATGGACATTGCCTCAAGTGCTGCAGATTACAACTCCTTTATAACTTAGTAGATGAATTTGGCACAAAGTCAAATACTAGGTGGCACAAAGGACAGCTAGGTGGTATCATAGTGTATACAGCACCAGATCTAGACTCAGGAAGACTCATCTCCTGAGTTCAAATCTGGCCTAAGCCATTTACTAGCTGTGTGACCCTAGGCAAGTCACTTGACTCTATTTGCCTCAGTTTCCTCATCTGTAAAATGATGTGGAGAAGGGAATGACAAATCACTCCAGGGTCTTTGCCAAGAAAACTCCAAGTGGGTCATGGAGAGTTGAAAATGACTGAACAGCAACAAAGATGGACTCAGATTGCTGTGTGGCCAAAAAAAAATATGTCGCCTGTGGCCAACTTAGTGAAATGAGCCTTTTCAAACTTAGGATCATCGATTTGTAGTAAGGAGGAATTTTAGAGGTCATCATATCCAACCGGTTCATTACAAATGAAGAAAGTAAGGTCCAAAGACATTAAGTAACTTGTCTTGGGTCACAAGTTAATTTAAGTATCCAAGGCATAACTCAAGCCCAGGTCTTACTGACTCCACCATCAGTGCTCTATCCTCCACACCATTCTGTCTCTCACTAGGTTTGTCCTCAGACACACACATTGCCCATCATTTGTCATGTCCAGTATGGTAGACACTTCTAGAGCTGGGGTGCTATTTGTAAAACCTTTGATCATTCAGGTCACATCGTTGCCATGATGAATGGAAGAAAGTCAAGGACATTGATTAAATACTAGGCAGCCAAGTAGTGAATGGGTTAAATCACTGAACCTGGAGTTACGGATCAGTTCAGTCATTTTTCAGTTGTGTCTGACTCTTTGTAACCCCAGTGGGAGTTGTCTTGGCAGATATTGGGTGGTTTGCCATTTCCTTCTCCAGCTCATTTTACAGAGGAGGAAACTGAGGCAAAGAGGTTGAAGTGACTTGCCCAGGGTCACACAGCTAGTAAGCATCTCAGGCTAGATTTGAACTCAGGAAGATGAGACTTCTTGACTCCAGGTCTGTGGCTCCCCCTAGCTGCCCTAGGAGTTAGGGATTTCTGAGTTCAAATTTGACATTAGACAAATAACTTCCTAGCTAAGTGGCCCTGTATAAGTCATTTAACCTGTTTGCCTCAGTTTTCTCAGCTGTAAAATGGGGGCAGTCATAGCACTCACCTCCTGGGATCCTTGTGAGGATAAAATGAGATGATGTTTCTTAAGCATTTTGAAAACTTACAGCATTATATAAATGCTATCTGCTATTATTATGCCTTCTTTTTTTGTACTGAGTCCATGATTAATTGCTACAGAGAACTCCCAATAAAGAGATTCATTCTGTGATGTCAGAGGTGACATTTGCTCTGCAATTTGTAACCTCAGACAAGTGACCCTGTGACCCTGAAATGTGAAATGACCTGTCGAGGGTCACACCACCGGTGTGTGTCAGAGGTAGAATTTGAACCCAGATCTTCCTCACTGTGAGGATGACTCTCCATTCACTAGACCATGCTGTGTCTCTTTAATTTCCTTAGAAATCATACATCAGGCTAGAGGATACCAATGGTTCAGGCCTGCTTTGAATAATCTAATTTTTTCAAAGTCAACATTGCAAGCTCCACGGGACAAGACCTAAGAAGACAGAGAGGATGGCAAGACCTAGGGGCTGAGACTGGCAAGAGATTCCCTCCTCGGGGATCCTCTACTAGAGCTGACAAAATGCACCTCCCTTGTTTCTTTGCAGAGGTTGGAAGTCAAGGGAGCCTTATGTGCATAGAATCCATTAGATTGGAAGTTCTCTGGGGAATAGGTCTAATTTTTGTATCCCTGGGGCTTAGCACAGTGACTGGCACACAGTGGGTGCTTAATAAATGATTGATTGATTGAATATTACATACACTGTCAGACATTGTTGATGTGTTGGTCAGTTTTGACAAACAGCAAAAACCAATATCTAACAGATCCCTGCCAAAGTGGAAAGGTTTCACTTACTAGACAAAGATGAACTATATGTTTGTTGCCTTGGATCAGCCCAGCTTACTCTCAAGACAACTCATTATTAGGTTGAGCACATAATAAATAATTTTTCAGCCACTTCAGCAACTCCTGAAGATCATTTGTTAAATCACAAAAGGGTGGTGATCTACATCAGTGGAGGGTTTGGCTTTACCAGTGAATTCCCTAATTCTTGGAGTCCTGAAATATTACCAGTGAAGTGAAGATGAGACTGCAAGCTTAGGCCATCCAAGGGAGAAGGCACCAAGAGCTCTCTCGGAAATTTCCTCATTTGCTGTTCAATCATTTTCAGTTATGCTTGGCTCTTCACGATCCCATTTGGGGTTTTCTTGGCAAAAAATACTGGAGTGGTTTGCCATTTCCTTCTCCCGATCAGTTTATAAATGAGGAAACTGAGGCAAATAGGATTAAGTGACTTACCTGGGATCATCCATCTAGTAAGTGTCTGAGGCTGGATTTGAACTAGGGTCTAAGGAAAATACAACTCAATTGCTTAGGCATCTGAGAATGAGTTCAAATCCAGCCTCAGACACTAATTGTGTGACCTTGGGAAAGTTACTTAACCTCTGTTTGCCGTATTCCACTGGAGAAGTGGAATACAGACAGTATGAACTGGTTCATGAAGAGTCATAACATGACTGAATGACTGAACAACTACATTAAAAAAAAAAACTAGAGACACATATTTTTAAAATGCACAGACATATAAAAGAACCACAGAAGCATTGAATTTGAGAATTGGAAGGGACCTCAGTTAGTAACCAGTTAGTCTAACTCATACGCAAAAGAATTCCCATAATAACCTACATGACAAAGAATGGTCCAATCTCAGCATGATTTCCAATGAGATGATCTTTAAGCTCAATTTCAATCACCTCTCAAAGGAAACCCATTTCACTGTAGAACACACCTTCATTTCTTTCTATATGAAAAGTACTGACCACTTCTCTGATACTTTATGATTTATAAAGTATTTTATATACATCAACTCTTCTAATCTTCATAACAGTATTACGAATCTCCATTTTTAATTTAATTTATTTAATTTTAATTTAATTTTTTAAATTTTAATTTAATTCAATTTTAATTAAATTTTTAATTTAACAGATGAGAAAACTGAGACTTGGAAAGTTCAAGTGACCTTCTTATTGCCTCCCAACTTATAGACATCAGAGGAGGGATCTGAACCTAGGTCTTCCTAACTCTAAATCTACCATTCTCCATTGTGTCCTGCTATCTCTGAATCCTGTCTTTCCATACTGCTTCCTCTTCCTGTTCTATATTCTGGGTTTTGGTAGATATATTCCTCCTAGAAATCTTCACCCTAACACCAAAGTCAAAATTCCAACTGAGGACTTCCAACACTTCTTCATGAACAAACAATTAGCCCTGAAATTAAATCTGGAGATTTGCAGTATTCAGAAATGCATTACTGGTGCTCACTTGAGCTCACATTCAAAGAAGGTGAGCTCTAAAAAGCAGCGTGCAAGTGGTCTGTACAGTCTCTACAAGCAAATCAACCAATCAATAAACAGGCAGTGATTAAGTGTCTAATATGTTTCATGTTTGGGCACAAAGACAAAAGTGAAACAATTCACGCTCTAAACCAGTTTACAATTTAGTGGGGAGGAAGAACAATATTTACTTATGTAAGTATAAAAGTGACTAAAGATGATTACAAAGGGAAGGAACTTGAAAGACTTCATATAGGAAGCAGCCCTCGAACTGAACCTTAAAAGAACATCATGATCCTTTGAGGCAGAGATAAAGAGGGAGTGCATTCCAGGCACAGATGACAGCAAGTGCCAAGGCATGGAATGCTGTGTGTGAAGAAAAGGGAGACACACATGACTGATACCATATTGGTTGCTTTCTCAATGGGTGAGGGAGAGATCAGAGAGAAGGAGAAAATTCAAAACTCAATTTTTAAAAAAAGTTTAAAATAAAAGTTAAAAGTTTAAAAATAAAAATAAAAAGTTAAAATAAAATTTTAGAAGTTAAAAATAAAAACAAATTTTAAATAATAAATTTATTTTTAAAAAAAGAATAGGGAAAATACCAGGTTTACTGGACCATTATGTATTTGTGAAGGGGAATAATGTGCAATAAGGCTGGCAATGTAGGATAGGAGCAGGGTTTTGAAAGGTTTAAATGTCAAAGAATTCGCATTTGATCCTACAGATAATAAGGAACTACTGGAGTTTGTTCATCAGGGGAATGACATGGTTGCAACCTGTTCTTTTGAAAAATCATTTTGGCATCTGTGTAGAGAAGGAATTGAAACGCGGAGAGATCAGAGATGGGGGGCCAGTTAGGAGAGATCAGAGGTGGGGGGCCAGTTAGGAAACTATTTCAATTGTCTATGTGTAAGGTGACTAGAGCCTGTCAGGTATATGAGCCAAATGATTTGCAGAAGGATCTCCTTGAGAAAAAGTATAGTAGAGGCAGTGTTGTGTAGACAAGAATCACCAGAGCTTGAATCAGAAGAACTAAGTTAGAATCCTGATTGTGATGCTGCATGACTGACCATCTTTGAGGTCAGGAACCAGTCCATTTTGGTCTCTGTCTCTCCAACGCCTGTCACAGTGCCTAGCACATAACAGTGCTAAATAAACATTTGTTAATTGATTGATCAACCCATGCAACCTCATGAAAGTCCCTTCAGCTATCTGAACCACATTCTCCTTGTCTGTGAAAGAAAGGGCTTGGACTTGAACCTCATCAGAGGATCCCAGAGCCAGAGCTGGGAGACACTTCAGTGGCCATATGGTCCAATTCTCTTCTTTTATAGAGAAGAAAACTAAGGCAAATAGAAGTATGATGACTTGCCTGAGGTTCCTTGTGGCTGTAAATAGCAAGATCCCTAGAGGACCTAATGATGCTAGATGTAAATGGGTAGGAAGGATGCCCTTGCCTCTGATGAGATTACAATCCTCCCTCTTTTTCCATTAATACACACAGAGGGAGGAAACAGATGCATGGCATGGCAAATCATTGTGGAGTCAAAAGTAGATCTCAGGACTTCTCATTCCCCATTAGCTTTCTCCATTAGCCTTCCATCTTTGGGAGGAAGTGAGATACCAATGGGGATAAAGAGCTGGGTGAACAAGGTGTATAAAAGTTGGAGGGAGCTCTTGACTACCCTTTGAAAAAGCTAGAAGGAATTTGGTAAGCAGCTTTCTGCCATTTGGGGGCCTGCAGAGCATGCACACACATGCCCGTGCATACATGTGCACATACATGCACACACAGGCACACACCACAGCCTTATTCTGCCAGCTTCCACTTCTCTAGGTCAATGATGTAAGAGCCCAAGGCACCAAATGCCAAAGGACAGCAATCAAAATGGAAAAAAGAGAGTTCAATGAAATTACTGTCTAACAGGAATGGGTGCTGTTGCCCTTTATTGGTTTTACATACAAGTTGGTTTACGAATACTTTCAGGAGCATGTAAGTGTGAAATTGGAAGGCAGCACTACAGGACTGCCACGAATCACCGCACCAGCAATAATGAAACCCGGAGAGAGAAGGGGCGGGGCGGGGGAGAGAGAGAGAGAAAGAGAGAGAGAGAGAGAGGGAAGAAGGGAGGGAGGGAGGGAGAAAGAGAAGACAGAGACACCAAGAGAGGAGAGAGACAGACAGAGAGAGAGAAAGAGATTGAAAATACTGAGACAGAAAGGCAAAGAAAGGAGGAGGGAGAAAGAGAAGAAAGAGGAAGGGAAGTAGAGATAAAGAGAGACAGAGAACGGGATGGGGAGAGAGAGAACCAGAAAGAGAGAGGGAGAGACAGAAGAGACAGAGACACAGAGAGGGGAAAACAGATATGAGACATAAAAAACCAGGGAAGAGAGAGAGAAGAGAGAGACAGAGAGAGAGAGAGAGAAAGAGAAAGAGAGGGAGGGAGGGAGAGAGAGGGAGAGAGAGAGAGAGGGAAAGAGAGGGAGAGAGAGAGGGAGAGAGAGAGAGGGGGGGGAGAGAGAGAGAATCAGGAGATTGTAGAGCAAAGGAGAGGGGTGGGGCAGAAAGTCAGAGACAGAAGAGTAGGGGACAAAGGACGGAAGGAAGATATTTGCTGAGTGATCAAAATGATTTAGTTAAATGACTGGCTTAGGGGAACAAGTTTAAATTAACAGATTACTTCCAGTAGGAATGAGCTTCTATCACGGAAGCTGCTTTCCTTTTTTAGATGCCATGCATAGCTGAGCCAGGAAGCCCGCCTGTGGTCAGATCTGGCATAAATGGATGATTGCCCTGTTTCAGAGAAGAATGGCTGCTGTCCATGAGTTGTTAACCCCATTCTATTTGATGGTTTTACTTAAGCTATTTTCATGAAATGTACATGGAGTGAGGGGAAGACAGAGATATGAGACACAAAAAAACGGGAGAGGGAGAGAGGGGGCGGTTTCTTATATGGGTAGTGTTCGTTGCATATGAAACAAAAACATCCACTTTTTAACAGGGTGACCCCTGTCTCATTCCCCACAAGGAAGCTCCACACACAATGGGAGACAGAGACAGAGAGAAATGGAGACAGAGAGATAGAGACAAATGAACAGTAGCAGAGGAAAGTATAAAGGAGAGTGAGAATGGGAACAGGGAAAAGAAATGAATGGGGATGTGAGAAGAAAGGAAGGGAGAGTGGAAAAGAAAGGGTGGGAAGGCAATAGAAATCCCTGATACTAGATTCCTAGCAAAGAAGAATACACATATGGAGGGTAGAGAGAAACAGAGGGAGCAGGGATGGTCACACTCCTTCCAAGAGAGACAACTAGCTAGTTCATTTTCCACAAGAAGCTATGTACAACCTTGTAGGATACAGTATTTTAGCATGACCATAATTGGACAAATAGCACAAGAAGACAACTAGTACCATGTTGTGATGCCATCTCAGAGGAGGGGATGCAGAGAGATCAAACCCAGTAGAAATTCCAGATGGTAAGACTTGAGAAAGATATCAGGGTCCATGTGGGTCAATGGTACCTGAACAAGAGATCTTCCTCTAGCAAACGGTCATCTAGTCTTGACTTGAAGACTCTAGTGAGGGATAATCCATTACCTCCCAAGGCAGCCTGGACCTTGTTGAGACAACTCTAAGTGTTAGGGAGCTTCTGACAAAGAAATATGAATCTGCTTCTGGAACTCCCCTCTACTGTTCCTGGTTCTCCCCTTCTGGGTCCAAGAACAAAATTATTTTCTGTATTTTCTATGTAAATATTGTATCCCCCTCTTCCCCAGTAGAATGTTAAGCACCTTGAAGACAGAGACTTTCATGTTCATCTCTGTACCTCTAGTGCTTGGCACATAGTAGGCACATGATAAATGCATATTGTTTGCAACTTTGTGGAATTGCAGAGTTGAATGGGAATCAAGTAACCCCTTGACCACATCCCCAATAAGTGGTCTTCTTGCCTCCCACTGAACACTTCAAATGGGGAGGAAGAGGGAGTGAAGGGAACCCACTTGACAATACTGATTAAAAGAGGAAAAGAAACTCTTAAGGGTTCTGGGAATTGTACATTTTATTTTGTAATACAAAACTGACTGCTGTAATTTTCTAGGTGCAGAGCTTTTAAGGGAAGGGATCAAATGTTACTTATTAAACGCCCACATGCATATGGTGGCATGTTCTGTGCTAGAGAGGCTTTGGGGTTTTTTGTTTTGGTTTTTTTTTTGTAAATCTAGCTTGCTTCCCTAGGGGTTATCCTAAAAATACTTTTTTTATGCTAGCCCATAATAGCAATCCCTGGTCAGTTATTCTCTTAAGTGATTGTTATGATAAACTTCAAAGCTCTTTTGGTGCTGGTCCATTGAAGAGCTAATGTACTTCACAACAGGGCATTCTGTCCAGAGATTGGTGCTATTGTTTCCAGAAGAAGGAAGTTGTTCTTTTACGTTAAAATATCTCTTTTTCTCCTTTCTCTTTCATTCTTCTTTTTCCCTTCCTTTTCTTCCTTCCTCCTTCCTTTCTTTCTCCCTCCTTCCTCTTCTTCCTTCCTCCTTTCCCTTCCTTTCCTCACTCCCTTTCCTTCCTTCTTTCCTCCCTCTCTTCTCTCCCTCTTTCTTTCCTTCCTTCCTTCCAGTCTTTCTCTCTCTTCTTTCACAGAAAATTCTTAGATAGTCAAGTCATGGGAGTAAAGGGAATGGATGTATAAACATTTCCCTTCTCTCTACTGAAAGATACTTGAAGCTTGATTCATCCTGACCACAGAACATGAACTACAAAGTTTAAGTCTGGTCACTGGTCAGTTTTTTGAACCCAGCTGGGCAGGCAGGAGGAAGCTGCTGCAGGGCAGGTAATTTATTCTTCCATCTCAATGATTTCAGGAAGAGACATCAAGGTAGAGTCACATCACAAAATGATACATAACTGTTCAGATTAGATGGTACCACAATTAAAGATGTCCCCACTCCAAAATATTTTTAGGACCAACTTTAACTACAGGTTTAAGATTTATAGTCTATGAAATTGGGGTGAGGAGAAGGATAGAATATTTGGACATGAAAGGAGGAGGGGGAGGAGAAAGAAGAACTAACCAAAAATATATAACCTTTCCTTCAAGGTCTTTCACATTTATTACCAAATGAGGTGGAATTGATCAAAACCATTTCCCTGTATTACTGCTTTTATTCTTAACGGTGTTCTGTTCCTTCATCTAAGTGGCAAGAGGCAAGGCAGTAAAGGAGAAAGAGCATTAGATTGGAGTCAGGAGAAAATGAAAATTATTGGCTAAATCATAAGCAACTGGATGGAAAGAAAACAAGTGGAATGGCTAGACTCAAAGAAGAATTATTGATTGCTCTTCAGTAGAGTGCCTCAAGGATCTGTGTTCAACTCCTAAAAGAGTCATTAATGGTTCAATGACAACATGGCAGAAGGTCTCTAGTGGAGATCTGTGATTGGCACAGTGTGGCTTAACATTTTAACTAATGACTTAAAGGCATAAATGACAATGTCATAAAATTTGCAGATTCAGATTCCAAAAAGATTTTGACAGGCTATGTTGAATCCAATAAGTCAAATAATAAACAAGTACTCTTGAAGCAGCTAAGAGAAACTGTGCTAAGTAGGTACTTAATAAATGCTTGTTGATTGCAATTTAAATTTAAAAGTGAAATTTAATAGGGCAAAGTGTAAAGCTTTACATGGGTTCAAGAAACTGACTTAGGATCAAGATTAGAATGAGAAGGGACCCTAGAGGCCACAAATCCAATTCTTCTTTTTACATATGAGCAAACTGAGACCCAGACAGGTGGTGACTGGCCCAGAGTCACAAAGCTGCCTCTGTCAGCCTCTAGGTATCAGTCTGTTCTAGAACATAGATCTTTCTCACTCTGAAGCCACCTTTATTTATGACACCATCAGTCAATCAATGAACAAACATGGACACAAAAAAAGAGGTTGAAGTCATTAAAATAGTCTCTGCTCTAAAGGGGAGAACAGAAAGCAAGTAACCTTGGCATAGCGATTCCTAAGGGTTTTTTTGAATGTGTTGGACCTCTTCTCAAAATGATGTTTTTAAATCCATCAAATAAAATACATAGGATTCCAAAGAAAACTAATATTGAAATAAAGATGTCATTAGAATGAGACTTTAGAATTACACATTGGAATCTGCCCCCCCACCCCGATTGGAATATGACTTCCTAGCTAGCTGGGACCCTGCTTGTGCCTTTTTTTAAATTCCTAACACTTACCACAGTACCCTGTCCATCATAAGCATAATACAATGCTTTATCAATTATTATATAGTACCTGGCACACAATCATCACTTAATAAATGCTAGATTCATTGATTAGCAAAAAACTTGAATTTAATTAAGTGCTCATCAGGTGAGGTATGGCTAAACTGTGGTCCATGAATGCAATCAAATATTACTGTCCCACAATAAGTGATGAATATGAAGAATATAGAAAAATCCGAGATTTGCATGAACTGACACAAAAAGAATTTACAAAACTAGGTAAACCATATACACAATGACCACAACAATGAAATTTCTCCATAGCCCCTTCAGGCTAAAAGCAAATATTACAAAGCAAACATAAAGAACTATAATAAATCAAAACTGAATTCAGTGTGATTATAATGACCCAAAAATGGTCCGAGAGCTAAGAAAATATACCTCTCTGACTTTTTCCATTTTATGCTGGCCTTTGATAATTATTTGTCAACCTCCTCCCTCACCATCAATTTTTACTTCTTGCTATTGTCAACTTATGATATAGAGACTCTTCCTTCTAATTTTCTCCTTCTGGTCTGCTATAAAATAGAAAACCAAAGAATGAGGCTCGTTCAAATTAATGGAGAGCGCCTGTGGCTTCAAGCCTAAGGGGATCTTCTGAGTAATGTATATGACTTTGGGATGCTTGGCTTGAGTCGACTAAAATCAAAAACAATGAGAGAAAGCTGCAAATAAACCACATTAGGCTGAAAATCAAGAATAACTTGCTAAGCAGAAGCATCCCAGAGTTCTTAGAGCCTTGGACTATTCCGCCTCCCTGGAGGTCTTCAAGCAGAAAATAGACAAAAACTTCTCAGGTACATGCCACCAGAATTCCATTCATGTGTGGGTTGGGCTCAACTGGAATTCTATGATTCTGGGAGTCTGTAAGCTTTGTTGTCTTGAACAGTAGAGTTATGGATTTTTAGGGTAAGAAGAATTGGGTCTGAATCCTGGCTCTCATTTATTGTCTGCTTGATTTTTGTAAAGACTCAACCACACTGAGCCCATTTTCTCAACTATAAAATGAGGGGATTGGACTAGATGACATATGAGTCCCTTCTATTTCTTAGACCCATAACTCCGAGATCCTTTCACTGGAACACTGGAGGATTATGGGTGCAAAAGTGTACACTGAAGTGTATACTGAAGGCTGCTTTTGTTTCTGTCAGGCAGGCAGTCAGCAAGCATTTATGCAACACCTACTATGTGCCAGAGACTAGGCTAAGTGATGGAGAGAAAAAGAGTTTATAATCTAATATGGGAGACAACAAGAAATATGTAGCTATCAAAATGTATTTTTGAAAGCTCACAAACCTCAGGTTTAAAAGTCCTGTTACACAGGGTATCAGACCCCTATGATATTTACTGAAAAACTTTCTTCCCAGTGAATATTTTCCATTCTTAACCTAGCTTTAATGATTTTGCTAGTGTAAAAGCTTGTCAGTTTCATGTAACAAGAATTATTGCTTCTTTTGTGATCTCCTCTATCCCTTGTTTGATCAAGAATTCTCCTCCCAGGGGAGGAGCCAAGATGGCAAAGTAGAAAGATTCACATATGCTAGCTCCAAACCCACAGCCCATAAATTACCTGTAAAAAGGAACTCCCAACAAATTCTGGAGCACCGGAAGCTGTACAACAATGGAGTGGAGGAGATTTCTGTTCCGGAGAGCCCTGAAAAACCAGCA
>CM053773.1:229311577-229362961 GCA_028658325.1 Potorous gilbertii | reverse complement strand
TATATACACACACATACATACATAATACACCTATACATGTGCATATACACATGCAACACATACATACACGTGTATATATGTGTGTGCACATATACATCATCCTTCCAACTATCTATGCACCCAGTTTTTTACAAAGTCATCTCCTCCAAGAAAATGTGAGATCCTTGAAGTAGGGACTGTTTTTGCCTGTCTGTATCCCCAATGCTTAGCACAGTGGCTGGCATATAGTTAAATGCTTAATAAATGTTTGTTTCCACTTCAACTCCCACCTCCTCAAAGAAATATCTTGCACATCTCTATGTATATTCAGACCAGATAGTTCTATCTCCAGACCCACATATCCAAAAGCCAACCAGACATGCCTACCTCCAAGTTCTACGGGCACCTCCAACTAAAGTGGCCCCAAATGAAGATTTCCCTCTGAACTTGTCCTTCCTTCTAACTTGACTTTCTGTCTGTGACTCTACCATTCAATGTGCATGAGAACTCTTGGCTAAGAGGCATGGGACCTCTTGGGAGAGAGATATGCTAGTCAGCCGAGCTCTAGTGACTGCGGGTCAAAAGAAGAATCCAGAAAGAAATTAGTATGCTAAAGCAGATTGTTCCAGCTGATGACAGCTTTAACTTCCTAGCCCGCAGATTTGGATTTTCTAACTTTTCAGGAACACTGAAGAGTACAGTTAACCAGCATCATTTTGCAGCAACTCAGGATAAGTAAAGCATTTCACAGGGGAGGGGAGGGTGGAGAAAAGGGGAATTCTTCATGGGAAAATGGGAAATGTTTTGAATGTACTTGGCAGAATTGATTATATTCATTATTTATGTTTACCATATTAGGAAAGCATTCCCATTCAAGAGCAAGAGACAAGAAGAGATGATCATATACTTTTATAATTATTAAAGAAATACATTTAGACAAAACTAAAGGTGTCTACTACCAGACAAAATATAGTTGCTACAAGAGTGGATAAAAACGTCTGCTTTACTGTGTCCACGAATAATTTATTTATCCTTCAATAGTGGTCAGGGAGTTTCTACTTCAAGGCCACCAGGTGGTTAGAGGACTAGCTCATCAAGCTGCCAAATGGCTGTGGTTCCTATTCTCTGTCCCTCACCCCAACTGTCAGCCAAGTTCAAAACCATAGGAGTTATCCTTGATTTTCCCTCTAACCTTTCGCATCTAGCACTATGTGTGCCTAGTACACAGCTTAAAAATGTTTCATGGTCCATATGTGGACCCCATCTCCACAGTATCTCTTACACCTCCCCCTTGCTGTTGCCATTGCAGACTGTGGTTGTTCCATCATGTACATCTCTGTCCATGCCACATAACACACCAATACTATCCATGGGGTTTTCTTGGCAAAGGTACTGAAAATGGTTTACCATTTGCTTCTCCTGTGAATTAAGGCAGAGGTTAAGTGATTTACCCAGGGTCACACAATGTTGGAGGCTGAATTTAAACTCAGGTCTTTGTGACTCCAGGCCCAGTGCTCTAGGACACTGAGCAATCTAGTTGCCTCTGCCATTACAGAACCAGCCACCATCACCCTCCACCTGGATTGCTGTAATAGCTTCCTCACAGGTCTTAACACTTCCACCATCTTCATGCTCCTTCCTTCACATCCACAGGTGGTATAATCTTTTCTAGGCATAGATTTGATCATGTGTTACTTCCACTCAAAAGTCAGCAGCTTTCCCTCTTTCTTCTGAGGTAAGCTTAAACCCTTTGCTTGGTATTCAATGTAGTCCACAATCTGGCACCGCCCTATTTTTTCAACCTTCGGATTATTTCCTTCCATGCACTGCAGACATCAAAATGCCACAGTGGATAGAACACTGGATGTGGAGCTACAGATCCGACTTCAAATCCTGTCTCAGACACTTAAAGAGCCACAAGACCCAAAACAAGTCATTTAACCTCTCTTCACTTTCATCATCTGTAAACGGGGATATGTTGATAACAGGACCTACCTCTCAGGGTTATTATATGGATAAAGAGCCACATGACCCAAAACAAGTCATTTAACCTCTGTCTTCACTTTCATCATCTGTAAACGGGGATATGTTGATAACAGGACCTACCTCTCAGGGTTATTATATGGATAAAAAGATACCTGCAAAACACTTTGTAACTTCAAAGCACTGCACAAACATCATTATTCTGATCTATTCAACCTGAAATAGTATCTTAAGGGCACTCTCAAGCCTCCAACACCTTTGCTCTAATTGGAGCTCCCTACTCCCCATCACACGTATCTTTTATTAAATCCCTACCATTCCTTTGAAAAAGGGATCCCCAGACTTGTTTTAATCTATTTCCTCTGTAAGCCTAAGAATTTTATTTTACGCATTTAAATTGTGCTCATACCCTTTTCACACGGTTTTTCTTGCCCTTTTATTTTTGGCAACATGGTTAATATGAAAATGTTTTGCATGACTTCAAATGTATAATTGATATATTGCTTGCTTTCTCAACAGGTCGGGGAGGGAGAGAATTTGAAACCCAACGTTCTTTAAAAAAAAAATGTTAAAAAGTTGAAAAAAATGAGTGAAATTAAAAAAAAACCATTATACTGTGGAACTCCCAAATTATTACCAGCCTGACATATAAAAGGTTAAGAACCCGTTTCAGTGTGGCTCAAATGTTACCTCCTCTAGGATGCCTTCTTTCTTGCTCCTTTAACAACTTGGCCCTCCAAATACGAAGAAACACTTTATTCTTTACTTGCGTAGCTACAACATACAACATAATTGTGTGTCATCCACTTCAAAGAACAGAATTTGAGAACTGGAAGGGATATCTCAGTGACCATCTAGTTTGATCAAAATTCCCAAAGAAGCCCCACTAGCACATACGTGCCAAGGGGCTCCAACCTGTTCTTGATGAGCTCCATTGCGGGGAGCCTACCTTCTGAAGGTGGTCTGTTGCACTTGCAGGTGAGTCTTTTCTCCTTTTAAGTAAGTCTAAAAAACTGTTCTTTTGCAACAGCCACTTACATTTCCTGGTCCTGTCTCTAGGCAGCCAACCCAGGTAAGCAGGATTCCCTTTGCCGCCATTCAAATACTCAGCTCTTCACTCGCAACGTCTCATCTTCTTCCAGTTCATCCTCATGACAAGGCCTTGAGGCCTTTCTCAAGACTGTATAACCTCTATGAAGGCAGGTGCTATGTCCTATCTACTATGTGCGCACAGTCCTTAATAAAATTTTCAAATGAATGAATACCCTGGGTACAGGATGGAATGCTTTTGAGTACTATTATCATTACTGGCCTTTACCACGATGACCAAAGCACCGAAAGCAATGTTTTTGTCTAATTAAAGGAAGACTACATGACTGTTAGAATATTTCATCATACTCAATTTCTTTGAAAACTGGTCATCTATATGTAGTACAATAGAACGACTAACTAGAACATTCCACTAAGTCAATCCATCCAAAACAGAATTCAGTGCACTCAATATTCTCTGCCCAAGCTCAGTATTAATTACGAAAGTCTCCTGTCCCCTCCAGTAATTGAGAAAGTTAATGATGCCGCTTTCGTTGCACTTAAAGGTCAGGTTTCTTGGTCTGAGAACCATGAAGCAACATGAAGTGACAAAAAAAGCACAAAGCTGCATTCCCACTTGAACCCGACAATGTTCAAACATCAACATGTTTTTCAGACTCTTTCCCAAAGAAGTCAAAGGCTAACTGGATCCAATAAGCACTGGTTAGGGGCTCTCCCACCATCTGGTATACATGAAATTGAAAATTCCAAGTTACACACCATTTCAAAAGCAGTAACAGACTACATATTAGTCTTCTTCAAACACTTATTGGGAGAAAAAAAGAAAACAAAGAAGTTTTGCATTTACATTCATGTCACTAAAGATTTTTATATAAAATGTCTACCACGCCTGTCAGAACTGTGGCAATTTTCTGTGTCATTTCTGGTCTGTTGCAGTGGTTTGAACTTTAGGCAAGTTAGTATAAAAGGAGCTGCTGTAGTGAGATTCCCAAATCCAAGAAATAAATGCGTAGGGTAACTTTTTTTTAATTGACAAAATCGGTAAACAATCAAGGCCTAGGGAGATATTACAATTAGAAAACTTAGCTTTCTTCTTTAGGGCTCAATTAGAAGTTACTACTTACAAGCTACTTCCTAAAAGAAAAGGTTTCCCCTTCCCCACCCATTCCTCAGTACTCTTCACAGATGGAGAGCCACATGCTACCATGGGTTTCAAGTAGCATTTCACAAAGATCAAACCCCAAAAATGAGGTCCATTTATTTTATGTGATTTGCACTAAGCCACTGAGATTTCACCTTTGTCCCAGTTAAGGCAACCAAAATAATTACAGATTCTTATTTGGTAGACAGTTCACAAACACAGGTACCAAAAATGCCACAAATCTACGTAACACATCCTGGCTTTGGTACAGCTACAAAAAGCAATCTGAAATTTTATTTTTTTCAAAAAAGACACTGGCACTTTAAAGGAGGTAACCTGGGGGTGCAAAAGGTATAGGGACAGGCTTGCAGCAGGGAGCTATTTACAATACTGCAGGCAGGTATGCCTGACAAAAACACACATACACACTCACACAGACTATAAAACAGAATTATTTGGACTGACCTTTTTGAAAGTGCCAAGTGCTAAAGAAACCAGTTATGTGAAGGAAATAATTTTCACTTAGAAGTTAACCTGGAGATCTAGGGGCTAAACATTTCATCATCCTAGATCTCCTAGATCATCCTAGTGACTGCTGTCTGGAGTTGAAGGCCCCAGTCAAGGAAAGTTGGTCTTAATGGAAGCCTTCCTTCCTCTCCAAAGCCCATCCATCTTCCCCCTTTGACAGATTTTCTCAATGACAGAATGATCCCTATCTTTTGAGAGGGATATTCTCATATCTGGATTATCTTACAGGACACCAGAAAGTGCAACTGAAGTACTACTATAAAATTCCTGGGTTAACAATCAGATTTTTAAACTAAATACAAATTGAACTTTCTGGAGGCAGGGGAGACAAGTCAGCACACTGTGTACCAAAAGTCTACTTTAAAGTTATTAGATCATGATCGAGGTGAGCTTAAGAGCCACAGAATAACTACTATGGGACATTACGGGGTCAGGTGATGATGGGGACAGTGCACTATTACTGGCCTCAATGGCTTTCAAAGTTATAGAAGGAAGTGGGCACATACAACTTCTCAAAGGAGGACTTTTTTTTTAATTGGTCATGTTACGAAAGTACAGAAACACCCCCTGATGGAAGAAAAAGAAAAGGCAGCTCTCTACGCTGCAGAGGGAACTGGCAGAGGTCACAGACAAGCCTCTATGAGAAAAAAAAACTTTGGTACTTGGGACTCGTGAGGTTTGTTGCTGCTACTATTGATAAGCAGAAGAAAAATCCCCCCGTTAAAACCGCCATGAGCTGTTTCGTATGAAGGGAGCACACTGAACAAGCCCTCACCGCCCAATAACCAAAAGGTTCAATCGTGCACAGGACACTTCATTTGGGGGGTCGATGACCAATTTTTCCATGAGACCCAAGTGACATTGCTAAAGCTGAAAATTCAAGTGTGAGAAGTTCTGGACAACCACAAAGTGACAGAACAATCTGTGCTACGATTATGGACTGGGGGATCTACAAGTCAAAAGAAGATTCATGAAAGAAAGCTGACCTAGGGTTAATGCCTGATTGTGGTACATGACACAATCAGTACTGGTAAATAGAGACCTTTTTTTTAAACATCCTAATAAGTTTTCAAAAAATATCCTCATTTATCCTGTTTTTGGAAATAAGGAAAATAAAGAGAAAATGGGCTTAAAATCATATTGAAAATAAAGCTTTATAAAAGTTCACTTCAAATCAAGGATCCTTGGTTTCTGTTGAAGTAACACCCTAATCAGGGTGCTTATGTTAGCTCTGATCCCAAAGTCATTTCCATGAGTATCAACAAGGACCTCTCAGGGTAAAGAAACCATTTACAACAACCAGACTGAGGTGGACATGACTCCCACTGCTTACTGCCTCTGAGGTCACCACAAACATTTCAAAACGACAACACTATTACAGAAAATACTATTGAGTCGTTTCTCCAGTTATCAAGAGGGGAAGAGGGGGGAGAGTGGAGGATGATGGAGCATCTGGATTCCGCATGGTCGAGTGCCAAGTTCAGCAACAGCCAAGGCAGGGCAGTTCCATAGTTCCATGTCAACCCTCTGGGAATCCAAAAGCACTATCCTCCAAATAAGTCTCTTCCATTAGTTGTTCCAGAATGGTCTGAATTAGCAAGAGGAAATAACCCTGAATTCTAGGTGGGAGTGCACCTATCGGTGATTGTACCACTGCTATTGGTCTCCTTTACCTTCTACTTGTGGACAGCTTCATAACTTAAGACTGCAGTATGTGCCCCCCTTCATCTATTTGGGGTTAGAGGGAAAAATACACTAACAAGACACAGTCTTCTCAAAAGGATTTTTTTTGGCTAAATTTTTTTTTAAAAAGCTTGGATTTAAGCAAGAGTGCCTGAATAAACTACATGTATTGGATGTCATTCAAAAGATGGTAACATCAGCATGTTATGAATTCTTAATCTTCTCCCCATTTCTTCCAGGACACCTAGAATCCTGAACAAATCTTTCAGAATGGAATTGCTGGCATGTGCCTGATGTTACAGGAAGTATTTCACAGTGGCAGCTGAGAATCAGGAGAATTTGTCTCCTTCCACTCTGCCCCTAAGCTGCTGGACAAACAGCAAACCTAGCTCTTGACCTGGGACAAGGCTATGTGACTTGCACTGATCATATTTCAAAATACTAAACTATAAGAAAATGCAAATGCTGCCCCACCACAACCCTACCCTCCACGTTTAAGAGTGTAAACATCTGAAATTATTTTTCATCATAGACGTGTGTGTGTGTGTGTGTGTGTGTGTGTGTGTGTGTGTGTCTCATCTGAATGTAACAAGTTTCAAGGTGAAGAAGGGAATAGATCAAGGGGTTGGTTGCATGGAAGGGCCAAGAACTAATCCAAGGAACATGTGGCCAGCCACGAAGTGGTTGCAGGATCCATAACACAGTGTTGTCCGTTTCCAAGGCGGATATTATTCCCTGTAAGTTTAATTTCTCTTAAAAAAACAAAACCAAAAGCACTGGAAGAAAAGCCGCAGTGAGGGAGGGGAGTCACGCAGCAGAACGCCGGCGGATCACGAAAAGCCCTCGCTGAAGCTGCCCCAGGTAGATCCTCATCTTTGTGCTGTCGCTCGTCTTCCGCACCCAGATCTGCACAACAAAGAGGGAGGGGAGAGAAGAAGCAGACCTGGTAAGACGTGGAGAAAGCTGGGGAGGGAAGCTGAGAGAACTAACTAAAGAACTGCAGGGCAACCCCAGGCAGAACCTCTAAGTGATCTCAGGGGAGAAGGTGTTGGCTTCCTGCAGTCCTGTGCTCAGTTTTCGTCCTCCGAAACACAAGGGGCACCTACTTCTCCACTGGCTGCTTGCCATATGCCTTTGTTTGTCCAAAGGACTCTCTCTAGTTCGGAAGAACCATGACCAGTCTGGATTTGTTAAACTTACATGAGTAAAACAGCAGCCAACAGTGGAAGATATCTGAATACCATGGAACCAAAGATGGGTGATATTGTGGACAAGTGGCCCTTTGACTTAACTTGATCAAAAAACAAATTCAAACTCCAAGATGAAGACACTTGTAACCATACACCTCAAAAAGATCTGAAAATAATTCACAGCATATCCTAGCCATTCAGCCACTCCATTTTCCTAAAGATAAATCTAATTTATCTATCTTTTCATATTAAAACCATGAATTGTGATTGGTCATCCATTTGAATTCTAAAGACCATTTAAAAGCATCAGAAACTTGAAAGACGTTTACTGTAGGTCCTTTTTCCTACATTTCTCATCTCACTGTCTGACGACACTTCCTATTATGTTTTTCTATTCACCAGACTTTCTCTCTATTTATCAGTGACTACAAAAGGTGGACTCTAGAGGAAGAGGAGGATGGATGGAAGCCTTGGATTCAAATCCTGGCCCAGGCTCTTACTTCTGGAATGACCTCAGGCCAGTAGCTTGACCTCTCGGAGAGCTTCTGAGCTCCTTCCAGCTGCAGGTCTAGGCTCTGCTCATAATCTGAAAGATTTTGAGTCAAGGAGAAGTACATCACTCCACAGGCACTTATTAAATGACCATGTGCCACCAATGGGGATACAAAGAATACACAACTACTTCCTAATCATCCTGGCATTTATTTTGCATTTATTCTGCATATACTTAAATATGTACTTGATATCCTGATAGAATACAAGCTAACATTCCATCAGGGAAGATATCAAAGTCACATGTAAATATATGCAGAATAGAAATAAAAGGCAGTTAAGGAGGGAGGGAACTCGGAGTCACAGGAAGGGAGGAAGGTTCAGTTACATCTTGAAGGATGAGAAATGGTTGATGAGGTGGAAGGGAGGAGACAGTATGTTCTAGGGACAAGGGATGGGCAGAACCAAGGCACAGAGAAGGAAGATGGGAAGGGAGAAGAGAGGAGGGGAGTCAGAGCATTACACACAAGAAACAGAGAGGCTGAGCTATAGAACCATACAGAAAAAAGACTGGAAAGACAGGATGAACTCAGGTGTGAAAGATCAAGAAGACGGTCAAAGGATGCAGTGAGCAAAAAGGCTGGATGTGGAGTCAGGATAAACCTAAGTTCAAATCCCTCCTCAGTCACTTGCTGTGTGACCCTGGGCAAGTCATTCTATCCTTCTTAGGGTTCAGTTTCCTCATCTATGAAATGGAAATATTAATACTGGCCCCAGCAGAGCTGTTGGGAGAGCTACACGTATGATACTTGTTAGTAGCTATTTTACAGGCAGGAAATTCATCCCTATGTATGATGAGCCAGCAAAGGGAACCAAAAGAGTCATCAGACAGGGAGATAAGGATCAGGAGAAAATCAGAAACCAAAACTCCAGAGAGGAGGCAGCATCAAAGGGCACACAGGTCAAAGATGAGGGCTGAGAAAAGACAACCAGATACAGCAGTCAGAAGGAGACCCCTGGGAACCTGGGAGGCAGGTTCAGCTGAATGACAAGGTCTTGACACCAGAGAACCAAGGGCTGAGAAAGCAATGCAAACACAAGGAGAGGCAGGTTTTTCTAGGAGTTTGGCAAATAAAGGGAGAAGAAATTTGGGACAACAGTCAAAGGGAATCATAGGGTCAGCCAAGAGATTCTAGGTACGAGGGAACTGAACATGCTTCACGGCAGAAAAATACAAGCTGAAAATGAAGAGCAAGGAGATGCTGTGAGAACATTCTGCAGAAGCAGATGAAAGGAAGCAGGACCAAGGAGCTGGCCTTGGCAAGGAAGAGGAGATGAGGCTGGTGGGAAAGGTCTTCAATACTAGCAGTAGGAGAAAGGAGGCACTCCCTGCAAACGGCCTGGACTTCCTCACTGAAGAGGCAGGATCCTCGACTAAGATGTTAGTAAGAGGAAGGGGTGGAGGCTTGAGGATAGAAAGGATTAGGAACAGCTTCTGAGGGCTGCAAGACAAACAGTCAATTAGGAATAACAGGACCAGAACTCTTCACTAAACAAAAAAGTGAAAAGGGGAGAGCTATGTGGTGTGGCCCCGGCTTGGGCTCCCAGCCGTCTGTCAGCTGTTGGGCAGAAAATAACCCAAGAAATTAACTTGGGGAGCTTCACTTCTGGCCACTGGCTTGTTCTCTGCTGAGACATTACTCCTCCCCCAAAAAATAATTTGGATATGGTATTCCTCATTGAATCCACTGAAAGGCAAATTCCACCCTCCTTTCCTTGCTGTATTCTAGGGTGAATAGGAGATATCCCATGAAGACCTTTTCTTTATTGCCCTTCTTCCACTGTTACTGAAAGTTGTGGAAAGGGAGTTTCATAAGATACATAGGTTACAAACTTCTATCTCTCCTATATGTACACAAACATCATTTTCATACATACTTGTCAGTTATTCTTATTTTCAAAAAAACCCTCATTTTTCAATTTCTTCAAAATGTGTAATTTAATATAATTAATTAGCTGGTGTACAGCTAGTGTTTTAAAATTCAAGTATATTGGTAAAAAAAGGGGAAAAAACCTATGAAGACTTGACAAGGTTCACAAGGAAAGCTCCAGGCTGAAGACACAGCAGGACCATTTTAAACTTCAACTCTATGGTCCCACCATTTATCACTCCCACCCAACCTACCCAACGTCAAAGCACCAACAGTGCCAGAGTCCCAATTTCACTTTATGATGGACTTGAAGAATGAGCTGGAGCAACTCCAAGAGTTGAGAAACGTCTCTCTGTTACCACAGTTTCAACTAGTACTGCACAAACACACCGAAGCTCATTTCCCTTCCCAGGTCAAGCCTTTCCCTCGTTGTCCTCTTTAGACTCTCTATTACGTCAATAAAATGGAGAAGTACTTCATCTTTACAGTAAGACTGCCAGACCCACAATTCTGTTCTCCATCATTACCAAGAAAAGTCCCTGCAAACTTTCAGACTAACATACTGATTCTGTAGGCATCTGGTGGCTGTGTCTGCCTTCCCTGGCACCTCATAAATACCTGTATCACACTTCAAGCTGTCAAGATGGCATCAGTGATTGTGCTAAAACTCCCTTTTATGGGCACAGATCCCGACCTCCCCCAAGGTTGGTCCTTCACACAAGCTATTACGGTCAAATAAATCCTCTCATCTGATGGACAACCCCCTGGTGAAGATCCTTTCAACTTATCCAATGGATCCTCAGCTAAGTGTCAATCAATAAGCATTTATTAAATGCCTACTCTGTGCCAGGCACTGTGCTAAGCACAGGAGACACAAAAGGACGTCAAAGACAGTCTTTGCCGGGAAGAGCTCCACTGGGAAGCGACTAGATTTAGGAGGGATTGGAAAAGGCTTCTGACAGAAGTGGGATTTTTGCTGGCGTTTAAAGGAAGCTAAGAAGGTCAGCTGTTAGAGCAGTGGAAGGAGAGCATTCCAGGCTTGGGGGACAGCTAGGGAGAATATCAGGGGCCAAGAGATGGAATATCTTATTCCTTGAACAGAGGAAGCCAGGAGACATGTCACTGGACTGAAGAACATGTGGCATAGAGTAAGGTGTAAAAAAGACTGGAAATCAAAGAGAGCGGAGGCCGAAGGAAGGTTACAAAGTGCTTTTTGAATGCCAAATAAGATTTTGCTCCTGTAATAAGAGGTAATAGCAAGCCACTGAAGTTTACTTGGGGGGGGGGGGGGGGACGGGCCCCAAAGGGCTTGTGTGACAATGACCAGACCTGAACCTTAGGAAAATCACTATGGAGGCTGAATGGATTGGAGTATGGAGACTTGAGGCAGGCAGACCCACTCCCTCGTCTGACTACTGCAACAATCCAGTTGTGTAAGGTGACAATGGCCTACACCAGGGTGGTGGCAGAGCCAGAGGAGAAAAGAAGGGGTATTTGCGAGGTGTGACCAAGGTGAAATCAACAGACTCTGACAACAACTTGGATATAGGGGATGAGAGATACAGAGGAGTCCGGGATGCTCCTAGGTCTGGGGAGCTAGAAGGATGATGGCACCTTCCATATAGAAATAGGAAAGAAAGGGAGGAGAGATTAAAGGAAAAGATACTGAGTTCCATTTTGTTCCTCAGATATAATTCATTGCCAGGCCACTATCTGAATACTTTCCAGTTTGATAGGACCTGCCAAAACTTATGACCTAGGATGGCTTTCAAGAAAGCAATGCTTCCCCAACGTAATAAGGGGAATGACTTTGGACAGTCGGTATCATGTTTATTGAATGAAATGCTTTCTAATGGTAAATGATTTTTCAACAACAGTCCCGTTTGCCTTAACTTTCTGTATGAGGTCATCTATGTCTGGTCTTGAAATCTGTCAGATGGACAGAGCCACAGAAGCATCTCCACCAGCTCACTTCTCAGACTTGGCCTGTGAGCAGAGGCTAAGAGGACTATGTTTGGAAGGGGTGACCTTCCATTTACTCTGTATATACCTTGTAGCAACCTAGCTGTACTCTCAGAGAGAACCTATCTTGCTTGAAGACCTTAAAGGGATCCTGAGCCCCAGGTAAAAAGAAAGGATTTAAAGAGAACATCAGAATTGTTGAGTAAAAAACCATCTCATAAACTAGGCACATTTATAGGCATTTTCCATTCCAAAATCTGGGAGAACAGAAAAAGCTTGTATCATTTCATAATCCAATTTTTATTAGATTTCTCTTGCATTAGTAAGAATCAGTAATACAGGGGAGAGAGATGCTGAAATCAATTTCATTGCAGACGTATGTCTGATTAAAGATCAAACTAAAGTAGCTATTTAAGTTTTAAACCTTTTAAACTACTAGCAATGCAAGTCACACAGGGGTTACCACCCTTCTGGTAACAGGCTACAATGAGAAGACTGACTTTCCTGATCGCCTTTTCATTCCAGTTTTGTCTAATTAGACAACACACAGCTAAGACAGACTGTGTTGTAAAGTCTACGTGCTAGCATCTGGGTTCTAAGAGCGGGGAGAAAAGAAACATGCACGTACATGTATGTGTATATACACACACATACGCCTACCTCATTGGCACCAACAGAACTGATCACACAGCTGATCTTGGTGTTCTCTTTTGACTCCAGATAAATAGCTTGGCTCTTGTGGTACCTATCAAAAATAAAATATAAATTAATTAAAATATGAAAAAATGTATCTAGAAGGCAACCTGGTTACATACAATGCCAGGATAAGTCTAGAATAGACTTAGAACAACAGGAGAACTTGCACCCATGAACTAGATGATTTCTGACAAGATTCCGCCCCCCACACACAAGTTTAACACTAAAATGCTGACTTATAACCCTACCTCCCCTTAGCCCTTAAGCTCTTGGTATTGTAATGATCAAGCTTCTACTTTCCAAGCAAAAGGCAGGATTAGGCAACTTTCCAGTGATTGTGGCTCTGCCTCAATAAGGAATTAATAAGGAGGTAAGCTGAAAAATTCCAGTTCCACAAGGGTGTAACACAGGTTTCTTTCTCCATGTCCCTTCAACCTACCAAGTCTTTTATGTCTTCTGCCCACCCTACTCCAACCTGGACCTTTATAAGGAATCTGCAGCTCAGGAGCAACGTCAAGGATCAGAAAGATAGATCAAGGCTCTAAAAGTTGGGACACGGTAGCTGCCACCACGATCGAGCAGCAGCTGCTGGACTACATGTTTGAAAAACCTCATTAAGCTAGTTCTGGCACAGTCCAGCCTTGAAGCTCTCCTGTTCATCTTCTCATGGACAGAAGATGGACAATCACCTTTCAACTGGTCCTGGTCACAAACATCAGTTCTAATCAACCTTCAACCTCTGGTACAGCTGTGCACCTTACCGAGCTTCACAAAGCAAGAATAAGCCCTACCTAGGTCATTTAATGTCACAAAGTCAAAAAGGACCTCTGAGATCATTTCATCCACCCTCTTCATTTCACAGAGGAAGACACAGCAGGAACTCAAGTTTTTCCAATGCCAGTCCAGTACTCTGAAAGGTATACTATGGCACCCACTCAAAGTAAGTATGCTTATTTTAGAAAGCAACTTTCTGAAAGAAGCCTTTTCCAATACCCTTACCTGCTAGTGCCTTGTCTCTGAGCTTACATTCTGTATATTTTTTCTGACACTAGTTGTTTGTACATTATATCCCTGCTACACTGTGAGCTCCTTGAGGACAGACTATTTTTAGCTTTCTTTGTATCCCTGAGCACAGTGCCTTGCACATAGAAGGCCCTTAATAAGTGCTGGCTCATTAACTGATCCAAGGGCACAGCATTTCAATGACTATTTTGCTACCTAAGAGATTCAAACCAAAGATGTAAGCAAAGCTTTCCTATCAGTTTACTAATATCTTGCAAGGAAAGTGTTTTACAGACGTCAAAACAATAAGCCACTATTATTCTGCTTCCCTAGTGAGATGGGAATCAACTCCATGAAAAAGAAAAGACTCCTAGAACTTCCAGACTGCTTGTGAAAGTCTCCAAACAGTTTCCAAGGGCTGAGCCAGTGATTTTACCTGGAAAGCTAGACAAACCACATCTAGTTCAGATAAGGATTAGTCAATGAAACTGCTTACAGGGCAGTCATGATGCGGAACCACCACAAAGTCTCAAGTGTGGAACAAAATGAGGACTGGCTGAGGATATTCTAGAAGTTTAGTCATCAAGGACAAAAGCACATCTCAGATAAGGAATAGCCCACAAATCCCACAGAAGCAATACAATTCCTTCAACCAGTTGTCCATAATCCAGTACAGAGAAAGCCTCCCTATAATTCTATTTGGAAAACTATAAAAATATAAGAATAGGCCTACAAAAGTGATCTATAAATAAATGTTAAAATAATGCATATTTATAACAAAACACCTCACAAGATAGATACTTCTGAGAAACTGGTCACAGGTCTTTATGATACTATCATCAAAACACTCTAGAAAGAGTTAGGGGAGTTCCCAAAACACTAGGAGGATGGAACTAAAGCTACGTTACAAAAGTCTGCCTGCCAGTCAAATCCAAAAAACTGCCAGTTAATTCTGAGGAAATCTGTTCTGCCCACGTTCCACCATGCTTGAACAATATATCCCAAGTGGACAACCACCCTGAGCTGCCTTACAAATATCCTCTGTTGATGATATAAAGCGAACAAGGATAACTAACACTAACAATGCAGTGCATCGTCTCTCAGAAGCAGCACCTGACAGCTGATCTATTCCCCAACCCCACCTCCCATCTCCACCATTTGAGAAGTTGCTACAATAGGAAAAAGGGAATCTAATAATGCCTACTATAATTACTAACACATATTGTACATGCTTCCATAAGGGAAGGCATAAGCTACCAAGGCTACTGCTATTCCAGAGAAATGTTTACTTCAAGTCCCATAAGAGTGATTTCTTATGGAACTTCCAAAAAAAAAAAAATCAATGAAAAATGACAGTCTCATCTGAAGTTCCTGTGAAATGATGAGCAAAAAGAAAACATAAAAGATTTAAAGGTGAAGACGTAACATTCCTCCCAGATATAAAAGTTCAACGCTTCAGAGCACAAAGGATAAAGGCAGGCGAATCTGTGACTTTTTTCCAATGATAGCTTTGCCAAACTTCCTGTATAAATTCATATTTGCCCAAAACAGTTGAAATTCTGCAGGAAGGCAGAAACTACCCAAAGAGCCAAAGAGTCAAGCACTACAATCTACGCAGTATATGAGTAATGGTGACTGCACCCGGTCACATGCAATTTGATGTTCTGACATTTTGTCTGGTTTAAAAGGCCAAACAGAACTGGATCTGCCACCAAAGGAACCAGAGGTCTATTGGAAAAGCATTATCTCTTTTTAAAGTGGAAGGGGGCAAAGGAAGGAAAGTATTTCAATTTCTTATTCAACTAGGTTTCCTGACAGTAAGGTTCTAAATTTCAGAGAAAACTTCATACTACAGCTACAGGGCTTCAGAAAAGTCAAATTTCTCGCTGTAAATATTCACTGTTGGGGAAATAATAGCAACTCCTATTAACCCAGGGGTGGAGAGTTAAGTTCACTGAAGCTAAGTGAGTTTCTTCATTCTGGTGCACATTAACAGCTCCAGTTTTAATATAATGGGAGGCAGAGGGGAGAAGATTGGCAGGGAGAGAGGAAGAGAAAGTGACAGGCAGACAGGACCCATGAATTACCACTATGAAGCTTCTCAGTAATGGGTGAAAGACATAAAATGTGTGCCACCTGAGGAGGACACGGTGGAATCTTCTGGGTTTTTCATGCAAAACCCGTGCCCAGACACAGAACTTGTCCCTGGGAATTCTCAGCTCTGCTTTTGTTTCCTTCTGACCACTCACCAAGACGACACATGTCACAAAGTCTTGGGAAAGTGCTTACCAAAACGATCACCAGCTGAAATACCACCAGGCTCTACGCCTCACGTACACGTAAGCACGCTGGGGAGATTTATCATTTTGGAAGATGGCTCTTATGTGTGGGTTTGCTCTTTAAAGGTTATTTGGTTTTCAAGATTGGAAACATTTGTCATCTGATTCTGTTGCACTCAGTGTGTGGGGCTGCCCCGCTATGCCATCTGGTGGTCAAAGTCTGGGTATGCACGTTCATGACACAGGATGACTAGCAGACCTCTGGGAGCCAATTCACATAGGCGTACTCAAGGCTCCTTATGATAAAGCTGTCAGAGAAGCCAAAGGTTGGCCCCCACCGGACAGCTCACCCCAACTGCTGGTGGATGGCCTCCTTTACTGTGGCCCTGCTGAAGGAGATGAGTACCCTGAGTCAGCCCAGAGCAGGAAGACACATGGGCCCCAGGCCACAGCAGCAACCTCTGAGCAAGCCCCACTGGGATGTGGTTCAGTCAAATGCTTGTTTATGACACTGCTCTGATGAGACTAACTGCTCCTTTCAATGTTTTGCTGGATATCTTGCTTTCTTGCTATCAATTAATGATGTTTGGGAAGAGAAATGGGTCTTTAACATCCTATAAAAACATGAAATGATGATCCTTGACCTTAGTTAAACATATTTATCTGGGCTCAGTAGATAGAGCACTGGCCCTGGAGTCAGGAGGATCTAAATTCAAGTCCAGCCTCAGACACTTGATATTCACTAGCTGTGAGACTACCTCTCCAAAAAAAAACAAACCCCAAACAACAACAAAACACTTATCTGAAGCTGGTAAGGTTTTAAGTAGTCTAATAGTGACTGTGTACAACATAGCTCCCAAGTCCATGGCCTACAAATAAGGCAGTTCCAGGTCAATGCTACCAAACAAAGTAGGGCACAGACATGACCAGTGATTCAGAGAGACACAGAGCAACCTTTCAATTCCCTTCTCCCTTCTTTTCCCTCCCCTGGCCTCTGTTCCTTTTGAGATTCTCTACCTTACAACAGTAATGAGCCTACCATCTTTTATCATAATAGAGTTTGCCATCTTCAATCCGAGCTTCAAACCGCTGGGCAGGAGATTCTGCAGGTGTAGAAGGGAGATGCTCTGGAGAAGAGGGAGAGGCTGAAAAATCAAACCCCATCAGAATCACTACACAGGCCACCAGATCACATGCTTGACTGAAGAGCATTTAATAACGAAAAAAATCACGAGAATACCACATAAGATAAAAGGAGAACTCCTCTAATAGGCTTCAAAATAGAGCAATTATAAAATTACTGTACTGGTCCAAATGGAGGCTGAACTTCCCCACTCCCACCCACCCCCACCAAACCTGGCTCAGATGAAATCTGAGTGAATTCTGTAATTACAGCCTTATGAAGAAAATGACAAATGAAAATGAAAATGAAAAAGACAAAGGAAGCAGTGATGACAGAAATGAATAAGACACTGAGTGGACTGAAAAAACTTTTTGTGGTGAATACATTTTTAATACAATAATTTTGTGTAACCGTATTGAAACATAGCTATTTTTACAGATACCTGCACATGTAGGCACATGTGCACACACACATAAGCTTATCTTCCCCTTTTAAATGAGATCTAATTTTAGAGGTAGGGCCTGAATGAAGATGATCTATATTTAGACCATAATAAGGTCTTTCAGAAAATGTACATGACTAGGTAGCGCTAGTTTCCATAGCAGGGGCACTAAATGTGCAGGACATGGCTGAAGTAGCACTTTTTGGCTGACAAGCATCAACCCTCAAGTGCTCTAAAATACACTCCATACTGACTCACGGAGCTCCCAACAATGACTTCAGAGATTCAGGCATGCTATGAGGAAAGGCAACCCACCATCTGGGGGAAGAGAGGGGAGAGACAAGGACAACACGGGGATGAGGACAGACTTTTACTTCTTTTACCCAAATGGGGAATTATCACCTTATTGTTTTTTAAAATGATCAATGTAGAACTGATGGAAGGGCCCTTAGGAATCATCTTCTTGAAAACGTCCCTGATGAAGCTTGGGACCCTGAAGCAACAGCTATCTTTACAAAGTGAGAACCAAAAGCCAAAACGCTAACAATTATATCCAACACTGAACTTCCAAAAGCTTGCAATGCTGGGCATCTTGCTGGTTACACTACAGATGGGCATGGTGGATGTGCATTTACATCTTATGTATGCCACCTACAGAGTGGGGAGTGTTTTACCACTCACTCCTCAGATCTCTTTTATGATAAACTCCAAGGATAAACAAGTTAAGGTTAAAATTACCTGTAAGGAAGTGGATGGAAAGGGAAAAGAAGCTTACAGTCTCTTGGTACCTTTGAGCAGAGTGAACAGGCTGTTATTTCAGAAAAATAAATGAATCAAGTAAGACAGCCCTATGATGGCTCCTTTTGTACAGAAGGATCAACAGACAACACAAAAATCAACCCCGCGAGGCACATACCTGGTCTCTTGGGTGATTTAAGCTGCAGAAAGAACAAAACAAAATAAAACAAATTAACTCCTGCAAAAATCTCCTCAAATAGAACTGGGGGCATCAAGCTGAGGTCCACTTACTCAAATGACATAAGCCACTTTCTCCAGGCTGAATGAAACATTTCCCAAGAAAGAGAAAAGCAGCACTACCTTATTTAAGGTCCTGAGGTCCTCCATGATTTGTTCATCTGTTAACAAATAGTTCAGCTGGGGTGTTGAGAATTAAAGAGAAAATATAAGTGCTGTGCTCCTCAAAGACACAAAAATCTAGTCAACGAAGACGTTTAAAGTGTTAACTTGCTGAATTGGTCAGAACTTATGTGAACATTTTGGATTCCTGATCAATTCAACTTAGTAAGTTTCTGCTACATGTAAAGTGCTGTGCTATAACCAAAGGTTGTACAACCACAGATGTCTTTGATCTTCATCAAAAATGAAGGACAGGGGCTGCTGGGTGGCAAAGTGGACAGAGCACAGGCAGATCTGAGTTCAAATATGACCTCAGACACTTGACACTTACTACTAAGTGACCTTAGGCAAGTCACTTAACAACAAAAAAAGAGGGAAGGGAGAACAGCAACCAACCTAATTATAAAACCTTTGTGATGTAATTGAAACTTCTCATTTAAAGTCTATTAACGCCAACCTTCCATGGGCAAAGATTACTGAGATATGCAAGACTAAGTATTAAGCTCACTTCAAAGACTTGGGGAAACAAGTAAATAATGGCAGCTGAAATTTGTTGCCTACAATTTAAAAGTCAATGCTTGGTACCAAGAACGGAATTATGTCAACTCCCTACTCACAATGCTTTTCAAAAAATTTTCCAACCCACAGAACACAATAAAGATTAAGAACAGGGGTTCTTAATCTTGAATTCATTAATTTATTTTTTTTAAATGCTTTGTTAACTGTATTTCAGCTTACTGGTTTACTTTGTAATCTGTGTTTTATCTTATGCATTTAAAAACATGATTTTAGCGTCCACAGGTTTCACCAGATGGCCAAAACAGTCCATGACACACAAAAAAGTTAAGTGCTAATTTAGAAGTAAAGCCACACAAATGGTCAATTCTTACTCCAGGGAATCAATGTTTTAAATCTATTCTTTAATTAGGTACTAACATTCCCTGTAGGGCAAATGTACATGTAAGAATTCAGTATAAAACATTTCTAAAGAAAGTAATTTATTCCCTACGTAAACAAGGATATCAGGGGCAGGTTTCCGCCTCTTGTCTGGGATTGGAACTGGATCATTTGGCCGCCTCCTCAATTTTCTCGTCATGATGGGCTTCACTTCCATGGAATCTAAATGAAAAAAATGTAATGAACAAAGAGGTCAAACTACTGCATGAAAGTGATGACAATTCCTAAAAGCTGAGCTTATAGTCTTCAAACCACTATCGAGATTGTTTATTAATGGACTGAATCCAACCCCTATGTCTATTACAGATTTTGATACTTAAATTTAGAATGGGACCTACTCTTCCACTACGGCATAGACCATCCCTTTGTTTATACCAGTGAAACCAGGAATTTGACTGTCCACTCTTCAAAATGGGCAAATGGAAGCTACAAGTGGGAATCTACAATTGTTTTTAATGGCCACTAGCCAATAAATAATACTGTATTTGTCTCCATTAATAAATTCAGGATTTGTTTCTTTTTTTCATTTATTTTTACAACCTTTTGTGGCTTGACTATAGCGAATGCTACTTGCTGTAAAAAAGTCAAACCTGATTCTCCAATAAAGTCAGCCTATTATTATTCAAACAAAACACTGGAGGTGAAGCAGAGATGATGGCTTGCTGGAATTCAAATTTAGCCATGAAGGTTCATTTTGCTAAAGTAAAGAGGCAGCTCCTAGATTGTATAATAAATACTATGCCATACAATGTCAAAGGACATTTACACAGCTGAAAACGGTTAGAAGACGGTGGTTGGGCAAAGTGCATCTTTGTATTCATAAGGATGATGGGAATAAAACTGTAGGCCCTTATCTCTGGGTACAGGTGAGAGACAGAAATAAGCAACTTATACTCAAACCTTGAAAGATGGAACTCGGAGAGGATAAGTAACTAGGGGGAGAGAACCACTTTTGGAAGAGATCATGTACTTTGAGACAAGTAAACTAAGTAGGCTATAAGTCATCTAGCTCCTATTGGAGTCCCCTGACTAAATTTCTACAGAGTAGCATCAGTTTTCAATCACTACAAAATTCTGCACAAGTCTTTCTTTTGCTAGAAGCTGCTCGCATGAATAAGACTCAAATAGAAACCATATGATCTTCAATATTTTCTTTGTGACCTTAACAACACTGTGAAACCTCACTAGCCTGGGGGGAAAAATCATGTGAGACTATCAAATCAAAAAGGTATCACAAAAATGGTGACTATTAGAAGAATGAAAATAATGATATTGTACATCGTTATCATGTTGTTTCCATGAAGACATCAAAAGGTCTCCCAAGAAAGAGCCCTGACATATATGTCTTGAACGCAGGAGGAATCAGCCTGTACTTGGTTCTGAAAGGTCTTCTTTCTGGACATCAAGTGGCTGATAGATAAGTCTAACATGGATTTGGAAGGCAGGAGGAAAAAGAAGAGTAAAAGAGAGAACTGTTAATATAATGTAAATGTTCCTAATATATCGGGGCAAAAAATGACCTATCACACCACCATAAATACCACCCACATTTTACAGAACTCATTGTCTTTCCCCCTAAACCTTCACTTCTTCCTGACTTCCACTATTATTGTAGAAGGTACCACCACTTTCCCAGCCTCACCAGGTAGGAGTCATCTCCAACTCCTCATCTCCCCTCAGCCTCCTTTATAGCCCCGCTTCTCTCCTATGCAATCACTACCACCCAGGTGCATGTCTTCCATCACTACTTCAACAAAAAACCTGCTGGTTGGTCTGCCTACCTGTCCCCACCTAACTTGATTTTCCTAAAATGCAGATCTGACCACGTCACCCCTCTACGCAATAAACTCCAAGGGCTGCCTATTATGTTCAGGATCAAACAGAAAATCGTTAGTCTCCTGATGAACCAGCATTCATCCCCTGCTCACTGAGCATGAGAATACCCAAGGCTCTGTGGTGGGCCTTCCATAGCTCTCATGAGTTTAATGATCTACAATTTCATTAACTGCAAAGCTGACAAATCTAGGTATCTCGCCCTCACCTCTCTCCAACTCATCTCCTAACACCCAACTTCCTGTTGGACATCCTCACCTGGATTATCACAACATCATCTCAAATTCAACCAAAATACAATTCATATTTTTCTAAAAAAAATATGATCCCTTCCCTGAAATTTCCCTATGTCTGTTTTAACTCCCATTAGCCAGGCTCATAACCTCAGAATGATCCTTCACTCTGCTTTCTCTCACCTCTATTGTCCAATCAACTGCCAAGTCTTGCCAATTCCAGTTTTACAATATCTTGCCCTTCACACAACCTCTACCCTCCTACAGGTCCTCAGTGCCCCTCATTTGGACTGTCACAACAACTTACAAACAGGTCTCCCCACTTTCAGGCTCTCCCTAATCTATCAACCCTCTACCCAACTGCCAAAAAAGGATTCTTAAAGTTGAGCACATCACCCCTTTTCCAAATATCTCTAGAGGTTCCCTATTGGGAAGCAGGTGGCCCAACGGAGAGACATAGTGCCAGACCCAGAGTCTAGAAATTCTGAGTTCAAATACTGCTACAGACTCTTGCTAGCTGTGAAATTCTGGGCAAGTCACCTAACACCTGTTTGTCTCAATTTCTTCATACACTAATAATGGCAGCTACCTGCCCAAGGTTATTGTGAAGATCCAGCACATATTGGGTGCTATATAAATGTTAGCTATCATCATCCTCATCATCAGTATTACCTCTAAAGCAAAATGCAAATTCCTCAGCCTGCCATTTCAAGTTTTCTATCACCTGCCTGCTCCCTATCTTCCCAGGCTCCACGTGCTTGTCACCGCAGCTTCACAGGACAAGCTCTACAATCCAAATCCCCCCTCTCTGCAGGCCTGGAATCCTCCTGACCTTCGTCTCTCCCACACACAGCTCAAGTGCTACCTCTACAGGAAACCTTTCCAGTTCTCCTCAGCTGAGGACATTCTCTTTTCCCTCCCTAACATTACTTTGCACTTCTCTCTGGACATGCTGCAATCCCCACAATGATATGGCCTTCCTGAGGTCCTGGGCTGCCTTGGTTTCATCTTTACATGTCGGCACCCAGCACCCTTTAACTGTACTCGCTGCTGCAATGAATGCTTACTGGACTGAATTAGGAAGATACTTAGTTGACTAGTGAAACATACAAAGGAGGCCTACCTCTGCAACTTGAAACCAAAACTTTCAGATGCTTGAAAATCTCACATGAATAAAACAAAATGGAGATTCATAGGGATCTCTCAACCCACAAGATAGCTTCCTTTTTGTTCCCTCTGAAATTCAGTCATTACCCCCTGGCCCAGCTCCTAAACAGGTTCCTCCTATTCCTCCAGACTCATTGTGAGCAGGGAAAAAAAAACCCAAACCCCATGGTACAGTGGAAAGAGCCAGCAGACCTGAACTTGGCTCTTAATCTGCTCCTTGTTACTTCTAAGAGCCTGCGCAAGGTGTTTCACTGCTCTAGGCCTTATCTCCGCATCTATAAATCAGGGGGGCTGGCCTAGATAGACTCTACACTTCCCTCAAACTCTAAGTCTACAATCTTATTACCCATTCTCTTGCACTATCCTCACACACGCACACCCCAGTATGCCTTTATAGCATAAGTCAAGTATTTGGTTAGACATATAACCCTCACCACTATGATTCCTTATTTATAGGAAAATACATCTCTCTCTATTCTGTCAGAAGCTACCAAATGTAATCTAACTCCACAGACCCCATCTCTCTCTGCCTATTTTGGGAAGCACCAGGCCCAACAATGTGCATCTGGCTATACTCCAAAACTTAAAGGGTGTGCAACAGCACTAGTGGCTGCTCCCAACTCCAGCAAGTGTGCCACATCAGCCCCTGAATCAGCATAGTACAAAAGCAATACCACAGCTGAGTGAAGCTTGGCCCTGGACCAGGATCAAGATGGAAGCCAAGCTGGAGCCCCCAGGAGTGGCTTGTATGATCCTGGCTTTCTCAAGGGTTCTCAATTGTGAGTATCAATGTAATAACACAGATTAAGTATTTTATAATGAATAGAGTGTGATATAAAGGAGGCAGGAGATCAATGCAAAATGGCCCAATAGTTTGGGAGACCTGAGTTCAAATGCTACCACCAATCAAGCTGTGAGACCACACAGCCCAACCTCTCGAAGGCCCACTTTTTTTCATCTGAAAGTGTTATTGAAAGGATCAAACAAGATGAGTGAAAAGCCCACAAATCATAGCTCTACACTATCACTGAGAGGCTATGATCACAGAGAATTTACATAGGAAATCGTGAGATGAAACAGTCAAGATTACAAATTCCAAAGGGACAAAGAAATGTTCGACAACTGAAAGCGAACCCAAAAAATCAAGGGTGGAGCACAAGAGGGTTTAAAAAATAGAAGGCACATATCTAGCTTCACCACTTGCTTCAGTACCAGTTTCAATACAAGTCCAAGACCTGCAGTCAAGGGCCTCCGCCTGTCACGATTCACTTCACTTCCTTCTATATAGCATGAAAAACTCACCTCACCTTTGTACTCTCCACCACAACGTACACAACTCCCCATACTCCTTGAAGCAGAAAGCCTAGGGGTCAATGGAGTCTGTGCTACAAATGTTCATCAAGGATATGGAAGTGGATCAAGTCACTAAGGCCACATTCTAAGAGAGCAAGTCATATCCCAGAGATTCAGCTTTCAAAGGAGCAGGTCACCTAAGCCAAGAGTCTTACCAGCTCCAAACCCCAGTTATTTCTGAAAAAAAGAGTTCTTCATGTTCATAAGTAAAGGCCTTCTTTTTAGGAAATATCTCTTCTGGGCAAATCTCAGCAAAATAAGGTTGGCACTGGTCCATAAAGGTGAGACAAGTCACTCAATTACAAGCATGCAATCAGGCCTTTAATTCAATACCATAGCAGCACCATCTGTGGAAAGGCTAATTATCCTTCCAGCCCCAGTACCTTTATTTGTGACAATCAGTTATTACCTTGGCAGTGCCTTCCACACCAAGGCTACCAAATGGCTTGAGGAAAGAAATTGGTACTTTTAGTGTCCCTGACTGGATTCAAATGTGCCTCTGTAATCTATTTTATTGAGTAAAAAAATGATGCCTCTCCAGGTGTCTTTTGTTTCCATTTGGACTCATCCTCTCAGTCGCTAAGGATGCCCCATGACCCAGTTTGGAATCTGGCAGGAACTGCCTGGCCTGATAATGCATCTCTCACTTAGACAATCCTGATGCCAAATCACAGGTAAGATGATAATCCTCCTCCCTGCATATGGAAGGGGACAGTCTATGAACTGGCTCTATTTCCCACATGCCTAATGAAATCACATGAACATCTGGTAGGTAGAGCAGAGAGCGATAATGTAGCAGTGCCAGCCTTAACCACAGGCAAAGAAAATGGTGCAAGTTGAGAAACAGGCAGGCAAAACTGGGTAACAGATAGGGCCAACACAGTTATCAGTCTAATTAAAAAAACATTCTAGCAAGTACAAAACAAGGGACTGCTGTTCAAAGCTCCCTCTCCAGACTATCCACACATAAGATCTATTATTGTGGGCTCTCTGAAAGGCATCTAGAGAAGTCATTTCTTTTGCAAAACACTTCAGTAAGGAATCCATCACAGAACCCATTTTTCAAAGGGGCCCAACCACTCTGTACCTCTAACATTTGTGTAATTGAGATCGACAGTGTATGGAGTCTTGGCGTGAAGTGCCCAGTGAGTAGAAAGCTCTCAATGACTGCTTTGGGTTTCCAAGTCAACCACAAAGGCAGCAGTGGAGATGGGGTGGTTCTCAATGCAGGCTTCAAAAACTAACCAAGCATTCATTCGCACATTCTAGCCAGGACTGCTAGAGAATGCCCTACACAGAGAAAGGCTTATCACTTTGGCTACTTAAGCCAGACCTAAAACTCCAATCTTAACTTTTCTTGTAGGGCTTACAAAGTGAAACCACACCAAGTTCCAAGAAACTAAGTTCAAGCCAGCTCTCACCCTGCATCATTCTAGGATACGTCAGTCTACATAGGGCAACAGAAGGGAATCAGCCCTTATTGCCTCTCATTTAAACTTGCCTACACCCTGCTGAGTTCCCATATGTAGATTAATAAATCCTAGAAGGAGGAGGTAGGGAGCTGGATCTGGGGCCAATTTAACTTTGCCACCGCCACAGAAAACAACAGGCTTTAGCTCCTTCTGCTGGAACAGCATTTTATTTTTTCAATTCATGATCAAAGCCATGGGCAAACGGGCTTATTCTAGTCTATAGACTAAAAAGAAATCACAGAAGTTCGGGGCTGAAAGGGACCTTGATGTTCAATTATTTTTAGTTGTGTCTGACTTTATTTAGGCAAACAGTTTAAGTGACTTGCCCAGGTTCTCACAGCTAGTAAGTGCTTGAGGCTGGATGTGAAGCCAGGAACGTGAGTCTTTTTGCCTCCAGGCCCAGCTCTCTTTGCACTGTGGTGCTCCCTAGAGGCCCAGAAAGGAACCTTAGAGAACATCTAGATCAACACCCTCCTTTGTTAGATATGAAAACAAAGGCCAAGAAGGGAAGTGACTAGACCTTAGACCAAAGGTGAATTTGAACTTAGGTCTTCTGATGCCCAATTTAGTGTTCTTTACGTGATACTGACTGCCATGTGGACCCTAAGGCAAAAGGACTTTCTATACCATAGTCATACTACAAAGAGAGGCTTTCCCAAGGCCCTGGACTGACATGTCCAGGTCAAAGAATTAACTCTGATTTAGAGCTAGATCATTCATTGAGCTCATGGGCTCTAACTGGGGGTCCAGAAACTTGTCTTTTAGGGGGACAAAAAAACCCATAACATTTTGATTAAGTGTCAATATAATGTTTTCCTTTATAACCCTACGTATTTTACACGCTTAAAAAGTATTATTCTGAACAGGGGTTCACAGCCCAAACAGGTCTGTGACACCAAAAAGGTTAGGAATTACTCATTCTTAGCCAGTTTTCTCATTTTACAGAGGAAGACACTGAAGCCCAGAGAACATGAGTCATTTCCCCAAGGCCAACAGGAAAAATAGGATTTACACTCAGGGCCTCCAACCCTAAATGCAAAGTTCTTCCCAAGACAAAGAAGAGCAGCTAACAGCGGGGCTAAGTAAACACAGGAAAATAATTTGACCTGCTGTGGTCAGTAATCCTGTTGGTGGAACCTCATATCACAAGAAAAAAAGCAACAAATTGGCGAGTGAGGCTGGGCCCCTCCAGGCCCCCGCTGCCGTACCTCCTGTCAGCTCCATGGTCAGCTTTTCATTCTCAATCATCTTCTTCTTTTCCTCCAGCTCAGCAATCAGGTTCTCCTTCAGCTCTACCTTCTTGTCCTCAAACTCCTTCACAGCAGCCTTCTTCTCCTTAATGTAATTCCTCTCCACCTGTTCTGTCTAGAGTGAGTGAAAGAGGCACGGGATGAGAGGAAGGCAGCACAGGGCCAGCTCTCCCTGATAGCCTTGGTCCTCCACTCTCCTCTCTCCCTGCTGGTTACGGCTGTGCAGCCGCAAGCGCTGCTGCCCACCAAGCCACCCACCTGCCCGTAGGTCTGCCAGTTAAAATCCAAAGATTAGCACTCAGCTCTTCTTTAGATTCGTGTCACATACTTTTTGAAACAGATCCTTCACTGAATAGTTTCTCATACATCAGTTTGCATAGCCTCACTAGTTTGACCCAAAGACAGCATAGAAGTTACTCAAAAAATGATGAGGAACACACAGCATGCTTTTTCACTCTTAAAAAAAGGCAATGACTTGAAGTTTATGGTCTTATTTTATGTAACTGAATGTTTTTGTTGATGGTTCCTATGTTTGGAATTTTTTAAAAATATATCACATTTTTCAAAAAAGAAAAATGACTAAACACTTATATTCAAATTTAGTCCAAAAGTGAACAATGAAAGGAAGCCAGATTTCCTTTTATGATTTGGTAAAATAAGTTAAAGATACAATGAAACAGAAATGACACTGGAATGAAAACCCTCAGCATCCACAAAACTCCTTTGCTAAATGTGTAAAGGAAGAGAATCAAGCCACAAAGTCCTATCTGTAGTGATAACCATCAGCTCATACTACATGTGAGACAGGGCCCGGCACTCACACATACAACATGACAATGCTGAAACCCCCTGAGCACCCGTCCCACAAGCAGCAAGTAGACACAACACAGGGGGAAAAAGAATAAATGCAGTGGTCTCTCCAATGGTTCTCAGTATCTCGGCTCTACATCTACCCACAGAATTACTTTAAAAGCAAGGCTTGATAGAGAACCAATGAATCTGAATGACAGTTCGTTATAATTCAAAGCACATTACAATTCAAAGCAGAGTCCAACTGTCCTTAAAATTAGGTAATTAAAACTGGAAAGCAACTCTCTTAATCCATTTTGATGATAAGCAAAGCCCACCAACCAAGAATAAAAAGGTGGAACTACTAAAGTGAGATCAAACATCCACCTGCCAATCCCATCGCACTGAGGATGAAAGCTCCGTGTGGGAACTCTCATTGCATGACCTCTATGATAACCTGCTGAGCAGACAGCAAAGGCTTCTGGAAAATTCTGAAAGAAGAGGCACCTGGTTTAGAAGAACAAAATGTCAGTCACAAGAGAACTTACATTTCCAGTAGGTCAATGGTACTTACTTCCAGCTGAAGGAAAAGTTCTGAAAGAGACCAAGCACACAATGAGATATGCTCAGCTTTGCCATCTTTCCAGGACAACATTAGCATGATTACACAAACAAATGTTTTCATCCCAAACACATTCACAGGAGAGGGAGAGATGCAACAGTATGTGCTTCCACCTAAGGAGACACTGTCCTAAAAGGATGTTGCTTCATTTAGAGCAGTACAACCCACTCTGCTGAAACTGTTTATTCAAGATGGAGTCACAGAGAAGGTGTGGCCAAGTCACCAACCCAAGATGAGACAAGATCAGAAAAGGAAAGAGAGCTGAAAACCGCCACCCAGAAATCCTCCTAGGGGAAAAGGAGGAGAGGAGACCTGGCATTTCAGCCCCTCAGCTCCTAGGCTTTGGACCTTCTCAGTGACGAGGTATGTGTGCACTCACACAGAGGGTACACCAGACTGAAAGTCAGAGGAATGAGGCCTGAATTCTTATTATTGCTCAATGCATGTATGACCTTCCCGTGTAACCTCTTTGGGCCTAGTTTCCTCACCTATAAAATGAAGGGACTGGACTAGAACAGAGATTCTTAAGCAGGGATCCAT
The DNA here is from genome assembly GCA_028658325.1 of Potorous gilbertii. Taxonomy (NCBI): domain Eukaryota; kingdom Metazoa; phylum Chordata; class Mammalia; order Diprotodontia; family Potoroidae; genus Potorous; species Potorous gilbertii. The sequence continues at coordinate 229,334,127 of CM053773.1, read as the reverse complement.
GAATTTAAAATGTTTTTAATAAATGTATTTCAACATAGTTGCCTCCCATTGTAATTCTCTGAATTTTATGAATTGAAAAACACTACTCAAAGGAGTTCATAAACTTCACAAGACTACCAGCCAAAGGGGTGGGCCCAGGACCCATCCATTAAGGCTAAGAATCCCTACGCTGATGACTGACAGTCACTTCCAGTGCCTTCCCTCCCAACCTTGGTCTTCACAATCTGCAGAGAGTTGAGGGCCTCTAGTCTCTTTTCATGTGATTGCCTCCACTTTGGGTCGAGGTCCAAGGAAGCATGGATGAATTTAAGCAAGAAAAGGGGAGCTCTTCCCTCTCTCTAACAAGAAAGGAATAAGATCCAGGAAAGAATAAGCATCTATTAAAAGCCTATTATGTGCCAGGCACTGTACCAAGCATATAACAAAAATTCTCTCACCCAATCGTCACAACCACCCTGGAAGGTAGGTGCTATTATCCTTATTCCTGTAACTCTGAACAAGTCATTTCTCTTCAATAACACTGCTCTGAAAGCAAACTCCCTCACATGACAATAAGCTAGTTTCCTCCTCTATAAATCCAGAAGGTAGAGTCAGTGATCTCAGAGGCACCTTCTGATCCTAGAACCTGTGGGGCCCTGGGCCAATCATTTCCCCTCTCTGGGCCCCAGTTTCTCTATCTGGACTATGGGATCTCTAAATATCATAAATACTTAGAAATCTGTCCCATTATACCATCAGCCTCACCATCATGTCACAAGACTGAGCTGTCAAATCTCTAAATCTCAGTTGCGTTCCTGGAAATTCACACTTACACAGCAAACTGACAATTAGCACTTCGGGTTGCTTCGGTCTTATTTGTTTCTTTTACCACTAAAGCAGGTGGCAATGAGCAATGGATAAGATTTTGAAGGGTTCAGACAACTACTGAGTTACCACAGTTCTGGCAATATCACTTATTCACAGGGAAAGGATTTAAAAAAAGAGATTAGGAATTGGAGAAGGGAATTTAAAAAAAAGGTCCTCTGTATTCATAAGTTACATTACATATATACATAAAACAGATTTCCTTTAGGAAATGTAAAGTACTACATATCAGTTCTCAGGGGCCTCACAACATTCTTAGGCACTTCTAAAGGTATAGTTATCATCAATCTCACTTTAGGAATAGAGAAAAGAAGAAAGCAAGTGGCTCAGTGACATGTGCCAGGTCCTACAATGAACCAATGGCAGCACCCCTGGATTTCCCAGTCTTTCACTTTGTTCACTACCACTGTCCAGGCAAGGTACCTGATATTCAGAAAATGTTAGAGAAGGAGACAGATTCAACAACTTGCTAAGAACCTCCAGATCCACAAGGAACTCTGCCTTCTACAAACTACAGTGCTGTCTGGGTCACTCATCTGGTCCTCATCTAACCACATACTGCCACAAACTTCTCTTCTACTGGTGTCTCATCATTCATTTAATTTTGAATTCTGAATGTTAGATCTCCCTATCTGAGGGCTGAGGCCAAGCAGTCTACTTCTCAGCATCCTGCACAGTGCCAAACAAAGAGGCCCTCCTACACACATTCTACATCGAATGAATTGGTGAGATGAAACAGACCAAGAGACCAAGGACACCTTCCTGCCTTTCCAGATCCTTCCATTTTGAAAACATCGGAAGCCTAGGAAAGTGTGCTGAGTTTGAAGTAACTGAAGGAGAATCTCCACAGTGCAGGCACTGGTTATCAGGTAAGAAAGGAGTCACTCTATTCCTAGAAATAGGCCTTCGGATAACATCAAATACTGATTCCATCTGAGCATCTATGACTGCAGATTCACACCAGTGGTGTCGATACTGGCCAAAAAGCCCTGGAGAGTTCTCTCATGGGCAAAGTGCACAACAGCAAGGGGCTTTCTCAGCAGAGGCTCTCAGCCATGATTCCTTATATTGTCCCTCCTGGGATTCATTTTAAATGATGGGCCACATTAGTGGTGTCAAATTAAAATAGAAACAAGGCCAGTAAACCATGGTCAGCAGATTGATTTAGAAAACCACATATTAACAATATCTGTGTTCTACTGAGGCAGTTAGGTAGCACAGTGGATAAGGCTTGGAGTCAGGAAGACCCACATTCAAGTGCAGCCCCAGACACTTCCTAGGTATGTGGCCCCAGGAAAACTCACTTACCTTCTGTCTGCCTCAGTTTCCTCAACTGTAAAGTGGCTAGAATAAGAGCACCTACCTCAAAGGGTTGTTATGAGGATCAAATGAGAGTATTTGTAAAAGGGATTGGCACCGTACCTGGCACACAGTAGGCTCTTAGTGTTAGTTTTTATTCTATTGTATTATTTATTCTGTTAGATATTTCCCAAATACGTTTTATTTAGAAGGCTGGAAGTCTTGTGGCCTTCTATGGTGGTCCCTGTGGTGTAGTTAAAGACTTCTCTGCAGTTGAAGACCAAAAATTAGTTCAAGAAAGGTAGATGGAGAGCGTTTCATTTCCATTAAGATGTTCCAGTTCCTTACCTGCATTTCGTATCCTTTCTTTGTACTGCTGGTCCAGTTTTTTCATCCTTTTCTGATATTCCTGTAATGTACCTAACGTAAATAATTTACAGTTTACTCTGAAGATCAACCTACTTTTAAAATTTAAGTTATCTAAATTTAATTTTTATATAACTATTGAAATAGTATGAAAATGGGTAGCCCTCCCCACAAAATAGATTACAACCCCAAAGTGAGATCCCTTTGAAAGGAAATATAAATATCCACACTAGCATACACTAAAAATATATATAAAACTATTGTGCAAAAAATGCTTACTATAAAAGGGGAGTAATTGAGCATTTCAGTAGGGGAGGAAAGCATCTCCAAATATAATCCTTCTCTTAGTCTACTAGTCTACTGGCACTGATTTCAGAATCCTTCAGACAACTGTATTTAGTGCATATTAAAAACCCCACAAACTAGATTCTACTCCATTCCATTTTAATATTTACATTACATTTCAGAACTTAAATATGTAACTACCCTAATAACTCCCTCTGAATTATTCACTATGGAGCCGAATTAAAGGTGGGTCTTTCTCAAGAGAAAAGTTGCTGAAGACAAACCAAAAGGCATCAATGTTAAGGCGACAGCACTCCTGTGTTGATGCCACAAGCATAAAGATAATCAAAGTATTCTATTCCAATCTCAACTCTATAAACCAACATGGAAAAGAAGCAGTATTGCAGTTAATTCTGAACTCGTCTGCATTAGGACTTTTTGAAAGCAGCAGGTTTACATGCTTAGCGTTTTCCTCATGCTAATGAGAGGAAGAGGACCCTCCAGGATGGAAGGCCTTGGAGCCAGGAAGTCCTTGATTCGTGCTCTGCTGCTGACACACTGCTCAACTGACCATGGACCAGTCATCTAACCTCAGAGACCCAAGCAACTTGCTAGAACTACAAACCCAGCTATGTTCTCGACCCCCATTCATTGAGGGACTTACCACAAAGTCAAAAGACTAGACTAAAAAAATAAAAATGTACATTATATCAAAATATATTTGCATCAAGTGAGTATGCAATACCAGAAGGAGTATGTACTCCAAAAGTGGGAAGGTGGCCCACAGAAAGTTAGGTAAGATATAAAATTTAATATTTTTAAATTTTCTAAAAAGCAATTAGCTATATGCATGGTCAGAAACTGTGTTACAAAGTCTACTCAGTAATGGAGTAGACTAAACCACACTAACCTTCCTGCAGTTGTTGTAATTGCCTCTTGAGAGATGCCAGTTTATCCTGATACATCCTGCAGAGAAATTTTGAAAGCAGCATTAACACAAAAACTGCTTCAGGAGAATGCAAGGCACAAGTTACCCAGACAAGTTAGCTCAAGTGGGAATTTCATCAGTGTCATTACCTGACAGACAACAATTGTCCAATTTCTCTTACATGTCTGTCAATATACTAGGTTTTTATTTTAGGAAGTGGGGACTCACATAAGGAGGACTTTGTTAACCTCAGTTTCCCCATCTGCAAAATGAGGGAACTGAATTTAATGCCTTCTAGGGTCCCATCCAACTCTGAATTCACGATTCAGACTGGGTCCAACTCTCTGGCAAATCCTATAGCCTCATCTTTGGCAATGAATGATAAGGCTGTGAAAATTGTGAGCTTCATAAATGTTAACATATACTGATGAGCAAAATGCAAGTATGTACTAGGAAAGCAGATATGAGGTAGGCTTAGAAGCACCCATACTGAGTAAATGAACAGGGAAAAAACCCAACAGCTGTGAAGACAGCCATGACCATTCCCATCCACAACAGAATGAAACATAACTACCATATCAATTTCATACATAGATTATAAAAAGCCAAAGAAACTATAACAGGGCTTTCTACAGATATTTTTCCTACATTCTATAAAGACAGAACTATGGGTATTTAAATTCTAAGCTAAATAAACCACATTAATATTTTTAAGGGAGAATCTGGGAAGACATAACAATTTTTTTTCATTTAAAACCAGATTAAACCTTATTTGGAAAAGAATAGTTAACATTAAAAAAAGCAAAAATCCAGAAAGTTTCCCCTAGAATGTGAGAAGAATTTTTTCCCACAGCACCTGATGGGCAATGGAGACTTGCCAGAGTGCATAATTGACTCTCTAAATGCTAGTTTCGCATGTGTCTCACAGTCCAATAAATAGCTTCATCTGTACCCTGAAGACATCCTCAAAATTGTACAGAGAGAAAAAAAATGAACAAAATTTAATAATGTTCTGCCCATGTATTACTAATATACCAGTAACAAAACCCTACCCTACCTGCCCATACATTTTTTTTTTTAGTCAGGTAAAATTCTTTTGCTCCAAGGGTATAAATTATAAGTACTTTCTTAAGATTATAGCTGTATCTATCAAAAAGATATTGGGACTTTCCCTAGCATTTCTCCCTCCCACCTAAAGAACACCAAAGTCTGGAGAAGGGAATTGCTATATAAATATTACATAATATTTACATATTACATATATGTAATATTACATGTAATAATATTACATAAATATTATGCAAATGTTCTGTGGTACTTGTTAGAGAAGTAACATAGAGTGCTAGAAATCTATCTTTGGTATATATAATGTGAAATACCTGACTCAGAATTTCACAACACCCATTTCAATAAAGATGGAACATTCCATGGGGGTTGATTACTAACAGGCTGAATTGAAAAAGGAAGACTTCAGTTGTTCAAGCTGAAGCCCTTTCTGTCCCATCCCAGACCTGGCTCACAGTATGCTCTTGACGTCTCATAAAATGGGATTCCTAGAGAAGGCCAAGAAAAGAACCTCCTAATAAAGAACCCAATACAATGGAAGCCTCCAAAGCCAGGGCTAACGTCAGACAGGAGTGAGCAACAGGGGAGAAATTTCTGTGGGAATAAGGGGACAAATTTTTAAGAGGACACTGAAAACTGAAAATGGCTAAGACAGGTGGAGCTGTAGGGGAGACAGTCCCAGAGAATAACTGATGTAATTCATGTGGAAGGTTAAGATGTGGGAAAGAGTAAACTGGAATGTAGTAAAAATGTCACAATAAGGTGGAAGGAAGCAAGCAGATTTCTCACAGGACATAGAAGTCAATATTAAACAAAAAACTAAGTACCATAATTTTATGTAGAATATCTTTCCATTTACAGTTCTCCCTCCTCCCCTCCCCCCACAAGAGCTCCAAAATTCTGGGGAAAAACTGTTGTGTATATATAAGCAAGTGGCTGAGTAAGTCATGCAGCTACTCTGTAGCACTAAAAAGCAAGGTGAGACAAGGCAAAAAAAAAATTTACAGAACAAGAATAAAGAAAATAAGGGAAAAGTAAGAAATTCTCATGTGGAAAGCCTTGCAAGAGAACAAAAGAAAAAAATGAGCAAGTAAGAGGCTCCAAAGAATAATTAAACATAACTCCCATGCACCTTCTGTGTGCCTACTTATTACCTCATTAGAACCTAAGCTCCTTGAAGCCAAAGGGATGCATTTGCCTTCTTTTTGTCCCTACCACCTGGCACAATACCTACTTAATAAATGTTTGTTGACTGATTAAAAGAGATCAAGATGAAATCATCCCCACTTCTCAAAAAAAGACCCAGAGGCAGGGGGGAGGGAGAAGAGAGGTGAGAGGAAAACAAACAAACAAGGACCGACTCTGGAATAGAAATAATCTCTAGGACAGACTAAACATGTTACAAGAACCTCCAAGATGGTTTAGAATCACAGTAAGAGATATGTAGAAAGTAACTAGGAATATGATCAAAGAAGAAAATATTCAAGATGACTAATGCTTTCATCTAGGAAAATTAGGAAATAGCAAACATTTTTAAAATTATGTCAGTAAAAGCAGAACCCAAGAATATGTGCCAGAAGTTGGGGAAGAAGGAGGAAGTAGAAAGGCTAAGAGCTTAAGACTATTACAAAGTAAAAGAAACTTTTATCTGTGCTTGCTGTAAGGTGTGGGTGGGCATGACTGTTATTTATTCCAAGGAGTTAACACTGAACTATGAAAATAGGACCAAAAAAAAAGCAGTGACTTACACTGATAAAAAGAAGCACAAGTAATATGATGGCCTAATGGAGAAAAAGTTTAATTTAGCAATTGTAACCTTGAACATCAATGACCCAAGAGGTGTAAGTGAAACAGGCAGAGGCAGGTCTTGAACTCCCATGTCCCCACTGCCAAGGCCAGCACTCTACTACATTACTTTGCCTCTACACAGAATCTATTATTCTATGAAAAATGCTTCAGCTATTCCAAATTAGTCACTGGAACAGCTAAGGGCTTAAACACTAAAGCTCTGTATCTTAACAATACTGCATAAAATTTTTTAAAATTAATTTACTTTTTAAAATTTCAATTAAAAAATTTTTAATCAGTTAGTTCCATGACTTCCTTATATTGCATACTGAAATACAGTTTATCCTTTTCACAGTAACATAAGGCCATTATTAAGCATCAATTAATGTTTTGTACACAGCAATAATATTAGGGTCTGTTGAGATACATAAACTTATGAAGTCTGTACTTAAGTTTTGAAAATATGATGCTAAGTGGCAAAGTGGATAGAACTCCAGGTCAGGGGTCAGAAAGACTTAGACATTTACTAGCTATATGATCCTGGGCAAGGTACTTAACCCTATTTGCCTCAGTTTCTTCATCTGTAAAATGAGCTGGAGAAGGAAAGAGCAAAGCATTCCAGTGTCTTTGTGAAGGAAACCCAAAAGGGGTCATGAAGAGTGAGACATGTCTTGGGGAAAAAAAAAAGACCAACAACAAACTGTAAAGAACAGTTTGATATTACATGCACACTCAATTTCAGATTTTTCTACATGTATCTGAATGTTTCTGTTGATGACTACAAAGCTAGGTGGCACAGTGGATAGAATGACAGGCCCAGAGTCAAGACCTGAGTTCAAAGCTGCCCTCACATACTTACCAGCTAGGTGACCCTGGGCAAGTCATTTCACCCTCTTTGCCTCAGTTTCCTCATCTATAAAATGAGCTGGAGAAGGAATTGGCCAACCACTCCAAGACCTTCATCAAAAAAAAAACCCAAATAGAGTCATGAAGAGTCACACACAAGTAGAAATGACTCAACAATAACAAAGCTATATGCATCAAAAAATAAAAAATTATTGTAATCTATTTAGCCAATAAAAAAGGAACAACAGAGTGGAGAGAAAAGAACAACATAAAAATGCTGTTAGCAGAGGAATTCAGACCAATTCAAGGTAAAGAGCAATAAAACTGTTCAGGTTGAAGGCAAAGAGGCACAAACTACAGTCATGATTTCCTCTTTGAAGGACGGTTCTATCTGCAGCCCTGCATCCACAGAGAGGATGGGGGTACAAGGGGTGACAAGGGGAATGGGAACATCAAGCTGAGGTGCAGATGAAAGAAAAGAAGTTCAGAGAAAAGCACACAGTTAAAAGAGGTGACCGCTGGTGTGGAGGAGTGAAGTGACAACACCCACAGACAGATGCAGAAAATGAGGCTGGAAATCTTAAGCAGAACAAAGAGAAGAAATTATAGTGCCTTGCACTGAGTGTGCCATGCTTATAGTTCCCTTATTTGTGTTCCAAGTATAGTCTAGTCTCCTTGTTAAAGCAGATGAAGACAGTCTCTACATTTCAAGTCAGTAGAGAGCATGCAGCATTCCTAGGAAACAAAAAGCAAGGCTTCACCGGGGAGAAAAAAGATCAGAGGGGCAGGGAGCAAGGTTTGACCTTTATCAATACACAAGACAGTGAAAGAGTATCACACAGGGCCAGAGGGAAGGAAAAATCCAGCTATGAGATCAAGAGCTTGGAAACAGACTCAAGGCTTCTCTGAGAAGGAAGAAGGTAATCAATATGTGGGGTAAATATTTTTAGAATAATTTATAGGAGGATCTGGACAAAAAAGAAGTGACAGGTTACCACTTGCATCACATTAATGAAATTATGCATCCACCTGGGTAACTAAAGCTAAAGAGCAGGAGGGAAACCACAACTGGAATGTTATATACAAGTGCTCAATAACTATTTCATGGATCAGGATGGTGGGATGAGCACAATCATTGAGTTTAGACATCTGGTCCAAGGAAGTATTTGCCGGAACCCTTGACTTTGGACTCTGTCTTTGAGACCCAGTCTGGTAAATCAGAGAAGATGTCAAAAGAAAAATTTGCAAAGGGAAATAAACTGGAAGTACAAGTTATGTGCCCGCTACAGGAAAGGTGGTGAAAGAGAAGAGAATCTGGGAAGCAAACAGTCAGCTAAAATGGAATTTTGGACATCTAGATCAAGGGTCAAAATCTAAGAAGGATGGATTCCTTGCTAAAAAAAAAAGTCTTAAAAGAATATCAGAGATCATCCAACTCTATCCACTTTTTCTCAGCATTAACTATTCCCAGTAAAGATGTTTACCAGTTATACGCAAATATGACATAAAAAGATTTCAGGATCAAAGCAAATTTTTTAAAAAGACCTCAAGAACTTTATCATTAGGGTAGTTCTTCATCTATAAAAAAGCAAAAATGACGCGGTGATGAAAACATAAGCAGCACAGCCTAAAAGACCTATAATATAAAGGAGGGGCTCTTAAGTTGGGAGCCAGTCCATGAGTTTATTTTTAAAAGATTAGTAATCCTGTGTGTTTGATTTTATGTATTTAAAACCATTATTCTGAGGAGTCCACAGTATCTGACAGACTGACAAAGGAGTCCCTGACACAACAAGGGTGTGGAACACATCAGTCAGATCTGAAGATAATCCAGGAGGCCCACAAAGAGATTGCTATTAGGACCTTTGAAGAAAAGTAAAAGGAAATGATATTATACAACTTGGAGGGAGCTAAAGAAAATGGAATTCTAGTTTTCAAATCTCTGTAATGCTCTGGGACAAGCCGTGGCACATAAGAATGGTAAGCAACCCTTCTTTATGCCCACCTAGGAACTGGGCTATAGGTGAAGTATAAGGGGGGTGGTTCAATTAAGTAACAATACAATTTTCTAAAGTAAAAGATATCATATATCCTAACAGATTCCTGAAAGAGACTGGAATTCTATTCTGCCTTTACAAAACAGAACAGGTTGTTTAATTTGGAATGATTTCAATGGGGTCCTACCTGGAGGCGATAAGCGAAGCTGGGTAGTTTTAAAGATTTTACTGGAATATAACACATCCTCTAATGTAGAGGGGAAAGCAACATTTTTGCAGGATAACTGATCTCCCTGCTTCTATCATCCGAATGAAAAGTGAACCAAATATAAAAAAGTTAAGGCAGGAAAAACATAAGTTATGTAAGTATGGATTAACTGTGTGACCCTGGAGATGTCCTTAGTCTTTCTGGGTCCTGCTTCAACTATAAAACAGTTAGACAGAATATCTGTATGGATAAAGCTCTAATAGTCTATGCTGCCACAGGGGAAAAATAACCCTGCCTTTGGAAGGTTTTTTTTTTTAATTCTACTCAAACTAAATTGACTTAAGTTTACTCAAATACAGATTTCTAAACCAGATTTCTTGTCCATTTCAAACCAATAGCAAAACAATACCAAAAAAAGGTGTATACTACTCACTGTTCCTTCATTTCGACATAATCCTCCTCATCGTGCTTTGCCAGGTCAGTTTCACTGGCATCCTCGGTGTCTGAAGGGAAAGCAAGAGGAGGGATTAGTTGGAACTAACAACAGCAAAAAAGATTTGGTACACAGGTGTTGTTTTTTTAATTGTCTATGGCAAGCTCTAGCACATAGAAAGAAGTATACTTAAGAGCCATATTTTATGACCCTTTTTAACTTGTCAGGATTTCCCTGAAACTCCTGGCTGCAGAGCAGTATAGTCTGCCTCTCCCTCAAATGGCAACATGCAAAACAGGGGCCAAAAGTGACTTCAAGAACAGGAGTGAGGGAACAAATTTGCCATTTCTAACAAAAGGGCTAGACGAGGGAAGAAGGACTTTCAAATTGCTGACTAGGAAGCAATCCAAAAAAACCCTCAGTCCTTCGGGAAGCCCACACTAGCACAGACAAGAAAGCTCACACATGCCCACTATGAGCCAGACAGAATTCACATCAGACATTCAAACGCAAAACACGAGCAGACCAGACCCATCCATAATCAATCAACAAGCATTTCTTAAATGCTTACTATGTGCCACGCAAGGTGCTAGGGATGAAAGCACAAAGAAACAAACAATCCTATTGACCTAAGCATATAATCCCAATATATCTTTTCATGCTCTGTAAAGGAGTTGGGGGGAAGGTTTGAGAAAAGGAAAATTATTAAACAGGTAAATTGGTTCAAGTCATTGTGACTAATTTTTTTACAAAAATAAAATGGCCAAAATTTTCTGTAACCTCACCAGACTATCACAAAGACTTCGGCTCTGACACTACGGCTCCCCCTCCTGGCCACTTAGATAAACTGTGTTGCATGCTCCAGTTAAGAGCACACAAGACCCCACTTCCAAAATCTGGTCTACAAAACCACAGTAATGATGTGTTTGCGTGTGAGCCCAATAGTAAAAGAAAAAGGAAACCAGTGCCCAAGGCAGTCCTAGTACTGCCAATGAACAAACGTCCCTTTGGAAACTATCAAAGCCACACATCTTCTGACAATTCAAATTCACATATGCCTAAATTCTCTGGAAACTCAGGAGCAGTGAAGCTAATCAATACAACCTGTCACCTCTGCTTTCTTCCTCCATTTATGCACACACACAGACACACACAGCTGCCCACTTCTTGTGAGTCTCTTCTGGCCCAGCAGTCAAGGTTCAGGAGTCCTCTGCAGCCCCTTCCTACACCTAGTTAAATTCCATTCATTTGGCCTAGTGTCCTCTACAGTCCCAAGTGCTTTCTAACACTGCCCTCCTTTGGACCTCTAGAACTTGCCCTTGCCTTGATACATCCTGTTCCCTTCCCCTACCCTTTCTGGATCCTGCTAGCTTCCTCCCTCTACCCCTTCCTTGCCCCTAGACTTTCCACTCTTCTGACACCTTACTCTCCTCTATCTACTCTACAATCCAGTGACACAGGTGACCACGCAGCTCCTTACAGCCTGCATCCTGACTCCAAGCATTTTCACTCTCTCCTATGCCCAGGACTCCTTCCTGCCTCTCCTCTACCTTCTGCAAGAAGCCTCTCTTAGCTATTCTTTATCTTAGGGCCTTCTTTCTATTACATATCTTGCTTGCTGCCTGAACAGGTTCAGTTAAACCAAACTCCCAGAGACCAGGTCCTGTTTTTTGCCTGTTTTGTTTGTTTGTCTGCAGTGGGGAGGGGGGGATATCATTGTATCACGAAAGATTAGCAGTGTCTGGCACAAAATAGACTAACGAAACATTTGTTGACTGAGTCATGCCCCTTCTAGGTTTCTCTGTCACTTCAGGTTTCATTTCTATTAACAAAGATTATCTAGAAATAGGCAAGATCCATACTCACAGTCTAGTTAAGAGGAGATTATATGCCCCAATAATAACTGATGCAAAACTGGCCATGTCTAAGAGTAATGTGGGTAAGAACGCATTAAAGAATGACAGGAGGTAGACCCATCTAAGGTAGGGTAGGGTTGGGTTTCAAAAATGACAGCAAGGGTGATGAACTTAAGAGAACTGAAAGACCAATCAATAAGCATTTATTAAGCACCTAAGTGCTCTCAAGATGCTAGGCCCACGGGATTCAACTACAAAATCGAGTTACTCCAGGAACTCAAAGAGTTTGCCCAAGATAATCTTTGAGTAAACCCCTATCAGGATTACAGGCAAAAGGGCCCTTGGAAAACACGGAGTTCAACTTCTTCATTTTACAACTCAGAAAAACGAAACTCTTAGAGGTGCAGTGACTTGGCCAAGAGCAGAATGGCAGCAAAGAGCAGTAGAACCTACCCTCAGAACTCAAGACAGGGTCTTTTTCCACTAGACCAACAATCTCTACCGCATCCTTAGTCTATGTACAGCCCCATATGTAAAACAGGGGTATGCAAACTTGGATTTGCCTTTAAGAATAATTTCAATTACAGTAAACTATAAATGACTATAGAAATGTTATTCAAATGAGTCCATATAGTGGAGGGCACAGAGTCCTAGATTTGGACTCAGAAGACTTAGGTTTAAATCCCAACTGTGCTACTGGCCTTGGGTAAGTCACCACCCCGCCTCAGTCATGTGAAGCCCTGGCCATTTTCCCCTCATGGTGCCCACTATGCATCTCTGATCACATTTAACTGACCCCAGTTGTCTCCCTGCCATACCCCACCAGTTCCTGACTAGTTCTGGGAACACTAATCAAATCAACAATTCATTCCTGGAAAGGTCGTGACAAAGGACATACCTTCTGGTGAGCTCTCACTATCCAAGTAACTTCCTCCCTAGGGGCAGTGGTGCACTGGGGAGAGTAATGCAATTTAGAATTCTAGGAAATGAACTCAAATACTACTCTATCACTGCATGGGACCTTGGGCAAGTCACTTCACCTCTAGGCCTCAGTTTCCTCGTCTGTAAAATAAGGTTGTGAGGGTCACATCCAAGTCTAGATCTACACTATCTCCTCTGAAATCATTCCCATGCATTCTCTCTCCCATCAAAATAAAAGCTCCTAGGGCAAAGATAGAGGCAGCTAGGAGGAGTGATAGTGCACAGAGTTCCAGGCCTGGAGTCAGGAAGACTCATCTCCCTCAGTTCAAATCTGGCCTATGACACTTAGTAGCTGTGGAACTCAGAGCAAATCACTTCACCCTGTTTGCCTCAGTTTCCTCATCTATAAAATGAGTTGGACAATGAAATGGTAAACCACTGCAATATCTCTGCCAAGAAAACCCCAAAAAAGGGTCGCAAGGTTGGACATGATTGAAATGACTGAACAAACACTACATGGCCTCATAGGTTTCTTTTAGCTCTAAGTCTAGGGAACAACAAGTGTCTCTGAATGCTAATTAACAGAAATGCTCAGCCATCCGGCAATAACAGAGGTTAGGGAACAGACAGAGATGGTGCCAAAAACTGGCAAAGAAAAGTTTAATACAGGTATGTCATTCTGACACTAAGCCACAATGAATTTGAAATCAAAAAGGATTCTCACTTCAATTTCCAGTTTTGTCATTTCCTAGCTGTGTGACCTTAGGTAAGTCACAACCTGGGCTTCAGTTTCCTCATCTGTAAAATGAGGGAACTGGGTTGTTAATCTCTGATTTCACTAAATGCTAACTATTACAGTATTCCAGCTCTAATCTCCATAATCCTAAAATAGCTGAGGTCCCTTCCCCCAGGTTCTAAATTAAGGCATCTCAGAATTAGAAAGACCCTCAGAGAGTACCAAATACAAATGAAAATTCTCTCTACATCCTAACCAACAGAAACACCAAAGCCTTTTCTAGAAGACTGCCAATGTTCCAGTTGCTGGAAGCTAGAATAGAAGTCATTCTACTCATGAAGAAGTCCTTAGGAAGTTCTTAGGTAAAAGCCAAATTTGCCTCTTTGCAGCTTTTACCCACTGCAGGGCCAGGGACAGCTACTTTGGACGTAGTCCTTTAAAGCTAAGGTTTAAAATAAAACAGTAAATCTTTAAGATTTGCAGAGCACTTTAAGTCAAAAAATAATTCTTCAAGGGACATGCTATTACTATCCAAATTTTACAAAAGAGGACAGTGAGACGGCAGAGGCTGAGTGATCTGCCCAGGATCACATTCCCACTGAGCGTGAGAAAAAGAATTCAAACTCAGGTCTTGACTTTTAAGTCTTATGCTCTCAAAGGTGGGGAACCTGCAGCTTCAAAGACATACGTGGCCCTGTAGGTCCTCAGGTGCGGCCCTTTGACTGAATCCAAACTTCACAGAACAAGAAGTTTGGAATCAGTTCAAAAGGTCATCCTTGAGGGCCTAGAGGACCACCTGTGGCCTTGAAATATAAAGTTCTCCACCCCTGTTCTCTCTATTGTGCCACCTTGAAGAAGAAATCTAATCTGACTTCCAGGCGAAAGCTCTGCAAAGTATTAAAGTCATTTATTTATTCACTAAGTATTTATTATATATCTTTCCACCAGGCAAGGTTCTAGGGATGTTTTTGGGCTGTGGAAACAATCACAACAGAGTACTCCTGTGGGTGCTATCTCCTTCATCAATGTAAACAAATACACAACTGCGGCGGGTCTCCTGCCTCAGCCCCTTAAAATGTGGGCTCCTAGATGGCAGGGGCTCCCAGAACTGGCCCACAAAAAACATACTAAAGATTGTTCCTACAACTTAGTCTTAAGAGGTGCCTTAAGGCACAGTGAGGTTAAGTGCCCAGGAAAAGCCACCCCTAGAATCCAGATCCTCCCTATGTCTCCCACCCTCTCTGGTCATATAGCAAGAGGCTGGATATTGGTCTCATCCCCACACAGCTAGCATTCTCTTCCCCACACAGCTAGCATTGAGGAGCTTTACAAATGTTCTCTCCTCTGGACCTCACAACAACCCTGGGAGGTAGGTGCTACTATTTGTTCAGTCATTTTCAGTCTTGTCTGTCATGACCCCATTTGGGGTTCTCTTGACAGAGATACTGGAGTGGTCTGCAATTTCCTTCTACATCTCGTTCTTCAGATGAAGAAACTGAGGCAATCAGGGTGAAGTGACTTGCCCAGGGTCACAAGCTAAGAAATGTCTTAGGCCAAATGTGAATTCAGCTCTAGCTGACTCTAAGCTCAGCATTTTATCTACGGGGCCATCTAGCTTTTGTTTTTCATATTTAAATGTTTCCTGTGGTTTCTAAAATTATTTTTACTGAGATGACATTAGAGTCTTTGTGCTCAAGAAGCTCATATTCTTTTTAACACATTCCCTGTCGCCCCAGAACCGGGCACATGGTAAGTGCTTTAAGAAATGACTACGGAGAACAGGATTCTACAGAGGGAAACAATGTTACAAATAATGTATACAAAGTAAACACTCTGGGAGGGGCCTAATTTGACGCGGATAGAAAATACCAGAGGACATACAAAGTAATTTGAAAAGAGACACCAGCAGCAGGCAGGGGAAAGGCCCCGGAAAGGACTTCCCCCCTGGGGCTTACACCTACCCCTTTCCAGCCCCCCTAGTAAGGTGGCTCCCTCATTAGAATGGAAGCTCCCAGAGTGTCTGCTTTGCTTTTATTAGGATTCCTAATAATTCCTAATTCCTAAGGCTTGGCCCAAGAGCCAGCCGAGCAAACAATAAGCGCTCAATAAATGCTTGTTGACGACACAATTAGTAGCTTTAGAATTAACTGGGTAAGAAACCGGAGATTCTAAAAAGCTCTAAGGAAAGGATGGGTCTGCTCCCCCTACGGTAAACAAAGGTAACTGGGACGACACGGTCTCTGACGTTCCTTCTCGGCTCTGGATTTCATTCCACGATTCTCCACCTTTTCGGTCCCAGAATTAAAATTGGAGGGACTCCCCCCAAAAGAGCTGTGACTTGGGTAGAGTCCATCGAGACTGACCACAACAGAAATAAAAAGTTTTGACAAGGCTGCCCCCTCCCATCCCCAGACCGCTTTGAGAACGTCCGGTCCCAGCCCGCGGCGAGGAGAGCGCACTGCAGGCGTGGGGCCCGGCTTGGGCAAAGGCGCCGAGGTTGGCCGCCCGGCTCTCTCTCGCTGGCCCCCCTCCCCCGGCCCGGCGGGCGGCACCTTCGTCGGACTCGCGGCCGCGGCAGCTCCGCTCGTCGTCCTCGGCGCTCTCCAGCTCCTCCTCCTCCTCCGGGTAGTACTCCGGGGCGGGTGGCGCTCCGGCCGGGGCCGGGGCCAGCAGCCCGGCCGCGCTCATGGCGCCGCCGCCCGGGCCTGGGGCCGTGGGAGGTGTCGGCCTCGGACTCCGGGACGCCAAGGGAGCCCAGGGAGCCGCCGCCGCCGCCGCCGCCGCTCCCAAGCTCCGCCCCCGGCGCTCGCGCTCGGCAACGGGGCCCTCGCGCGGCTGCTTCCGGGTCACGGGCTGCCCGGCGCGCGCCTGCTCCCGCCCGCTCCCGGCCCCGCCCCGCCCCGCCTGGGAGAGCGAAGGCCCCGCTCCTCACCCGAGCTCATGACGCGGCTCGCTCGCAGCCCAGCCCGGTCCGTGCAGACGGCTCGAGCAGCCCCCGGGGTGGGAGTCATGAATATGCATGAGCAGGCGAAGCCAGCGGGGCCTCGCGGAGCGCTCAGGACCCGCTCCTCCTCCCGCCCCTCCCCGCCCCTCCCCCCTCGGAGCCCCAGGACGCTCCTCCCCCAGTGGCCACGAGGCGGCGCCGGAGCCCGCGCGGCGAGTCACAGTCACGGTCATGATCACCGCCCCCGCCCCGGGGCTCCAGGTTCAAACGCTTGCGGGCGGGAAGCCAGAGGATGGGGGCTGGGAGGAAAGGTTCCCCGGGCCGCCAGCCCCGGGCGAGTGTCTCGGCTTCCTGAGGGGTTCGGGAGTGGCCAGACACCTCGGTGCCCGTCGGTAGAATGGGCTCGCGGATTCCCGCAGCTGCCTTCTCCAGAGGCGGCCGAGAGGTGCCAAAGACAGGCGCGCAGCTGCTTTGGGCAAACTTCCTAGCGTTTAAATAAAGGCTGTCCTTGAGGATTAGGACAGAGCTGGGGAGTCCCGAGGAATCCAGGTTAAGAAGCCCAGAGGAGACCCAAGCAGGTCTAAAATCCCTTCCAGGTCTGGATGTCTATGAAGAGGAGGGGACCTTTAGGCTAATACCTGATCGGGCAAGTATTAAACTCCTTCTGTGTGCCTGGTACTGGGGGAGACAAGGACACAAAGGAAACAGTCCCTGTCCTCAAGAAACTGACATTCCGAGGGAAGTCAAGTTCATAGCAAAGTCAATGGAAAACAGAGCATGTAAGTAGTGACAGACGAAGAAGGAACTTCACAAAGAACAAATACCGCGTTACTGGGCACAGTGGATAGAGCACCGGGTGGGGAGTCCGGAAGACCTGAGTTCAAATATAACCTCAAACGCTAGCTAAATGACCTTGGCCAAATCACTCTCTGACTCAGTTTGCTCTTCTGTAAAATGGGGGTAACAGCCTCTCCTTTCCCATCCGGCCCCCCTATAACGGTAAAGTGCTTAGCTAAGCGCCTGCCAGATAGTAACCACGATATAAATGCTATCTATTAGTATTGGCATAATTACCACTATGATTATTAAGGGGAGAGGAAGGTGTCCAAGCAGGAAAGGCCTCTTGAAAGAGCTGTCATTGAGACCACAGAACACGAGAGGTTCTAAAAGACTGAGGCAGGCACCTGGGGAAAGAATAACTGATATTTATGTACCACTTTAGAGTTTACAATGTATTTGACTGGCTTTATCTCATGGCAGCCTCACAAGAACCTGGAAAGGCAGATATTCCCAGACCTAATGTCCATTTTACATCCATTTCAAGCCCCTCTTTTGAAGAGGAAAACTGAAACCCCATGATATTGTGAACTCCTTGAGAGCAGGGCCTTTTTGGGGGGGAGGGGGGTGTTTCTCTGTATCCCCAGCACTTAGCACAATGCCAAGCACATAAGAGGAGCCTAATAAAATGCTTCTTGACTTCACTGACTTGTCCAGAGACGGTAACTGGAAGAACCTGGGTTCCCTCCCAAGTTCTCAGACTCTCACTTCAAAGCACAGCAAGCCTGGGTCCTCCTGGGCCCTCCCAGCTCTGGCATTCTATGTTCTATGGCCCCACCCAGCGTAGAATCAGAAAAAGAAAATCAAAAGTCTGTACTTCTGATCTACAGTTTTGAATACCAGGCATTCAATACAGGGCAAGTAAGAGGTAAATAAATATCAAGGCTTTATTAACAACTCAATTCAAATATTCCCAAACCTCCCCCCTTCAGCTTAGCAGAGGGCAAAAGGGGAGGAGGGGGACAAAAGGCTAGGAAGGAATGTTTCCCAGGTGATTTTTACCAGTAACCAAAAAAGAGAGGATGGGGAGGAGCTAGGTGGCTCAGTGCATAGAGTACCGTGCCTAGAGACAGAAAGAATCATCTTCCTGAGTTCAAATCCGACAACAGGTACTTACTAGCTGAGTGACTCTAAGCAAGTCACTTCACCCTGTTTACCTCACTTTCCTCATCCGTAAACTAAACTGGAGAAGGAAATGGCAAACCACTACAGTATCTTTGCCTATAAAACCTCAAATGGGGTCACTGAGAGTAAGACAGGACTGAACAACAAACCAAAAAAAAGTTTGGCCCCCATCTACAATCCTGTTAACCATACAGTCCATCAGGGTTACCTATGAGATCTTGTTACACTTGTTAGAACAAACTAATGTGGGCATTTTCCTTAGAAAGAAGGGTTTACCTAAAAGTTTAAATTTGCACATGAATTCATCCTGATTGCTTATTTTACTTATGACCTAATGCAAAGCTGGATGATGCAAATATTTGCTGATTCTTTTATTAAGGGGCCTGGAAGGGGGATCAGATAATTCCAGACCAAATCTTTCATAGGACAGATAAAGAAACTGCTGCCTTGAGAAAAGCTAAGTGGCTTAGCCCAAGGTCAAGGCAAAGCTAGAACAAAATGATACACAATTTACCATGAACATATCTCCATAGATGTTTGCACCAAATTTAGTGTAAAAAAAATTTGACTTTATTGAGAAGGAAAATTGAAACAAAGGCATAGCAAAGGCAGGGAGGGAACCCAGGGATTCTGAATTCCCAACCATGACTCTATCCAGACCAGGGGTGGGGAATCCCAGGCCTTGAGGCCACATGTTGTCCCCTAAGCCCTCAAGTGCAGCCCTTTGACTGAACCCAAACCTCACAGTGATCCCAAAGGGATTTGTTTGGTACAACTTGCACTCAGTCAATAGGCAGTACCCAAGGACCTAGAAGGCCTCCAGTCTTCCAGTTCCCCACCCCTGATTCAGCATAACTTGGCCTTTCATTGTGCTGAACTTTTTCTCTATTTATTTTTGTTTTCAGATTGCAGTTTCATGCCTTATTCCAATTTAAACCCCAATCTTTTCTGATAGTGTTACCAAGAATTTGTCTGCCCAGAAAAGATACTCGAATATAATCTTGTCCAGAATGGGGTGGATCTTAAATTAAATTCTAATTTTGCAATGTTTTTCCAGAAATTTCTCAAATTCTAACAATGTTACTGAACCAATGTCAGCCTCAGGGCTCACTACCCCACTTCTCTATTTTTAAACTCAATATTCCAAATTTGACTATGGACTTCAGGAAAAGATTGTGTATGTGTGTTCTATTTGCACCTAAATTCCTCATCATCTGCTTTCATTTTGTCATAACTCACCCCCTCTCCCTAAAGAGGAATTTCCCCAAATCTATCTTCTTGATGTCAAATCTCAAGAAATCACTGAATTCCTCTTCTTCCTATCCTCAACCCAAAACAGTATTCAAATACTCTGCTAGGCCAGGTTACCTGCCCTCTCTTAAGAAATTCATTTCAGTGAAAGTTTTGGTACCATCGGTATCTACCATATCCCCAAATACAGATGTTGATTTAAAGAGGAAGAGAATAAGGTTTAAAAGTAATTAAAGAATGCTTCCATGCCTATACATTGTTTTCTAAATCCCAAATTTGAAAAGCACAGGCATCAAAAAACAAACAACCCCAAATGCAAAACAAATACTCTTGCAGTACAGATTGCAACAGGCAAATCTGATTAATGGTAAAGACGGTCATAAATGCATACTTGTCAAGGCTAGTATATAGATTGGAATTTATGCCAAAATTGATTAAAAGTAGAGTGTTTCCAGTTGAGTACATTACAGTGTCCAAGATATGCTGCAGTGTTACAACTTGAGGATGAGGAGAGATAACTATTCTTTGATCTATAAAGAAGGGTGGTGACAGGCATTCAATATTCTATGGCCCCACCCAGGACAGAATCAGAAAAAGAAAAGCAAAAGTCCGTACTTCCGGATCTACTGTTTTGAATATCAGGCATTCAATACCGGGCAAGTAAGAGGTAAATAAATATCAGGGCTTTATTAACAACTCAATTCAAATATCCCCAAACCTCCTCCCTTCACCTTAGCAGAGGGCAAAGCAGGGGGAGGGGGGCAAAAGGCTAGGAAGGAATGTTTCCCAGATGATTTTTACCAGTAACCAAAAAAAGGGGGATGGGGAGGAGCCAGGTGGCTCAAGGGATAGAGCACCGTGCCTAGAGACTGAAAGAATCATCTTCCGGTCTGGAGTCAAACTGTATTATGCTGCATTCTGGATTGACCTAATTTCATTCGTGTAGAGCTGATCTGTCCGTCCCTTTGTCTAGATATTAGGTGTGCTTTATAAGTAGACAGACAGGACTCCCAGGGTTGTGTAAAGGAGAACTTTCTCAAAAGAAAGGGAGTAGACTCTGGGGGTGGGGGAAGAAAAGAAAGGGAGCAAAAAGGAGGGGAAAAGAGAAAAATGGGAAGTTGGGGAGAGCACTTTCGAATACAAACAACTCTGGAAGAAAAAAATTGGTTACAACATAACTGGAAAACTTGTATATTGTTACAGTAACATTGTTTATTTAGAAATTGAATACAATTTTGCCAAAGGTCACTTACTAGTAACACAGTGTTCCTTTCCCATCATTCCTCCCTAACTATGTGGTTGATGACACAGGTTCAACACCCACAACTTGACAATGACTGATAGGATGAAATGCCACCCTGGGAAGCTCTGGTGACCAGTCTGCAAGGAGAATACGTGTAGAGGAGAGGAAATAGAAGAGAAGTGGAGAGGAGAGGAAAAGAGTGAAGACAGGAAAGGAAAAGAGAGGAAAGGAGAAAGGAGAGGAGAGGAAAAAGAGAGGAAAGGAGAAACAGAGGAGAGGAAAAGAGAGAAGACAGGAAAGGAAAAGAGAGGAAAGGAGAGGAGAGGGAGAAACCCTAGCCTCCGTCAGATCTATTCACTGCGCGAGGTTTATGGAGCAGCATCAGCTCCAAGTCTAGCCCCCGCGCCTTTATCCACATCAGGTGCAGCCTGCTCCGGAGGTCTCTCCAGTCCCCCGGTTAAAAGGGAGGCTGCTAACGAATACCTGCACCTACTTACCTCCCAGGGTCTTAAAGGGCTCACGTCCAGGAAGCCCTGGGAAGTCCTCCGCAGACTAAGGAGATACAGGATCTCTAAGCGCGTCCTGCCTGCCTGCTTCCAGCACCGGGTGCCCTGGGCCGGCTGGGGAGGTGCAGCAGCCCAGGAAAGGCAGCCCAGACCCATAGCCTCTAAAGAGTTGGGCCGGGGCCCCCCGAAGCATCCCCAGCCCAGGTCTAGACCTCGGACATGGGAGGGGGACGCGAGAGGAGCGCTGTGACCTTTGACCCCAGCAGAAGCGTGGGCGCTGGGGAGCACCTCTGGGGCTCGGGACGGGGAGGCGGGGCCTAACTGGCGCCAGTCCCACCCCACAAGCGCATCACCGGCGGCCTCGGCAAATCCCGGGGCTCCATCGACTACTCCGCCGAGAGGAGGCCGGACGAATAGAGCACCGGCCGATCGAGAAGCCCGCTTCTAGGACTCTGAGCGCGCGCAGGGGAGTTTAGCAGAGCGCCGATCGATCGGCCTGCCCCAGGCGTGGTGGGGGAGTGTCCGCGGCGGCGGTGGGGGCGGGGCGCGGCGAGGGCTCGATGCTCTCGGGTGCGATTGGCCGTGCCTGGCAGGAGCCGCACCTCGGACAGCAGCAGCGGCGGGAGGAGGAGGGAGCGGGGACTAGGCACCGGGCGGCGACAGCGACAGCGAAGCAGGAGTGACCAGCCAGCTCCGGACCTAGCCCAGGACCCAGCACCCAAACCCCAGCCCGGCGGGCAGCCCCGTACCAGGTGAGAGGGAGCTGAGGAGCCCAGCCCGGGGCGGGACTAGGGCGGGACCGGGGGGCGGGCGGGGCGGGGACCCCCGAGGGGGCGGGGACTGGAGACAGGCGGGATGCGACCCCCCGAGGGGACGGGGACCGCTGGGGACCCCGTCGAGGAGCTGTGACAGTCGGAGCCCCCCGAGAGGGGCACGGACTGCAGGAGACCCCCGAGAAGTGACTGTGACAGCCGGAGACCCCCGAGTGGGGCGGGGACAGGAGGAGACCCTCAAAAGGGGCTGGGACTGCGAAGGACTCTTGGTAGTGGCTG
>CM053773.1:229261132-229311077 GCA_028658325.1 Potorous gilbertii | reverse complement strand
AAAAAAAAAAGACTTACATGAACTGATGCTAAGTGAAGTGAGCAGAACCAGGAGAACGTTGTACACAGTAACAGCAACATCATATGATCGATTTTGATGGACTTAGCTCTTCTCAGCAATACAATGATCCAAGACAATTTCAAAAGACTCATGATGGAAAATGTCATCCATATTCAGGGAAAGAACTAGGGAGTATGAATGCAGATCATAGCATACTATTTTCACTTCTTTTTTTTGTTTGTTTTTTCTTTCTCATGTTTTTGCCCCTTTGATCTGATTCTTCTTTCACAACATAACTATTGTGGAAATATGTTTAATGTGATTGTACATATACAACCTATATCAGATTGCTTACTGTCTTGGGGAGGGAGGGAGAAAAATTTGGAAATCAAAATCCTATAAAAGTGAATGTTGAAAACTATCTTTAAATGTAATTGCAAATAATAAAATACTATTAAGTGGGGATGAGGGAAAGAATCAGAAAATCAACAAAGAGATGCAAAATATATCAAAAAGAAGAAATCTTGAAAATTAACTAACTGGGAATCAAAAAGAACTGCAGAACCGAAAAAACTAAAAGCTGGTTCTTTGAAAAGGGCTATTAAAACCCATAAATCTTTTTAATTAACTAGATTAAAAATCAGTGCTGACATCAATGCTAGAGGTTGAAGAAATTAGGCAATCTGATCTAGCCTCTAACTAGAGCTATGAATAGACGGAGCAGAAGAAGGATTGCTTCCTGCGAGAATCCAAACCTTTCTATCACTCTACATTCATGAGCCAGCTTGAAATTCATTTACTGGAAAAACTTTAAACAAAAAGAGATTAATAAAAGGAAATGAATCAACAGTTCCCCAACTCTAGTGGGAGATAAGATCATTGGGATGGATGTGTCTTTCTGGAATGAAGGAAGGAAAAGGAGGCATTTTCCATGGGCAATGTGTTGGTATTTTTTGGATTCTCTGAGGATACTTACCTAGATTCTTCTTATTTCCTTTTTCCAGAATTTTACCAATGGAGAAGTGAAAGACTCCCTTCAACTCGCTCATCACTGCGCTACCTTTATCCCTATGCTGGCTTCTCCTTATATGTGTATTTCTACTTTATAGATGAAGGCTACCTCTCATGGATTTATTATTAGTCTCTCCCAAGAACAGTCCATCTAAAACTTACATGCAAGAGATCTGGAGTAAGCCTAATCACTCTTATCACCATAATGATAATTTTTAAACTACCAAAGGAAAGAAAACTTGATCAAAATGAAATTATAGAAAAATTCTATCAAACTATTAAAGAATAATTGATGCCAATGCTACATTTAATCAAAAAATTTTAGGAAGAAAATATGCTATCAAACTGCTTTTATGAAATGAATACAGTCTTATCACTGAAACCAGGGAAAGATAAAGCAAAATAAAGAGAAGTATAGAACAAGATCATTAATAAATATTCAAAAAATTGAAATAAAACTCCAGCTTTAAAAAAAATCCTAACAGAATATAACCAAAAAATTATTCACTATGATCAAGTTAGATTTATACTACATGCAAGTATGACTCAGCATTAGGAAAAACACAATTATTGTAATAAATGATATTTAAAAAGACATTCAAAACCAAATGATTATATTAATAAATGGAGAAAAAGGTTTTGGCAAAGTACAACTTGCATTTATAATAAAAACCCTACAAAGCATAGACATGGAATGATTTTTTTTTAATATAATAAACAGTATATAAAATCTAAAACCAAAAACCAGGATCCTACACAACAGAGAAACTTTCCCAATAAAAATTTCCTCAATATGTGCTACAATAAAGCTAGGATATCTCATTTTCTCAGTTTTTATTTGTCCTAGTAATAAGAGAAAACAATTAAGGAAATAACGGAAATTAAGCAATTAAGGAAACAAATAAAAGTAAAAGGAAGATAAAATTATTCCTATTTACTGAAGATAAAAAGAAGTGGTTTTCTTCAGCCATCTTAAAGAAACTAGTTGAGATAATTAATTCTTTCAGCAAAGTAGCAGGATGTAAATAAATCCAAAAAATCGAGAGCATTTCTTTGTGAGCAATAAGAAAATCTAAGAGGAAATAATAGAAATGCAAGTCCCATTCCAATTAACTAAAAATGCATACAATATCTGTAAGATAAACGTCAAAGAATATTTAAACCCTCCATAGCTGTAATTACAAAATGATCCTTAAATAAAGAATGACTTAAACAAAAGATGGGATATTTATTGTTCAGGGGAGAGTCCTATCAGTTTAATAACGATAACAATACAGCTTAAATTAATTTACAGATTTAGTATTCTAGCAAACTACCAAAGGCATGCTATAATAAAGCAAGACCAAATTTCAAAAAATTGATTTGGAGGAACAAAAGAGCTGAAATTCCAGGTGAAATAATGAAAAAAAGTAGGAATAAAAGAGAATATATTTCTCTTCAGTTATGTTTTTTTTCGTTATTTTTCTCTTTTCATGAACCACTCACAAAGGAAACTTTGTATATCTAATAATGATTTATATAGAAATATAGATGTACATACATACATATGTGTGTATATACACATACACGTATAAATAAACATGTGCGTGTGTCTTGCCTGGCTAAAACTAAAGGGATGAGAGCAGGTATCTTTCTTGGCTAGCTAGAGGGTGGAGGAAGAAAAGAATTCTTAACCAAATAAGGGATAGAAGTAATCATAAAATATTAAATAGGTCATTTCTATTACATAAAACTTGAAAAGTATTCACATGAACAAAATTTATGCAATTAGGATAAGAAGGGAAGCAGTCAATTGGGGGAAATTTTTTTTTAGCAGTCTCTTGTCAGAGTCTGATATCCAAGATGTAAAGAAAACTGACACAAAATGTAAGATCAAAAGTCATTTCCCCTATAGTCAATCAGACAATAAAGACCTGGAAAAGACTTGAACTTAAAAAGGCCAAGGTCTCCTACTGCATCTGGGGGCCATCTCCAGTCATCCTGATCTATATCTTATCACTAGATGCAGATGACTCTGGAGGAGAGAGCGAGGTTGGTGACTTTACACAGCCTTGCCTCACTTAAATCCAGTTCACTTGCAAGTCACATCACACTCCTGATGTTATTCTCTTTGAGAATGAAGGACAAACATTTATTAAGCACTCTACATCAGGCACTGTACTGAGTTCTGGGGATACAAAGAAAGGGAAAAGATAGTCCCTTCTCTAAAAGAATTTACAATCTAGTAGAGGAGATGACATGCAAATAACTATGTACAAACAAGCTATATTAGGATAATCTGGAAAGAAAATCAAAAGGGAAGGCATTAAAAATAAGAGGGTCAGGAAAGGTTTCTTATGGAAGGTGGGATTTTTGATAGAACTTGAAGCAAGTCAAGGAAGACAAAGGACAGAGATGAGGAAGGACAGCATCCCAGGCATGGGAAAAGACCAGTGAAAATGCTCAAAGTCTGGAGGAGTGTTGTGTTTGAGAAATAGCCAGGATGGCAGTGTCACTGGGTCAAAGAGTACATGGTATATGTGGTACAGTTGGGGGGGGAAGGGAGGTGTAGACTGGTAAAGTGTAAGACCATTGGAAGGGAGGGAGGAGCAGGTTATGAAGGGCTTTGAACGCCAAAATGAAATTTTTATATTTAATCCTGCAGGTGATAGGGAGCCATTGGAGTTTAGGTGACATGATCAGACCTTCACTGTGGAAAGATTCCTTTTGACAGCTGAGTGGAGGATGAACTGGAGTGAGGGAAAACGTGATGGGGAGACCACCCAGTAGTCTATTGCAAAAGTCCATTGTCTATGAGACAATGAGGGCCTGAACAAGGGTGAAGGCAGTATCAGAAGAGAGAAGGAGGCATGTCTGAGAGATGTTACATTGGTAAAATAGGTAGGCTCTGGTAACACAGAGTGGATATGAGGAGTGAATGAGAGTTAAGAAATCAAAGATGGCACCCACATTGGGAGCCTAGATAACTGAGAGGATGGTAGTACTCTCAACAGTAATGGTGAAGTTTGGAAAGGGGGAGAATTTAGGAACATTTTGGACAAGCTGGATTTAAGATAACTACAGGACATCCTATTGAAATGCCCAGTAGATAGATTTGAGAACTAACAGGAAAGAAATTATAATTAAATCCATGGAAGCTGATGAGATCACCAATTGAAATAGTGTAGAGGGAGAAGAAAAATGGGCCCAGGACAGACACCAGATAAGACCTGGATAAAGATCCAACAAAGGAAACTAAGAGAGAGTAGTATCTCTAAAACCTAGAGAGATGAGAGGTCCAGAAGGAGGAAGGATGAAGACTGAGAAAAGGACATTAGATTTATTAGTTAAGAGATTGCTAGTCATTTTGGAAAGAGCAACTGAATGATGAGGCTGCAAGCCAAAAAATTAGGAAAAAAGGGAAAAGAAGTGGAGGCACCCATTGTACAGGAAATGGTCAAAGGATATGAATAAATGGTTTTCAAAGGAATTATAACTATTAATAATTATCCAAAAGAATACTACAAATTATTAGTAAGAGAAATGAAAAAAACTCTGAGGTTTTACTTCACCCAGAAAATTGGTGAATATAACAAAACATGGTATACTGATAGGGGTACACAAACATAATAGAGTATTACTGCCCTATTAAAAATGGTGAATATGATGAGTCCAGTGAAATGTGAAGTGGTTTACATGTGTCTACTCACTGTGAAGTGAGCCAAATCAAAAAAACAATACAAACAATGGCTACATCAAGGTAAACAGAAAAAAACAACAAAACTGAATTCTCTGAAATTATGATGACCAAGCTTGGTCTCAAAGAAGAAATGGGAGGTAATAGGACTTCAGGATTTAGGACTTGGTTGATGTTTTCTGGAATTTTTTAAATTGTCTTTTTGTATTCTTTGTTATAAGGGAATGTTCTCTGGGTGGGGAGAGGGGATACATTTATTGGGAAATGAAGGAAATGTAAAAATTAATGGCATTAATGCATTTTAATGGCCAATGGGGACAGAAAATAGCCCACTTCTGCTGAAATGTGAAGCACATGGAGAAAAGTAACATGCAATAAAACAGGAAAGATCAGATGGTACCAGACTGTGAAAGGATTTCAATGCCAGACAAAGAAGTTTGAAATTTACTGAAGAGTATGAAGCCACTGAACATTTTTGAACAGAGGAACTAAAGATCAGATCACAACCTCTCTAAGACTACTAGATCATTTCATATGTTGCCATTATTTTAAACATATAAATCACCACATGATCAACCTTCTCTTATATATGGAAACCTATCTGGATACAAAGGGTACAAATATACTTTGAGGACTTCTGACCTTGCTAACTCATTATCCCTATTATGGTGGAAACTAGGAACTTCAGTATTTCACTCTCCCCCAATATTAACCTCAACCTAACCCCTTACAAGCCCCTAAGTTCACAAGGCAAAATATGAAATACGGACTCGTTCTGTGTATATGGTAAATTAAACAGAAAAGAATTATATTTGAGGTCAGAGAGTCAAAAACTTCTCTTTCCTAGAGGGGCAGCCTCTTCCCTCTCAATTAACTTGTACAATCCCAATGAGTTACAGAACTACTCTGAGTAGAATCCAACCTAGGAGGGAAGAAGGAAGTTTCACTCTTTCATATCAAGTGCTCTCCAATGTCAGCAACCCCACTTTGGTCACAGTTGCCTGCATGGACCTCTATAACTAGCAGATATCATAGGTCATTCTTGGCACTTATTTTCCCCTGTGATCCTGAAAGACAGAGATCCTGGGTTCTCACTTTTGCTGTTCACAGCTCAGCTCTGGTCCCTTCAGTTCAGCAGTTTCTTCTTTTAGTTCTTTTCCAGCAGATGGCGCTAGTTATCTTCTCTCCAGACACCAGTTCTCTAATAGCTGGCTAGTGGAACAATTATACTGGAACTTCCATTGACAATATTACAATTCACATGTCCCCAAACTGAATGCCTGTGACCTATTTGATCTATTTTATAACCAGGCTACATAGGAACACTCCACACTCCTCCACAAAAAAAAAAAAGGAATCTTTTCATGTCTTTCTTGGATCATTTAAATAGATGTTGGTTTTTTTTTATACCAGATATGTCAATGGTAATCCATACCTTTTATCTCTTCATTTCCCCAGAGTTGAGGCAGTATGGATCTCATTCACATCAGCATTTCATACGGAGGCTTTGGAATTTCACAGAATGAATCCCATCCCCTTTTAATTTGTTTTTCCATCTCCATTATCTTCAGTAGCAGTTGTGCCATCTTACTCATATTACCCTGGGCTTCTTATTAAACATCTCCCCAAAAGAGATTTATTTAAGTCTTATCATCCTATGAAATTCTTGATTGTGTCCTCCCATAAGTTGGTTGGTTACTGTCCTTTTTGCTCAGGAGGACTAAAATGATATCACTATGTTGGGGGTCACGTACACTGTATCCAACTGTGCTTGACCAGACCAAAATAAGTTTGGAAGGCTCCACAACAGGTTGGGCACAAACGGTCCATATGAACATTTGGAGTGCAGATATCTCAATGTGCACATCTCACGTTTCTTTTGAGCTACTGCAATTCTGCTTTTCTCATAGAGCACAGCACCTTCTCTAATGCAGGCACACCACACTGAACAGTCCTGTGCCAATGTCTTCCCTGTCTCACAATCAATTCCAAAGTTCTTCAGAGAGACCTTGAGAGTGTCCTTGTATCACTTCTTCTGATCTCCCTGTAAGCACACATCTTGTGTGAGTTCTACATAAAATAATCTTTTTGGCTAACTTATGTCTGGTATTTGAGCAGCATCACCAGCCCATCAGCATATGCCTCTGCAGCAGAGTTTGAACGCTTGACAGTTTAGCTTGAGAAAGGACTTCACTGTCTGGTATTTTGTCTTGCCAGGTGATCTTCAGAATCTTCTTAAGACAATTCAAACGGAAGTGATTCAACTTCCTGGCAGGGAGCGGGTAGACTGTTCATATTTCACAGGCATACAACAATGAGGTCAGCACAATGGCTCTGTAGAACTTCAGTTTGGTAGGCAGCCTAATACCTCTTCTCTCCCACACTTTCCTTCAGAGCCTCCCAAACACTGAGCTAGCTCTGGCAATGTATGTGTGTCAACCTCATCATCTATGTGGACAGCCCTGGAAAATATATTGGCAAAATAAGTGAACTTCTCCATAGCATTCAAACTTTCTCCATCATAAACTTGAGCGAGAATCTGCTTTGCCCCCTTCCAAATGGAGATGGGAGCAGGAAGTACTCAGCACCTCCAGCAATTGATATTAAAAGTGGAAGCATTTCAAAAGGAATCAAGTACTGGTCTTCAAAGAAGACATGAGTTCAAATCCTACCTCTGATACGTGTGACCCTGGGTAAGTCACTTACCTCTCAGTGCTGTAGACAATGCTCTTAAGACTCTAAGCTTATCAAGTTTGCCTTGACAGAGGAAGTTTTTTCACAAGAAAATTCCTTATTACATTACTGTATTTATCTTGTAAGTATAATCTTTGACATATTGCCTCCTCCTTTAGAAGGTGAGCTCTTTAAGAACAGAGACTGTGTTTCTCCTTCCTTTTTATCCCTAGTACTTAGTACAGTGACTTAGAACACAGTTGTTATTCAACCATGTTCAACCATACTGTCCATAGGATTTTCTTAGCAGATACTGGAGTGGTTTACCATTTCCTTCTCTAGTGCATTAAGGCAAACAGAGGTTAAGTGACTTGTCCAGCCTCACACAGAGTTTCTGAGGCCAAATCCGAACTCAGATCTTCCTGACTCTAAATCTATCCACCAATAAATAGTCTCCTGGAACATAGTAAGCACTTAACAAATGCTTGTTGACTGACTGATTAATGATATCCCAAGTCTAGTTCTTATTCTTATCCGTATATAAGAATAAGACCTATTCCTCAATAGATAAATGGTCAAATGATATAGAAAGTTTTAGAAAGAAGTACAAGCTATCAAATTTACACATTGTATTGGATAGATAGGAGAGAAAGGCATTAATATTATCAAAAGACCTTAGAACTTCCAGGTCTTATGTATTTCTGTCAGTTCTCTACGTATCTGGGAAATTATCATATAGAATAATGCTCCAGATTGTAAATAAGAAAAATACAAATTAAAACAACTCTGAGGTCCTATGGCAAACCCATCAGATTGGCAAAGAGGATGAAAAAGAAAAATGACCAGGTGGAGGAGCTATGAAGGGAGAGGTAAACTAACGCTTGCTGTTGGAGCTGTGAATTGGTCTAACCACTCTGGAAAGCAGTTAGGAACTATGCTCAAGAAGATCCTATATGATGTATTCCCGTTAACCAGCAGTACCACTTCCGGAAATATATTCGAAAGAGATCAAAGAAAGAGGGACAAGATCCATATGGACAAGAATATTTATGCCCATATCTTTTATCGTGGCAATGAACTGGAAATAAAATACATGTCCATCAGTTGAGGAATGGATGAATAAGTTATGATCTGTTAATGCAATGGACTATTATTGCACTGTAAGAAATGATGATAGGAATGAAAGGAAGACTTGTGTAAGCTAATGCAGAGTGAAATGAAGAGAACTGAGGGGAAAATAATTTATACAATGACCACATTTCTATAAAACTTTGAAAGACTTAAGAACTCTGGTTAATGCCATGACCGATCACAATTCCATAAGAGTGATGATAAAGCATCCTTCCTGAAACTTTTGGCAGAGCTGAAAGACTAGAGTAGGAGTGAGGAACCCAAGGCCTGGAAACCACATGTGGCCTATGTCCTCAAGCATGGCCCTCTGACTAAATCCAAACCAAAGTGTAGCCACATGTGGTCCCCACCCCTAGACTAGAGGTACAGAAAGAGACATGCACTTTCACCCAAGACAAATGTGTGGATTTACTTTGCTTGATTATATTTATTTGTTACAAGGAAGGGTCTTTATTTGGAGGAGGGATGGCCATGATGATGATGTAAATAAAAATGAAAAAAAAGAAAGGGCAACTGTGAAACATTTAAAAATAGGCAGAGAAGAGTGTAGAACTCTTGTTCTTGTTACTCATGTAACACAACTATTCTAGGCTGTCAGGAGATTTCAGGCCCCTGACTCTGGTTCCAATTCTGCCCTTAATATTCACTAGCTCTGTAACCCTGGGCAAATTCTCTTGACTTGTCTAAGATTTATTTGCCATCATCTGTGAAATGCAGAAAATAACACCTAACAAGGTTATGTGAGGCTTAAAAAGCATCTATGAAGCCCTTTGCAAAATTTGGAATTCTCTATATTATTGTTCAATATAGTATCTCTGCCCCTCCCCAGTTTCATGTCATCTATCTGCACTTTTGATGAGCATGTTTTCAATGAAAAATGTTGGCTTCTTGAGGTCTCAGATGTTTTTGTTTTCATCTTTATATTCCCAGAGGCTAGGACAATGTGTTACACATAGTAGGGCTTAATAAATGTTTGCTGCATTAAATTATTAGATTATGCCTTCATTCAAGTGTTTGATTCCAAATGTTAGTACAAGGCTACAAGGCTAAGCAGATATCCCTGCATTAGAAACCTCCCTTCAAGGTGACACCAAGATATTTTTAAAATTTTATTTATTTGTTACATTTTCAGTTCCAAACTGTCTTCCTCCCGCCCTCCCCACCCCACACTAGAGAAAGCCACCATCTGACACAGATTTATAAATATATCTAAAATTATACTATGCATACTTCTATTTATCAGTTCTTTCTCTGGATGTAGAGAGCATCTTCCTTTATGGGCCCCTTTTAGTTGATTTGAGTATTTATAAAGCTCAGACTAACCTGGTTGTTCACAATCATTCTTCAAACAATATTGCAGTTATGTATACAATATTCTTGTGGTTCTTCTCATCTCACTTTTCATTATTTCATGCAAGTCCTTCCATGTTTTTCTAAAAATCAATCAGCTTATCATTTCTTATGGCATAATAGTATTTCATCCAATCACACACCACAGCTTGTTTAGTCATTCCCCAACTGATGGGCATCCCCTCAGTTTCCAGTTCTTTACCAACACAGAGAGCTGCTACAAATATTTTAGAACATAGGACATCAAATTATAAATGACTACTCTGGTTCTGAACATTCAATGAGTTCTGAAATCATATTATTTTGCCATTGTCTGGGCTACATCTTTTCCACATGAATAGTGTTAAAGATTTTTGTCAAGTGCTTTGCTGAAATTGAAGTATGAATGAGTGAAATGAAACATTTATTACCCCTCACTATGTGCCAGGCACTGTGCTGTAGTTACATCCCTGAAATCTAACACAATGCCTGGTCTTACAGCATTTAATAAATGAATGCTGATTAATTAATTGATTGGAAATACAAATACAAAATTGAAGGAGTTCCTATCCGTGGAGTTTATATTCTGTGAGTGGGAGACAACATATACAGGGGAGTGGTAGCCAAGGAAGGATGTTTTGGTTTGGGAAAGCACAGACATGATGGGTACGCTGGATAACAGGACAGTTGGTTGACATGTTTGATGCACCTTTTTCAGAAGTAATGGCAATGTTGATCCCAGATCAATAGCTGGGAATGGGTTTTATGGTGGGTCAAATGGCAAGATGATCAGAATAAAGAATGGTCAGATCTAGAACTGGCCAGAGTGGACTCTCACCAGTCTGGGTCACAGAGGCATCAGAGCAAGAGATTCAGAGCAGAATGGCCCAGATCCTTTAAGGCACTGTCTCTAGTCAGAGCTATAGCAAGTAGAGGGTAGATGGAAAGATGGTTACCATCCTTGCAACTCTGCCAGAAAAGGAAATTCAACAAGCATTTATTAAGTACCTACTATATATATATATATATGACATTGTGTTAAACACTAGGGATAAAAAGCCACAAAACATCCCCCTACCCTCCAACAGTTTACATTCTGCTAGAGAATGCAATACTCATCATTTTAAAATACAAGATAATTTGAGGGAGAAAAGAACTTTAACCACTAAGGTAATCAGAAAAAACTTAATAGAGGAGATGCCACCTAAGCGGAACTTCAAAGGATAGCAAAAAATTCTAAGAAGTAGAAATGAGGAGGGCATGCATTTGAAAGATGGGGTATGGGCTGTGCA
This sequence comes from Potorous gilbertii, assembly GCA_028658325.1. Lineage (NCBI taxonomy): Eukaryota > Metazoa > Chordata > Mammalia > Diprotodontia > Potoroidae > Potorous > Potorous gilbertii. Next base: position 229,299,965 of record CM053773.1, on the reverse strand, counting down.
AAGTTGTGGAGATGGGAGCTAGAGAGTCAAGTTTAGGAAACAGCAAGACATCCAGATTGGCTCTTCCCATTAAGACTTTGAACTATTTGAAAGAAGGGACTGGTTTTGTTTATTTATCTATCCACTCATTTGTTTGTTCATGCACTTATCTACTTATTTCTCTAACCATCTATCAAATCATTCATCTATTTGTTTCTCTGTCTTTATATCCTTAGCATTTAGCATAGTACCTGACACATAGTAGGACTTTAAAAAAAAATTCTGACTTGACCTGAATTAAGCTTGTGTGAAGAAGAGTAATATAAAATCAGCCAGGAAAAATGAGCAGCAGCTAAGGAGTTTGAGTTCTAATCTGGAGTGAATAGGACTCGTTGGAATCTTTTGGGCATTGGGTGACATGGTCTTACTGGTGATACAGGAATATTCATTTGAGAACTGTGTGGATGATGTATTGAAGTTGATGATAACATCATAAATCTAAAGCTGGAAAGACCTTTAGCTAGTCATCTGCTAGTCTAACTGCATTATATCACAGATAAGGAAACAGGACCAGGAAGTTGTGACTTACCAGAGGTCACACATATACCAAGTAGCAGAAGCTTCAATTAGAAAACAGGTCCTTAGACTTCAAATCCAGCACTTATTCCACTTCATCAAGGAAACCAAAGTTGGGGGGAAGGTAGAGCAGGGAGACAGTAGTCATTGAAAAGTTCAAGCAAGAGGTGACCTCCTCCTAAGTCACCTTCTGGTTTCCTTTAAGACTCAGCTTAAATTCTGCTTTCTGCAGGAAACCTTTCTTAAACTATTCATTTCTAGAGTCTTCCATCTGTGATGGAATCTCAGAAATCCCACATTCTGCCCCAAATGGAATTCCTCCAAATTACTATACATATGAGGCAGCTAGGGGGTACAGTGGATAGAACTGTGGATGAGGAGTCAGAAAGATCTGAGTTCCTATCTTTCCTCAGAAATTTACAAACCGTGTGGCCCTGGGCAAGTCATTTAACCTCTGTCTGCCTCAGTTTCTTCATCTGTAAAATGAAGATGATAATAGCACCTACTGAGGATAAAATGAAATGTGTATAAAGTGACATATAAATATGTGTATAAAGTGGTATATAAATATAAATAAATAATTGTTATTAATATATGGTATGTGCAATTTTTTGTACATTGTCTCTCCCATTAGAAGGTGAGGTCCTTGAGGGCAAAGGCCAATGTTCCTGTTTTTGCCTTTCTTTGTATCTCCAATGCTTAACACAGAGCCTGACTCTTATAAGACCCTGATAAATGCTTGTGTATTGCACTGACTTACTGGTGGCTATAAAATAGTAAAAAAAGGAGACAGTGCAAGAGGTATTGGGGAGGTAAAAATCAAGAAGACTTAATTACTAGATATAGGGGAAGCAAACAGGAGAACAACCAAGCATCTTCTCTCAAAAAAAAAAAAAAATAGAATGCTAGCTCTTTGAAAGCAAAACTCTTTCCTTTCTTGTCTTGATATCTCCAAGACTTAGCACAGTGCCCGGCACAGAGTAGTTACTACTTGTTGGAGGAATAAATGAATGAAAGCATGAAGGAAGGAATGAATGAGTGAATGATTAATAAATAAAAAGCACTAAGAATGGAAGGAGTGAGTGAATAAATGAAAGAATAAATATTTTTAAAGCACCCACTATGTGCTAGGTACATTTATAAATATGACTTCCTCACAAATCGATGAGGTGGGTGCTGTCATTATCCCCATATATCCCCTTATCCTCATATTCCCAGAAAGGGAAGGAGAGAGGGAAGGAAGGAAGGAAGAGAGAGAGGGGAGGGAAGGAGGAGGGGAGGGAGGAGGGAAGGAGGGAGGAGGGGGGCACGTGGACTCCTTCAATGCGGCCTCCTCCTGACGCATCCAGCTGCCTCCCTGCTTTCCCCCACCCTCACCCTCTTTCCCGGACCTCGCTCTCCCTTCCCACCACAGACTCTCCGCCCGAGCCTCTCCGGACCTGGCCACGCAGCAGGAGCAGATGCTGTCCCCCCGCCCCTGCCTCTGACAGGCCTGACCTGACTGCGCCTGCGCACGACGCGAGCCTCGCGGTTACCTAGCAACCTACTCCAAGCCTTAGCAACCGAAATGGGCCGGGCGAACTTCCCGAAAGGGGAGTCTGGGAAGAAAAAGCAGGGGCCGGGCGGGCGTGACGGCCTGGTCAAATCTCGCGAGAGCAGAGGCGGCGCACGCGCGCGAGCTGTGGCGGGAAAGGCGTTGCAGGCCGCGCTTTAGCCGCTTTCCCGCTGCGCTTTGGTCTGTGGGTCCGCTCAGGGTCAGCGCCGCCATGGAGGCCCCGGCCGTCCGGCAGCAGCCTGCGGCCAAAAGCAGGAACCTGCCCTGGTAGGGGGCCGCGTCCGGGGCGGGGGCGGGGCAGGGATCCCGCAGCCTGGAGAGAGACCCGGGCGTGGGACTGCGCAGAGGTGGGCAAGGGGCTGGGTTCGGAACCCAGGCGATTCCAGAGGACAGTTGAAGAAACCGAGGCCCAGGAAGGGACACGTGGGGGCTTAGAGTTAGAGGTGGGGGCGATCCCAGAGAGCACCGAGTGAGGTCGGGGCCGAGAGCCGTCTGTTTAGGACTGGGACGCTCTTGGCCCCTCCCCCTCTTAGACAGTCTCCACTGTAGGTTTTCAGGAAACCCCCCTCTCTGGGCCTCCTCCTTATCCGACTGCTCCTTCTCAGCCTTGGACTTGGCTGGATCCTCCTCCCCCAGGTCACATCCTCTGTCCAGGACCCTCTTATCTTCTCCCTCCGCACCACTTCACTTGGTGACCTCTTCACCAAGATTTAATTATCATTTCTATGCTGATGATTCTCAAATCTGCTTTTCCTGCCCCAAACGCTCTACTGACCTCCATTCTCATATATCCAACTGCTTTTCAAACATCTGCAACTGGATGACTACCAGATATCTTAAACTCGGTATGTCCTAAACAGAACTCCTTATTTTCCCCCCATTACCTGCTACCTTCCTGGGTGCCACCGTTCTCCCAGTCCTGCAGACCCACAACCTAGGAATCATCCTGGACTCCTCACTATCACCCCCCAGATCCAGTTTGCTACCATGGCCTGTCAATTCCACCTCTGCAACATCCCTTGTCCATTTCACCTTTGTAACATCTCTGGTCATTTTCACCTCCAGCATCTTTCAAATATGCCCCCTTCTGTATCACTCTTATCTCCTGCTGTCACTCTGGTGTCGACCCTTATCAGCTCGTACCTGGACTGTGTAATAGCCAGCTAGTGGATCTGCCTGTCTCCAGTCCTAGACTCTTCCTGCCTTTCTAGTCTCCTTTCACCTTACTGCCCTTTACCTACATACTCAGATCCAGTGGCACTTACCTATCTTAGAAAGATACTACCATCTCCTGACTGAGCATTTTCCTTTTCTATAAATGAAGGAGTTAGGTTATTCCAAATCCACTGAAAATAAAATTGTAAATCAAGATGCTGCGGTTCTATCTCACACCCAGAGATTGGCCAAGATGATAGCCTCATCCGTGTTGGAGGGTCTGCTGAAAGACAGACACACTAATAAGAAACAATTAATAGGAAGAATTTAGATGACATTGGAAAGATGTAGGTGTACTTGTGAGTAAAGTAATCAGAACCAAGAAAGTCCAATGACTGCATGTCCCACCTACTCCCAAGTCTAGCCAACCTTACCTCCACTGCATGTCCTGTCTCTGCTTCCACCCCCAACAACTCTCACCTAGATATGTGCTGAAGCTTCCTCATTCCCTACCCTCAACCCCATTTCAGACTCCTCACGGTCAGCCCACATTGCCCCCATCTGCCAATGTGATCTTCCCAAAGCCTCTGTCTGACAGTGTGATACTGTTGCTCGCAGGTCTCCAGGGGGGCCCTTTTGCCTCCAAAATCCAATGCCAACTTCTTAGATTAGCACTTAAAGCTCTTTACAGCCTCTCTTTTCAGACTTGGTACATTGCTTTTCCCCTTTATGCAATCCAGTCATACTGACCTAATTAATGTCCTTCACACATGATTTTCCATCCCCCAACCTTTGAACTAGTCCTATCCAAACCTACAGTGCATTCCTTCACCTCCATCCCTCAGATTCCCCAGCCTCCTCCAGAACTCATCCAGGTGGCATCTCCTGCTACAGACAGGGCCTTTCTTGATCACCCACAACTTGCTAGTGTTTCCCCCCTTCATCCCCGAAATTACCTTGTGTTTATTTTATATAATTTTGTATCAGTTTATGTGTATACATTGTCTCCTATGCCCTGAGATGAGCTCTTTGGAGGCATGAACTGCCTCTGTCTGCCATTTTTGTCTCTCCTGCTAGATTTAGTTCCTGGCATTTAAGAAGCTCTTAATGAATGCACAAAATAAATAGAACTCCTCCTGCCTTCAAAAATGCTGAAGACTTTTTAGTTATAAGGATCAAGTCTTACCTTGGAGAAGAGTTGAGAAAATATTTCTCCCTTCTTTGCAGAGGTAGAAGAGTGATATGGAATGGTACATATACAAGGCTGCATATAAACGATAAAAATTGTGAAATTCCATTCTCTAATCAAAACTTATCTCCCTAAGCCTCTTCTTCATATTCCCATGACCCCCACAGTGTACTTTCCCAGGCTGTCACCCCATTCCAGCTCCACTTCCCTTCCCAATTTTGATCTTTAGTTAGCCAGTTCAGTTACAAACCTTCCTCTGCTCTTGAATCTCTTGCACTTTTGTCCTGTTGGAAGAAAAGGAGGATTTATTATGCACTTGCTGTGTATCAGGTACATTACAAATAATATCTAATTCCATCCTTACAACAACCCTGGATCAGTAGGTATTGTAACCTCCATTTTACAATAAAACTTGTCCAGGATCAGACCACTAGTGAGGTGAGATTTGAATTCAGGTAGGTCTTCCTGACTCTAGTCTCACCACTCTGTCCACTGAGCCCTAGCTGCCTCTGTTGCTGCCCCTGTCTTGCAACCCTGGATCTTTCCTGTTCTCTGCCTCCCGCCTTCCCACTGGCATCCTGCTGAAGAAACCAGGACAGAGTCACATCCAGCCATGCTGGGTAAATGTATGTTATCTTTTCCCAGTGGCATCCTCCCTTCTGTAACTGGGCTATCATTTTACTCCCAGTCCACAGTCAATTCTCTCACTCTTCAGAGTGGGTTTTATAAAGTTTTTCTGTCCTCAGGACTTTCCTCCTTCCTCAGCCCTCACACCTCCTACTTTACTGAAAGAAGCATTTACTCCCTAGAAGAAGGAGCTCCCTCTTCTCTCCATCTTAGAATCCTTTAATATCCTCCCTCATTCTCTTCTTTAATTCCTCCTTTCCTTCCCCTCCCCTCTATAAAAAGGGAATGGGGTGTAACGGGGTATTCAGGGGACTAGAAGACTAGCCCTCTGAGTGTCCATCCGTCCCAACTCTCACCTGTGACTCCAAGATGCTGTAGCATGCACAGAGCCACACCCCGGTAATACTGTCTAAGCAGCTGGGCTGCACCAGGTTGAGGATAACTGATAGGCCTCAAACCCATCAGTGAGTTAGGGGAGTGTCTACCTCAAGCAGGTGAAGACTTTCCCCATCAGGACTGGTAATTGCCTGCCAGTGGACTTCAGTGACTCTGTAAGAGAGTGCAGCTCTGCTTCACTGAAATCCAGTTTGCCCATGAGCCAAGACATCACCTGTCATGTCACTGGTGCTCTTGGAAAATAACAACATAAAAGGGAATCTGCTTCCTCCTTAGGTGACCCGTTCTCCTTTGGGATAGCTCTGATTCTTCAGAGTCTTTGAATCAAACCTCAGTCTGCCTTTTTTTGCAGTTTCCCCTTCTGCTGCCAGTTCTACCCTGTGGGGCTGGGCACAAAGATCGTCCTTCAGATACTTAGACACAGGCTGCTGTGTCCCCACTCCATCTTCTGTGAGCTAAATATCCTGATTCCTCCAACAACAAACTGGACCCATAGCAGGAGTTCACAGTCCACACAGAGGAGGAATTACCCTGTAACTAAAGACTCAGAAGGAATCCTAGGCTTGAGAGAAAAGTTGGAGAGAGAAGAATACAGTTCTTTAACACCAAGTACTTTATCCCAACTTGTGATCTCCTTTCAGTAGTTTATCTCCTATCTGTTAGTGATAATAAGACTGTGGGTCACATGGCCACTTGGCCTCTCCCTTGGGCTGTGGCAGTAGCCTGTTTTCAGTGTCCTTTCTCTGATCCATTCCTCAAACAGCTGACAAAACAAACTTCCTGAAGAATGCATCAATGTCTCTCTCTTGCTCTTGTCTATAGGGTAAAGTAATAACACTTGACTTGTAATTCAAGGTCCTACATCAAGGGATATGTTCTGTGAAGTTTGGATTTAGCCAAACAGCTGCACTTGAGCATCTAGAGGGCCACACGTGGCCTCAAGACCCACCCCTGACCTACATAGTCTTCTCCAGCCTGCCTTCACAAAATTCCAGCCAACTTGACGTATTTGTAGTTTGCCAGACATGGCTCTCCAAGTACTATTCATAGACTTCAGTCCCTCTTCCCCTCTGTGTTCTTAGCTTCCTGTGAGGCCCAGCTCAGGTGCTCGCCCACCCCACAACCACCTCTCAGGAAGCCTTTCATGACTTTATTTCTCCTATGGGCGTGTGCATAACTCTGCATGACCTTTTCCCTCGCATGTGATAGTCCAGATTCTTCAGCACAGTGATCTTGCCCATCAACTATGAGCTCCATATGGACGAGGAGGAGTTCTTTTCTTGGTAGCCCCAGCACAATGCGTTGCACATAGGAACTTAATGAATATTTGTTACATTGAATTCAGTTTGAGGAAATTAGTAATTGTGCTTCATCAAGAAAAGATCTGTGTACCTAGAGCCAGAAGGGACCTCAGAAGCCATGTAGTCTAAACTTCTTATTGTACAGATGAGAAAATGGACCTAGAAAGGATAAGCCCAAGGTCACAAAGGTAGTTGTGCCACAGCTGGGGTTTGGAATCCATAGTTAGTACTTGTTGAACCACATTGGCCCTGGCCTATCTCATCTTTGGGAACAAACAGATATGGGTAAAATCCTCTGCATGCACAGCTAGAGTCTCACAGGTAGTAGTATGTGTTCTACAAATAATTTAGAATGCATGAGGATTCTTAGTGAGAACACAGTAGATTTTAAACTCTTGCTTATGCTAAAGTCTTTTTGTCTATATTTTATATTGTAATATATATGGAAATTCTTATTTCAGGGTTGAAAAGTATCGACCACAGACACTGAGTGACCTAATCTCTCATCAGGATATCCTAAGCACCAGTAAGTGTCATGTGTTTCAGAATCGTAGAGTTAGAGGTAATGAATAACCCTTGCCCTTCCATTTGAAGGACCTGAATGTCCTACTGTTGTCTTTCCAATGGTGGCATAACAGTATTTTTAATACTTTGTCATCTTAGAATATGCCCTAAGATTTCCATATCCTGGGAATGGGCTAGAGAGGCTACCTACATCAGGAGGTGGATGTACCAAATTTGATGTTCCTTCTCTTCTCCATCTTCAGTCCAAAAATTTATCAATGAAGATCGACTGCCACATCTGCTTCTCTATGGCCCCCCTGGGACAGGAAAGACATCCACCATCTTGGCCTGTGCCAAACAACTCTACAAAGACAAAGAGTTCAACTCTATGGTCTTGGAGGTGAGTTCTCCCTTACTATAGAGCTTCACATTTACATTTGAGCCTGTAACTCCATGAGGTGGGTCTCCAACTGTCATTAATCCTATTTTATAGAAGAAGCAGTAGGGGCTCAGTTTAAAAGACTTGGTTATAAAACCTAGAAAGGGTCTAAGTTAGGATTTGAACCCACGTCTTTTTGACCCTTAAGTACAATAAGACTTCGGACACTATATTCTGTGTGGCTATTGGTATGGCTATGGAATTAACCAAGATATTCAATTTATCTTCGGGTCTTCAGTAATATAATAGCTTGTTTTATTTTGCTTTGAAAAGTAAGCCACATGAAGGGGCTGCAAGGTGGTACAATGGATAGAGCACTGTCCTTGGAGTCAGGAGGACCTGATTCAAATCCAGCCTCAGATACTTAATAGCGGGGTGACCCTGGGCAAGTCACTTAATGCCTTCAAAAAAACAAAGAAAGAAAAGTAATCCACCTGGGCCCAATTAGTAGCCTGAGATCAAATTCGTTATGAGGCATTTCCAAGTTTACTTCTGACAGTGGTATCATATGCGTGTAAGTTAGTCTTAGTTAATAGAACACCCTTCTGACTGGACTTTACCACATTGTTTGTCAACTTCTCCCTGGAGCCAGGTACAAGTCTCTCAAGACTTTGAAATTTCCATGTGGTATCACAGAGGTGGGCTTTATATGTAATTATATTCTATGACGTTACATTGCATTCTTTGTTTGGCCATTCAGAAACAGTGTTGATGTTATGGTCATGCCAATGTTACCTTCTTTGCATTTTAATCTTGTAAAAATTCTTCAGCTTATGAAAAGATTCTCTGTAGTATCCTTTTTCCTGCTTTGCTATCCAGGATGACCAGACAACGAATTGTTCCTTTAACTTAGATGAGTATACTTATCCTCTCAGCGAGAATGAGAAGAAAGAGATATAGTTGATTGTCAGAGATACTGCCCAGTCATTGGCAAGGGTGCCTTGTCATTTATAGTGCTTCTTTTTCTCAGTATTCTAGACCTGGAGAATTCGATCCTGTTGGAATGAATTGAGGAAGGCTTTCTTAAAACCAAGTGTTTGTATGCAAGAGATACAGTCCTCTATCCACCATGTGATTCTGATGAAAATTTTCTCCTTTAGCTCAATGCTTCTGATGATCGAGGAATAGATATCGTTCGTGGACCGATCCTGAGCTTTGCCAGCACAAGGACAATATTTAAGTAAGAACTCGGGTACATTTTCTCCTTGAGGATTTTTAACAAGGAAGAGAAAGTCCAACTTATTACCACTTTACCACTTCTTTTACCATTTTATAAAGATCGAATAACTTAGTAAAATTTACCCACGTAAAAGAAACATGATGTCAAGGAGACTGGATGGTAGATAGTAGATGTGGCATTCCCAAAACATTTTCGAAGGAAAATTTTACATAATGTTTAAAAATACAGTTCAGTCAAGGCCTGTATTAACAAATTCTTGAAGAGATAATCACCTGTTTTTATTGTTGAGCTAGGGCAGGTTGCATCTGTACTGAGATTTATCATATGGTTGATCCCTTTAAAATTAAGGCTGGGAAAAATTAGCCTAGCATGATGTTTAGAAAGGCAAAGAAAAAAGAATAAAAGACCTATGTATGTACAGCTTGAAAAGAAAAGAAGCCACCCCCTTAGGACAAGTGGTGAAACAAATGTAGAACATAAAAGAGTTGGGGGGAGGTGGGAGGTCCCAGTGCAGGGTTGGGGCCTTAAGGCCACGATTCCCCACCCTTATCCTAGTGCATGGCCAAGGGAGAAAACCCACTCTGGGAGGCTGGGTGCCGAGAATCAGAAGCTCCTGGGCAGAAGGGTTGTGGATCTTCTGCAGCTGCTAAGAAAGTAGTTGGTTCCTTGCTGTTAAAGGACTGAAGATTCTGTGAATGGCCTCCACATGTCTTCACCCAGTCTCCTCTCTGGTGGCAGGTTGCCTTTGTTTAACTGAAGTTGGGCCACTTTCCTGGAGCAGGCCTCAGCTTATTGTTTTCTCCCCCATTCCTTAGAGCTGGGGTTCCCTGCATGGCCAAGACGTGAAAGAAGATTGACGAAATTCTTAAAAGCTTTATGATTTTTTTTATAACTAGGAAAGGTTTTAAACTTGTGATATTGGATGAGGCAGATGCCATGACCCAGGATGCTCAGAATGCCTTGAGAAGAGGTGAGAGGAGCTATTGATTGTTTCCCATTAACTAAATTCCCTGTTTCTTACATGTTCTTCATTAATGGAATGAGAGTTCTGTCATGGTTGGCCACAGCAAGGTACCTGAGGGATCACTGTGAAATCCATATTTTTCTGTTCATTTTCAATGGGAAGGTGATAGTGAGGTTTGAAAGGAGTCCTGCCAGTGGCTAAGACTGGTGGTGCTGATGGTGTTGGGGATTCATGCTTGACCAGGCACTGTCTCCTTCAGCCTCTTGAGCCAGGTTTGATTGTGGTGCTAGGAGTTTATACAAATTCCAAGAAGGCTTTTCATTGTGGGTAAGGGATAATCCTTCATTCCTGAGCTATTACAGTGATCTTTCTACTCCTGGGTTTCTGGAGTAATTCACAAGTTGTACGTAGAAACTCTTAGAAAACAGATTTCTTCTTCACTGTCTGACAAATAGATGCTTTGCATGAGGTGACCTCTTCTCCCTCTTCACAAAACTAATTGGCTGATTTCCTGTAGAAGAGTATTTATTAGCAATCGGTTTTCCTTTTAAGATTCTGAAGTGTTGTCCTGTGAGAGATCTGGTCTTTTCAGAAGTTTCAGTGGGAATGTGTGAATTGTGGTACAGGCTTATGAAGAGGTTAATTCCTCCTGGTCCTAGAATCTCCTACAGCCTGAGAAGTTTTTGGCAGCTTTTCCTTGGCATCTGGCTGTGGAGTAACTTCCAGCCTGGGCAGACACCAAAAGTGCATGAGCTTAGGCTTGTAGGTCCTACAATCTGAGTCATTTCTTCTGAGAGCCTTTTAGGGTTTTCTAGACCAGGTTGAAAGCCCCCTGCTGTGAAGTCTCACTGAAATCTTCTTTCTGCTCTGACTTGGAGCTTTAGTTGGGAGGCATGGGACAGAGGGGGCTACATTATCACAACTGCAGAAATAGCAGTGGGGATAACCTTCACGTAGGCTGAGTTCATCAGACTTCATGTTTGGGAATACATGGTAGAGTCAGTCAACAATTGTTCATTAAGGGACCAGCATAGGACTGGACCCTGGGAATCCAGAGAGCGGTAGGGAATGGTCTCTGTTTTCAAGGAGCTCATTGTGTACTTCTAGGGGAGTGACCAAACAAAAGCCGGTTATGGCGAGCCTTGTCCTGGGAAGGTGGCACCCACACATGGCCCATCAGCTCTGAGCCTGCGTTCCCTCCTGCGCTTCTGCCATCTTGCATTCAGTCTTACAGTGCGGTGGTGTGGTCCCTGTCTGTTTGCATCCCAGTTCTTTTTCCTCCTTTGGATCCTTCCCATGACATGGAAGTCCAGAACCCTGTAGCCCTTAGAACATGAATCCTGAGGTCTCTGTCCATCCTTAACTCATCTCCTCCTGAGGAGACTGGATAGGAATTTTGTGTATTTTTAACCTCTCTTTCCAGTGATTGAGAAGTTCACAGAGAACACCAGGTTTTGCCTCATCTGTAATTATCTGTCAAAGATCATCCCTGCTTTGCAGTCTCGATGTACAAGGTTCCGATTTGGCCCCTTGACTCCTGAGCTGATGGTTCCCCGCCTGGAGCATGTCATAGAAGAAGAGAAGTGAGTACAAGAGAGGCTTGGAAGGAAGTGGATGGAGTGTGCTCAGCACAGTCATTGGCTACCTTCCTTTTCCTTGGGTACCCTTCTGACTTGTTCATATTCTCCTTTTGTCATTAGAGGCTACATATGGCTAGTTCTGTGTCCTTTCTGCTATAGATTTCTCTAGATCTTCATGACCAGAAGGGAAGTTTCTGAGATGCAATATCCTCTGGAATCAGATGCTGAGGAAGCATGTTCATCTCAGCTCTGCCACCTCGGGCCTCAGATTCCTCACGGAATGAGGGACTTGAACTGGAAAAGTTCTCATACCTTTTAGCTTGAGATCCGTGATGTTATGCCGTCTGGAGACTGTCAGCTGACTGGTCTTGTCCAACAGAGAGAGGTAGCCAGTGCCTGGTTCTGAGCACCCAGATGATCTTTGTAGACCAAGTGGGTTGTTAGTACTTAAGCAAGCCTGAGACAGGAAAAGTCAGCAGTGTTTCTCAGTCAGGCCTGGAAACTGCATTTGAGAATCCTAAAATCAATCTTTCTCCCTTGGGGAATTTGCTCTGTTGTGGGAACTTTAAATCTCTGTTGCTTCTTTCTTGTAGTGTTGATATAAGCGAAGATGGAATGAAAGCACTGGTCACCCTTTCCAGTGGTGATATGCGAAGGGCCCTGAACATTTTGCAGGTATGGTTGGACTTCGAGCTATGTTCTAAACATTGCCTTGCAGTGAGTTCCCCAGGGAGGGAAGAGGCAACAGCACAGCTTGTCCATGAGATCAGGAACCCCCAAAATGAAATGATGGTTGAGACTCCCCATGAAGTGTGAGGGAGGGTGAGGGAGAAGCTGCTTGGAAGTCAGGCCCCCAGAGGGCTGCCCTGGGCCTGTTGCTCCAATCATGGCTTCTGGGAAGCCAGCTCTGCAGCCAGATGACCCAGCATCACCCATTCGATTTCTCTGTGTCCCTTAAGAGTCTTACGACTCTACCAGCCTGATGAAGGTTTTCCATTCAGTGTCCCATAGGCAGAAATCTCACACTCAGCCTCTTCTCTCCAAGACTCACTCATTCTCCCAACTTTAATCAAGTCTGGTCTAATTGACCAGAATCAGCTAAGTTCCTCAGGTCTAAAGCCTTGGTAACACCTTATCTCCTCCTTCCTTGTGCATTTGGTTAGAAAATCCTGTCCATTCTGTGTGAACAATCCCCTTCTTTATGCTCAAAGCCATCCCCTGGTTCAGGCTGTAACAGCAAGGACCCTGGCATACACTGGAGGGCCTAGTGTACAGGTTCTTAGATCTGCTTTTCTAAAAGGAAAGAAACTTTTGAGGGGTCAACAATCTATTTTAATCAAGCACATAAATCATTCACTTAGTTCAGGGGTAAAAGTCAGCACCCTGAACTTGAGAGAAAATACAAACAGACCAGCAGACAGGGCTTCCAGCTGTCTGACCATAGATAATACATGCATCATGACCAAAAAGAGGCACCAACATCTGGGTTTTCAAAGTCAGGGGGCTCCTTAAAAGGCTGCCCAGAGTCTCCTCTGGTACATGAACCTTCCAAAAATAAGCCCCAAAGCAAAACCTCCCTTCGGAGTATAGTATACTTTTCAGGGCTGGAGGGCACGACCCTCCTGACCTTGTACCTCATTAGAAATTAACTAAAGATGTCTGAGGCCTATTAATGGGCAGGGAGGATCTTTAACTCTTCTCCCACCCACCATTAACCCTACACGGGCCCATGTGGCCTTGAGTCTGCATTGTTTTCACAGCTTCCTAGCAAGTCTCTGTCTTTCATCTTCCCCAAATTACCCATCAATAGTTGCCAAAATGCTCTTCTGATACAGATCTGGCTAAGCCATTCAGACTCACAGATTTCAGACTGGAAAGGATCTTAGAGGCTGTTGATTCCAAATCCCTCATTTTGTAGATGAAGAGTCTGAGACCCGGAGAGGTTATGAGCCTTGTCCAGTCGCACAGCATGTAAGGCAGGATTTGAAACCGGGTCTTTCTGCTTCTGTCCACTGCTCCATGCTGCCTCTATATTCCATATTGTTCATAGGAAGGCTTCTTAATGTGGATCCACACCACCCCAGGACATGGATAGACTCCAGAGGGCAGGGAAGGGGTTTGGGGGTGGATAGTCTGTGAACCCGGATGGAAAAAAAATTATTTTCTCTAATTTCTAACCGAAAATTTAGCATTTCCTTCAATTACAATTTTTTTTTCAAATATGCTGCCAAAACCATGAGGAGCCAAGTGTACTCTCTGATTAGAGGGGACATAAGAGTCCCATTCGTAGTAGGGAACTCTCATGGTGTCAGGTTTTGGGAGAGTGGAGTTTGGCTTGGATCCCAAGTGGCATCTTAGTGACCCCAGCAGGCTTCCTCTTGACTTGTCTGCAGTGTGATGCCTGTTGTGATCAGTTCTCCTTCTCTTATGCAGAGCACCAATATGGCCTTTGGGAAGGTGACTGAGGAGACAGTGTACACCTGCACAGGACACCCACTCAAGTCTGACATCGCCAACATTCTTGACTGGATGCTGAACCAGGACTTTACCACTGCATACAGGAGTATCCTTTGCTGAGCCCACCTGGGAGCCTCAGGAGAGACCACTGCAAGTTTATCCTCTTTAGAGTTTGACACCAAGTGACAGCCTTATAGGTTCCAGGCTGCAGCTCTTCCCAGCTGAGATGGAGTCGCTGCTGTGATAGGGACTAAGGGTAGTGTTTATATTGGAAGTACTTTGGCTGTACAGGGGGGCATCGATATCCCAAGGGCACAGTTGGAGCAGACATAGTATTTCTCTAGCATCATTAAAAAGTAGACACGAATATTCTGAAACTTCTTAGATAGTTTTGTTCTGTCCAGCAAAGTGATAAGGGAACTGTTCTTTTTGGGAAGCTAATTAAATAAGGATGTTTTCAATACTAGGGGCTTCCAAAGAACAAATCAGAGAAGGCACCTCCCTCTGCTTCTTTAAAAAGGGGGAGACAGTGAGGAGGCAGCTGAGTTGCACAGTGGTTAGAGCACTTATTCTAGAGTCAAGAAGACCCAAGTGCAAATCCATCTTCAGACATATGACACCTCTTAGCTGTGTGCCTCTGGCAAGTCACTGTTTAACCCTGATTGCCTCACCCAAAAAAAAAAAGATGGGGAAAGGGAGACACAACTAGGGGTGGGGAACAGTATATGTTACATCAGACTTGTTCCATGTGGCCTAGCTTTGCTGAACATTCCTTTTTATTTGTTATAAAGGATTGCTTTCTGGGAGCAGGGGAGAGATACATTCATAAATGTAGGTGATACCAAAAAAAGATAATTTTTTAAAATAAATAATAACAGGGGCCTAGCTGCCTATCTTGAAATGTATGCAAGCCAAAGGATTAAAAGCCCACTGTGAAGCTCAGGGTGTGCAATAAAATCATTTGCTTGGTTTTGTCATATATTTGGTTCTGTTTCCCTTGACCAAATCTCCTTTCCAGATATCATGGAACTGAAGACCCTGAAGGGTTTGGCATTGCATGATATTCTGACAGAGATACACTTATTTGTACATCGAGGTAACTTGGGTGTTCTCCTTGCTTTCTTTGGAAACATCATTGTAGAAAAAGCAGGAAGGGGAACATGGTTCTTTATTGAGAAACAGAGGCAAATGTCAGAAGCATTACTCTGATACCACAGCTGGGAATGCAGTCTTGAGAATAGAGTTCATCCAAGGAAACCCTTTGTCCAGAACAGTTTGGGGAAGGAGAGCAGCAGGGTTCATTTTTCCTGCAGGGGTGTCACAACGCCAAAATCTTTCTAGAGAAGATACTACTATAGCATCCTCATCTAAATGGAAACTCTCTTTAAGTAAAAACATTTTAATGGAAATTCCACAGTGATTTATTTAGCATTTTTCCGTTAGGTGAGGATTTCTGGAATTTGGACTAAGCACCAAGAAATTCATTAGCAGATCCTGTTTCCTTATCCCTTACTGGGAAGTAACCGTCAGCAGCATAGAGTAACAGGCTAAGTCAGTCAGCTCTTGTTGAGTCCCTTTCGAGGCCTCTTCACTGCTGAGAATAGTTTTCAGAAGAACAGCTCTCCCCTTTGAATGGTGTTTCCAGTCTTGCCTTCTGCTTCCATCCCCATTCCAGGAATCACCCATTCATTTGACTGTAGAAGTTCCAAAGATGTGATCACAGTCATTTTCTTTGTAAGCCCTTGTGTCACACTCAGCTAAGAAAAAAAAATTCTTGGTCAAACCAAGAGTTTTTTTAAGGGTTTCATTTTGGGAGTTTTTTTGGTGCTGACTTGAAAAAACATCTAGGACAGTGAAAAAGAACTTGGTTGGCTGTCTAGTGGCTAACTCACGTTCCTCTTGTTTGTGAGATGGCCACAAGGATTCACCCAAGATGCTGACCTACAACTCTTAGTTCTCATCTTTTATCAGGAGACTCTGGTTTCAGTAGCTATCAACATGCAGACTATACTTTCTAAGCCTCAACCTTTTCCCATCTGGTACTGGGTTTCTTGTATTTAAAACTGATACATTCTAATACAGACAGGAGAACCTAAGGTAAATGACAGTGTCAGCCTTATGAAGTTTCTCTGGGCTTGTAGTAACCTCTATCAAGTTCATGGTATTGCTGGACGGATCTTGTTTGGTCTGCCACCACTGATGGTCACAGAAGCCCAGAATTTGAGAGCTGGAAGTGGACTTTAACAGTCAAGTAGACCAGTAGTATCAAACTCAATTAGAAATGGGGTGAGGAAAGGATACAGAAGGAATACCAGGAAAGCACAGTGACTTTGAAAACCATGTTAACATTATCTTTGTTCTATTGTATTGTATTTAGTGCAATATTTTCCAATTACATTTTAACCTGATTATTAGAAGTATCAGTTCGACACTTTTTATGGAGATCAAACCAGCTTTCTAAAATGAGAATAAAGGTCTCTGTCTAGAAGAGTTTTACCACAGATGCCTGGGCAGTTGTTGGTGCACTAGGAGATCCTGTTGGCTCACTCTGAGGATTTAGAGGTGAAATGATGTCTGTTTTGACTATCCATTAGGAATACCCATATTATAATGCCAGTTTCATTTAGATAAATTGAATGTAAGGTGGCACATATTTGTTTTAAAACCATCCACATAGTGATCACAAATAAATATCATTTCATATAATATCCTCTGTAAAGCATTTGCTTCATTGTTTCTTTCTCCATTCAGTTGACTTTCCACCTCCAGTTCGAATACATTTGCTGATCAAAATGGCAGACATAGAGTAAGTATCCACAAAATCTGACTAAATTTTATATTCTTTTACTTTTTTGCATTGCTTCAGCCTTTTTTAATTAATTTGTATTGTTTTGGATTTATTTTTTCCTCTGAACTTGACAGTCAAGACTGCTTTTGATTATCTTAACCTTTCTTCAGGTATTCTATGTGTGGTTGAATGAGAAATAGATTTAAGGGTATGAGTGGCATGTGAATTGTATGAGTGACAAGTGGAAATGTTAGGTAATGGTAGCCTCTAAGGCCTCAAGGGGCTGGCTCACATTTTTTCCGAAAACATTTTTGATGATTTAGACATCTATTCAGAGAATGATTTGTGATGGGCCTCAGAAGTGGGCGAACTACTTCAAGAGATTTGGATTCAAAGGCTATTTAAGCAACTGCCCACCTGGCTGTGTTCCTTAGGGAGATAAAATAAACAGAAGCCTCAGGTCTTTACTTTCAAGGAAGGCAGGTAGTAGTACATAAACAAGTTGTATCCATCTACAGGGGAGGGACAGCTAATCTAATTTACTGGAGGTTGATGGGTCACTTTACCTATACTATAGTGTGGGTATTGGTTTTTACTTAGGTTTCTGGCTGGATTCCTGTAATAGCAAAGCATTCATAAGGGGTTATGATGTATCAACATTCAGCATCACTAAAATACACCGTCACCATCTCCCTGACCAGTGTTCCCATTTGAAATTCCTGGTTCCATACTGAATACATAAGATAGCCAGAACGCTTTTGTTGCCTGTTTCCAGTTTAGTAAGAGCAGCTAACGAGCTGGGTTCAGAAGGTTCCTTAGAACCGTTGAATTGGCTCAAAGTTTTGTCCTGCTTAGTGGCTCAAGACGCAGACATTTCATTGCATTGTCTTGAGGGGAGGGGTAAAGTTTCCTGGCCACAAGGTAGAGTTTTTATCCAAAGAATGTTTCCCTGCGTCCAATGCCTTGGACTGTCAGATCTCTAATGGGCTTGTTGACATTTGGTTTCTTGTAGACACAGACTCGCTGCTGGCACAAGTGAGAAGATTCAGTTAAGTTCCCTCATAGCTGCCTTTCAAGTCACCAGAGACTTAATTGTAGCAGAGAGCTAGAAATGGACAAGAAGTCCTGGCAGTGTTGCCTTTCCCCATGTGGGCAATAAGGAACTTACAGGACATTTGGGTGTTCCTGTGCCCAGCTTAGTGAAGGCTCTGATGTCTTGGGGCTCTGATCAAGGAAGAAGAGTTCCCAAGTGTGCCCCCATCTGGAGCTGTCCCAGAGAACAATGTTTGTATCTCAAGTGTAATCTGTGATACTCTCTTTACTTATTGTTATTGGGTTTATGGTTGAAAATAAATTTTGTGCTTTTCTAAGACTGACCTTCAATGTACAACCAACAAAGGAAAGGCGACATCATCCTTTGACTTTAAAAAATTTGACTTTTATTTCTCATCCTTGAATTGTAAAAGTCACAAGCAGCTTCCTAATTGTAGTGTAGAAAGGAAGGAAAAGAATTTAATAGACAACTGGTCTTTAAATTATTCCCCATGGTACCAGTGACTGTACGAAGATCACTTGTGAACACAGAACACCTGAAATATTAGTCATTTAAATTTTAGTCTTATATGCTCAAACTGCTGCTTCAATGATAACTTTGCTGCATTTCATATTATGTCAGTATTAGTAAATTAGATGGCTCACTCATTGAAAGTTCTCCTATGAATTTTCCTGCTCTCCATAAGTCCTAAGTCCATAAGTAGGTGTTGATTTGGTTCCTTAATATAAGGGTCTTAGAACTTGGTAAATTTTGGTAGCATAAACTGTTTCAATAGATAGAAGATGGAATCAATTTCTTGTCATCCAAAAGAAATTCTGTGATTCATCAGAAGCCACAGGGGAGGGGAAATGTCAATTCCACTTTGTACTCCCTAGTACAGACTGGAAAGCCTTTCAAGATACATTCTTTGAAATGAGGGCCCCCCCCATTTTACTATGACTACTTAGGAAGTAGCCCCCACTAACTTCTTGTGCCTCATCACAGTATGAAGGTGACTGTGCAGCAGGGCAGAAGCCCGCCTCTAAGCCAGAAAGTGTTAAGGATGGAGATCTCTCTCAGCCCCTCCATGATGCTGCAAAAGGTTCAATGCAGCTCCCCAAAATACTCAATGAAGCCTCTTGGGAAGCGATGGCTATACTTGGGTCCCTGGATGGCAGGATATCAACATCCCCCTTGTTTAAGATGAACTTTTTTTCCCCCATGATTCCCCACACGATAAAGCTGTGGCTGCACTTCCCTCTCTCAGCAGTCACATTTT
The DNA here is from genome assembly GCA_028658325.1 of Potorous gilbertii. Lineage (NCBI taxonomy): Eukaryota > Metazoa > Chordata > Mammalia > Diprotodontia > Potoroidae > Potorous > Potorous gilbertii. The sequence continues at coordinate 229,280,963 of CM053773.1, read as the reverse complement.
CCACATCACAAATGTAGAGCAAAAAGGCTCTCAAAGGAGAAGAGGAAACCAAGACCTCAGGAGGTGAAACAGGCTCAAGGTCACATGGACCACACAGTGTCAGAGGCAGAATCTGATCCCAGGTCTCTTGAGTCTGCTCTTTCCTCCAAACCAGGCATTAATGGTCCATCCCTCAGATAAAATGGCTCTAAAGAGTCTAATGTAGTATAGTATGACAGCACTCTACCAAAATAATAAATATGGGTAAAATGGTGGGTCTAAGCAAAAGAATGTGTCATTTCCTTAAAAAAAAATTGCAAATAATGCATTTTAAAAGGTCTTAAAGAATTCTGAATCAGGGTTTAGATTGGATTGTGAACCTGAGGGCCAAGATTGTTTTTCCCTTTTTATATCCACAGTACTTAGAGTACCTAGGACGTAGCAGGCCCTTTACAAATGTTTACTGATTGACTGAAGGAAAAACCTGAATCTTAAAGAATTATTTTCATTTGGGAGGCAGGATTGGAAATGGAGTTAAGCAGCAAAGATTGATCTCATATGTATATGTGTATATATATCAGTTGAAACAATGAAAACCCAGATACCTCCATACAGCTATGAAGTTCCATGTACATCTGTTCTGATTATGCTATGGTTTTCATCTACCATTGAGAAAAACAAAATTGTACCTTAAACAATTTATGCTCAGAAAGCACAAATAAATATGCTGTTAATGGTAAACCACTGAAAAATCAGTAGCAAAGACAAGAGTCATGCAGTTAGAAATGCACCCTTACTGTAATCTTACACTGCTTCCTCCTTTACATGCACACCATTATTTTAAAAGCCAGTTATAACGTTTTCATCAGTCCATACCACACCCTTTTATTTAAATAGCCTGTTCATTCAGCTAAACTGATGATCATTCACATCCAAGGATCACCCCCCCCCACCCCCCATTAAAGCTCTGTCTTGTTTGTCAAAGTCAAAAGCAGAGGAAAAACAAAGACAAACTTGACTTCATAAATTAAAAGTATTTGCACTTGGCTAAACAAAGGCATGGTCCCTGACACTGAACCAAGAGCAAGAGAACAATGTAATGTTTAGCTACCCCTGCTTTTAAAGACTAAACTGAGAGAAGTGTTGGGCAGAAGTTGGATTTCCCTGTGACGAAAATTATGCTTCTTTCCTTTATCACTAAAGAGAGCTCAAGGCCCAGTTACTTTTATAAGCAAAACAACATTATTAACTGCACTGAGTCAAGACACCGAGAGAATTAAACTGTGCTGTTAATAAGTAGACAATTTAAACTAAGACTCTGTAGCCACAGCAATGGAACCACCTCTATTACTGAATTTTGAATATTAAAGATAAAAAGGTCAATGACCAGTCCACCAGGATTTTTTCCCTGCTACAGTCTAACTCCATGTTTACAATCCAAAACAATCCTGCTTCAAAGAGGAATCATAGCTTATGAGCCCATCTTGTTTTCATTAGATGATTCAGCTCCACCTTTGCCAGAAAGGTTAATCCTGTCATTAGGAGAGAAGACGACTCATGATCTCTTTTTGTCTTTTGGGCAGAAGCTTGGGGCATGGCTCAGAAGGTCCTGTATGTAAGAAACTCTTTCATTTTCTTGGGTATTGGCAGTGCTAAGACTTGATAAGTTGTAAGGAAACTCCGAAGGGCTTTCCGACATAAGTGCTTCAGTGATGACAGGACCCTGGGTGCTGTCCAGAACTGGACGTGGCCATCTCTTGTCCTGAAGGGAAACAAACCGAAGCGCTAAGAGATTTTCAAGCCTCTAAGCATGAATAACACTGATTGCATGTGAAAAAGGCAGACTCAAACTCTTACACTGAGAAAACAAGCCAATGTTCAAACGCAAGAAGGCTGCGCTAGAATCTACAGGATGAGTGATCCTCAGCAATGTATCTGCTCTCCAATGACCATATGTCTACCAAGATGGCGAGTCTCAAAAATCAGGATTACTGAATCAGCAATAATCAGGAAGAGGGCCACCAAGTGAATTAAAGTCAGTTCTGGCTAGGCTCTAAATCAGGGTTGGGAAACCTGTGGCCTTCAGGTGGCCTTCTAGGTCTTTAAGTGCACCCTTTTGACTGAATCCAAATTTGCCAGTTCTGTAAAATCTGGATTCAGTCAAAAGGCCACAGGCTCCACACCCTTGTCCTGCTCTTAATGCTAAGGAATTTCCATGTAACCACTATGTCATTTTAGCCTTTCAATATAAGAACATACAACTGTCTACCACTACTATCACCAATACCAGTATTAGAAGTCGTAGAAAATAAATTAATTAGGTAGTCTAACATATAACTACATTAATCTAAAATTAATTCAAGAGCTCACATAGGTACACCTCCTAATGAGGCAGCTCACAACCTCTCTGGTGCTTTCAAAGATGATCCTTGAGTTGCTGTAACTGACATTCTGCTATAGACCACCCCTCCGCAAGTCAACAAGGAGTACCACCCTTCCTTTCTTAAGCCACAGAGCTACATACTGTACTCTGGAGAAACAGCTATCTCATCTGTTCAAGTCAGACATATACACACCCTGTGGCAATAATTCCACCATGCGGAAAAAATGTGCAGCAAAGACCATTGGTCATAGGAGCAAATGCAACTGGAGTTCTCAGTTCCAAAGCCCAGATCCTGAGCAGTCTAAATGAAAGAGAAATATAAGGTTATTACTTAACGACTAAGTGAGATTAAGTAGATACAGAACTGAAGACATTTGTGCAGACTCCCTCAGGAGTTCTCAATGACACAATCCATCCATTTACCTGTCATCTGCCACTGTAGCAAGGTATAAGCCTTCTGGAGAGAAGCGCACTGATCTCAGCGAGCTGGCATGGACATCACGGGTATAATCCAATTGAGAGTCTAACACGTGCCTGCAGGGATGGAAAGAACCAGGAGGATTTGCTGTAGTTGCGACTGACCATCCTCTTCACTTCCTCCCATCAAAGAGGCAAACCCAAGTGAAAATCCAGAGCTGTGGTCAGAATAAGGATAGACATACCTGCTGTCTGTCCTAATAGAAAAGGCACAGACCAACCCTAACGAACCGCCTGGGCTAAGATAGTAACATTTTGCTAAAGGACACTTCCTTATGTAAAGTGTCAAAGATCACGTTTCACTGAATAACCCTACACAACTATCTTTTACCCCAATTATGATGATAACGATACATTGTGAACCATATTTTGTTACGTAAAATAGAAAAAAAAAGTCAGCTCTAAGTTTTTAGGAACACCACAATTCATTCTGGAAACCATGGTTTTAGATCAGAAAACCTGACTTTGTTAGTGAACATCTTAAAACTCTGCCATTCCCCAGGGACAACTCTAAAGTCAGGCATTTGAACACAGAGATGGCCGGACAGCTCACAAGCCATGTCCCAGTTGTACACACACCCGGGCTGCAGAGAAGCATTCGTGAAACATGAAACCATCTTTTTCCCCGAGGGTTCCTCTGGTTGTCCCATCCCTTGCCTCAGACCACAACGTTCACATGCAGGCTCCAAAGTGGGTCACACCATCTACCCCACTGGGAAGTTTTGAGCAAGGATGTGGTCCTTACTGAAGGGTCCTCAGTTTCTCTCCAGTGTAGGGATCCCACATGATGACACTGGTGTCATAGGAAGCTGTGACAAGCAGTGCAGAGTCAGGAGAGAAGTCACAGGAAACCACACTGCTCTGATGCCCCTCCAGCTTCCTAATTAATGTGTAGGACCGCATGCTCCACAGAAGAACCTGGGAAAAAGAAGGGTATTCAGCTGGCAACAAGAACGGGGCAGGGCTTTCACAGAAAAGACAAAGGCTCCCCATGGCCTTCCCCTTGGCATCTGGAACCTTGTAAGGACAGATTAATCAATGTAATAGCTCTAAATCCCTGACATCCACCATCTATCCAGTTTATGTCCTCCAAGTGGAAGGGTCAGGCAAGGTTGGCCTCAGCAAACCTTGCTAAGAGTTAATTAAGTCCTACAGATTCTGATGGCAGAAGTGGAACATTATGTTCTCACTGAGTCAAAGTCATAGGACTTTATCTCCTAAAAAGAAGCACCTTTCTCCTGAGTGGTCCTGAGGCCCTCTGGCAGCCCTGGCACCCTGCAAAACCAAACCTGATTCCAGCCATTCACAGCCCATGAGGGATGTTTCTGTGATCAGTGTGCTGAACTAAACCTAAATAGCAGCCACCGAACCAAAGTGGGGATGAGTGGCCAACACGGTTCTGGCCTTCTCCAAGCCAGCTACGTGTGCAGGCCACAAGACTCCATGTAGCATCAAAACAGAAACAAACTACTTCCTAATCCAAATATGATTTTCTTTCTGATGGGTCTCCCATCACTGACTTGCCTATGTGAAATTTCAAAGCCAAGCTAAAAGAGCACTTAATTACTTTGTCATATAAAACATCCATTAAAGTGTTTCTGGACCTGGATCCTATTAGTGGACTGTAGCCATATCAAATGAAATAGAAAAGATGGGCTCACATCCGTATTTTCACTTTAAACTTTGGGCCCTAAGCAAACATTTCAGAGAGCTTGCTTCTTTTAAAATGCCAAATAAAGATCTCTCCTTTGGGGATAGGCCCAGCTTTACTCCCTTCAGCTAACACCAGGTGCCTCCTCCACGCAGGGACTCCCCCTTCAGCCCCTGGGGAGGATGGGTGGGAACTGACAGACCCTGGACAGGAGGCCCAGGGAAGTTGTCCAGGCACAGAAGTCTGCAAACTGTGGCCCTGACTATCTTTCATGATCCTCGTTTGTCTACTGACCAGCCTGCAAAAGGGCATCTTCTAGATGACCTCGGGCAGTGGAGGAACAACTCCTAACACTGGTGACTTACAGACTTCTCTCCTGCTGCAGAACACAGCATGCTGCAGTCTGGGGAGATGGAACAGCAATAAACCCACTGTAGATGGCCAGACAGCACCTGGATCTGTTTGCCTGTCAGAGAAAGAGAAGCAAACAGTGACTCTGTTGTTGGGGAGACTGTGGAAGTGACGACAGGGGCATCCAGGGCTCTGTGCCCTCATCACAGCCAACCCATCTCCACTGAACAAATGGGAAAGTCTTAATGCTGTTAAATCTGGTCACATGGTTAATGAAGTCACCGGAAAACATGACAACTAGGCCAAATTGTCCCAGAGGGAAATCACAGAAACACTTCAAGGAGAGCTTTAGAGCAGAACATACTTTTCATGACCACTGGTCTCTCCTCCACATGGCTGCCTCCAATGGCTGCCCTGCTTACCATACTTCCTTCACTCCTCATTTCATAATGCCCTTAAAGCAGTGGATTCTCAGTGCTCTAAGAATCAAGTTCAAATCCAAACAACTCTAATGTTTCATTTTTACACTCTCTTTTTACTGATAAATAACACTGCTTTTAACTGAATTAGGAAAAATTTGTTACAAATTATGTATGACCATAACACAATTTAACGATCAAGTTATCAACTCCTCAGAAAGATGACTTAGATGAATATGCTTATGCAACTTCTCTTAGAAGAGTGATATAGGAGACTGTATAATTGTGGAAGAATCACTGACCTCATTGTAGTTTTTCAAAGGAAAAAAATCAATTCAAGACACTTCTTCCCTCATAAGCCCTGCTCCACCCAAGGCAGCACGAATTGTGCCACCACGAATTTCCCAAAGACGTCCCTTCTTCACCCAGCCCTGCCATCTACCATTTGTTCCAAAGTTCAGAAAGCTTTCCCATCCTGCTCAGATAAAAGTCACCGTTCCCCGCCACCCTGATCCAACTGGAGTCTGGGGTCAAGGCTCACATCTCTGTTCACACTGCCTGTGTACCTGACCTTTAGCAAGTCACTGACCTCCTCTGGGTCTGTTTCCTCATTTAAAAAAAAAAAAGTGGTAAAACCCAGTGATTCCTACACTCCCAAACCGGTCCTCAATGCCCAGGACTACTCTCCCAGAATGACACTTTATTTATGTACTTACCTTTCTGCACCCCTCAGAAAACTAAGTTTATTCTTGCCTTGTACCATCCATTCTGACATTCTGAGTTTTCATTCTATCTGGAGGCCTCCTACAGGATCTTCATAATGCCCTGGGGCACTTTTAAACTTAAATGACTAAAATTATATGATAGGAATACATGTAAATAGCATTTAAATGAAAATGTACTGAAAACTCAGAACTCTGCATCAAGTGGTTTTCATGGAACCCCCTGACCTTCCCTGGTTTTGTAATAAAGGAGCAGGACCCTTTCAGTGGTGCAGTGAAGAGAGGTCACCTGGCCATGGGTGGGAAGCCAGAACCTAAATGCGCTCTGCCAGAAATACCTGGGGAGTGAGGCGGGGAGGCTTCCACTCAGTTCTCTGCTCCTTACAGTGCCACTCTTTCCTTCCCTTGCCACTATTCCTTCAAAGAAAGGGCACGCAAATAGTCATTTTTATAATGTCCTCCTTCCAACTAAGGACTGACACTAGTAGCTCCCTCTACAGAACCTTGTTCTAGGTATAATTCCCTAAAAAGATGAAACCTTTTTTCCAAGGAAAATTACAGCAAGCTTAGAATGCCCTTCAAGGAGCTTACTGAGTTTTTTCTTATTTCTAATAAAAAAACATTAAGCCTTGGGTCCAGTATATCAAGGATCTAAAACAGACTTAAATCCAGAGAATATAGTTTTCCATTTTGCAGATGGGAAAATGGGAAGCATTCTCATGAACTCAGGCAGCTTCATCACATCCATACCATCTTTATTTAGGTCCCAGATTCGCAGTGTTTTATCCCTTGATGCAGAAACCAAAATCAAGTTTCCACTGGGCGTGAAGCTCAGATCTCTCACCACATCCTGGTGGCCAGATAGATTCAAAAGCAGTCGCCCTAAGGACAGAAACATGTGCATTCAATCAGTTGTGCTGCGGGTGTGACTGGAAGTTTTTTACTCTAGAGGGAAATTAAGAAGGTCACAGCTACAACTACAAACCAGCAGCCAGATCCCCACTATAAATGACAAGCCACCAGCCGTGTCCTCAGTCTCCCTCATTGGCTTCCTACCTACCTGTCTGCACTTCCCAAATTTTGATCTGCCCATCATTGAGTCCTGTTGCAAGAATAAGGCAAGAGAAATCCAGTGCTGGGGGGCAGACGCGTGCCCAGAGCTTTCTACTGGGTGGTGACGGCCACGGGCTGAAGGCCAAACCCCAGACAATCTGACCACAGTCCAGCGTCTTTTCCTTTGGGCTGCCTCTCCCCTTCAGATCTGTTTTGCTGCTTCGGCTTTTAGGCTCAAACCCTCTGGGGATGCTGTAGGAAGAAGCAATGTCTTAATGATTTCTTACTTTTGACATTAGAATTTCTAAATCTTTTGTTATAAGAGAACAAGCTAGATGACCTTTCCTTTTCACTCCTTCAGAGAATCTCGCTGATCTCTGCTCATCTTTATTTACCACAGGCCTGCAGGAAAGCCTGGGTCAGAAGTGAGGAACCTGTGGCCTTGAGACCACATGTGGCTTTCTAGATCCTTAGGTGTGGACTTTTGACTGAGACCACATTTTACAGAACAAAGCCTTCTGTTTAAGGGGATTTGTTCTGTGAAATTTGGATTCAGTCAAAGGGCCAAATGTGGCCTCAAGGCTGAAAGTTCCCCACCCCTATGACCTGGGCTAAGTCTAGTTACATTACTAAGTAAGTATCTGTCCAGGCAGCTCTCTGGAGCTGGGAGAGTGGAAAGAAAAAATGCAATTATCTTTTCCCAAGGAAAAGCTGGTTGAAAAAGACTCTGGGCCTGCACATGAAGCTACTCTACAGGGAAAAAGCTAAACATAGTGGAATTTGCAGAGGCAAAACTCTTGACTCATTCTTTACATATGAAAGTGTTTATTTTGTTATGTTAGACAAATCATAACAAAAAATAAAAATTAAGTATCAGTTTCTAATCTGGCTTAGAAAGACCCAAGAAAACAAAATTCTGTCCTTGCTAATGCAGCTGATATGGCAAATGTTAATCCCCTTTTTTCTCCACAGTGCCAATAAAGTCTAACCAGGGGCCTGGCCAATAAAGTCTCACCCTAGAGTCACAGAGATCACAGAATATTCTAGAAATAAGAGGGACTTCAGAGGTCAAATGACTTGCCCAGGGTCACAAAGCTAGTTAGTGACAGAACCAGAACTACAACTCAGGCCTTCTGTTTTCCAATCCAGTGTTCTGTCAGCACATCCTCCCACATTAAAGACTGACCAAGCAAAAACATAAGCTTTGTAAAACTGATTTCTCCAGGGTTTTAATCTAAACCTGCCGAAGTTGATTTCCACTGCCCTTCCTTCCCCAAGTCCAAGATCTGAGAACTTCCAAAGCTTCCCCCCACCAAGGGGAGAGAATCCACACCCTACTGAAATGAGCAACTGGGCAAAGCTGGGCTGGCCTGAGGACTGAAGCCGCAGTACTTCAAACATTCTCACACCACAGCTACAACCCTGACCATCAGGCACAAGCCAAGACTTGTCACTTGCCTAGACATCTTTTCCAATCAAAGATCCTTTGAACTTTCCCCATCCAGGAGAAGATAATCTATTGAGGAGTGGACTCTGGGGCAAAGCTGATCAGGCTCAGGCATGAAGGTCAAGCCCAGGATTCCACAGAGCACTGAACTGGCCATCAGGCAAGTCCAAGAATAATTAGGCTTAGAAACAGAATTCCATCATCTGTCCTCCCTTCATGATCTCCACCCCCCCAAACTTCTATCTCTTGCTTAAGAACTGAGAATCCAATCCACATACTGACTGTAACTGTAAAGGGACTAACAATCCTCTTGTCAGTAAAGCTCAGCTTAGTTATAGACTATCAAGGTAGACATTCCCTTCATTGGACACTACACCATGTTCTTTCATACCCATCAGTGCCAAGTCCATTCTCCCTGTGTCCCTAACCTATTCTCCCCCTACCCTCCCACTGCGCTCCCTGGACCCTTGCTAGACCTGTGTCCTACACCCAGAAACCACTTTATGTAGGTTTGTATTTTATTTTCTACATGTACACTGTTTCTGCTAATAAAATGGAAACTCCCTGAGGGCTGGGAACATTTCTTTGGTTCCAGTTTTTATATCCCCAGCATCTATCAAAAAGCGACAAAGATAATAAATGTTTGTCAAACTGAATAATAACTTTATATTTATGGATAGAATCAACACTGAAAAACATCAAGAAGCTGAGAGTTTAGAGTAATCTCTGTGAATACCATGATCCTTAAGATGCAAACACTTCAGATGACCATAAGGACACACAGATGGCCAAACTAATTTGAAGTCGTCTTTTCCACCGTTCATTCTTTCTACTACAATGAGGCTCAGCACCTCCTAAGAGTTCCAGGTTTATTTTAAAGCACACCTCCTATTTCTGTGTGGATATTTCTCTCTTCAGGCAAAAGCCATGTTCCCGAAAATCCTCACATAAATCAAACTTTATAAACCTTATAAATGTACTCAGAGAAATATTTCTCTGGACCTCATTTTCCTCATCTGTAAAACAAGGAAGTTAGATTATATGATATTTAACATACCTTCCAGCCCCAAAATTCTGTGATCCTGCTATTTAAAGAATCATACACTTTGTAAAGTATGATTTATATAGTGTGATTTGTGATTTACAAAGTACTTTTATAAAGCAAATACTAATTTGCTGAAGTGTGTGTGTTCATCCTTCATTGCCAAAGAAGACCCTGCCATCAGAGAAATAATGGCATGACTTGCACTTGACTTTGTTGTGACTGAGGTAGGGCTGTGCAGGTTACCAGCCTCACCTCTCCTCCAGAGCCATCTGAATCCAGTGACCAGATATTCATCAGGATGACTGGAGAGGACCCAGGATAAGGCAATTGGGGTTAAATGACTTGCCCAAGGTCACACAGCTAGTGAGTGCCAAGTGTCTGAGGTGAGATTTGAACTCAGGTCCTCCTGACTCCTGCCCTGGTGTTCTATCCACTGCACCACCTAGCTGCCCCAATTTGCTGAAGTAACTTTTTGTTCAAAGAGGGTATATCTGTAGCTATGTTCTTCTAAATAAATCACAGCCCATTCCCATTTGCCTTAACTTCAAGCCTTCCTTACAGGAAGAGACCAAAATCTCTTTTTGCAGAATTTAGCTGGCTTGCCCACTGAGATATAACTAAGAAATGAAAAGAGCCCAATTCTCTCAAATCATAGTTTGACATTTTTCCCTCTAATCTAGACCTAGCAGTAAGTAGCTAGTTTTGAGAGGGAAAGAAACAGAAACAAGAGACTTACTTTGAAAATAAGTTTTATGGAAATAAAAGCTTCTCAAATTCCATATATAAAAACCACACAAATGGCTGGCTCTCAGGATCCTGACTATTCTAGAGAACCACCAGGGCAAAATCATTGACCCAGAAAGAGGGACATCTGGCCTCGGAGGAGTTCATGGAATTCAACTGCAGAATCTACTTATTCCTTAACAGGTTATTAGCAAACTTCTGACTTCCTGCTTTCTCCTTCTAACATTAAAAGTGTTAGTACTTTAACATGGTACAATAATATGCTGAAAAATGCTCAATCTGTAGCCTGAACACCTGGACTCAGATACCATCCCTCTGACTTCCTAGGTGTCTAGGCTTACCTCTCATCTATAATTAGATGAGAAAGCTGATCAGGAAGCCTTCTGAGGTCCCACCCAACTCTAAATCCAGGACCTACAAGAATAATATTATGTAATTATCATCAAAAGCTGATTAATTATACCTAAGGATGCCATGCAAACAATAGGCATGTAATGAATATTTGTGCAAATGCTGATGTGGGATATTAATCTCCTTCCTCATCACTTTTCCCAATTTTTGGACTATTTTTTAGCTCCCCCACTCATCCACAAGGAATACAAATGAAAGGATTCATTTTTAAAGTTTTAAAAAGGATGTATATTCACAAATCATCAAAACCAACCACTCAAGTATTCTGAGAAGCCCTTCTCTTTTAGGAGAGGATGGGATACTACTTACAACTGTTCCTCAAGGGGCCATGGAATCAGCTTGACAATACAGTGTCCTTGAGACCAGGCAAACCAGGAACCATCAGGGGAAAAGGCAACACTCCAGGTCTCACAACTGGATTTCCAATCAAACTGATGCGGTCGCCCAGGCTTTAGCTCAGCCAGCAGCAGAGGAACCTCTGGGGAAGAAAATGGCATCATGACTGAAACACTCTCACTTCTAACCAAAGCTGTATTTGAACCTAGAGCCCAAAAGAAGACATTCTCACTACCTAACTAGCTCAGAAATTCTATAAATATCCTGCTTCCTTCATAGGCTCTTCTATTGCAATGTCCCAGAGCAATAAACAGAAGCCACAGGTCACATTCCATCCCAATTACTCAAACACTGGGCAGTGCAGACTATCAGTTAGCAATGACTTAACCTTTGTACATGACACCTTTGTATATGTGACAATAATAAATGAATGCCAAATGATTCCTTTTCCTAAGAATGTCAAAAAGAGGAAATCAGCAAGGGCAAAACATGAAGAATTAGAATGGTAAGCATGTTACAGATTTCAAGACCTTAGGGAAATAAGCAGAAAGGCCTTCTCATACCATTATTCCAATCACAGGCCTGAAAGAGAGCCAGAGACCTGTGACTTTTCTGGTCAATAAAAAACACAAAGTTGTAGAGGAAAGAAATAAGTAAACCACAAGTTCCCATAGAGCCTATGCTTCTTCAGCACTCACGGAGTTTACAGCAGGTTAAAGGCAAGCAATACTCACGAGAACATCCACTTCTACTGTACATTCTAAATCACTCCTAAATGACCACAGGACTACAGAAGCCAAAGTCAAACAAACCCATTTGTTTGCAGATGAACCCTACAGACCAGAATGCCAGCAGGGCAGCAGCTACTTCTAGGCAGAATAGAGGCTGGCCATACACCATGGAGGTCCAGGACACTAGCGCTGTCCTAGGTGGTTACAATCAAAGGCAGAGCATCCAGAATGAGGGAAGGAAGAGGTCCAGAACATTTCTGGACACTCTATTTTAGGAAACACGTAGACAAGTTGGAGCTGACAACTAGGATGGTTAGAGGACTTAAAGACATGCCAAATGAGGACCTATGTGATACGTGGTAGTTCTCACCGGGAGGAGACTGGAAAGGAACATAACAATCATCATGGTCTGAAGGATTATTATGTCAGAAAAGGAAATAACCTTATTCTGCTTGGTCTCAAGGGCAAAACCAGGATCAAAGGGAAAGCTGCCAAGATACAGCTTTAGGATGATTAGGAAGCATTTCTTAACTCTGTCAGGTGGAACTGGCTGTCTTTTTAGAAGCTGAGTTTGCTTTCACTGGAGGTTTTATAATAGCTAGCAATCGTAGAGAACCAAGATTTACATGGCATTTCATTTGATCCTCACAACAAACCTGTAAGGCCACTACTACTTCCATTTTACAAATAAGGAAACTGAGGCTGAGAGAGGGCCTTTGCCCAGGGTCACAGAGTTAGTAAGAGTCTGGGACAGGATTTGAACTCAGGTCTTCCAGAATCCAGATGCTTACTACTGTGCTTCTACTTCAAGCAAAATGTGGATGACTGTTCACTGGGGATGTCATAGAAGGACTTCTTGGTCAGATCTGGCATGGACTAAAGGGCTTCCATGCTTCCTTTTAGCTCAGAGTCTGATCTGGAAACACAGACTCTCAGATTTAAAATTCAGCCTGTTTCTTGTTCATACAGTTAATGGTTCAACGTTACCAGATGCTGATTTAACTTAGCTGATAAAGGATCACTTCAGTGATTCCAAAGATTTGTGATTCAACTGGCACAGGTATTCCCTGTACAGCTAAGTGATTTGGTAGAAAAAGCACGGGACTTAGAGTAGTAAGACATGGGTTCAAAACCCAGTTATGCTACCTAAGACCTGTACCACCCTTGGAAAGTCCATTCTGTGTGGGCCTTGGTTTCTTCACCAGTAAATCAAGGGCCCTTTCAGCTCTGAACCTGGGTTCCTCCAAGTATGTAGATCTCCTCAAAGATGATTTTAATAAATGGCCACAGCCAAAAAAAAATTCATCACCCAGAACCTAACATTCTCATGATGGAACTGAACAAGGCCAACACATATGTGACAAAATCTGTCACAAGACAAAACTTGAAGCCTCTCAAAGTTTGGAAAAGTCTCCCAGAGTCCACTGACAAGAGACTTTTCAAAAGAGAACTGGCCAGGACATAGGAGAAAAAGGAAAAGAGGTAGGTCTGAAGGCCTCAGTCTGAGTCACAGCTCTCCTCCCACAGAATACCTGCCCTACATGACCTTGCCCAAGTAACTCCACCCTCAAAATGGGGGAGGGAAGCTCTAAAGTCTAGGATTCACTGAACTGGATGGTATCTCTACTCTACAACCTTAGTGGAGAGACACAATATTAAAAAAAAACCCACACATGTGTATGTATATGTGTATATATCACATATATATATAATTTAGTAAATTCACAATTTTGACCTATATGGCTACTTACTTATAATATTAAAATATGCATATAATAGAGGTTATCTCTCAATATAAGAGGTGTCTATCTGTAAAATTATATTGAATTATATTGAAAGGATAAATTGAATTTCATAGGTACTAAAGGAGATCACATTTTACAAGCAGCCTATGAATTCTTTTGCAAAGAGAATCTTTTCCTAAAAAACAAACCCAGGTTTTAATACTGATTCATTTAAAACTGACTATTTTGTGCATTGTGTATAGACATATTTAAGTATGTGTCACATCTGAACTTACATTTTCATTTGTAATCTTTATGTGCAAAATACACTCATAGAAACAAATGAAAGGAGAATAAAATGAGTAATTCACTGGACAACATACACCTCAAACACGCATATTTTGTTTAACGTTTTTTGGAACAATTCCTTATGTTTTCTTCAGTCTGAAAATTTAAAAACGTTTCTTTCTCAAAATGATGTTAAATCCACCCTTTGTATGATGCCTTATTACATGCTCAATAACAGTGGTGCAGCAAACATCAAACAATCTCAGGGAGGATCTCTATTCAATACTGGCCTATCCTGTTCTTAGTCACCCTCCTAGAAAAAGCTATCTACACTCATTGTCTATGTTTTCTCAGTCCTCCTCCCTTAATTCTTTTTAAACTGGCTTCCAACCTCATCATTCAACTCCACAGTTAACTCTCCAGAACTAACAGTGATCTCTTCATTGCAAAACGTGGCTGTCTTTTTTTCAGTCTTAATCTTTCTGTACTTCTACCTCTCTGCTGCATTTGACACCACTAACCAAGCTCTCTCCTCCTAGACTCTCTCCTTTCTGATCTTACACGATAACCCTATCTCCAGGTGCTCTCCTTACCCAACCAACGCCCTTCCCAGTCTCCTAGGCAGAATCTTCATCCAAATCAAGTCTCTTAACTGGGGGTGTTCCCCAGGGCTCTGCCCTACTCTTTACACTAGTACTCTGTGCTATGGTCAGCCTCCATGCAATGAGGTTTTAATTATCATCTCAATGTCAATGACTCCCAGATTTAAATAGCCAGTCTCAGTTCCTCCTCCAGCTTCAGACTAGAAAAACCCAATTCTCTATAAAAATTTCCCACTAGACGTCCCAGAGACATCTAAAATACAACATGCCCAAAAGAGAACCAACCTTTCCCCACTAACCTATGCATCTTCCAAAATTCTCTATTTCTGTCCAAAGCACCACCACTCTTCCAGCGTCCCAGGTTCATAACCTCAAAGTGACCATGGCCTCTTCATTTCCTCTCCCTTACCCCATACTGGCAACCAGTTGCCAAAGCCTGGCATTTCTATTTCCACAACATCTCCCCCATCCAATCCTTCTCTCAACTCACAGAGCTACTACTCTTCCAGCTCCATGATCCAATCTAACCCTAGTTACTGAGGAAGAAAACTGTCATATCATAGAACCTAAAAATACAATAAGCTTAACAAGAAACCCTGGATTCGATGAAACTATTCTGGAAAAATTCATTTCCTTGGAAAGACTGAGTCAGCATCAGTGTTGAATAGAAGTACTGGAATCTGTTTGGACAATCAGGTCAAATGAACAAATGTAAGGATTCAAGGCCCTGAGTTAGATACAAAGTAACAGTCTACTCAACTGTCGGACCTTAAGAAGACTCACTTAATATTGTCAACAGTATTAAGATCTCTTGCCCCTGTTTTGATTAAAAAGAAAAATGAACTAGTCTCTTATGTTCTCTTCACAACCTCCCAAAAGCTCTGCCCAGATGTAAAAGAAACAAGTTCTTTAAAAAAAGTCACTTTTTTTGAAAATCAATGGCAGTTGTGAATCAGTGATTTGGAATTATGCCAAAAACAGGGATGAAAACATCTATGCCTCTGGATCACTTTGACCCCAGATTCCACAAGGCTTGTGCATCAAAAATGTCATTGAAAAGATGTCCCTACAGACACCAAAGTCTCCGTAGCAGCACTTTCGGTAACAGCACATGAACGTAATGGAATACAACTGTGCTACAAGAAATGGTGTGTATGATGAATACAAAGAAGCAGGGAAAGATGTACATGAACTGACACAGTGAAGTCTGCTGAGTAAAGAGTCAAGGAAACAATACCTACAATGATAACAATGTAAATGGAAAGTACCATAGAAAAAAATCAAATGCGAAGGTTGCAAAATTACAAAAGAACAAGCATAGCTTGAAAGATATTAAAAAAATAAAACACCCTCAACCCCATCCCTCGCAGAGTTCTATGAGGACGGCAAATTGCACATATTTTCAGAACTTTCTGATGTGCTGATCAGATACGCTCTTCTCCCCCTTTATTGTCTTTAAAAATAAAATTTCTTATATGAGATGGTTCTCTGTGAGAGGGAAGGAATTTGGAGAAAACTATGGTGATTATGGTTTTTTTTAAAAGTGACTTCAATAAAAATGTATTTTTAAAAAAGAGAAATTCAAGGAGAAGCTGTCAAATGCAACATCCTACCTGGCTACATCTAACACTAAGGGCCAGGACAAAAATTTTTTAAAGCTTCATCAGTTAAGCACTAAAAAAAACGATTAGATATCCCAGACAAGAAGGTTGGCAAAACTGCTACCACAAATTTCCCTGAATAGCTACCTCATTTTGCAAACAAAGAAAATGTCATCTTCCAAATTAAAAAAGCACCAACACCCCAGGGATAATGCCTGATTGAAAACCAACAAATCTACCTGTAATCCCTCTTTTTAATCAAACCACTCAGAAGCACACAAGGTCAGAATTCTCCATCTTCCTCCC
Organism: Potorous gilbertii; assembly: GCA_028658325.1. Taxonomy (NCBI): domain Eukaryota; kingdom Metazoa; phylum Chordata; class Mammalia; order Diprotodontia; family Potoroidae; genus Potorous; species Potorous gilbertii. The sequence continues at coordinate 229,264,693 of CM053773.1, read as the reverse complement.
CCTAAAAACCTGAACTTCATTCAATTCAATCCTTATTTTCATTGGAATAACAAAGTATTCAGGAATAACATATTCACTACCAATTCTCATTCACTCAATAAACATTTATTAGGTGCCTATTATAGTGCCAGGTACAACGATAAGCACTAAAGAGACAAAAGGCAGTTCCTGTCCTCACAAAGCTTATGACATAATATGGGGGATGCAAATATCTATATCTATATCTATATCTATATATATATATATATATATATATATATATATATATATATTTATCTCAAGCTAGAGACAGGATAAAAAAGAAATAATTAATAGAAAGAAAACACTGGAATTAAGAGGGGCCTAGGGAAGGCTTCCTCTAGAAGATGTAATTTTAGCCGAACTTAAAGGCAACAGATTGGATACTTTGGGCTGGGTGGGGAAGGGGGAGGGTAGTAAGAGTAAGGCGTCCAGGATGAGACTTAGAATTCCAGCCTAGATGACTAAATGTTATAATTTAACAGTTCTCAAAGTATGATCCAAGAACCTCTAGGAGTCCCCAAGACACTTTCAGAGGATCTGAAAAGCCAAATATATTTTCATAATAACAATAAAACTTTTATATTTCTAATGGGGTAAATACCAACAGATATAACCCATAGCAACAAAAGTTCTCTAGGGGGATCTTCTATCATTTTTAAGTGAAAAGGGACCCAAGAACCAATTTAAATGTCTTTTCTTCTATATCTCTCATCTAAACCAATCTTTTAGCATGTTTCAACATATGCTCAGGGTTTATGGTCATAAAAGAATTCATCTGTACTTCCCTTCCCCCAATTAAGATTATCTACTTGCGAGCTCTCATTTTCTGGACCAATCAAAAGTGATGTCAATTTATCCTAACTGCAGAAGGTATTGTGACAGGCAAGTATCTGGATTATCTTTTGTATATAGAAAATCTAGACTTCTCCAGAGGGATCCCAGAGCAACAGAAAAAGCATGGGGGGTATTTATCATCAAAAAGATCTAGGTCTGAATTTGAGATGTTCAACTAACTATGTATTGGAGACTTTGGCCAAGACCCTTTGAGCAAAACTCATTGAACACAGTAAGCACCTAATAATGTGCTTTTTGATTCATCTATTAAACAATGATGATTTAAAAATTCCCTTCCGGTTCAAGTCAAAAGACTTTAGGAAACAACACAAGAACTCACTACCAAGTAGACCACTTACATGGGAAACCAAAAATCATAAAAACACATTTATATGGCACTGTACATAACTTTATCTCATCTGATCAGCAAGTAACCAAATCTCTTAAATTATACCCTAGATCATGCAGAAGACAAAAAGAGGGAGTGACTGAGGTCTTACATTTTCTAGTTTCTGAAACTAATTCAAATAAGCAGCTAACTTTCTACTTTGAACAAGTTCCAGAAGTGTGAAGGGACTAGTCACTGACACTAAGACAGAGATCAAATGAGGAACACATGCTATGTTCCTCATTTAGTTTTGAAGGTGCTAGAAAATTCATTCCCATAACCACCTCCCACCACCACCTTTTCTTAGTAAATCTCAAGGATTTCCCTGGGGGAAGCCAGTGGAAAAACTGGGGGACAGAATGCAGGTGGTAGGGTTATTCTGGCTTTCACCAAACCTCTGCAGGAAATCTGATCAACAGATGTGAGAAACAAGAAGCCAGATTGTTTGGTTTGGTTTTAGGCTTTGGGATGGGGGAAGGGAAGAGAGTAGTTAACATTAATAGAGTTGCACCTCAACCCAACCAAAGCTAACTGTGGGGGCAAACATTGGGAGCGGACAGGATCTTGGCAAGAAGGTGTTAGAGTTAGGGCAAACAACTATTGTAGGTGAACAGGGCCTTGAAAGGATGTTAGAATTCAGTTTGGTTTGGTGGAAACAGCCCTGCACTTGGTCTGAATCCTACCTCTCTAACTTCACCTCTGGACCTCAGTTTCCCCACTGATAAAATAAAGATAAAAATATTAGTAGCGCATACATCAATGAGGAGTACGGTCACCAAAGGCTTCCACCTCACAGGAGAACTGAGCTCAAATGAGATGGGCTCTAGAAAGGTCAGCTCTTAGTGATTTATTTCCCCAGTGTAAAGTTTCAGAATGAATTGAGGATCACAGATTTGGGGTGGAAGGGACCTTTGGAGATCATGTGGTCTAACCTCTCCTCTGAAGAGACAAGGAAGGACAACCATTGAGAATGCACAGCAACACTAGAGAAGGAACTTATGAGAAGAATAGATAGTGAAAGTGAATTAGCCAATGAGGGAAGCAGCATATTCTGGGAAAGATATTAAAGGGTGAATTGAAATAGCAAGGTACAGTAGAGTCTGGTTAGAAACCCACCCATGTGACCTGGGGCAGGTCACTTCTCCCCTCTGGGCCTCAGTTTCCTCATCTGTGAAATGAGCGGGTGGGACTAGAGGACCTGTCCAGCTCTAGACCTAGGATCCTGTGGATATTAGAAGGAAGTCATTACAGAGTTTCCAGGACCTTTGAAGGCCATCTCATCAAACCACATCAGAACAAGAAGCCCCTCTCCACCATTCGCACGAAGTGGTCTGGACATCCACCTCTGACTGAACACCCAAAAAGGGGAAACTTACTACCTTCCCAGGCAGCCTAACCTACTTCTAGAGAGTTCACTGACTCTCTACCAACATTGAGGGGAAGAGAGGAAGGGTTAACTGGCTAGAAGAAAAACTAAAACAATACTTTGGGGGGGACACAGATGATGGTGATGAAGAGGCAGGAAGGTGTAAGGTAGAGGGGGGAGACCCAGAACTAAGTTCTCATCCTGTAAAGGGATGCTGAATGACTCTAGACAAGTAACTAAACTTCTCAGGGCATCAGGGAACTCCCTATAATTTGCATGTGGCAGAGAGGCCGGAGGGATAATTTTCCCACCCTATACCACTCCCTATCCCATCAGACTACTGGGAAAGGCAAAAGGGCCTTAGAAAGAGAATATCTAGGCTGAACACAATACTGAGGGAGGCTATTTGGAGGAAACATGATATATGGATGGATCCCACTGAGTATATACTAAAAGAAAGGAAGATATTGAGGCAGAAAATCTAGGTGGGGCTAAGGCCACTGAAGCAGGGGATATTGGGTGAATTAGGATAACTTTAGTAAAAGAAAAAATCCTGACCCTGGGGGAAAAGCTGTAGGGGAGGGAGAATTCAAGGAGATGATTTGGGCCACCGTGAAACGAGAGAAGAGGGGAAGGTAGGAGGACACTGGGGAAGACTAACCCAAGGGGAACAAGGGGGAGCATTCAAGGAGGGAATTCGGGCCACCATGAAACGGGGGAGGTTGCTGGGGTGCACACCTGGACAGGCAGAATACTGGGGTCATTGGTGGTTATTGGGGTACACATGGCGGGAAGGGAAGATATTGGAGATTATCGGGGCGCGCACCGCGGGGCAGGGGGGATACTGGAGGTTACTGGGGCGCGCACCGCGGGGCAGGGGGGATACTGGAGGTTACTGGGGCGCGCACCGCGGGGCAGGGGGGATACTGGAGGTTACTGGGGCGCGCACCGC
>CM053773.1:229229817-229261032 GCA_028658325.1 Potorous gilbertii | reverse complement strand
AGCGCGGGCGGCCCCTCATGACTCGGCGTCCCCGGCAGGGCCCTCCGCGCCCGCCGGCTCCGCTCCCTCCGGGCCCGCCGCCCCTCCCGCCTCCGCGGGAGCGGCCATCAGCTGCTTCCCGTCACGTGGCGCGCGGCGGGCGCGAGGAGGTCACCTCCTTCCGGCACCGCCTCCTGGAGGGGCAGGGGCGGAGTTGGCGAAGGAGCGAGGCCGGAGGCGGGGCCAGAGAGGGAGCGGGGGCGGGGTCGGGAGGGCTGAAGGGGCGGGGAAAGGGCGTGGCGCACGAGAAAGAGGTGGGGTGAGGGTTGGAGTCGAGCTGCGGGAGACTGGGCGCGGCCAGCAGGATGGGAAGCAGAAGGGGCGGGGCGAGGGCAGAGACACGAGGCGGGGGCGGAGCCAGGGGAGGACCACAGCAAGGGGGCGGGGCTGGAAGGGGCGGGGCGAGGGATATAGCCAGAAAGAAGAAAGATTATGGGAGGGAGCTGATTATGCACCTACCACGTGCCCTGGGCTAATCCGTTCACAACCAACCAGTCAGCACCTGTCAAGCACCTACAGTTGAAAGGACACAGGGGTACAAAGAAAGGCAAGAATGGTCCCTGCCCTCAAAGAGCTTCCATTTTTGCTGGGGAGAAAAATAGTAACTGGGAGTAAAAAATATATTTACACGGTGGATGGACGTGATTTCAGAAAGGGAGGTGCTAGGAGGAACCCTGAACAAGTCATTTAACCTCTGCCTCAGTTTCCTAATCTGTAAAATGAGAATAACCTCCCAAAGTGGCTGTAAGGATCAAATGGAATATTTGCAAAGGGCTTTGCAAACCTTGACGTCTTATAGATTCTACTTGTCCTCATCATTAGCAGCTAAGGGTGAAAGGGATGGGAGGGTACTGGGAAAATCTTCTGAGCTGAGTACTGATGGAAGTCAGGGAATCAAGAGGCATTCTGAACCTGGGGGACATGGAGCCAGGGGAGGTGTAGAACTGCCCCAAGACTAGGGTCTCTGCATCCTAGAGGGCGTGGAAGGAAGTCAATCTGATATCTATCTATCCATCTAGATATAGACATATCTAGATGGATAGATAGATGATAGATAGATAGATAGATAGATAGATAGATAGATAGATAGATAATCAGATGTTATACTTGATCCTGCAGGGAATAGTGAGCAATGGGGTTTCTTGAGATAGAGGGTGACCACATCAGACACGCACTTTAGGAAAATCATTTGGGCAGCTAGGTTTTTTGAGACCATTCATTGTCAGGGAGGTCACTCCAATAATAGAGAAGAAAAGTGATGAGGGTCTGAACTAAGGGAAGCGGAGACACAGGGACATTACTTTTATTAATGGTACTAGCTAGAATCTACAGCTCTTTAAGGTTTGCAAAGCTCTCTGTAAATATCTCACTTGATTCTCACAACAACGTTGGGAGGTAGGTACTATTCTTATTCTAATTTTGCAGGTGAGGAAACCGAGGCAGACAAGGGTCAGATGATTTGCTCAGGATCACTTCTAGAACCTTGCCTTCTGAGAGTACTCTCCCATCTACCATGTATATATCTTGTTGCACTGAATTATTACCATTTTCCCCATATTTATAATGTAAGATAGGTAGAAACCACAAGATTTGGCAACAGAATAGCTATTTGGAGTAAACACAAGTGAAGGTTGAGAGCCTGGGTAACTGGAAGGATATAATGTATTCAGTAATAAGAATGCTTGGAAGAGGGGAAGGTTTGAGAGTATAGATAGTGAGTTCCATTTTACACAGGTTGAGTTTAAGATGCCTATGAGATATCCAGTCTAAAATGTTTAAAAGGCAGTTGGTAATATGGGACTGTAGCTCAGGAGAAAGACTAGGGCTGGATATATAGATCTGGGAATCATCCAATATTTAATCTAATGGAAGTCCATGAGATCAAAGTGAGGGAGAAAATAGATATAAGGAATGAGAAGGTGGATTGCTATGGAGAAATGTGCAGACTGGTATGAGGACATTGAGAGGGGAGATAGGGACTGAGGGATGGAAGATCACAAATATATAGACTGAAATCAAAGAGGAAGGGAAGGCAGGGGCACTGTTCCCTTCCTTCCTCTACCAAAAGGGGCCACCTTGACCCCATCTGAGCTGTTGCATCACTCACACACATACAACTTTGTTGAAAAATAGATGGAAGTCTCCATTTAGTAAGATGGTGGACTAGCAGACCTTGTTATCTACCTTGTCTCTGTTTCCTTCCATCCACCAGCACTATCATCTCACATGGGGCAGCTAGGTGGTGTGGTGGATAGAGCACCAGTGCAGGAGTCAGGAGGACCTGAGTTCAAATCTCACCTCAGACACTGACACTCACTAGCTGTGTGACCTTGGGCAAGTCACTTAACCCCAACTGCCTCATCCTGGGTCATCTACAGTCATCCTGATGAATATCTGGTCACTGGATTCAGATGGCTCTGGAGGAGAAGTGAGGCTGGTGACCTGCACAGCCCTCCCTCACTCAAAACAAAGTCAAGTGCAAATCATGTCATCATTTCTCTGATGGCATGGTCTTCAAAAAGGATGAACACATGCATCTCACCTATTGACTTTACCTAAGAACTCCTGGTCTTTGTCATTTGCCCTGTTCTGCATCCTTAGGATGTCCAAGTCTTTCTCCATCTCACCTCAACCTAAGCTTTTTTTTATGTCTTGTCTCCTCCAATTGAAAGGTCAGCCCCTTGAGAGCAGAAGCTATCTTGTTTTTCCCATTTTTGTATTCCCAGTGCTTAGCACATAGTAAATGCTTAATAATGCATGAAGGTAGAGGTTAAGTGTGCTAAGGTTAAAGACAGGAGAAATAGCTGCTGCTGGGAATAAAATAAGTCAGAGAGATATTGGGGTAAAACAAATAGGGGCTGGGCATAAGGAAAAAAAAGTCTAAGAACTGGAAAGACTTTAAAGAGGATCTAGTGGAACATCTGCATTTTGCAGATGAGGAAACAGGCCCAGAGTTTCAATGAATCACAAAAGATCACACAGTAAGTGGCAGCAGTAATATCCTTAGACCTCTTTGGGAGGGTCCTCAGAGACCACCTAGTCCACTGTCCTCATTTTATAGTTGAGGAAACTGAGATTCAGAGAGGTTAAATTACTCTCTACCCAAGTAATAAATAGCAAAGCCCACCTTCTGACTCCAGGTCTAATAGTCTATCCATTGTTTCACTTTGCCTTTAGGGGGAATGCTATGAGAGAAATAGTGACATGGAAAGAAGGAGCTATAGACACATGCCTTGAATGCGCATGCCACTTTTTCTTCCTTTAAGAAAAAAGTCAAATAAGCCTCTACAATTCATAAGCTCCCAAAGTGGGTGATACTGCCCCCTGGGGGGTGCTGAAACAATGGAGAGGGGTGTGCAAATGGAGGGTGTTGAATAAAAATATTCAGTGGAAGTGAAAGCTTACACAGTGCAGTGGAAGCATAGGAAAAGGAGGGAAGAAAAGAAAATTTTGAAACACTGTTCGTACATGTTTCAACTGTTGTGTAACAGAGGGTTTCATCTGTTGTGTAACAGAGTTAAAGTCATAGTGGTTACCTTATTTTCCAAACAAACACACAAAATGCAACTTATAACTGATCAGTGGTCAAGTCCACTAACAGGTCTTAACAAGCAAGTATTGGCAGTGCACTTGTTGCTCATTGTCGGGAAGTCCAGCATGCATAGGTAGGAGTTTGGGTATGTAATGACTTGTTTACAGTACGATAATGTATGATTATATGACCCAATATTGCACCATCAGAATTTCAATGCAAGAAAAAAACCCCACAAATTTATAATAAATTTTTAGATTTAAGATGCATCACTTAAAAAGAATTTTATGTATTTTTTAAATGATGTAAATTTCAAAAAAGAAAACATTAAAAGGTTAAAAGAAATAGATTGGACAGGGAGGAGGGGAGGGCTGAACTGAGTAATTTTTTTTAAAAGGGGGCAATAGGCCAAATAAGTTTGGAAACCTCTCCTCTACATGAAGCCTGTCCTGATCCCTTAAGTGCTAATGCACTGTTGGTGAAGCTGTGAAGTGGTCCAGCCATTTTGGAAAGCAATTTGGAAATATGCCCAAGAAGTTATTAAACTATTCACACCCTTTGACCCAGTGATGCTACTACTATACTTACAGCCCAAAGAGATCAAAGAAAGAGAAAAATGACCCATATTTTATAGCAAAAGAACTGGAAACTAAGAGGATCCCCATCAGTTGGGGGAGGACTGAATAAATTACAATATAGAATTCAGACACTTCCCAGCTTGTCCCTGGGCAAGTCACTTAACCCTGTTTCCCTCAGTTCCTCATCTGTAAAATGTACTGGAGAAGGAAAAGGTAAAACTACTCCAGTATCTTGACCAAGAAAATCTCAAATGGAGTCACCAAGAGTCAGACATCACTGAAATAAATGAACAACAAATAAAATAAATATAATATAACTAAATATAAAAAATATAATAAAATACTACAGTACCATAAAGAAATGATAAAAGGAATATATTCAGAAATCTGAGAAGGTATGTGAATTGATAAAGAGCGAAGTCAGCAGAAAAAGGAAAATAATTTACATAGTAACAACATTGTCATGAAAAGTCAACTTTAAAAGACTTAAATACACTGATCAATGCAATGACAAAAAATTTCAAAAGATATTGACATGAAACATGACATCCTGTCAGAGACATGGACTCAAAGTACAGACTGAGACATTCAGGCAGGTGTTTTGCTTGATTAGACAACTTTGTTACAACACTTCTGTTTTTCTCTTTTCAGACAGGGGCAGGACAGAAGTGTGAGGATTATTGGTAGAACTGCCACAGGAATTAAGAAAGAGAGAGGAAAAAAGAGGTCAACGATGCATTTTTAAGGTGCACAGAACAAAACAGAAGACAGGCTAGGAAACAATAAGGACAGCTTTGAAAGTTGCATAATGAATTATACTTAAAAGGAAAAGTAAGTTGTCAGTTAAAACCCAGAGATTCATAAATAATCCTCTCCTGTTCTACCTTGCATATGGAAATGTTAATTTTATTATGTTTGTATTGATTGATGTTAAAATTGGAATAGGAAATACACTAAAATTTAAAAACCCTACCACAGTCCTAAAAGCACAAGGAGTCAGAAAGTCTAATTTCAAACCTTGGCTCTACCTCTTACTGCCTATGTGGCATTAGATAGGTCAGATTACTTTTCTGAGTCTGTTTTCTCCTTTGCAAAATGGGAGTTGTACTAAACCTACAAGGTCTATGATAAGAATGTAATCCTAGGTATGGTGATAAAGAAAGGAATTGGGGCGGGAGGATAGGGGAAAGGCATGGTGATGAACCACAACGTAAAAGAGAATGGAAGCTTAAGAGTAAGGATTGTTTCCTTTATTATACCACCAGTGACTAGCACACCTGGCCTGATGCCCAGCCTATAGTGGTTTATTAATAAGTATTTGATTGATTGAAGAGCACTTTAGAAAAAGAAAATGAGGGCTAAGATAAAGGTTGATAAGCAGAAGGGAAGGAAACACAATGATAAAGGAAAGGAGTGGGTTCTGAGGAGATAAGAGGATTGGAATGGAATGAGATGTGCTACCGGGGAAGAACAGTGGAAAATTCACTAATCCAGAATTCAGGGTAGTTCAGGTGTCTAGTCAGGTCTACACAACTCAGTCTTCCATCCCTCTTAGGGAGGGCAGCTAGACTGCAGTGGATAGAGCCCCAAGCCAGGAGTTAGGAAGACCCAAGTTCAAATTCAGCTTCAGATACTTACTAGTTGTATGACACCAGGCAAGTCACTTAACCCTGTTTGCATCAGTTTCATCTGTAAAATGAGTTGGAGAAGGAAATGGCAAACCAATTTCTTTGCCAAGAAAAACCCAAATGAGGTCATGAAGAGTCAGACACGACTGAACAACAACAGATATCTACAGGATCTCCCAGAGGTATTAAATTATCTCAACTGTGGCACTTCAATATTTCAAGATCAAAAAGGAAATACTTTTGTAATCTAATCTTAAATAAGCAATCCACCTGTCAATATGAATAAGCTGTGGTCTAAAGGGACAATGTATGATGACAAAAGAGTACATTTTTAGGGGGTAGAAGGGAAGAAGTCTATTCTTAAATACTTAGCTATGACAATACAATAATTGAAGACAGAACCAACTAATTTAACATTTGTCTATCCTTTACCAAATTAAAGAAAAATTACTTATTTTTCTCCCATTTAATGAGTACTAGGTTAGGGACTTGCCCAGAGATCACACATCTAGTGATTGCAACAAGATTTAGACTCAGGTGTTCTTGATCCCAAGTCTAGCACTGCTGGTCCCTCAGTTTCATCATGTCTAACTCTTCATGACCCCACGGACTTCTATCCATGTAGTTTTCATGGCAAAGACACTGGTTTTCTATTTCCTTCTCCAATGACAAACAGACGTTAAGCGACTTGCCCAAGATCACAGTTAGACAGTTTCTGATGCTTCCAGTCCAGTACTAGCCTCTAGTATATGCAATTATGTAGAATTACTTTTTGATAACTGCCCCCAATACTTTTTCCTCTCTAATCATTTCATTCTGCCAAAACTTTGAGGAAATGGTACAACAAACTTACTTTACATAAAATGCTTTCTTGCCACTATTTTAAATTAAGCATCATTTTTCATCCTGATGAGGTGATGGGACCTGGACACTGAACTTATCCACATATTTTTACCCAGTCATTTCTACCCAATCCTTTTAACTGTCCTTTCCTTGTAGCCCCACCACTGAGTTCCTTCCACTGTCTAGAGGTGGCCCATCCTAGGCCATTTGCCCCTTGATCACATCAAGATCCCCTCTCAGTTACCTCCAGACCACTCCACACTGTTTGACACTCCTTAATCCTATCCAGATTTTCCCAGTCTTTTTCTGTATGAAAGTATCAATCTTAACCCCTAATTAAATTGCATAGATTCTTAGAATCTTGTCTGTTTCTATTGGCATCACAATATTGTGCAGATTTACTAGAAATCTTGCCCACCTAACAAGTGTCATAACAAAACCTCACTACTCTGACTGAAAGAAGGTTTGAGTCGTTGAATTCTTTTGAGGCAGACCCTTGCATTTCAGGGTTCCCAGAACCCCAAACCACATCAGTCTGAGAGTGATAATCTCATCTTCTGAACAAAAGGCTCACATTTATGGCCTCTGATTCTTGGGGATTCAAATTCCCAAGAGTCATCTCTCATAGATTTTAGAAGGGACCTGGGTTGATAGCCTGGTGATATCATCTCACGAGTCACATAGAAATGGAATTTTAATTTTTAATTTTAGCCCCTAGGAAAACACTTGTTCAGGGCACCATGTCTTATGTGGTAACAACCATCACTTTTAATTAGCTTAACTCATTTTTAAATTAAGAATTTGGAGGTAATTTGAAAGCAAACCCCCAAATTATTTTATATTGTCCCAAGATTTAAAAATGATGAAGTTGTAGCCGGAGATTTAGATCCCTTTCCCAAGCACCCCAGCAGAAATGCCTATTAAGGCTTTCTAAATGACCAACGAAATACCAGCCTTGGTAAGTGAAAAACTAGCAAATTAATAAATGAGCCAGGCCTTCTGGCTTCCTGCAATCACAATTCCCTTTTAGTACATTTTACCCACCTACTTCAAAACCCCACATCTTCCTCAACCACCATCATCAAAAGCCCTTCAAGTTGTAGGAAGATGTATCATCTCAGGACAATTCTCCCCCCCCTCCCCAATTTTTTTCATTTAATATTTTTTATTTGAACTTTAATACCAAATAAAATTATCATTTCCACATACAATATAGAACCAAAGATTGTATATGAGACTAAATCTCTATCTGCATTTCTAAGCAGATAACAAATTCAGAATGTAACTTTTTTCTTTTAATCTATTACTTATTTTTAACATTCTCTTCTCTTAAGATTTTCAGTTCTAAATTCACTCCCTATCTCCAATCCCATCCTTATCCACTGAGAAGACAGGTGATATAAGAACTATACCTGTGAAATCAAACAAAGCGTGTAACTTTCAAAAGACTTGTCCCGATCTTTTGTTCTCCACTTTATTTTTTTGGAGGGGGGAGGGTGGGGAAGGAATCCTTTCCTTAATTCTCAGACAGAAAACACAAAACTGAAACCCTTGTGACAAAATTTCTTGTCAAGTAAAACCAATTACTACGTTAATTGTGTCCAATCTGCATCAAGTCCATCACCTATTAGGAATGAGAGAAAAGATTATTAATAACCAATAATTTCGGGAGATCCAGAGTTCTCCCCTTCTTCTAAAGGCCTGATTTTTAAAAGTTTAGTTTCTTAAAGGACTTTGCCGATAAGGAGATTAGCCATTGTGTTCAAGCTCAGGCTTAGATGGTATATACATTCTTTGAATAGATTGCCCAAGGCTGGGGGTAGTCTGGGTATAGAGAAAAATCTGTCTGTCCAAGGGTGACATGATGTCACTCTCAGGCCTTTACTGAATACCTCTTCTTCTGAAGGATATATAAACTGTCTTTGGTCTAAGAGAGATGGTCAAAGGACCATCTTTTTATGAATAATTTGCTGGCCTTATTAGTGAAATGATCAAATTACCCAGAACGTTTATCTCTTGAAATCTTTTAAACATCATAGTAGCATGATTTATCCTCAGTCCTCTGGAGTCATGCATTCATCATAGTTCTTAAGTCTTTCAAAGTTGTGTTATCTTTACAATGATGAAGCCCATCTAATCCATTTCCCCCTAAATCAACTCACCTCACTCTGCATCAGTTCATAGAAGTCATTGGGAAAATTTAGAGAACTAAGGGGGTCTGATCACAAATGAACACAGAGATGAAGATGCTTATGTATGTGAGGAAGAAAAAAACAGACCAGGCCAAGAAGTATTGTTTCTAAGGGTGAAGAAGCAGGAGACGTAGGGAGTCAGGGGCTACCAGGAGTATTCAGAGACTTATAAGGCTATATGAGGAAAGCAAGGAAAATGAATTTTGGCAGACCAGGGAGATTTTCCAAATTTATCTTCAGAGTTATACCAAAACATATCAAATGAGGTTTGAGAGGTAGTAGATTATGAAACATCTTAAACTATTAAGTAAATCCAGTGGAAAAATACCAACTTTGTTTTTTAAATGAAGGACACCAGATCTAAATAAAGATTACAAAAACTATTTATTGAAAAATAACTTTATTATTCCAGAACCATAAAAAACAACCACAGCTCTCAAAACTAATTTCTCCTCATCCCCACCCCTACATAAAATATCAAATTATTTAGAACTGAGATACCTGACTGTGTTTTTTAAAAGCCCTAATAGCAGAATATGGCTCGTCACAGGACAGAAGATTTATACTTGTTGGCATTGAATGCATCATCATTTACCTAAGAAGTCTTCCCAGCTAGTATGTAGTGCTTAGTAATCCAAGTGCCAATGCCTTCCAGTGTCTATTGTGGTCATGCTTGAATAACAGAACTTCACTGTAGGGCTTCAGGGAGAATTGGATACAGCTACAAAAAGCTATACTTTCCTCCTCAAATCCCACCAGCCCTCACAGAAAAAATGATACGCTATGGCAGCCCCTAAAGGTTTACCACCCAAGTTCCAGTAAACAGAATTCCTGAATTTGCCATGAAGTCACAATACCTGTTGAAACTAAAAAACATAACCTACAAGGCCAGTATATTTCAGGGGTTTTTTTGTTCTTTAAAAAAATACTTAAGCCCCACTTCTTTGAATGCCTTGAAAATTTGAAGCACCTAAGAACCTACAATCTCACCCAAGGTCTTCTGTGCTTATCCATGAGTAACATCAATCATGCATGGCTCATGGCTTGCTTAAAGGGTTGCTTTGGTTAATAGCAAGTTGGCACTAAGCTTTTATTTGTGAATGGAAAAATCCCTGCCTTGTATGGTTCTCCATCTCTGCTCTGACTCAGTCACTAAAATAACTATAGGAGAAACAGGAAATTAGGGAAATCTTTAATGACCTTGCACAACTTTCATTTCCCATTGCATAAAGTTTCCTAGGGTTCACAATGTCAGGTGCTAAGTCAAGGCAGACGAGCCCCAGTTGTCTAAGATTTAGTATTCTCGATTACAGGCATTTCACCAAATGGGCCTTCAAAAACTCAAAGTAGGGGAGACTATGATCCAGCTCCTGGAAGTGGTAGAATACACCTGTCATGGTGGCCCATTCTGACATTACATCAAGTTGTCAAACAGAGGAGGTATTATGAACTAAAATGGAAATTGCCCAGACTAAATGTAATACTATAATCCCTTGAATGAAAGGCATTGCATTTGATTTCCCCTTGTACCTTGGCAGCAAAATAATTAGGTAGATGGGTTGACTTCGGCCAACTGACAAGTTTGACATCTTACAAAAAAATTCCCACAAGGTTATTTATATAATTTTTTTGTCTGAACTATGATTTCAGCACTCAAGGGAAATCCTCATCAGGGAACTTTTTCCACCCGGTGCCTCTTCTGCACCTTAGTGTTAATTTCCTAGGGCATTAAAAGACCAAGTGATTCACCCAAGTCACATACTTAATATATGACAAAAGCAGGATTTGAATCCAGGTTTTCTTGATTCTGAGGTCAACTCTAACCCTACACTGCTTCTCATCAAAATAATGTGCAGCTAATGCAGACACCTGTGCGTAATGAAACCAGTTTCAGTCATCAGTCACCACCAATGAGTGAATGTGATAAAAAACCCAAACTGTCTAACCTAGTTAACTTTAGTATTAGAAAAGGGAAAGTCTGGGGCTGGATTCAAGCTGTCTTGGTAAAGTCCAGGGTAACGGTAAGTTCATGGTGATGAAAAAGGCAGTTTGATAAGTAAGTTTGCCAAAGCACCTCTGTTACTTACATGACCTTGTTGGAGTCTCATGACAGCCCTGTGAGGTAGGTACTGCAGGTATTCTGTCTCCATTTTACAGATAAGGAAACTGAGTCTCAGAGAAGCCCATGCTCACACAGCAAGTGAATAGCTGAGGCAAGATGAGAAGCCCAGGCCTTCCAAGTTCCAAGTCCCAAACGGCATCCTGGCCCCATCTTGAGCAGATCTGTATACATGGAAAACAAACACAGTGCCTAACACAAGTCCTTACATTCTCTGTCACTATCATGTGAAAGGCTTGATGGATGTACTCATAGAAGGTCTTTTGGAAAAAAAAAAAAGGCAGCTCACTAGACTCTCCATTTGTCACTATTACATAGCATTTTCCTTCTATTTCAGTTATCCAATAGAGTACCTATTGAGTACCAATAGAGTACTACTATCTTAGTACCCCCTTGGGGCAAGAAGAAAAGAGTTTTCTCATCCCCATTTCAAAGATGGGCAAAACCAGGCCAAGAATGACCATGACTCAGTCAGGGTCACCAAAGGTGAGGGAGAATTTGAAGAATCAGTCTGGATTTCCAGTTGTTCCATGGCAAACTGCTGAGTTGTACTTTCGTGTCAATAACTTTCATATCAATGGCTAAGGAGCAGAAAAAGTAGAGGTTCACCTAATTACACTTTCCTGTACATTCTGGTTAAAATAAAAGCATTTCCAGATTATCTCATTAGCCTTCCACCTCTCCAAAAAGAATTATGGCTAATGTACAATCCTGGAAAAGTTATGACTGAACACAAGATCCATAGAGTTTGAAGGGACCTTAGAAGTCATCTACTCCATCATTTTCCAGAAGAAACTGAGGCCCAGAGAGGTGATCTGCCCAAGGATACAAGGTTAGGATTGTCCAGGTCCACTGCTCTTCCATTCTAATAATCCAAATTCATTTCTTCAAAGGAAACTTGACAGCAGTGCTCTCACTGAGGGAGAGACTGTAACTTTTAGTGAACTCAATTTTTCACCAACGAGGGAAGGGTCCCCTCCAGATACAAGAGTTTCTGGCAAACCCTGCCCTTTTCTTCAGCCAGTGAACAATTGCCCAGAAATCTGATCCACCTAAACATTCCTTGGATAGTGACAAAAAGAATTACATAGGTTGTTTTGGATGCTTACCCTGAGATCCCAGAATACCCTTCTCGATACACTGGCATGAGCAGCTGACAAACCTTCAATCATCTTCGTGTTGCTAAGGAAAGATGTTTCGCTTGTGCTCTCAGGAAAGAAGGGACATCTGGAGAGGCCAAGACTCCCAGGGAAAAAACTTTAGAAACCAAACGCCACGTCTAGGGCTTCCTCCCAAGTGTTTGCCTGACCCTACATCTCTTTAGCATCCTTAAGGAAGTCAACAACAAACCAAGCTAATGAGGGAGAAAAGAACAGAAGAGGAGTTGGGATCTTTGTGGAGAGGCCCAAACCATTGCCAAAGTGAGAGACTTCAGAGCCCAGGTTGGGGTACTGGTTTAGGGCCTCTGGAAAGCTGAACTCCAACCAAGCATCCTCCGGGAGTGCTCCAGGAACATAAAGGAAAAGATGAATTATCCATCAAACAGGTCGGTCACATTCTTCCTGGAAAATGTCGCTCTGGGTTTCCCTACTGTCATCTGAACAGCAAAAAAGAAAAAGAAAGCACTTACAATTTGTTTGATACACTGTGTTCTTACTCAGACACTAGTTTTAAGGAACACAAAGCTTTTTTGGACTCATTTACAACAAATAAAGCCAGATTCAGATTCAGGGGTCTGGATAGTGATCTGGGGTAGCATGAGCCTGTATAATAACGGACAATCTGTTTTCAAAACCTAACTCCTATGGAGAGAAGAATTGAGAAGCAGCTCAGCATAGTGGTTAGTTAGCGCATTCAATCTGGAGTCAAGAAGACTTGGGTTCTAATTCCACCTCTCACACCCACTGGCATGTGACTACATATAAGCTGCTTTACCTACATGAGCCTGTAAAATGAGGGGGCTAGACTAGATGACCTCAAAAGTTCTTTCCAGCTCTGGATCTAGGATCCTGTGATCAAAGGCTCCTTTAAGACCCAGCTCAAATTCTACCTTTTCAGTCAAACCTTCTCTGACCACAACAGTCCATGGTGAAATCTTCCAGCAGTTGATTTCCCCCAGGAACTAGCACCTCCCTATTCAGCTGACTTTATATCACCTTCTGTCCCTACTACAGTTGTTTTAAACTGTTACTTAAATCTTGTTTATCTTTTCACTATTTTTTCTCCCAAGTTCTTGTCATCTCCTAGAGAAAAGGGAAGGAATATTGTATTTTTTTGACCAATGCCATGCTGACAAGGATTCCATAAATGTTTGTTGATTGAAAAAGCAAATGTTTGGTGAGCTGATACACCAGTGGGACTGTAAACTCATAGGATTATAGGATTTGGAACTGAAAGGAAGCTGGGACACGATCTAGTCCAACACCCTCATTTTACTAATAAAGGAAGAGAGTGAGACCTCCAAAGCATCAAGTGACTCATCCAAGATCACACAGACCTTAAAGCAACGGAGTAGGAACATGAACCCAGGTCCTCCAAATGAAAATAATATATAAATAAAAATGTGAGTGCTGGTGAAAACGATAACAATGATGACTAACATTTTCATAGAACTTGAAAGTTTGCAAAATGTTTTATATATTTTTAATATTTTCTGTTTACCTATTACTTTATGTGTTATCTCATTTCATCTTCACAATGGCCTGTGAAGTAAGTGCTCTTTGTATCTCCATCTTACAGAGGAGATAACTGAAACTGAGAAACATGAAGTAATGTGCTCATGGTCACAAAACTGGTATCTGAGGCAGGAACGAAATAAACTCAGGTCATTCTGAATTTTGAGGCAGCTGGGTGGTATGGTGGATAGAGCTCCAGGCCTGGAGTCAGGAAAATTTGAGTTCAAATTCAGCCTTTTTGCCAGGGTCACATTAACTTCTGCCTGCCTCAGTTTCCTCAACTCTAAAATAGGTATAATAATACCACTTACTTTCCAGGTTTTCAGGAAGGGTCGAAGATCACATTTGTAAAGTGCTTAGCACTGAGTCTGGCAGAGTTGGTGCTTCATGAGCACTTCCTTCCTCTAGACCTCTTCCTTCCTTATTCCCTCCCTCCTTCCCTCTCTCCTTTCTTTCTTTTCCCCTTTCTCTCCCTTCTTTTTCTTTCTCTCTCTTTTCTTCCTTCCTTCTTCCCTCCCTCCTTCCCTCTTTCCTTTCCTCTTTCCTTCCTTTCTTCCCTCCTTCCTTCCTTCCTTCCTCCCTCCTTCTTTCCTTCCTACCCCTCTCCCTCCCTCCCTCCCTCCTTTCCTTCCTTCCTTTCTCCAAGACTAGTTTTCGTTCCCCTATAGACCATGACTTTTACCTGTTATGACTTTTAATTTCTATTCCCTACCTTTCTTTCATTTCCTATGAAATCTAAAGTCACTCTCTAGCTCAGTCACTTTAATGGGGAGAGAAAGTAGGGTCCGAGCTAATCCCCCCTGTTAGGTAGCATCACTGGGCAGAAGGGGCTCACCTTGCAGGGCTTGCAGCCCATTGCCCATGCGTTCCACATCCCCATTCACCAGGGCAGTCACTTGGTGTATGTGGCCGTGTCTGGTTATCTCCTTCGGCAAGTCTTCCTCCTCTCTTTCCTCTTCCTCTTCTTCTGCCTCTTCCTCCTCCTCATCCTGTGAATCCACCAGGACCATGACATCACTGGTGTCTTGACCCCTAAAGCCCAAAGGGAAAGCTGAGTCAAAAGGTTGCCCATAGTCACACAGTCAGTAAGTACCTGAAGACGGATTTGAACTCGGGTGTTCCAGACTCAAGGCCCAGTGCTCTATCCACTGTAATAACTATCATGACCACAAAAATGAGCATTTATAGAGCACTTACCAGGCGCCAGGCCCTGTGCTGTCCCCTGCCCAAACTCTGGGGACATGCAATCTTGGACTCCCTAGAACCACCTGGGGAAATGCAGAGAGTTCTAAATTCTTCTTCTTTTTTTTTTTAAGATTTCTAAAAGCGTTTATTTGAGGAAAGTAAAAGAATTAGTCAAATGACAATTAAATTCTTCTTAAGTAAAACTTTGAGGAAGTCAAGGAATGATACAGAGAAAAGCGGCAACTGATTTGCTCCAGAGAATTGCATCAAGCCATAGGTCTGCTTTTTCTTTCTCTTTGCTCCACATATACCCTTTTATTCAGCCAGGCCAGTCTCCTCAAGGATCTCCCCATTCATGTCACGCTTATTTCTGCCTCTGGGCCTTGGTTTGTTCAGGCCTTCATTCCTCAAATGCTCCTCCTTTCTCCCCCTGCTTACCGAAATCGAGACCCAGCCCAATTGAGATGTCCCCTCTTCTTCTGGTCGGACCTCCTACATCACTGACAGAGCCTTAACTTACCTAGATTAAAAGTTTCCTGAGGCAAGTGCCATGTCTATTTCTTAGACTGGGATACAAAAATTTAAATGGCCCCAGCAGGTCATTTCTCAAGTTTCCTACAGACACTGGCCCTGGTGCTGTGTCACCGACTGGTTCAGGGGCAGGGTCTATGTTATGGGATAGGTAGGTGGAGAGACCATTGGCCTAGAGTCAGGAATCCCAGAGTTCAAATCCAGCCTTAGACACTTACTAGCTATGTGACACTGTGCAAGTCACTGAACCTGTTTGCCTCAGTTTCCTCATCTGTAAAATGGAAATAATAGTAGCACCTATTTCCTAGGGTTGTTGTGGTGATTAAATGAGATAGTAATTGTACAGTGCCTAGCACAGAGTCAACATAGCACTACATAAGAGTTAGTTTTTGTTATTATGTATTATTATGACAGTGGATAGAGCACTGGACCTAGAGTCAGGAAGACCTGAGTTCAAATCCATTTTCAGATACTTGCTAGCTGTGTGACTATGGGAAAGTCCCTCAGTTGCCTCATCTGTAAAATGGGAATAACAGCGTCTCCCTCCCAGGGTGAAAGTAAGGACAATAACTATATAATAATTATGAAGTACTTCGCACAGTGCCTGCTGCACATAGTATGTGATACTATCACTATCATTCTTACCTTAGGTCATTTAAGAGAAATGATGGGTTAAAAATCAATCCAGATTGTTGGAGGAGGAATACAGGGAACCAGTATTGTTTATCTTGGACCAAAAGCTGTTCAAGTACCTAGGATTACTAACAGAGGGCGGAAGGAAGGGAAGGATGTACAGAGCTCTTTCCCAAGGAAATAGTTGGGGCGAAGCTAAGGGGAGGGCACAGTGGACTCAGATTCCCACCATCCCCCAAAAAAAGGAGTTGGGGGAGAAGCGCCATACCTTGAACAACCCTTTAGCAGATGTAACTCTTATAGAAACCCAAACTGAGCAAGTATAAAAGAATATCTCCAGAAAATTAAATGCTGCCTCTGCTCTCAGAGCGGGGTCTTACGGTTCTCTCCAGGATCAGACAGTAGAGAAGGTTTCTTATCTGATGATGAATACCTTTATTCATTCTGTTCACTTTTACGGGTCTAGCCCCCTGCCCAGATATAAACTCACCTTCAGGTGTCGTCTGCCCCAAGGAGAATGGCAGCTCCCGGAAAGCAGGGCCAGGCTGGCTTGGTTTTCTAGCCGTGTCCTCTGGACTTGGCACAGTTATACCCAGTAAATAATTAACAAATGCTTTTCCCTTCCATTCCCTCAAATTGTTGCTGGTTGGGAACCATATCAACCATGTACTTGGTCTTTATAAATTTCACAATTCTAGAGGACTCCATTGGCCTCTTTCATTTCTTAAAAATGACAAGAGATGCCTGTTTTGATGAGATTTTCTGGAGTGAACTGTATACACTCCAAAGGTATTGACATCAAATAAATACTGGTATGCCTTGCTTTCAGCAAATATAAGATATGAAAATTCAATTTATCTAAATTATATATAGATTACATATATAATCAGCATATAATATGTCAATAGACAATATCAACATGTAATATATTAATATGTAACATGACATTATATGATTGTGTATATGTATATATACATGTATGTGTGTATGTATGTATGTATGTACATCTCCAGGATAAAGAAGACTGGTACTGATCCAAAGTTAAAAAAAAAACCCACTTTTTTACCTAATCCTTCTCCAACAGTTTGAATTGCTACTTGTCCATCATGTTTGTTTTACAATAAGGGGATACATTCCCCTTTGCAGCAAGCTCTCCCAGTATGTTTGGGATGATTAACTTTTTGCACACCTTTTCAAAGCTACAAAGCAAGGCATTTGAAAAACCAGTCTCCTCAGGATCTGTGACTCACTCAAAAGTAAAAGCTGACAAAAGGCAATGAAGAAAGCACAATGAGGCCAAGTTCATGGGCATGGCCTTTTGCTTTGTTAAAGAGACTTCTATTAACCACAAAAAATGGGTAAAGCAGTGTATTGGATACTGAAGATACAGAGATAAAATGAAGCAATTCCCTGGACCTCAAGATGCTTCTGTTCTAAGGGGACACCACACACACAGAGAAGGGATTGCAAAATAGATCTGAATGAATCCAAAGGAATTTTAAGAGGAAGAAAACAATATCATCTGAGGAAGAGGGAAGGGAACTGGGGAAGGTGTGGTGTAGGGAGAGGCCTCAGAGCTGGGCCAACCACTTACCTGAGGCTGTTTCCTACTGAAGGGAGGGGAAGAGAGAGGAGGAGAGAGAGAGAGAGAGAGAGAGAGATTAGTATTTACAGTCATTCACTGAGGTTACAAGTTCTTAATAAATAGGACATTTTCATAAAAACACAGAAAAAACTGCTCCTGCCAAGCTCAGTGGACTTGAGGGCCCTTATGGGAAGCCACAAAACCAATGTGGAGGCTGGGCAGAATCACACATTTTGGTCACAATGGAGAAGCCTGTAAAGGCAGGATTTAGGCTGGGAAGGGGGAAGGGAATTCTTTCTCTAGGCTCCCTTTGTGGAGACTACCAAGTAGCTCTTACCTTTCAAGCAGATATTTGGACTGTAGTACAATATAAAACCTGAGACTGTTCCCACTCCCAACAGAAGCAAAATCACAACTGCTCCTACAATGCCCCCGATGTTCAAAGGTTCTGCAGAAAAAGACACACATCAAGCACACCTTGGTTTTTAGGTAGCTAAGTGGTGCAGGTGTTGAATAAGGAGTCAGAAAGACATGAGTTCAAATCCTACCTTGAACATTTACTAGCTTTATGACCCTAGCTAAGTGCCTTAACCTTTGTGAGTCTTAGTTTCACAGCTCATCCATCCAATGGAAATCATAACATGCATTTGCTATTATAATCCAAGGAGATAATATTTGTAAAGTCTAAATAAATGCTGGCTAATATTTCTAGTACTAATGTACATGATGGAAGGCAGATCACCACCCCTTGGCCTGACCAGCTTCTATTTCTTACTGAGTCACAGACTAGTTCTCTTTGGGTAAGGTTTCTCAATTTCCTCATCCATAAAATGGAGGTAATAAAGTGTTCAAACTACTCTTGCTGTAGTGCTTCAAGGATCTGTCATCCTTGGTGGATGATGTAGGAAATTCCTTTTACCAAAACAGACAGTGATTCCTCTTGAAGCAATAACTGGTCTTTGAAGGTTTCTGTGACCAATAAATTCATCATTCAGGGTTGTGCGTGGTTTGTCCTTCATGCTCAAAGAGGACCATGACACCAAGGAGATGATGACATAACTTCCAATTGACTTTGAGTGAAGGAGGGCTGTGCAAGGCCACCAGTCTCACTTTCTCCTCCAGAGCCATCTGGGTCCAGGGTTCAGATATTCATGAGGACAACCGGAGATGGCCCAGGATGCAATGGGAGACCCTGGCCCTTTTAAGATAAGGTCTTTTCAGACTCTCACTTTGAGTGAGATAACAGCCATTCAGTGAATAGGCCCCTTTAAGAAGTGAGTCCAGGAATGGCTTCTTTAAAAAAAAAAAAACTCAAACCAGGAGGAGAAGACCCTCAGGGTTGCTGGCCAAAAGAGAACCAGTTACTATTTACATTCACTCTGAGCCAGGAGGACCCAAAAATTAAAATACCATTAAGTGGTACTTGGGAGGGGATCTATTATCGTCCTATATTTGAGATCCAGAGTAAACTGGGTTTAAGGTTTGGTCTTTTTGGGGAAGAAATCTAACCAGTAACCACCAAGTTAACTAGGTAGCTTTCAGTCACCAAAATTTTCCTTCCTTTGGGCAGAACACCCTCATCCAGGGACCTGCCCAGTGGGATCCTAGGTTCTTGTGTAGGCAGGTCCTCAGACAATAGACCACTAACATCCTGCCCACCTCATAGGGAAGAGTTGGAATGGGATGGGAAGAAGGGGGCAAGCACTGTGCTAAGTGCTGAAACTACAGAAAGGGACACCAAAGTTACCTGTGGAACTTATGTCACTCAGCATATCTCAAGTGCCAACTATAAGCCAGGGACTGTGCTAAGTGCATCTCTAGGCATTTTTAAGAAGTGAAAGATGCCAATGGAATTCTCTAGAATTTTGGAATTTTTAAGACCAAGTATATGATTGATATGGTTCCTAAACAGCAATAATTTGCGTAGAGGAGACAACATGTGAATTAGGCACATACCGAAGAGAGAAGAGTGTAAGGCAATCTGAGAGGGGAAATCACTAGCATTTGGGGGAGACCTAACTCACCTCCATCATTTCACAACAAAAGCAAAGGTGTCGGACATTGTATATCAAATATCCCACAGGCTGGTGGGTGGGTCACGGAACTGCTTCCACATCCCCACCCTTTGCTTTTTTAATCTTTGTTATAAGAGATAACTCAAAGGGTAGGGAAGGAAGATAAGATAGGGTTGAAAATAAATGTGACATCAATCAAAAGGCATCAATAAAAATAAGATTAAAAAAATTTGAAAGCACTATGTACATGTATAGAGCTCTCTGAGGGCAGGCATTGTGTTTTGGTTTGTACCATCAACACCTAACTCAGTGCCTGGTACAGAGTAAGCATTTAATAAATGATGATTGACTGGTTGTCTTTGCATCCCCCGCATACAGTAGACATTTAATAAATGACAGTTAATTGACAGCACACAGTAGGCATTTAATAAATGATTACTGATTAGTTGTCTTTGCACCCCACGCACTCTCCAGCACAGAATAATATTAGCTAATCATAGTTAACATTTATATAGCACTTACAACGTGCCAGGCACTGTACTAAATGCTTTACAGTTATTAACTCATTAATCCTTACAACAATGCAGGGAGACAGGTGCAATTGTTGCCCCACTTTAGAGATGAGGCAACTGGGGCAAACAGAAGTTTAGTGACTTGCCCAGGGTCACACATCTAGTAAATGTCTGAGGTCATATGTGAACTCATGTCTTCCAGACTCCAGGTCCAGAGCTCTATCTGACTAATTAGGTCCCTAATAAATGCTTGCTGATTGGTTGTTGTTATATCCCCAGCACACAGTAGGTGCTTAATAAATGTTCATTGTCTTTGTATGCCCAACATCCCGACGACTTTAATAAATACCTGTTAATTGATTGTCATCATATTTCTAGCATCTAGTACAGAGTAGGTAATTAGTAAATGTTTACTGATTGTCTTTGTACCTTTAGTACCTAACTCTGTTCCTGGCACATAGTAGTCACTTTATAAATGCTTATTGATTATCTTTCTGTCTGCAGCACTTATCTGGCACCTGTATTGCTCAAGGAATTCTTATCAAATGAATAAATCATATTAGTTTGAACAACAACCCTGGTACCCTTGAGAATCTGTCCTTGCTTTCCCAAGCTTAATGAATAAAGCAACTTGTTTCTGCTATTTGGCAATGTGTGAGGCAGGCAGTGTGGTAGAAAGAACACTAGTTAGGGAGTGAGAGGAGCTGGGTTTGAATCCTGGTTCTATCACTAACCATAGGTTAAAGAAATCACTTTTCTGAGCCTCAGTTTGCTTTTCTGTAAAAAATTTTTGAGGGGTGATTAGTCTACATGACCTTTGAGGTCCCTTCCAGCTTTAAACCTATGATGACTGTGGTCTACCTGCTGTGGAGAAAGCATCACCAAAGCATCACTCTCTTGTCCATTCTAAGATTGGACAACCTTATCCCCTTCCCCTCCCATAGAGCTCCTGGGAGCCAGCTGTGTCACACTCACTTTTCACAATCAACCAGATGTCCACCTCCCTCACCCGCACAGGGTTCTCTGCTCTGCAGACATAATAGCCTTCATCCACACCCTGGGAACAGTTGATGATGGTGAGGGTGGAGACTGAGTCCTTGTGTGTTATCAGGTAACGTGAGCTGGGCAGGATCTCCTCCTCTGGCTGGGTGAGATTCCGCAGCCAGGAGATCTTGGCTAAGGGGTTGGCTCCAGACACTTGGCAGGTGAGGGTCACATTGCCTCCCAAGAAGCAGGTCTTCATTGGCTCAGACTGAAGGGTGGGCCCATCTGGTGGTCATAAAAAGAGAGAAAAAGAAAGACATGTTTATACAGCCAAGCTTGAGCTAGCTTGAGATTCAGGGTAAATTCCAGCCAGACTTCTTCCTTATGGGATCATAGAGCTGGATGATACCTGACAGGTTGTCTAGTTGAACCCCATGCACTTTACAGAGAAGGAAACTGAGGGCCTGAGAGGTTAGGTAAACTGCCCAAAGGAACTGCCAAAGCTTTGAACCTGGGTTCTGACTCTAAGCTAACACACTTTCCATTGTACCTCACTGCCTCCAGAAATCACTTCACTAGGGTTTGGGGAGTAAATAGCAGATGACCACCAAACCATTAGATTGAAAATTCACTCCTTAGCCTTGCTTTTAACACTCTCCAAAATTTGTTTTTGATCTACCAAACTTGGTGGTTTGGTTTTGAGGTAATCGGTGTTAAGTGACTTACCCAGGGTCACACAGCTAGCAAGTGTCTGAGGATTTGAACTTAGATCCTCCTAACTCGGGGGCCAGTGCTCTATTCACTGTGCCACCTAACTACCCCTAAATATGGCAGTTTTAAAGAGGTCAATTTAGACTTTCTAACAATGAGAGCTGTCCCAAGGTAGAAGTGCTTGCCTCTGGAGGGGGGATGGGTCTCTCTCCTCAGGCATCATCAAGCAGAAACTGGATGCCCACTTATCAACAACAGGTTGGCTTAGAATGCACTGAGGACCCTTTTAATTCTCAAATTCTCTGATTCTATCAATGATGCAGAAAGAACATTGGATTTGCAGTGGCAGAACCTGGGTTCCAACCCTGAATTTGGGAAAGTCACCTAACCGGAATTTCCTTACATGTGGATTAAATGATCTTTAAGATCTCATTCAGATATAACCTTCTTTGGTCAACCACTTGTCTGCTTTCAGAACCTCTCTACCCTTAATCTCTTTCCATTTTCAAGTACCACAGAATTTGAAAGTTAGAAGTTCATTCCTTTGGCAATTGATTTCTCATCCTCCCTAATGGGATGGCAGCTTCTTACACGGTTGATGACCCTGTCCTCTGAGAGGTTCTCTCTTCCCTTGGCTTCTGGGACTCTGCTGTTTCTTTGTTCTCCCATCTCTCTGACTGCTTCTTTTCAGCTCCAGTCCATCTGCTGGCTCATCATCTGCCACTGAGAAAGATTTTGTGGCTAGCACACTAGACTTGGAGTCAGGCAGACCTGGGTGCAAATCCGGATCCAGACACTAGCTATTTAACTACAGACAAGTTACTTAGGCACTCAACTTCATCTGTAAAATGAGGGGGTTGAACTGGATGGCCTCTGAAGTCCTTTGGGGGCAGCTAGGTGGCACCATAGTGCACAGAATGTCCGACTTGGAGTTAGGAAGACTCATCTTCCTGAGTTCAAATCCAGTCACAGACACTTACTCGCTGTGTGACCCTGAGCAAGTCACTTACACCAGTTTGCCTCAGTTTCCACATCTATAAAATGAGCTGGAAAAGGAAATGACAAATCAGTCCAGCATCTCTGCCAAGAAATTCCCAAATGAGGTCACAAAGAGTGACTCACATCTCATATGACTGAGATTACTAAAAAGCAACAATAAAAAGTCCCTTCCAGCCCTAACTCTGATTCCATGATCTTCTTAAGCATGAGTATTCCTTCAGGCTAGGCTCTCTCCTCTTTTTACTCTTTCTTCCTTGGTGATCTCATTTCTACTCATGGGTTAATGGTCACTTTTATGCAGATGGCTCCCATATGGTTATAACCAAACCTGATCTCCCCCCTGAAATATAAGCTGGGATTACCAGCTGGTAGACACCTCCGCCCCAATGTCCTAGCAGCATCTCAAACTCAAGAGGTCATCACCTTTTTCCCTCAAACCAACTCATCTTCTAACTGTCCCTAGCTATATTAAGGGTACCAGAATCCTCTCAGTCATCCAGGTTCATAATCTCAAAGACTTGGCTGACTTTTTCTCTCCCTAGGTAATCTACACATTAATTTAGCTGTCAAACCTGGCTTTTAAGATTCTCCAATAGAAAAAATTTAAAAAAAAATAAACTGACTTCCTCCCTCTTGAATAATGTTAGCCCCTACTTTACAGAGTGATTGTGGGGGTCAAATGAGATAACTTATTTACGATGTTTTGCAAACCTTAACTCGCTATATAAATCTTAGAGGTAGGGACTGGACCTATGATTTTACTGATACAGGGAACTCCCTGATGAGGAAATTTCCTTTACCAATGCAGGTCAGCACCTTCTCTGCTCCTTAGAGGGTTGTCTAAAGCAGAAATGACAAACTTCATCACACTGAACCCAAACTAGATTAAAGCGTAACTGGGAAACGTTTGGCAAAATCAATAAAAATACAATAAAACATAGTTAATATTAGTTTGTAGTTTCCTGAATCACTATGCTGCCAGAAGGGATAGATACTTCTGTTTGAGTTTGCACTACTGGTCTAGAGCCTCAAGAAGTTCAGGGACTTGCCAAGGGTTACACAACCAACATATGTCAGAGGTGGGACTTGAACTCAGGTCTTTCTGGTTCTGGTGATTTTGATTCCTTTCACCAGGGCTCAGAGATTTGGGGCATTATTGTCACTATTTACCTTGACAGAAGCAGAGAATAGTCAGTGGAAAGAGTGGGAGCCCTGAGTTAAGGCACAAAAGATGAGGGAGGTGGTTTTATCTACTGGGTAATTCTGCCAAGGGTCAACATTGTGCTTCTTCCTGGCAAAGATAATGAAGAAGTTTACTATGTCCTGAGGCAAATAGGATGAAGTAACATGCCCAGGGTCATGTAACCAGTAAGTGTGGGACAGCAGTGATGAGGGAGGGTATAAATCTATCTGTCTAGTCCAAGTCCACAACATGGAATCTCCCAAACCTGGATTTGCTCATGATTCACCAGCCTTTACAGCCTTTTTCAATGAGCCTCCAGTTTCATGCACATCATAATCTTGTTATATACAAAGCACTCTACTAAGTTGTTGTTCCTCCTTCGTTTCAAAGAGGACCAATCACATCATGGGGTTATTTATGTCTTGACCCAAGAGTGAATTGGATCACATGGTTAGTAAATGAGGCAGAGTTGCACAAGGTCATCAGACTCATTCTCTCTCTTCCTGGAATAAAAGTCAATGACTGATGACATACTGGGGATGCGAAGACAAAATTACAGAGCCCCCATCCTCATGGGGAGGTGATGTAGGCAACATGTACAGATTAGTATAAGACAAACTGGAACAAAGGAAAGATCCGGATAAAGGGCACTAAATTTGGAGTCAGGAGACCCGGGTTCAAATACAACCTCAAGCCTTTAACAGCTATG
Source organism: Potorous gilbertii (assembly GCA_028658325.1). Lineage (NCBI taxonomy): Eukaryota > Metazoa > Chordata > Mammalia > Diprotodontia > Potoroidae > Potorous > Potorous gilbertii. The sequence goes on along the minus strand of CM053773.1, from coordinate 229,236,379 downwards.
TAACCTGGGCATTTAACCTCTTTGGACTTCAGTTTCCCTATCTGCAAAATAAGAAAGCTAGACTCAATGGCCTCTAAGGTCCCTTACAGCTCAAAATCTATGATACTGACTCTAAGAATATTTGAGAAGGGAGAAAATGTTTTGGGTGGAAGGATCAGGGAAACTTTTATGAAATAAATGGCAATTGAATGAGACCTAAAAAAAGGTAAGGACTCAGGAAATTCACCACTGGGCATATACCCCAAGGAGGTCATAGACAAGGAAACATACAAAAACATCCAGAGCAGGACTATATGACAGCATGAAATAGGAAACAAAGTGGGGGTCCATCAATTGAAGGCAGCTGAACAAACTACAGAGTATCAATGTTAACAGAATGTTTTTACATTGTAACAAACTACAACTATGAGGAATTGTTTTCAATGACCAATTTTAGTACCAGAAAACAGAGGGAAACAAACTTCTGAGGTATCTAAGTGGCCCAGTAGATAGAAGCTGGACCCGGCAACAGGAAGACCTCTATCCAAATTCAGTCTTAGATACCTGCTAGCTACATGACCTCAGGCAAGCTGCTAAACTACTCTGTCTACCTCAGTTCCCTCAACTGTAGAATGGGAATAACAGTACCTAATCCACAGGGTTGCTGTGAAGACCAGATGAGATAATATTTATAAAGTGCTTGGTGCATAGTAGGCACTATAAGAATGCTTATTTCGCTTTTCCAATAAAGAGGTGATGGGACAATAGAACCAGAATATTTAAATGTCGTCTGCTCTCAGAATCAGTCACTTTCTATTAATTTTACTTAACTGTTTTTCTTTGTTACAAAGGAGGGCTTAGGAACTGACAGTGGTGTAAAAAAAAAAAGACATCAATAAAACTTTTGTTTTTTAAAAGAGGATTCTGAAAGTCAGAAATGAAGATTGTGTATTCTATGGGCACATAAAGAAAGAAGGTCATATCTCCTATCCTGGAAAAAAGAAAAACCTTCCTTCTTTAGGGTTTGGAATTTTCCCACATGTGGGCCTTTTCTTGGCTATACCTTTGGGAAACAGACTCACCAATGGTCAAAATGGAAGTTTTTAGGGATCACTAGACATACAGGTAGAACCAACATAGCTGATTAAATGTTTACAAAATTCAACAGAAGGAAAGAAGCAGGGAGAGAAAGGAAACTCCCAAACATTTCTTGTTTCCTAGACATCCTATGAAGGAATGGCAGCCCCTCTTCCACAGGAGACTCACTTATCTGGACCACGCAGCTGGTTCCCGTCATTCCCGAATCCACGATATGATTCCCGATACACTTGAACTTCTTGCCATCAGACAACTGGGACCGATTGAGTGTCTCTACACCCAAGCTTGAATTGCCCAAGATCAAGCTCCCTGGCTCTTCTGTCCACAGGAAGACAGGATCTGGATACCCTCCAGACCATTGGCAGATGAGCTGTAACATGGACCCCATGGCAGCAGTCTCTGCCCAGCACTGTGGGTCTGACCAAGGAGGATCTGTAAAGCACAAGGACAACTCTAGCTGGCTCCCTTTGGCACCAGGTCATCTGTTAACATGACAGGGCTGAGACAACAAAAAGATCAGCCCCAGTCAGTTATCTTGATACAGCTGAAATCTCCGGCAACTCCAAAAATATAAAAATTCCTTTTTTTTTCCCCTCTCAAGTAAAGAGAATGGGCAGAAATGTAAACTAAGGGTGAATTTTTATGCCTGGGGCAGTGACTCAAAGTATATACCGAGTTTTGGGGGCAGATAGAGCAGGGTGGGGCAAGGGAAGAGCTCACTCCAGCCCACCCTCTGTTTTCTATTTTAACTCATCATTCTTGTAATATCCTAAGGTCTCTTCTTCCCATGCTGTGGGAGGCCTAGAGATACTTTCAGCACTCTCAAAATTCAGCACCCTGGCAAGTGTCCAGATTACTGTGCCCCAGTTAGCTGTGCAAGTTGGCAAGCTGTATTTTTTCCATTTATCACAAAACTTTATTCTCGCCTTTAGCAAAAGGACAAGTGGAAGGACTAAGAAGTATGGACAATGTTTCCCTTTACATATGAGGATTTTCCCTTCTGTAGATTGTAAGTATAACATTTTAATCCAAGGTCTATTTTCCCTTGATATTCAGTAGAGTCCTATGTTTTAGCCCCACACAACTGTCGTATGCCTAGGATATTTTAGTACTGATTAGCACTCTAATCTTTTTTTGTCCAGGCCTATGAATTCATTTGGTGTGGGAGGTTCCTAGTATGAAAATTCTATCCATTAATGCAGATTGCAAAGCTTCTGGAGTTTATAGAGTTAGAATTATCTGGGTCACAGAGAGGTTAAGTTGATTCTTCAGAGTCACACAGCCTAGTACATGTCAGGGGCAGGATTTGAACCCAAGTCTTCCTGATTCTACTAAACCATGCTGTATTTTTGCTTTTGAGTTGAACCTATAATTTCATTGGTATAATGAAAAAATTCTTCTTCCAATGCAGTTATGTTGATTGCTTTGCAAATTACAGTCTGATACTGAAAGATTAATACAGATAATGTGAATTTGTGGTTTTCCAAGTTCCTTTCTACTTGCATTTGACATCACTTTACAGTCTGATACTGAGAGGTTAACACAGATAATGTGAATTTGTGGTTTTCTAAGTTCCTTTCTATTTGCATTTGACATCACTGCATTCCTCCACCATGATGCCTCCTCTCATGCTGTGTGTAAAGGATATAGATATAACGAAATAGTGTTATACCAGAAGACATAGTAAATAGGAGAAATTTGGAAAAAACATGAGAAGATTTGTATGAACTGATGCAAAATGAAGAAAGCAGGACAAAGGGATCAACATATACAATACCAATAATATAAATGATAAAAGGTCCATAAAACTCTAATGAACTCTAATAAAGAATCTCCATCCTGAAGAAGTGGTAAAATGAACCATAACTTTCTCTTCTCAGTAGAGAGATGGAGGACCTTGGATAAGGAATGGGGCATTACCTATCAGACTTGGCCTGTGTTGATTGGTCTTGCTTAAATGTTATTCTTTGCTAAAAAGGGCTGAGAGGGAGATTAATGGCAAATGATGGGTATTAAAAAAAAAAGACTGCAATTTTTTTTAAGGGAAAGCAATGAATGACAAGGTGGCTTAGTGGACAGAGAACTAGACCTAGGGTCAAGAAGATAGGAGTTCAAATCCTGCATCAAACTTCTTACGTACAATACACCAGGAGTTCAGAGGTCACTTTCTGAACTCTCTTGCTGAGCATGTTTGTGGCCAAACACGTGTAATTTCCCTGAAGTGTGGGCGACATGTTCTGGAGCACAAAGTAGCTGAAGGTCTCACTGTTGACCCCAAAGGGCTCGCTGCTGGATGCTGGTGGCTGGAAGGACCATTCCACCATGGGTGGTGGGTAGGAGCTGCTGCTGCAGTTGAAGGCTACCCGGGAGCCCCTGGCGACAAAGAGGGAGCCATTCGGGTGGATTCCAGTGGGAGAGATGTTGATGTCAATCTGAGTGGGACCACCTAAAATGAAGGTGACAAGGAGGAAGGAAAAATGTCCAAAAGATGGCTTCTAGATAGCTCCAACAAATACGCCCTCCCCCCCAAAAAAGGTGATACAGTTGTCTCCTAATTCCCAAATCCCCTTGTCCTAAAATCTATGGAGAGAGATTAGAACTTGGATTTCTTTAGTTTAGGAGATTGTATGGTGAAAAAATGCCCTCCACCCATTCAGGTTGGCCCCTTTTCTGCAGTTTATAGTCTTAGAGAGTTTCTTAAGGCACAGAGACTTATTCAGGGTGACACAGCCAGAATGTAATATGCAAGACTTGAATCCAGGTCTTCCTGTCTTTGAGGCTGACTCTCTATCTCCTCTACCATGCTGCCCATTAGGCCATAAACTCCTGAGGGACAGGGACTATCTTTTGCCTTTTTTTGCATCCTTAGCACAGTGACTGGCATATAGAAGGCACTGTGATATTTTAAATGTTCTAGAGGAATAATTTCTAGTATTATTTTATTAATAATACTAGCATTTTAATAAAAGATCACTGACACTCTTGAATGCCAAAGATAGGTAGGCTCACAGTTTATATGTCTTTGAAAGAACAGGCATATCTACGGGTAGCAATCAACTCTGATTGGCCAACAAGTAACGAGATAATGAATATTATGATGATGGCCTCATTCTAATGAGGGTCTTGGGGATGTGACTTGAATCATACAAGTCTTGGTCAAAGGGACTTATCAATTTCTGACAAAAGGAAGAATCCAGGTTTTCCCAGACCTGTTGACCTGTTGGCATAAACACAACAAGTAAGAATCCATCCATTAACCTAAATTTAGAATTTCTTTTGTTTTTGATTAGATCTTTGGTATAAGTAGGTCTTTGCGAGAGATTTTCCACACTAGCTGATTTCTGGATGAAGAAGTAGAAAAGGAGAAAAACCTTCAATAACTCAATGATGCAATGATTCAAGAAATAATTATTAATACAAGAAAGAAATAATCCTTTCTCTCAGCACTTAATAAATGCTTATGGGCTGATTAACTAGAACACACTAAAAAGATTAAGAATTAAAAAAGACCAGCTTAAATTGAGTGCAAGGAAACACAACCAGATATTCATCAAGATGACTGGAGACAGCCCAGGATGCAATGGGAGACCTTGGCCTTTTTAGGCTAAGGTGTTGGCAGAGGGGAGAGAGCCCTGAACCTGGGAAACAGAAAGCCCTGAGTTTGAATCCTTCTTCAGAAACCTACTAGCTCTGTGAACCCGAACAAACAACTTCCCTTCTCTCAGTCTCAATTCCTTCATCTATAAAATGAAGATTATGGTAGCGCTTACCTACCAGGGTTGTTGGTGAGGATTAAGTGAAAGGAGTCTGGCAAAGTGATAGATAAATGCTAGCCTCTGTATTATTAATTAGTATTCTCTGCCTTCTTGGCTGGAGCTTAAAATCTCCCAACTTTCACCCCAAACTACATTCATTCTAGCAGGTTGGAGGAGTTTTCCCAGGGATATTAAGTTGAACATGGCACCTTGCTATTACAACTCACACACTCTCAGGGTGCTAGGGGTAGGGAGAGATGTATTCCTTCCATCCACCACTACAAAGCCCCCACTCATAGGTTTACCATTTCAACAAATCAGTCACTTACGACACTGTGTACTCATAAACATGATACATTTACTAAGAAGGCAAAAGCAATCAATCACATTAGCCTAACATTTATTCATCAAAAGCAGAAATAATCAAAGTATGACTAAATCATTGAGTTGTACTCTCCCACCAATACACACAGTGCATGTGGTCGAGACTGGGGAAGTCTCTTGTGAAGTATTTGTGAAGTACCTAAGTAGAGAAACACACCGCCCAGGGCAACTCACAAATGTGGACTGCAAACCTGAAGGTCCAGAAGTCCAGGTGGTGTAATGCCTAGAATACCAGCCCTGGAGTTCAAATCTGGTCTCAGACATTTCCTAGCATCATGGCCCTAAGTCATTAAACCTGTTTGCCTCAGTTTCCTCAATTGTAAAATAAATATAATAATAGTACCTGGTTATTTTGAGGATTAACTAAGATATTTGTAAAGCACTTAGTACAGTGCCTGATACACTATATAAATGCTATCACTATTTTTATATCTTCTATTCTAGGAACAGTCTATATCTCATATAATCTGTTCTTCCTCAGCTTTTCCTTTCCCCTTCTAGACAAAGCTGCTTCTCTATGACTCTTGGACCACTGATGCAGTAAGCTCTTCTAGTAAAACTGTCACATTAGATCATTTCAGCGAAACAGCAGCCCTGAGTCTGGGGTCTGCGACTTTCTAGGTCCACTCCCTTGGCTGGGCTATTTCAGTAATAAAAACCTGCCTGAAGCCAGAGAACTGAACAATTCTGGGGACGCTGAGGAGCTCCTCTCTTTCTCCAGCCAGAAACGGCAGGAAAAAGCAACAAAAGCTAAGCCCATGAGAGTTTTCCCCCCTTTTTTGGATGTGGCCAACACTAGAGGGAAGCCACCCCTTTACTTAGCCTCCAATCAGCCTCCAAAGCATCTTGCGGGACTTCTCTATCTTCAGTCACGCTCAGCCTCTAGATGGTGCTAAAGAGCAAGAAGCTCAACTAGCTTTTCGTGCACCACAAGAGGTCCTGGGCATTCACTGAGCTCCCAGCAGTTGCAGAAACCACTAAGGCGTCAACCCATTCTCTCAGCAGACTTACCCCAAGGCAGCTGAACCTCCTGTGCTCTCCAGCAGGGGGCAGTGAGCATTTAAAGATCCTGTATCTTTTCTCAGCCTCAAAAGCCTCAGAATCAAGCTCCATCCCTAACTCAGTATAGAAAAAACTCAGATCCACAGTTCAGTTAAATATGACCCAAATAAAACAATAAATAATTTCCCCCATAGTTACCAAATAATTCTGAAAACCTTGAAAAGTCATATGGAAATCAACAGATGGGAAGGAAGGAAGGAGGGAAGGAAGGAGGGAGGGACGAAAGGAAGAAGGAAGGAAGGAAGGAGGAAGGAAGGGAAGGAGGGAGGGAAGGAAGGAGGGAA